>CM031242.1:612287011-613487011 GCA_018340775.1 Taxus wallichiana var. yunnanensis | reverse complement strand
GTGCGGAGTTCTTTGGATCAAGAAAAACGCCTCTTTTTTTTTTTTTTCTTTGCTCTGTTTGATGCTTGATCACTGCAGGTACATATACAGACAAGCAAAACAACCTCCAAATACAGTAAAACAAAACCCTGATTGGGAAATTTTTTTTTTTTTTTAAATTCAATACCTGTAGCAATTTTTGCCTGGTGCTGAGTGCACCAGTGCAAAAAAAATTTGCCTTCCAAGTACCTGGAAGGAACAGGCGGATGTGGGGGAGGCAGGGATGGGGCTGGGAGTTTGCACGAGGCTGCACAGGCTCTCAAATGCTGCAAACACGTCTCCAATCTCCTCTCTCTCTGCTGCTCTCTCTTCCACACCTTCACAGGGCCAGAATTTCGCTCTGGTACCAAATGTTGATTGAGAAACAGGGACGGAAGCCTGTGTAGATTTTATTGATCTCAATCAGTAAACAATACATTGAATAGGCTGCAATATTTATAGATATTGCACAGCCATATACATCCAGAAGAATGAGTTGCACAGGTGCAACCAAAAACCAGAATTCACAAGCTTCCAATAACATCCGGGAAGCAAAATTACATAAAGACAAATATATTGTTTATAACAATATAACAATGTGAATACAAACAAATATGGTTGATTAACCATACAACAGTATAACCATTTATTATTTAATTAATAAAATTAATTAAATAATCCTACTATGCATAATTAATAATAGGATAATAAAATTTATCCTAACATTAACATTGCCAACCCAATCTTATTTCTAAGGAGCCAGCTCACATGTGGGCCAAGGGCCACCAGGGCCTCAAAGGAATACTTGGCTTCTAAAGAATGGCTTTGCCTTATGGATGTCATTTGGTGTAGGTTGATAGGGGCTAATAGAGCCTCTACTATGGCAGTACGGATGGCCGAACACCTTGTGGGCCTAATGATGGGTAAGATCTACAACTAGGGAGAATTGATGTTTGCATGCATCCATGTGTTCCTTGTTGTACAAAGGATTTTATATGACAGAGCATGCTATGAGTTATCCTTGGATGCAATATACACACAGTCTGCCGTGGACAGAAACTTCATGGTGGATACTTCATATGATCCTACGTGGCCCTTTATGTTTCGTTGGACACACCTTGGCATCTCGTTAGAAGCGCCAATGGACCATCGAACTTAAAGTGAAATAAAGGAAGGTGACAATGGAACACCCCACATCCAAAGAACAAGGGGAAGGATCGGAGATGGATGACAAGGAGGAAAAGGAAGGATACATAAAAGGGCTTTACATGTTTACTTACTTAGAGCTACAAGATGCCTCTACCAACTTTTCTTCAAAAGCCATGGCTGACAGTCTTTTACAAACTGGAGTGGATGATAAGCAAATAGAACAAATACAAAGTTGGTTGCAGGAGCTCCGAGCACCGGCAAGTATGGACATAGAGGTGCCAATGGGTCCGATACGGCCCTAGGAGTCCATAGGTGAAGCATCAGAAAAAAAGACCACGAATGCTAATGTAGATGTGCAGATAGCAGAACCAGCAAACTCAGAGGTATGTGCAGTTGAATCTTACGCAGAAGATGGGAGTATTCCAGTGCTTTTTCTTTGCCCTGAAATTCACAACCCTTACGAAACTGTGTCTCAGTTCTTACAGATATTAGCACCCATCACAGAGGCTCTACAAGGCATCTCAATGGGGGTTAAGCAATTGTCCTTCACGAGTACAGACGATAATGAATGAGGCTTCCCACATTCAAATATTTGTACAGACAGATTGTAGTGCCGAGTTTACATGAGTCTATTTTAGTAAGGGATGGCCAAAAGTGCAAACTCTGGATATGCATGAACAATGGGTGCCCACCCCTGTAGCTCAAAGTAACTCCTCTGGTGAAAAGGATCATGGAATCCTTGCAGAGTATTGAGAATACCTACACGTACCAATACTTCTTGCTCCAATCATCCCTATGCAAGCAACATATGGTGCAATATGAGAAGGGTAGCCTGGTTAGTGAAATGGCAACTCTACATCAAGAGATAGGGGGTCAACAGGGTCAACTCCAAGAGTAGTTGTCCCAGCAGACCCAGCTCACAAAGACACAAAGCTGGAGAGTTTTGGAATGTGAGCAAGAGCTCAAAGAGGCTACGACCAAGCATGAGGAGGAGCTCAATCAAAGTGCAGGACAAGTTACAACTGACTGAACAAGAAGTGCTCCAAGGGAAAGGTGGGATGCAGTAAGCAGTCTGCACGGTCACATGTTCACGAGAAAGGGAAATAGTTGCTTCCAAGCACCTTTAGCACCGGACTACTTAAGTTTATGCACTGTGAGCCAAATTGAACCAGTCAAAGGCTGCTCCAGCAAAGCTCCAATAGGCAAGCAAGCTTGCACAAATCCAAGAACGTCTTCTTCCGCCCCTCCTCCTAATTGTCCTTCTTGATATGGTTTTTTATTGTATAGTCAGAAGGGACTCCGACTTATCTTGGGGGATTAATGTAGTACATTAAAGTGTTGATTATAAATAAATATAGCTGACTTTTTTGTTAGTGCTTTGTCAGCATTTTGTTATGAAATTAATAAGACTAGTTATATTTTGGTTGCAGTGGCTGTGAGAACCATCAAACACTAGGCCTTGCCCTTTAAAATTAAGTAACAAAAAGAATGCAGGGGTAAGGGCACTTGTATCAGGTCCTCCCTGAACTACAAAGATTGTAATAGGAGTTATTTTGAGGAAATACAATATTGCTGTTGGTTCCATAACTTATTCTGGTATGTACTTGCAATTGCTATTCTCTATATGTTGTTCTTGCTAGTCTAGTATCTTGGTATACCATATCTATACTACATAAAACTGTACATCAACCCTTCTAGCCTGATCAACATGGATAACCAAGAGTCAAGACGAGCCTAGGGAAAGCAATACATCTAACAAATATTTGTTTCTCATATGTTTTTGTTTAGCTTGGCTATATCTTTGCTTGGCCTCAATTTTGTTGCTTGGCAATCTGATAACCCAAGGATTTCAAGAGGTAGCCTGACTTGCAACTTTGTTGTGAGTCAAATTAGATAAATTGAATCAATGTGAATCTGAGAATTATCATCTGGGTTAAAATTCTGTCATGAAGGCTCTGCATGCTTATTATTTTGACCATGGTTGTTTATTTGACAGCATATTTTATATTTTTGCTTCTCAAAAAATTAAAAAGATCTGGGTTAAAATTTTGTCATGAAGGCTCTGCATGCTTACTATTTTGACCGTGAATGTAAATTTGACTGCATATTTTGTATTACTTTTGCCTCTCAAAAAATTTAAAAGCTGGGTTTATGATAGATTCTATTTCTAACATGCTCAGTAATAACAAAATTGGAGATTTTATTGTTCTTAAAGGAAATCATAAGAAATATTAAAAAAATGTGTGTATTTATTCTCAATAATGACATAAAGCTAGTAAATACAGAACCGGGCGCCCTTGTTTGATGATGCCTGACTTTGAAATTGCAATGTTCTCTAGTGAACCCCCAGGGCATCCATATGTTCCTTCCCAATTGTTGTGATGACAGAAATAGCAAGTCCCTTGCTGTGTATGACATTGGTAGCATCACGTGCTCCACCCAGGCCAGCCTGTCAGACAAAAGTGCATGTTTGTTAAATTTGATTCAACATTGCATGATAGAAAGCCGCATTCACAGTATCCAGTCCCAACATGTTTCTTTACCAAGAAAATAGGCATAGCCAATAAACAATGTAGCTGGATTCAGAATGTCATACCCATAGCCTGATAGTCGTTTATTATTTAAGATGAAAACAATATGAATAACTTTCTATATTTATTTATTCGCCCTGAGTTTTTGTTCAGATATGGGTGCAGAAACATTTTGATCGTCCATCTACAAGAAATACCATATGCAGTAGAAGAAATTCTTGCTTAATTGAAATGGAGGTACAATCAATGATTACTGAAAAGAAGAACATATTTTCCACAGGAAAAACTTCATTCACATATAGATTGAGCAAAACATAAGGAAATCTGCCTAAGACAATATAACTGGCTGCATGCACTTTAATTAGATAGCCTCAACTTTGATGTCAAAATAGCTATGGTTAAAATTCAACCAAGAGAAGCACTGGGTAGCATTCCAGCTTATCATTCACAACATCTGATACAAAACTCAACTTTTAGCAAAACAAGAAAGAGAAGAACACAATTGATACACTTAAATGATCCAATGATTACTGAAAAGAACAACATATTTTCCGCACGAAAAACTTAATTCACATATAGACTGAGCAAAACATAAGGAACTCTGCCTAAGACAATATAACCGGCTGCATGCACCTTAATTAAATAGCCTTGACTTGATGTCACAATAGCTATTGTTAAACTCTAAGTCACCGCATTTGAATTCATCGAAGATAAAATTCATTAAAAACGTCGCTAAAAAATCAACGATAGAATTCGTGATTCAATTCGACTACAAAAATACTTATATTTTTAAAAATATAAAATAAAGATATTACTAAATACAAATATAATAAAAACTAATATATATATATATATATATATATAATAAAAATCAAATATAGCTCTGCAATTTTTTGAATTCTCTGTTGTGTCTCGTTCATACTGCGATGTCGGATCCGTCTGGACCGTCCCTTGACCCTCCTCCCGACCTCACCGACGTCTTTATTGGTGTCCCGTCGGGCTCTTGGAAAGAGGTTACAGTTGGCTCTTCGAAATCCCCCCAACCAGGGAAACTTCAGCCGAACCTTGTTGATTGGACTCTGTCCTTACAGATCCCTTCATCGATCACTAACGTTACGCAAGCTTCGAGAGAGTTGTCGCTTATCGGTAAGCTCATGGGTCCCAGGCTGCCATTAGAAGAAATCGGGAAATGGGTCCGGATCAAATGGGCCCCATGTGGTCCCATTGACATTGCTACTCTCCCCAATGGATTTATGCTCTTTACTTTCACCCACAAAGAAGACTTTGCGCGCGCTTTTGGGTGGACCCTGATTTTTTGGTAGGAGAGGTTTTTATCTCCGAAGTTGAACACAAAGGTTCAATGCTAGAACCGAAACCACGACCCAAGTGCCAATCTGGGTGTGTCTTCCGGATCTTCCTTCCGAGTTTTGGCACTCTGCGGTTATCGAAGGTATTGCTCTTTCCATTGGTTCCCTCATTGATATAGATCAAGCAACTAAAGCTGGCTCTAGATTCATCCATGCTAGATTCTGTGTCAATGTTGATATCAGCATCCCTTTGCCATCTTCCATTGAGCTACACTCTGATCTTGGAACTTGGGTTCAACCCATCGACTATGAGTACATTCCCTAGGCTTGCACCTTCTGCAAAAGCATTGGTCATCGTGCTCAGGCTTGCCCTTCCAAACCAACACCAAAAGCCAAAGAGCAGGTCCGCTCACCGAAGAATAAAGGAAAGTTCATTCCCAAAGTCACGAAGGAGGTCAACACCTCGAACCCCTTTGTTGTTCTTCAAGAAGAGGGTGAAATCCTTGAAACCTTCGTCTCTCTCCCACCTCCCTCCTCTTCTCCCCTTTTGGAGCCCATTCTTGTTTTGTCGGCCACCTCCTCTAACCATTCCCCGCTTTGATGTCTCCTCCCATCCTCTCTCCCCTCGGGTTTTTACTTCTATGTTTTTGACCTCTTCTCCCTCCCCCGGAGATCCCTATTACTTTTCCTCTTTTTGGTATTTCTCTTGGCGCTTCTTCTCCTCCTTCCCCTTCTCTTCGTGAGTTGTCGGATCACATTGTCAATCTTATTCCCCCTTCCAGCCTCGACCCTCTTGAATCTTTTGAAGCTTCACCTTCAGCCATTCGTTCTCCTCTACGGAAAATACTCACATCTCCTCTTGACCTCTTTATCTGCAGAAAATAGTCCTGCCAGAAAGACAAGAAACAATTCCAAGTAGAATGTTGATGTGGGTCCTAAAAAGGAAAGGGAAGACACACTAATCAAGCTAAGCTTCAAGAAGAAGCGTTCCAAAATATAGCTCAAGGAACTCAGGGTGTCCTTACCATGCCGGTTGGGGGTAAGCACAAATCTAAGAAATGAAACTCTTCTCATGGAATGTAAGGGGATTAAATTCTCCCCAGAAAAAAAGAATTCTCAAAGACTTTAGACTTAAGCACAACCCAGATATTCTGATGTTGCAAGAAACTAAATTGAAAGAGGAGGATCTAATGCATAGGTTATGGCCTAATGCCTCCTTTGTGTCTCAGGCTTCGACGGGTAACTCGGGTGGTTTATGCACCTTCTGGAACTCGAAAATTCTTTTTGGTGAATGTATTATTAAAACTCCTCATTTCTTGGGAATGTTTTTTCAAGAAATTGGCTCTAATATGGGATGGATAGCTGTAAATCTTTATGCTCCAAATCTTGAAAATCTGAGAGAAAAAATTTGGAAGGAACTTCTTGATTTTCGTAATAATTGCAAGCATCTCCCATGGATCATAGCTAGTGATTTCAATACTCCTCTTTATCTTTCGGAAAAAGCAAGGCGGTATTACTATCAAGACTAGTAGTATGGATGCTCTGGGCCGACTTTATCGACAGAGAATTCTTTGATTTTGACCTTCATGGTGCCTCCTATACTTGGTCTAATCGAAGACTTGGAAGCAATCATATTCAAATCAAACTGGACAGGTTCTTGCCTCTATGGACTAGATTGATCACTATAATGATTTTTACCTGATGGCTCTTCCTAAAATTTCCTCTGATCATTGTCCCTTGCTTCTAATGGCCTCTCAAATTCACAACTCGAAACATCCTCCTTTTCGCTTTGAGCTTGCCTGTTACAAAAATCACGATTTGGAAAACCTCATTGTTGATTGGTGGAACATTGATATTCAGGGCTCTGCTATGTTTAGGTTTGCTAAGAAACTAAGTTATGTCAAAAAAGAGATTAAAATCTGAAACTGAAGGTTTTTCGTGATATTTGAAGAAGAAAGGAGCAACTAACTGAAAAATTAGCTACTATTTATGTCAGCATTGATCTTAGCGGCAGAACTTCCCTTCTTCATCAGCAAGAGCTATCTCTTCTCAGCAATTACCATAACACCCTTGCTAAAGAAGAAGTTTCTGGCGGCAGAGATCTAGAGCTACCTAGATACAACAGGGTGATCGTAACACGAAATTTTTCCACACCACAGCCACTAAGCACAAAAGCAGAGATAAAATCAAAGAACTTATTACTATGGAGGGTAACTACTTAAACAAGGATGATGTTATTGCTGCTGAATTAACTCAATACTATGCTCTTCTCCTCCATGAGGATACTCCCCCATGTGAGAAGGATTGCCAGGAAATTTTGCAGCATATTCCTAAATTGATCTCTGAAGATATAAACTCCAAGCTCACTCGGCCTTTCTCTGTGGAGGAAGTTCGTAGAGTTGTATTTGACATGAAGGAGATAAATCGCCGGGCCCGGATGGTTTTCCTACCGCCTTCTTCCAAACGTTTTGGCATATTATTGAGGCCGATTTGCTTTCAACCATCACTAAGTTTCAAAAAAATGACACTCTTCTAAGGGAATGGAATAACACTTTTGTGGCTCTTGCTCCTAAATCCATAGGTTCTAAGTTGATTTCAAATTACAGGCCCATAAGCCTATGCAATACTTCTTACAAGATTATTACTAAGTTGATGGCCGCCCGTCTCAAACCCTTTATGGACAATTAATTTCAGAACAACAAAATGGTTTCATTGGTGGCAGATTGATCCAAGGCAGAGTCATAACTGCCTATGAGGCTTTACACTCAACTTCTCTTTCTAAATCAGCGAGCATGGTCATCAAACTCGACATGCAAAAAGCTTTTGATAGAGTGAATTGGTCTTTCTTGCTCAAGGTTCTTGAAAAATATGGGTTTGGGGAAAATGGTGTTCTTGGGTTCAAAACTGCATCTCCTCCCCCAAATTCTCGATTCTTATCAACGGCATCCCTCATGGTTTTTTTGCCACCAGTCGTGGAATCAAGCAAGGTGACCCTCTCTCACCTTTCTTATTTATTCTCATGGTTGACACTCTCATAAGAGCGTTTGATGTTGCTAAAAGGGCAGGCAGAATTGTTAGTATCACTACCACCTCTAAGATCCCTGCAACTCGTTGATGACACATCACTTCTTGGTATAGCTTCAATTATGGAGGCTAAAATCGCGAAAAGGAATCGGATTATTACCAATCTGCTTTTAACCGCTAATTAACTTCAACAAGAGCAAGATTGCCTTTTACACACTCCTGCCGCTGACACAAAGAAAGATTGCAGCAATTTTTGGCTGTAAGATCATGGACCTACCTTCATCCTACTTGGGTCTACCTCTCTTTCAAGGTAGGCAACTCAAAACTCTCTGAATCCAGCTTATAGACATATTTAAAAGGAAACTCGCAGGATGGAAAGGAGCCCTCGGTCAAGCAAGCAAGCTTCAACTAGTAAAAGCCACGCTACAAAACTTGCCCATTTACTTTGTCTTTGCTTAAAATGTCTGCCTCGGTAGCTACAACTATTGAACAAATTCAAAAAAAGTTTCTATGGCAAGGGGTGAAGATAGAAAAAGAATGCACCTTGTTTCCTGGAATGTGGTTTGTAAACCGATTGCTCTGGGAGGGTTAGGCTTGCGCAGAATAGCTGATATGAACTTTGCTATGTTAGCAAAATTGAGTTGGGAAGTTGCTTTAAATGGGAAGGCTTCTTGACCTAGCCACCGATTTCAAAATATCTTTCTTCAAGAGAAGATTTTTTTGCTAAGGATATCCCGAGTGGCTCGGCCATTTGGAATTCTATTAAGAGTTCTCGTAATCTACTACAATTAGATACCATGTGAAATTTAGGCAATGGCAAGCAGATAGACTTCTGGAAAGACTGGTCGGTTGGGGAGAAATCTTTATCTTCGATCTAACTTGGGAGCCTATTAGAAACACTCTTACAAGATTATGGTGGGAGATTTATAAGTGGCTATATTGACAGTACCCCCCTTCTCCTCGTTGGTCCATTCCTAGATGGGAGGGTGCAAGCTCAACTTAGTTACAACGACTTGAAATGCTTAAACTCCTACTTTACTCTTATTATCTCCCTATCTCTCGTATGGAGGATGTTCGCATCGACCCCATTCTCGCTTCGGTGCTTTTTCACCAAGGCTGCCTACCTTTCCCTCCCCACCTTTCTGGAGGGCGCCACCCTTTACCATATCTGGTTTCCACAGGGGATTCCAAAGATTAGATTCTACTCTTGGCTTGCCTTTCGGGACGCCTTTCTCTCGGGTGAAAACCTCAAGCGATGTGGTTACTCTCTTCCTAACAGTGTGTGTTATGCCTTAATGCTCTTGAAACTTCTACTCACTTGCTCCTTCATTGTCCTTTCTCTCATTTTGTTTGGAGTTTGCTTTTAAAAAAATTGGCGTTTTGTGGGTGTTCCCAAGTCTGCTTTTTGAAGCCATTTTACAATGGGTGCCTATGTTTCGGCATCAAGTGGGTAATCTTGCCTGGAAACTCCTTTTGCCCCATTCTTTATGGATTATCTGGAAGGAGAGAAACATGAGAGTGTTCAAAGAGCAATCACAAAATCCCCTTCAGATTTATTCCTTGGTGACCGTGAGACTTCGGGAAAATTTGAACTCGTTGCATCTAGAAGTAGCATAAATGCAAAATCTCACTTGATAAGAAAGGTGGTTGGTCAAGCATCTCTAGATTCCTATTCAGCCTCCCAATTCGGCTACGGTGAGAGCTAATACCACTTGGATCCCTCCTCCAACAAGTGGCTCCAGTTAACATTGATGGTGCTGCAAAAGGCAATGTGGGGATCTCTAGCAGAGGGGCTTCTATTAGAGATGAGATGGGTAGCCCGATGGCAGCCACTACTATTAATTTAGGTAAGGGAACAAACCATAGAGTGAAGCCCTTGCAATCCTTAAAGGTATGGAGCTTACCAGATTTGGAAGAATTAACCTCATTGTTGAAAGTGATTCCCTCAATTTGATCAACCTTCTAAATAACAAGGGTATTGCAAGCTAGACCATCAACAACATTATCAGTAAACATTCGAACCTTCAACCTCTTTTCTCGCAACATTCGATATCAACATACTTATAGGGAAGGTATCGTGGTGGCTGATCATTGTCCAACGGGGTGTTTCAATTGATAACCAACAGACTTGGATCAAGAATTTTCTTGAGTTTCTTCTAAAAGCCATTGCTGATGACAATCCTAAGGAAAACTAGTTGGAGGAGCCTATATTTGGCTACCTTGGTTTATGCTTATTTTGAAATCAGCATTATCCCTCACTATTCTTTCTCCTCTGCCGGCGATGATTGCATTAATCGCGATATGATTGTGATTTTTTGTCATTATGGCCTTCGTACATCGGAAAGAAAGATCTCGATTATTTTTAGGGATTAATAATCATAAATGGGCACAGTTAAAGTACCCATTGGCAGGTGGCGGAGGGGCATTCTAACTATTAAAAAGCCCCTATTTATTCCTCTTTCCGTCACTTTAATTTTTCTTACCACTTCGGCTCTATTAATTATGGGGGTTATCTAGTGCGAGTCGAGCCTCAGAATTGTGATGAACTCAAGAAGGATCTTGAGGTGTGGACTCGCTTCATGAAAAAGGGGTTACTCTGTTTATTGAACGTCTGTCTGTCACTTGTTGTTGTTTCCAGCAGCATTTTGGCTTCTTGGAAACAGGGATCTGTGAAAGTTGGGAAGATTAAGTTTTACATTTCGACGGAAAGCATTGCCGCGACAGAGTGCCTTCCAACTAAGGGAGACATCTACTCTAAGTGTTCTTTAAAAGCTGAAATGGGGGCTTTTGTGGGGAAAAGGAAAGAACAGGTGAATAAGTATCTATCGGGCTATGAACGTGCCTCTCTAAAATCTCCATGGGATCGAGTTACTGAACAAATTATGCGTTATTTCACGCTTGAAGGAAGGTATAAGCTTGTGTTTAGCCCTCAACTCTTTCTCTTGGCTCATTTCCGCAATGATATTAAGGTAAACTTGGCCAATTTTCTTTTCCAGTCCCTAGATTTATCTATTAAACAGGCTCGTGTTGGTGAAGGCCCTCTGCTTCACCAAGGCTTATTATATTTGTCGTCTAAAACTAAGGCGAGACTCCAAAACATTGTCTCGTTTTCCTACTTTCTCCTGCTCGGCCTCTGTCGTGCCCCTCCTCCACCCCCTACTCATCCCTTGTACCACCGCCTCCATCCTCCGCCTTTGTTGTTGCCCCCGGGAGGTGGAAATCACCTCACCACCCCCCCACCGTGCGGCTCCTTCGCCTTGGTCTTCTCCTCCCAATCTGGTTGCCTCTTCCCACGTGACGGCACACCAACTTCCTCCCGCCTCCTCCCCTCATTCCGTTGTCGGCATGGATGTGTCGAGTCCTGTTGTTGAAGGTGCTATCCCCGATGTGTTTCTTGGCCTTACTCAGGCTTATCCTGATTCTCCGGCCCCTTCTCATCCGAATTCCCCTCCTCTTTCTGTTGTTGTTGAGGAGTATGTTACTATTAAAGGAGATATTGTGGCTGAAAATGAAGATGTTGAACATCTCTCCGAGGATGTTATGGAAGTTTTTGGCTTTGCTGTTGCGGATGCTGCCAATGATCATGCTGACACTGCCACTGCGGAAAATTCTGGGGATAACACTGCTGAGCTGCTTCATGGTGCCATCGTGAACATCAACAATACCTTCACTGTTATTAAGAAATGGAAGGAGTATACAGACGATACCTGGGCTCATCTCCAAAAAGGCTGCAAGGAGCTTATCACTTTGGTTGATACTATGGCGGAAAAGAACTCTGATTTTGTTGCTTTTGATGCAGTGAATGTCCTTAAAAATATGCTAGATATGTAGCCCTAGTTGGGCCTTTTTGCTCTTTTTGGAATGTTGGTTCTTTTTACTTTTGTCTTGCTGTAATTTTGATATATCTAGCCTTATGGGCCCTTTGTAAAAGGATGTGGATCCTTTCAACATCCTCAATGTTTACCAAATTCCAAAAATAAAAATAAAATATAAATATATAATAAAAATGTAAAATATAAGTATATATTAAAAATGTAAAAGTATTATAAATAAAATATAAATATAATAAAAACGTTAAAATAAAACCTAAACTAAAAAATATATAAACTAAAATTGTAACTTATATATATTAAAAAGCTAAAATAAAACCTAAAGTGAAATATATTCACGAGTTTATTGTAGTCGCGAGTCGCAACTTGTAGCTGTGGTATCAAGTTCAATGAGCTTGGAAAGGCTCTTTCTGCTAGTCAATGCCCTCCCAAAGCTTTGAGACATAAGGGAAAATGGAATAGAAAACAGATTTGCGACTGCAAATACACAGGCTTCAACTGTAACAAAAGGATTTCTGGTGCCGTACTTTCAAACACAGACTGCTCAATAATCGATTAGAAAGAAACCCCAAATCCCACACAATAAAAACCCTAGAAGACAACACGATTTCAATGATACAGATTTTGTTTTGGTATACAGTAATTAAAATCACGAATTTCAACGAATTCACGTGACAGCTTGAGATCCAACGAATTTCGCATTTTTCCCTTAAAAATCGGCAAATGTGGTGACTAGGGTTAAAATTCAACCAAGAGAAGCACTGGGTAGCATTCCAGCTTATCATTCACAACATCTGATACGCAACTCAACTTTTAGCAAATAAATAAGGATAGTATGAAATCCATACACAAATAAATAAAATAATTAGATATTCAAAATGAAGAAAGAAATTTACAGCAATTTTACCCCAGCAACCAATGCACAGTTACATCCTTGGAATCAAAACATCTTTTCCATAATAAACATGGTAAGAAAAAGAAACATTACATCAGAGACTGAAATGCTGCAGTAAGGAGGTATGATGACATTAAGAAAAATTATGCCTTGAAATAAAACCATAACCCTTACATTTTAAGGAGGGTAAAAGCTATATTACTGACCTTCTGTTCCAAAAGGAATCCAGTTCCATGCACCATAACCACATCCAGAACACAAACAAAGGAATTGAATATGCACGTGGCTATATAATTGCATACACTTGTAATAATAATCAATAGTAGGACACTTCCTTGCATAAATCTACATAAAAAGCAGACCTAGGAGGTAAAAGCACAGGAAAATTAGAAATTCTGTTCCAGAAGTTCCTTGTACATCATTTTGAGCTCGACACATTGAAACACCTCTTAAAAGGAGAAATTAAAGAATAAACTCCAGCTCCTCATAAGGGAAATGGTCGTACAATAAATAAACGAGAAGGCATTCACTGGCAGCCATTAGAGCCAAAATTAATCAAACTCAATTTTGACAGTGCTCCCGTGGTAATTACGGCCCTGTAGACGCAGGAGGTATTCTAAAAAGTCCATCAGGGGCTTGCATACAGCCGTAATAATAATCAATAGTAGAAACACTTCCTTGCATAAATCTACAGAAAAAGCAGATCTAGGAGATAAAAACACAGGAAAATTGGAAATTTTGTTCCAGAAGTTCCTCGTACATTATTTTAAGCTCAACACATTGAAACACCTTTTAAAAGGAGAAATTAAAGAATAAATCTCCTGCTCCTCATAAGGGAAATGGTTGTAAAATAAATAAAAGAGAAGGCAGTCACTGCCAGCCGTTAGAGCCAAAGTTAATCAAACTCAATTTTGATGGTGCTTCCCATGGTAATTACAACCCTGCAGACACGGAGCGTATTCTTCAAAGTCCGTCAGGGGCTTGCCTCTATGCCTACTCCCTTAATTTAGACATATAGACAAACAATAAAGGTGAGGCATTGGCTATGGTTGAAGATTTAAAAGTCGCAGTCTCGTTGGGTTTCATTCATCTTGTGGTAGAAGGTGACTCTTAAGTGGTGGCTCATGTCAAAAGGTCATTGTAGGGATCGGCTTCACAACAACATCTTAGAAGGCCAAGTTTTAACCTTACAGTTTGATTTCATCTCTTGAACTCACATTTATCACCAGGTAACAACTAACACCCATCACATGTCCCCCTTAGTGTGGGCGGGGATCGATCCAACAACTAAGCAAGATGTTGGAGGCATATAAAACCATACTTACCTAAGACAGTGGGACATAGGGATGGGATTTTCGGGACAACAAGAAATTTCCTGGATTTTTGGGGCAGCAGGTGAGGCTATGAAAGCAATATATAAAACAAATATAACTTAAACAAACTAAAATAAGTTGAAAGCCTGAGGGCTGAAAGAATTAATCCAATAATCCATGACATATGACAAAATCTAATAATTTATATTTATTACTGAGTCATTGACAGATAATCGATATACAGTGATACAATGATACATCAACATGCAGCCTCAAAGTTGAGACTCGTGACAATGAAAAATGAGACTCAAGAGTACATGATGACGGTACATATTACAATATAATCACTGATCAGCATGAGAAGAGTACATATATCATAAACAGAAAAACCAAAATAACAAAAAGTAAAACACAGTCCACAACTCAATAATGAGTCACCCTCTGAAAGAATCCTTGGGAACCACTCCTCTTTGTTGGAACTGTCGGCATCATCTTCATTCTATAAGGGGATCTACCCAATCCCTGTTGCTCCTCTTGATCGTCGTTAATCTGCCTCGACTCCTCAGAATCTACATCCCACCATAATGTCGGGCTCTCCTTGTACTGAGTTGTCTTGTGTTCCATGAGATGCAAGGCACTGTTTACAACAAAATACCAAGGTGTCTTGCGTTCCATGAGACACAAGGCACTGTGTGCAACAACAAGTTTCTCGACTCTCTTAAAGGTAAGTCTATTCCTCTCAAGATAGAGGATCTACCCATGTGTCAGCCAATTCCTCTCAGAAGCAAAATAGCTAATAACCTTAGCATTCTCTCCATTAAACATTTATTGCAAGGCTTTCAAGAAGCCCTTCTTCTCCTCATCATCTATGGGGACAATCCTATTAGGAATCTTCAAATACATTTAAATTTTAGTTGCGTATGTGTCCATGTGTAAAGGGGTGTTCACCTTCTCCGACCTCTTCTTAATGATGGGTTGAACATGTTTGTAGTGAAACTTTCGGTGTCCCTCACCTGAACAAAAGCCTTCATCTATCCAAGCAAACTATTAATACAGTCATATCTTGATGAGATTGGAGCTATCAAAATCTCCATATTTAACCTCACTAAAATTAGAGATGCCTTTGATGTGATGTATCTCAAAGGCCCAAAATGTATCTCTCACCGCTATCGCCTTCACCCTCTTCCCCCGCTCTATTTTGAACTTTCCCCGCCGAGTCCACTCCTGCATCATGATCACAAGTTGCAGGGGCTCCTACAACTCAAGCATCTTATCCAGCAAAATAAAGTAGGACGCAAAACGTGTATCCACAGACTTGAGGAATTCTTTCCTTGAAAAGGTAAGAGTACTAATGATGTGTGGTGGTTACAGATGAACATCTGCACCTCTCTAGCCTCTACCACTACCCTTTTGACTTGGTCAATTTTTCCAATGTCCTTTATGCATGTTCTTGGGCTACACAAGGTCCAATACACAAGGTTACCTACTCCTCTACACAAGTAAGTTGCATTTGTAATGTGTACAACATTGGTAGGGCCAATCTCATCGATGGCATCTCGCAAAATAGAAAACTGAAACTTTGCATCCTTCCTCTTTCCTAAACAATCATGGCCCTCAACAAGTAAGGGCACTCCTTGTAGGAGAATGTGACATTAATGAGTGGCAAAGACAATTATATCCATCCACCCATCCATGATGATGTTGCAACAATGAGAGGCCCCCACTAGTAAATTGACCTTAGAATAGTTCTTATCCAAGATTTTGGTCCTCAATTTTGTGTCTCCCGAGGGCACATAACTAGTACATGTTTTGGCTGCCTTAGTTAAAGCCTCTTTGAAATAAGGAGAGCAAACAACATGAAATGGAAAGCCAACGGAGTAGAAAAAAATTTCCAATGGCATCATCTCGCCTCCTCCCGTGCCTTTGTATCAAATATATCCACCACTAGATTTTGGGCCACATCCTTACTCTTCCCCTACTACCATCCATCGTAATCACCTCATAACTTGTTGCAATATTTGAAAAAGCACTCCTAAATGTTCTCTCGTGAAATAGAATGGGGTGCCAATGCCACGAGCTACTAGCATGTTCTCGGTGGTATCTTCGTTAACAACCTCATAACCTTTTCCCTTTCCCCGAAGTGATAGTTGTCCACAAGGTCGACACCTTTTCTTTGAGATGTGCAATAATTGTGCATTTAACCTAGTAATGTTGCCCAACCAAATCAATGAGCATATCTCGCACTTCCATGTCTTATCCCCCTAAAGTGTTTGATTTGGGATCATCAATAATTTGAGAAAAATGTTTCAAAGATTTTTTTGTTGAATAGTCTTTAGCATATTTGCCCAATATCTTGAAGGGGTAGCTAAACTATCGACACTCCAATATGAATTGTTAGTTTGGGTTGCCGCTTGCCTTTCTCCTTGCATCTCCCCGCCTATCTCATCACTCGTTTCACATTCAGCTTCATACTCACTATCTAAATTCATTTTAGCAATATTACTATTCTAGTTTCTTATTTTCATATATGAATAATACAGAAAACAAAAACAAAAACAACAAGAATTTCTGATTTTCATAATGACAATGGAAAAGAGCAAAAATAAGAGCCAAAGGCCCAATATCCTTTACCCATCTTGCCTTTTGAATCAATTTTTTTGGCTCACCCATTTTGCATTTGGGGGGTGAAAAAACAGCCAACGCCCTTCCCTAACCCACTTAAGCATTTTGAAAAAGAAAACCTGACAGCCAATTCCCTTAACCTATTATGTGTCTTATAAAAATCCTATAATATCAATAACATATAATTGCCTTAACCCATTTTGATTTGGAAAAAAATAACAGCAAGGATGAGGATCATCATCAATGTACATACCTTGATAATGCTCTTGCTCTTCAGCTTTTGTGAGTGTGATTGAAATGAGTGTGGGTATGGATATGGTTGGATATGGATATGATTGGATACGGCATAGATACATTATATTTAAATTATTATAATTACAACATAGAATATAAATTTAAAAAATAATAATAAAATTATAAATAGGTTTAAAATAATTATCAATTTTAAATTATAAACAAATTTATGGATAGAATTAAACTTAAATTTGACTAATATTGATAAATTTATTAGCAGATCAAGTTTAAGTGGATTATAAGACAAATATAATTAAAAGAATAAAATTTAGACTTTAGATTAGACAACAATTATTTTAAAATATAAAAATTTAGCTTATATCTTATAATTACTCAAGTTTGCTATAACATAAGTTGATTTGTATTTAAAATGAAAACATATAATACTAAATGATATTTTTAATTCCATTTTTCAAGAATATCAATGTTTTATTAAAAGTTAATACATAACTAATTATATTTTATGATTTTTTACTATTCATAAAATTACTAAATTATCCAATATTTAATATTAAATGTTTTTAATGTTTAATTTTACTGTTTTTAATCAAACTACTAAACATAATCTAATATTAAACATTATTTACTAACCTTATCTAATATCAAACATTATATACTAATACAAATACCTTAAAGAAGTCTATTTGAAAAATGTCAATAGATATAAATCTCAAGGCTTAATCTCGGGTTTTAAGCATACTACATTGATTAATAATTATATTACATTTTCTTCATGTTTTCCACTTTCCTGAAAAAAGGGCCCAAAAGCTACCATATGGTCAAGATATTACTATTTTTCGATTGACTTCCCAAATTTTAAAAAAAGTTTTCATGTGAGAGGTCAAAGGAAGGAAAATTTAATGTATAACAAAAAAATGTGCACCGTAACACCATTAGATCCTATCCCTTGTTGTCATTGTAGAATGCACATTGCCATAATTAACCCGACAAATTATTTTTCTTCTCTGCAAAACCTCATAGAATGCACGCTAATTACACACTCTCAGTACAAGGGAAAGGCTGGAAGTCGGGTATTCCAAGGATTGAAAAAGTAGCAGGTTGTGCAAGCCAAAGAAAATAGATGAAATGAAAGAAAAGAAGCAGAGTTGGCCAAAGGAAACAGATCAAATGAACGGATAGTAGTTTGAATAGAGCCAATGTAAAATTTTGAGGGGAAAGGGATAATCAAAACTCATACATTTCCGTGTACTTCGTTGATAACACTAACATACATTTAAGAAGATCATCTACTATTTTTATTGTCCTTTTAGCCTTTCAAGGGGTTTTTCAAGCTAATTGTTTTACTTTTCAATCAAATATGGCTACGGACTGCCCGAATATCATATCCAATATGGCTAGTCTAAGCTACATAGGTACGCCATGTACCAGCCCATACCAGGTCTGAAACTAGTACCTACAGCGTACCACACGCATTTTTTAAAGTGAAAAATAAACATTCTCTAACTTTTTAAAAGTAAACCCTAAACCTAATTTACCTACCCACCCCTCCTAAAGACACAACTACAATGTTAATAATACAGCCCTTTGCCTCCATTTTTATCTTTTCCAAATTGGGAGCTTGAAAGTCAAGGAGGGTTATAGAAGCTTGGAGGAGCAGGATAAGAGTTGGAAGGAGAATGATCAACTTCAAACAACAAGGAGGGAGTGATTTCAGGTATCAAGTTTTAATTTGTTAAATGTTCACCTTTGTGGATGCTTTCACCTCACACCATTTATGGCGAACTTGGTGATCAAAATCAGAGAATGACGTGTAGGGGTTAATAAATTAATTAATTTTTTAATTAGTTGTGTTTTTTTTTAAGTTTTAATTTGTTAAACATCTACCTTCGTATTTCTCACCTCGCAACATTTATGACGACCTTGGTGATCGAATCGAGAGAATGACGTGTAAGGGTTGATAAGTTAATTATATAATTTGTATTTGTTGTTTTGTAATAGTTTATTAAATTATTTTGCAATTTTTTAAAATATATCTTTCATCAGTAGGTTAAAGAAAATCAAAAATTGTTGTCGTGGCATCAAGTTCACTTCAAAGGCATGGGGAAGCAAGCCGTGAGGGAGGCACACAAGGAAGTCTTTTAAGTCCCACGAATGTGAGATTGGATCCTTCTTATCCTTTAAGGAGGCATGTAGAAGTGTTGGAGCTCATTGTTGGCGATGGTGTTCGTGTTTGGTCAGGTGCCCCACCGTAACGTAACATTCAAGTCCTCGTATACCCAACTGAAGGCTCATATAACTAGGGTAATGGGAACGGGCATTAGACCATGTAAGACAGTAGACAAGAATAAAATATTTATATACTTAAAAGAGCAAGAGGCTACCTCAAGTTGTAAAGAGCTCGGTCTAGAACTTTTCCTTTACAACAAAGGGGTATAGGAAAACCACCAACACCACCATCATACCATCCTTTCTTTGAAAATCACACTGAAACTCTACCAATGAAACTCCTTTGGATGAAAAGGCCACATCACGAAAGACAACAAAAGGACCTCTACAAATAGCATTCAACTTGGGGAAGAGAGACATTGCAGATGCATTGGTAGCTCAGTGTATTTATGCATGTGAGTTGCCCTTCGATGTGTTGAGGTCACCATATTGGCAGCAAATGGTGAGAGGCGTTAATAAAGCGCCACAGGGGTATAAAGACCCTAACTATGAGAAGGTTCGCACATCTCTTTTGGTGAAAGAAGTGAACCACATACAAACTTCTTTCTGAACTTATGAGATAAGATAAGATAAATATATTAATGTCCAACAAATGACCACAAAAGTAGGTCAAAGGGACTGCAGAAAACAGCAAGCACCGATACAAGGCAGGAAAACCAAAGAGTTCCCGAGAAAGACAAAAACAAAAGCCAAAAGAGGTGACCAAAAAAAAATCACACGCACCCAAAATGGGGGTGGAAAAACAAGTGAGAGGAAGAAAGGGGAAAGACGACTAAGGAGAAGAAAAGAGGAAAAAGGAAAGCCCATCAGGGGATGGAAGATCCAACTCTCCTAACATCCGAGGTTGACTAGAAGAAGCTGAGAATAGAATACCAACCAATTGAGGAGAGAGTTTGCCTATTATGCCGTTGTCTGGAATACAATATTATCCCTCTGATGCATAGTGGATCTTGTTTGTCTCGAGGCCGATCTAATACGAGCATGCTGTGATGACTCGGAGAACCATGGATGGTTTCCCTGGGCCAAACCAATCTAGAGGAAGAAGCGGGGACGATCTCACCAGGGCACTTAATGCCTCTCTCCACCGATAACACTGTGAAGAAGGAAGTGATCTGCTGGATAGAGTCCGGTCTAGGATGTGGCTGAAGAGTGTGCTCACGAAGCTTCAAAGCCTCTTGTAAATATAAAGTCAGACACCTCTGATCCAAAACCCTGAAAAGTCAAAAAGATCCTGCGTCCTCCTAAATAAATAGTGAAACCTCCCTCTAATCTCATAGTAGATGGGGCACCGAAAGATAAAGTGTTTCCGTCTCGGTCTCCTGAAGCTACACAACTAGCAGATCATGTCTAAATGATCAAGGTGGTGATTTGTCTCACAACGAAGTCTATGAGAACCAACTCTGAACTAACCAAGGGGGATGCGAAGGGCATGCATCCAATGTCGAAGGGTGTACTGAGGGCGAATAATGAGACCGTCCCTCAGCTCTAAAAAATGCTCAGCGTAAAAGGCCATCTTGGGACGTAAACCCCCTTGAGGGTTTACCCAAGTGGTATGGATGAACTGCCTGTAAATATCCTCTCTGATGATCTTGTTCATCTCCTGTTTCATAGGCAGAAGGTGGCTTGGTGTGTCCAAGGAGTACCGAAAAGGTGGAAGATGGTCCATCTGAATACCAATTGCCCCCAAAATTTCGGAGACCTCAGCAAGATCCCAACCACGACAACAAAGAAGGGGAGTCTGAAAGAGAAATAGCCTCAGAAGAACAGTATGCCAAGTACGGGTACCTGTCCCGCCCCTTGACATTGTTCGCAAAGCCCCAAACGCGCGCAAGCAAGAAAGAAACCAAGTCAAATATGGTCTCTAGTCTGAAAGGATGGGCTCTAAACTCTGCCAAAATAATGTGCTAGGGTACAAATTGCTTAAACCTGATGAAGTGACGAATGAGAAGAATCTGGACCCTCTCGATGGAAGCCCGGCCAATACCCAACAAAGAGGGTCCCCAAGCAATAGAACCGTAGGTCTAATGAGGGAGTCCATGAGGGACATTTTGGAGATGTCCTAAAAGTGATAGCGAAACACTTGTCTCTCAAGAGGAAACTAAGGACCCATAGCCCTTGTTGACTCGAAGTTGGAGAGCCTGTCTCAAACTGAAATGGGGGCCAGAGAACAGAATCCCCAAATAGGTATAAGAGCTGGTGATCTCAATCTCCTCACCTCTAAAGAAGAAGTGGAGATGCGAGGTCTTCAAACCATTGAAGACCATAACCTTGGTTTTACCTGGATAACCGATTCTGTTAAGGATTCAAAAGTGTCTATTATATCGGATGGATGGAAAGACTCCCAAAACAGACCTCTTATCAACATTGTTGCAATAAGCCCTAAAGGGGCAATGTTTTTTAAGGCAATTGATTATGAGGGGGAAATAAAATATGTAAAATTTATAAAGAAACATTCTAATTGAAGCAATTGAGTCGGTTTGGCCTCAAAATCATTGTCCAAGTCATTAAGGACAATGCAAAAATGCAAGGCAGCAGGGTTGATAATAGAGGATAGATATGAGCACATATTTTGAACACCATGTGCAATACACTCCCTTAATCTGATGCTACAGAAGATTGAGAAAATCCCATCGATTGAGAAAATATACATAGAGGAAAACAACATTCGAGACGTTTGTCACCAACCATCACATGTCTCGTGCTATTTTTAGGAGATTTTTGAGGTTGGAGTTGTTTAAGGTAAGGGAACAATTCATTAGTTTTAAGTTTTTAAATTTTTTATTTTACATTTTAGTTCTAAAGCAATTTGTAATTTTGTACTATTATTGAGTTATTTTCATTCTTTTTTAATATTTTATAGGTTGATGAGACCTTAGTCACCCGATTTTTAAGGGAAAATGCGAAATTTGTCGAATCTCAAGTCATGTCATGTGAAATTCGTTGAAATTCGCGATTTTCATTACTGTATACCAAAACAAAATCTGTATCATTGAAATCGTGTTGTCTTCTAGGGTTTATATTGTGTGGGATTTGGGGTTTCTTTCTAATCGATTATTGAGTTGTTTGTGTTTGAAAGTACAACACTAGAAATCCTTTTATTACTGATTGAAACTCCGTGTATTTACAAATACGAATCTGTTTTCCATTCCATTTTCCCTTATGTCTCAAAGCTTTGGGAGGGCATTAACCAACGAAAGGGCCTTTCCAAGCTCGTTGAACTTAATACCACAACTACAAGTCGCGACTCGCAACTACAATAAACTCATGAATATATTTCACTTTAGGTTTTATTTTAGCTTTTTAATATATACTGAAGTTATAATTTTACTTTAGGTTTTTTTAGTTTAGGTTTTATTTTAACGTTTTTATTATATTTATATTTTATATATAATACTTTTACATTTTTAATATATACTTATATTTTACATTTTTATTATATATTTATATTTGATTTTATTATATATATATATATATATTAGTTTTTATTATATTTGTATTTAGTAAATTCTTTATTTAATATTTTTAAAAATATAAGTATTTTTGTAGTCGAATTGAATCACGAATTCTATCGTTGATTTTTAAAGAATTCCATTTTTTTACGAATTTTATCTTCGACAATTCGAATACGGTGACTTAGGAGCACGGGACTAGATTTGTCTCTCACACACTCGCTCGAGACAACTTGTAAAGGTAAAACATGCTTTGAACAATATGGTGATTAACAATGTTTGGACCGTCTGAGGTAATCAAATACGGAAAGAGCCCATAAGATAAAGGCATTGATCCTCGATGATGTGGGCACAAGTAAAGTATTTGTTGAGTTTCACAAAGCTTGTTCTTTTATGATTAGATTTGTAGACAAAAATAGTGCTTGCATAGGAGAAATTTATGATGGAATTGACTCCATGCTTGAGAAAATGAAAGAAATCATACAAGCCAAAGAGAAAGACCCTGAAGAAAACTTCTATAATGAAGTTAAGAGTGTGGTCATGAAGAGATGGAACAAAATGACCACCCCCTGTTGCATCTCCTTGCCTATGCATTAAATCCCAAATATTATAGCAAAAAAATAGTTGGGTTACCTAGTAGGCAGCCACCAAAGATATGATGACCAAGAGGTTGCAAATGGGACTAGGGCAGCATTTAGGAGGTTGTTTCCTAATCCATCTATATCTAGTGCAGTCCACAATGAGATGGGGATGTTTGTATCTTCAAAAGGTAGCATGGGAGAGGTAGAGGCTCTTTGTGACAAGTCTACCATGACTCCAATCAAGTGGTGGTATGTACATGGCCATGATGCCAAGTACCTACAACCTATTGCCATTAAACTGCTCTCACAGGTATGAAGTTTGTTATTTGATATTTTGATTACCAATTAAAAATTTAAATTTAAGATGATAACACTCATTTTTGTATATTAATAATATTTTTTTGTGACAAGTGGTTAGTAATTCTTCAAAAGAGTGAAATTGGAGTACTTATGGCTTCATTCACTCAACCAAATGACCATGTTGGCATCCAAGAAAGTAGAGGATTTGGTATACGTACATTCCAACTTGCGCCTCCTAACACACAAGATGGAAGAGTATACTAGAGGTCCTAACAAACTTTGGGATATTCAACCTGAAACCACTGACTTTGAAGTTTCCGTTGGTTGTTTGTCCAATGTTTCACTACTTGGCATTGATGATGAACATATAGAGAGCCCTTCACAAGGGTTGGAAAGTGGAGCTAGTGCAAGTGGGAGTGGAGCTACAAGTGCCATCCATGGAGATGATTTTGAGGATCATCTAGATGATATGTTCTAGCCTTGAAGCAAGTTGAATGTATTATGTTTTGAGCTTTCATGAATTAATACAGAGTATTTGAAATTTGTTTTCCATGAATGATGAAATTATGAATCCATATGAATTTATGAGTATTAAATTTTAACATGTATTTTTCTTTAAAATTATACATACATACATACATATATATATATATATATATATATATATATATATATATATATATATATACGACAACATATCGTACCTGGGGTTTTAAAAGAATTGTCATTTCAGCGTCATCAACCCAAACCTGTACCCATATCCTAGCAAGTCTAGTGGCTACTTACAGGACATGTATGTGAATACAAACAATTATGGTATTTGAGTTGTACCCGAGTTGTGTCATATCCATATCCATATCCATATCTGGTATGCATACATGTGCCCAAGATGTAGGGGTGGCATATCTTGCAATCCTACCACATTACAAAAACCGAAGACACGAAGAAACCAAACAAGAACAACAGTGAAAACTTGAATGAGAGAGGCTTATTATATGTATTATTAAGAGAGCGACCATCACTTTATACGAAAGTAACATAAACCCTAATACTTGGGTGACATAAACCCTAATACTTGGGTGACACAAACCCCGAACCTAAAATGACTTAAGTTAACATTTGGTCATGCTTGTGTTAATTGATGAAGTAAAACTACAGTATAAAGTGAAGTACTAACCCTATCACTAAGAATAGTATGACCATTATAGCTTTATGATACAAACTCTTAACAATATAGTAGTCTTGAGGTTCATTATCCTTGAGCCTTACTTGAATGGTGGGTATGTTCTTCCTAAATGAGCATAAACATAGACACTTGAAGAGGGCTGGTGATATATGTATGTAATGTCCCTTATCTGGGACATTTCTAAATAGGTACCGAAGACCTTTAGTCCATTCTTTCCCCATGGACTAAAGGATAAATTTGGGGAAAATATTATAAAAGTGGTTTTCACCACTAATTTGTTAACTCCTTTGAGCTCATTAAAAATAATTAAATTTACCTTTTCATGATTTTAATCATTAAGTTAAAAAAGGTGAATTAAATATTTAAAAAAGATATGTTCTACATGATGAAGACCCACTTTTTAATGGTCACTTACCCTTAAAGTAAGTCGCCATTCTAAGGGAGCATCGGCAAAGAAAGGGCCCATTTGGAGCACCACTTGGAGGGAGGAATATAAAGTCACATCACCTCTTCCATAGTAGGGGTATCCTGATTATGATTATTATTATTTCTCCATGCTTGAAGAAAGGGAATGCATGCCCATTGATGTTCTACTAAAGGTGTTTTGCAACACCACCTTGTTATTAGCAAATCAAGACCCAAGTTACTATTTAAGGATTCATTCATGCATGATCATTGGACTATTTTTCTCTTGTGCCCTAACGACTTGATGTGAATATGAAACCTAAATATTGTGCATTGATCTTGTCCTTCTTTGGTGATGAATTGCTTGGTGGTAATTTTTGGTAATGCGTTTATGCCCTAGCAAGTCTGGATCTCACTTGTCTTGGTATTGATTTGATGCTTTAAGTTGTATTTTCTGTGCCCTAGGCGACTGGGTAAGGGTGTATTTTCAGCATATTGGGTGCATAAAATTTGCATAAAAGATTCAGATTTGATTCTATATATTTTTATGAGCTTGTGCACAAGGTTTGGTGATTAGTGGGGTGTTGTTGCATGCATAATCAGCCCTAATTGTGTTGGGCGAAATAGTAGGAAGGCCATTTTTGCACTTTTGGTGAAAGTTGGGTTAATTCTGATTTTACATTCATAAACTTCATATTTTATAACCCCAATATCCAAAGTTTGAAGTATTTTGCATGGTTGGTTGAGCGGGAATTAATTTTAGAAGATTGCAACAGTCTGGGGTTTGATTATTTAATTACATTCAGCTGTGTATAATCAGATTGGTGCTAATTTAGTGCGCTCTAGCTATTTTCCGATTTATTCCACTTACCTCCGCTAGTTCTAACCCCACTCCGGGTTAGGAATAGTAGACATTGGAATACTTCAGGATAATTTGCATAAGGGTTTCATTGAATTTGGGTGAATATTGAATTGCCCTAATTTGGGGACATTACACCGTATACTTGGTTTCAAACCATAAAAGACTAAAATGTATTTTTTTCTTCATACCAATGGAAGGGTGAGACACCCACACAACCCACATTGAACTAGCAGAATAAAAAATAAAAAATCTCCAGCACTTCCTCAGATGGCTTTATGAAATCAAAACATACACAATTCTTTGATATGAACGGCCTTCAGAGGAAGCAACTAAGAAGTTCCGCTCAACTCAAAGATGAAACGTCTAGACTTCAAATACCAGTAGAATTAAGAGAAAATATAAGTCCAGATTTAGTAAAGAACCAGAAGGATAATGTATACAAACATAAAAAGAAGAAGAAAGAATAGTTTTACAACAGAAAGCAATTAATCAAAGGAAGATATAGAATATATACTCACCAAACACATACAGATGATCCAGTATCCATTCCCTAGCTTTAAAAAAGTCTTAAAGGTCTAGAATATAAATTTACCTCTACCACTGCAATATCGACTCCCCTTTGAGCAAAGTACTTAAAAGCCAATCCCGTCAGAACCTGTGGATTAAAAGATAACAGTAAACTCAAAGCATAATATTTTTTATAAATTATATAAGTCATTGAATATAGCTACTGCAGATTGAAGAATATCTGAAAACTCAAACACAGTTAAGAACAAGAAACCAATTACTTATTTGACATTTGAAAAATTCCACTCCAGCACAGGAGTTCATTGTCAAAGTCGGAAAATTTTCAAAATCAAACTGTAAAATGCCCCAGAATAGAAAGGCATGTTTTACAAACATTACTAAATATGGAAGGATCACCTAAAGAATCTACAGAAATAGAATTGGTTAGGAATAGTAGCATCTATGGTATAAACTTATAAAGTAATTTATTTACATAAGGTCACCTAAAGGCATAACGAGTAGTAGATACTAGAACCAGACATTGAGGAGGATATTTTTCAGAAAGAGTGAAAATAGGTATCTGGTGAAAAACTATTTGCTATTGGGAAAATGTATTTCCTTCAGACAGAAGCTTCTGCTATACTGTGTGCCTAAAAATTGGGAATCCATTGACAAGCAACATTAAAGCCTGCCTAAGCCCCTGCCACTCATGAAACTCTGATATTTTAGTCCCCGCCTACCACTTTCTTGGATATATAAGCCCAGTTCTCATCAGATACACACCACACACATACTCACTATCTGTCTCTGCTAATAAAAATTATTAAACTGCTGTTCAACAAAAAGGAAACAATGCACACAGTCTTATTGATTGAATTGTTACTAAGGGTGCGCCGTAGGTTTGATCTACTTTGGAATCGCATCAAATGATTAGGACTCCAACTATCCCATACCAACTATTGTTGCAAACCAAGAGAAACATGATAGACAGAAAAGAGATAAGCATACTAGAAAGAATAACGAGAAAGAGAAACAGAAGCAGCTATTCTAAATCTGATTGAAGAATAAGAAAAAACTAATAATGAAAAACACCAAAATTGCATAGTAAAACCAAAATTAACTATGGACCTGAAAATAGTTTTAAATAATATGCAAGGTAAACAAATAAGTGCTAGAAAGGGGGCACGGGATCTAAGTCACAAGGTTCGAGTTTGAGTTCGAGTTCGACGAGCATAAAATTCGCCCGAGTTCACCAAGATAAAATTCAAAAAAAATTGTCATTAAATTCGAGTAAGAAATTAAAAAAAAATTATATATACATTAAATAAAGAATCAATATAAATAAATAATACACTAAGATTATATATATATAATCTTATTCTATTTTTTATTTATATTGTTTTTTTTACTTTTAAATTAATATTAAAAACAAATCAAGAAAACAAAACTTAAAAAAGTTGGTAAATTTTTTTATTTTAAATATAAATAAAAAATTAAATAACATTAAAAGCATATAATTTAAAAAAGGATAAAATATTAACTAAAACAAATCGAATCAAAATAAAACTTTAAAAAGATAATAAATGTTTAATAAAATAAATAGAATAATGGATATATAAAAATGAAATAAAAACAAATAAATAAATAAAACTTAAAAGTAAATAATGAAAACTAAATAAAATATAACATCAAAGTTTAGACAAAATAGAGATTATTAAAAAACCCTACGCTGACCTTCTTTGAGCTGTTGTCCTTTAAACGGTAGCAACTGCAGCGATCAGCAAGGAAGCACGAATTTTGTTCTTATTTTCTGTGGGAATAGACGCAGCAGGTGGAAATGGGGGAATAGACGCAGCAGTATTTTGCAGAGACTGAAGTGGTTAATAAACAGGCTTGAATCCAAACGTTTTCGGGTTTTTATAAATAACGAGACCAGATTTGTTATTATTAATTTCGAGGGACATTCTTTTGCCAAAGAAATGGCTTTTCCAGACACTAAATTCTAAGGCCACCACACTCAACCCAGAGCCACCACTACAGACATACGAACTGCAACGATTTTCAACAAATTTTTTGTTAACTCATTAAATTCGACGGATTTCAAATTTTTTTCATTAAATGCGGCGAACCTTGTGACAAAGCACGGGATGATGAAAACTACATGATAGTGGGAGATAATGGGATACAATGAACAAATGAAAGCAGCAAAAGCATCTACATCTAAATTTAAATACAACCCAGTAAAACAAGGAATACTGTAATCTATTGCCCATACCTCAAAGTGAGAGAGAGATAAGTGCTCTGTTTGTAATGCATTGGTCAGAATTTCCTTAACATGTTGAAAGATATTCTGAAGATCCTCCACTGATATAATTTCAGCTTTTCTTCCACTCACTATGCGTTCGCGAATAGTTTGAAGATGTGGACTGCAGTGACAATCCATGGTAGATATTTATTTGACAGCACTTTTGAGGAAATTACAGAATCAATAATATTTTTATAAATTTATTTGGAAATTATGTTCACTACAGTTGTTTGTTAACATACCAATCGGTATAAAAACATTAGCAATCCCTCATCAAACTTAACTTTGTCTATTGCAGCACAAGGACTAACAAGGGTTACTGCCCCACAACTTGTAAGCATTTAACATTTGAACAATGGTTAAGTACTTCGAGAAGCAAGTTGCTTTGTGTGGGGGTGTTTAGAATTCATGATGAGGACAAAAGATTAAAGAACTGATTTCAAAGCCCAACACACCAATATTTAATGTGTATTACCATTCATGGATGACCAAAAAGCAGCCAACTGAAGAGTTAAATAATAGATCTGTTACATTAAGTGAAGGGATGCATTTAGTCTTCCATCAAAAGGTAGAAAATATGAAAAGAGTCTTCGAATAGAAGATTTAGATGCATAAACAAATGTCCCAAAAGTGGTGCAAGGCAACCAACAAAATGATGACACAGTACCCAGATATGCCCAAGAATGAAAATCTGTAGCTGCAAAGTAATGGGTATCCACAACTGTGAATTTACCCAAGGTTTGAAATTTGAGTTCAAAATTTCTGGATACACCATGCCCTTGGATGCCATCACAATTGGCATCTTATTTTCCAACGTTTTGAGTACATTATGTGTGCCCATCTTCAAGGACGGAGAAAATGAATCTTACTCCAAAACAATTGTAGCATGGATGTCCATTCGTAATGTTCTTTAATTTCAATGTATCACAATAACTAAGTTGGCTCTCTCATAAATTTAAATTTATTGTTCAGTAGTTAACAGAACATGTTGGTAAAATTTGGATGCAATTCTTATACTCTTAAACACAAAGCCACCACTGTGAAAATTTAAGTTATAAAGCCATTGTTTCTTGGTCAGATCATGTCCTATCTTTTGTGGGTGTGTTAAAAACTCGCAATTTGCCTTAAACCTTGCCTTTGGAAATGCATGTTGTTTCAAATAGTAACCATAGTAAATGGCAACTTCTGACCTACTGATGGTGCAACTAACTAAAAGAACAATGACAAAGTAAATTGTGTCTATCCTTTGAGCCCTTCCTCCCTAAAGTCATGTTTAAGAAAGGAAAGCCTATCTCGGGCAAAAGAATTCCCCACATTGGCCTACATATGAGAAACATAGGTTAAGTAGGAGCCAATTACCTACCTGACGAAGTAGTAGTATTAACCTCTAATCTTATAACGGACCCAACTATGTTACCAGAAATCCGAGGGTTTAAGAGTATAGAAACAATCCTCTGTCTTTCCCCTACTATTCACTTAAACAATGAATCCATTCAAGACTCCGAATTTTAATACAATGCATCAATTCTGTAAATAATGTCCATTGTGCCAGTATTATAGGCGAATCATGGATCCATTAACATTGACCATTAAAAGAAGTCAATAATAGTAAATTAATAATAATGTGTAGCATTTTGGCCATAATATCGGTTACCCTTGGATTTTTATGTCCGTCCACAAAATACCAAGTTTTCATGAAACCGAGTTTCTATAAATACATAGCTACGAATCAAGGTTTGTAAATTGTCAAAAACAAACTGTTGCAGTGTCTTTCAAACATATTAATCCTCTTGTAGCCTTCCACAAGGGAGGTTTCATACACCAAATTGGTGTCTCGCTTGGCGATGACCTAAAAAACTACCTTTACCTTTATAACAGTTGTTTATTTCAAGCATAAGTGGTGTAACAACGAAAACATGGTTATTAAACAAGTATGCACACCTTGTATAAAGACCAACAGAATGCCCCTCCTCACGTAAAATGCTACCAATAAATGCACTTGTTGATCCTTTTCCCTTTGTACCTGCAATATGCACAACCTAAAAAATAATGCCACATTAATAAATAATCATGCAATAAATTGCTAAATTTAGTGAAATATAATGACACAATCATGAGATGACAATGAAATAAGATTGCAATAACTGCAGAATCTAGGGCTCTACTATGAACATCTCGCAAAGCTACAAGGTGCCATCAACAGAAAAGGGGTTGAGAAGGTTGAAGGTCAAAGGATGCGACTCAAAAAGGATGAAAATAAAGTGGTAAATCTTAAAGATTCCTCGCCATACTTCCAAAGAACTGAAAAATTAGGCTCACGGATTACAAAATGATTGTTTTTCGTGTGCAACACCGCTATGTTTAGCGAAAAGACACAGCCATGAACTGTATTGCATGATTTCAAACTGTTGGAACTTACATAATCTTGACATGGACCTTCCAACAGTTCTCTCTCTTCATTTTTATTTTTCGGTCCTCTCGGGCCCTCTTTGTCAAAAGGTAAGTGCCTTGTATTATTTGGGTCGAGTCGGTCTCCTTAATTCCAAATTCCACTGTATTGGTTGATGCAGGTCAGCCCCCTTATATACAAATCCAATGTATTGAGTGTGTGTGTGTGTGTGTATCCTTTCTCATTGCCAATTGAATCAATTCAATTCATTACAGAGTGTATTGCCCATGTGTTTTCTTTTATCACCTATGGAATTTATTATATGTGCCCTTCTTTTTGTAATATTTACTTATCTTGTCTAAAGATCAGTCTCTGCGTCATTCCTAAAGCGAACCATCTAGTTATTCCTACATAATATCCCAGCGGGTGGGACCTTTTTTCAAGGCATCATCAATCATCATTCATTCATCATGAGGATTCACCTTCTTTTGACCCAATTTTTAATAGAAACTCTAATTTTGAAAAATCACTCATATCTCGCAAGCCATTGCAAAATTTTCTGTGATTTTTCCAAGAAAATTGGGTATTAGTGCAAGGAAGCTACATTCCAATTTTCAGCTTTCGTGATTAGCTTTGACCAAGTTATTAATATTTTAGGGTTTTCATAAATTCGGTCCACGTACCACAATTTCAGAATTTTGTAATTTTCTTGCATTTTTGGAAAGATTGCAAAAATTTATGGAGGGTCTATTCTTTGGATTTTTGGATTTAAAGGCAACCTCATTCTGAAATTGTCTGGTCAGAGTTTGGTCAAAGGTGAAAATCAAATTTGATGCAGATGGCTCTATCATCAAGCATAAGGCACGCTTTGTTGCAAAAAAAGGCTTTTAACAAAAAGGAGTGGACTGCAATGAGACTATTTTCATGTGGCTCGCATTGACACTGTGTGTACAGTTCTTACTCTCAGTGCCTCCTTTAAATGGGAGGTCCACCATACGGATGTTTAGAGTGCTTTTCTTCATGGAGATTTAAAAGAAGAAATTTACATGGAACAACCTTCAAGTTCTTAGTGGAAGACTGATACTACTCTTGTTCACCAGCTAAATCATCTCAAAATGCTTTGTTCAATGTGAGAGAGAGATCGTGATCTCTATCTTCCTCATTGGGATAATAACATCTTGATCATTGTTCTTTATTTGGATGTTATGCTCATTGCAAAGGCTATGTCATCTCTAATTTGGGATGTGAAGAGCAGGCTGCATTCATCCTTTGAAATGTCTAACATGGGCCCTCTAGGATATTTCTTGGGGATTAGAATTGCCCAAGATTCTTAAGGCATCTTTATTTCTCAGCCTCAGCATGTGTCTTCAAAGTCGTAGGAAATCCAATGTATTGGATGATACACATCCAATCTCATTGCCAGTTAAATCAATTTGATTTATTATAGAGTATATTGCCTAAGGGCTTCATTACATTTGTTCTTCTTATCACAATATCAATATGTCTTGTCTAAAGATTTGACCTATCTAATTCTTCCTACACTAACTAAGTCTAATACATGTGCTTAAAGTTTTAATGTCATCTCTGAGCTGTAAGAGTAATTTCAAGGTTGCAACTCAATAATTAATCTATTAGTTAGTGGACAATTTGAATCACATTATTCTAAGTATTAATCTAAAAATTAACCAAAAGATACACAAAAAGAGAGGTGGTCACGTGGAAGGTATGAAACCAAAACCTAGCTTCTAAATTGGTCTATGTTAAAGGTACATGTGTTTCATAATCTAACTGGTGCAATAACCACTCAGACAAAAAGATCCTTGGAACAGGTATTCTTGTTGATTTAATTGTTTGTATGATGACTATTTGATTTATAAAAATAACGAAGGAAAAAGTGTATTGTAGCATAGATTTTTAATTCATCATTTGTAAAGTCCATTTCTAAAGAAACTTCCAAGGTCAATGTTATAATCTGATTATTTTAAGTGTGGACCTAAATAAGAAACAAAGAAACAACATATATATTAAGGGTACCTGATGCATGTGGTTATCTCTGACCAACTATGGCCAGAAATACTCTATATAGCTAGCATTAGTCATTTCTTTTCAAACACAAATGACAAATCCAAAGGTTTTTCCTATCCCCCATATGCTAAAATATAATGGTTGTTGTTTGTCTCTTGAGAAGCTTACAAAAAAATGTAAGAGTTTTGAGGCCATGGTTGTGCCATCTACAGTTGTGATATTGCAAGTAGTCTGCCTCAGGACGCTCATGCATCTTTCAGCAACTTTAAATTTGGCTCTTCATAGCAACTTGCAAGTGCTGAGTTAATCAGCATTCTTGTGCTGTAAATGGACTACATTGGTTGTTGCCAACGCCTTTGTTTGAAAGAGGGATTTCGACAATGCTTCAAACTACTGAACCATCATGGTGAACCCCTCCTTGCAAAATGTTTTGGGAGCATGGTTGAATGCAGAATCAGTACTTTGGTCGAGAAACAAGAAAACAGAGAAAAGGGACAAGCAGGTTTCAAACCAATGAAAAAACTACAATAGACCACTACATCACAGTTAGACATTTGATTGAAAGGTTTGGAATTAAAAGGGAAAGAGCTCTATTGTTGTTTTATTGAACTCAAGAAAGCCTTGGACAGAAAAGGATCATGATGGAGGAAATATAAGTATTACATACATATAGGGCAGTAAGTGGACTACATCGGCTGTTACCGATGTCTTTGTTTGAGAGTGGTAGCATGGGGAATCAATAGTTTGGTTAAGAAACAAGGAAAGAGAGCAAAGGGACAAGCAAGTTCCAGACCAAAACATTGAACAACAGACCAGTACATCACACTTTGACATTTGATTGAAAAGGTTTGGAACAATGTTTTAAAAATCAGAACCAGACTCGGAACCAGCCGAGGGTCAGACCGGAACCGAACCAGAATCGGACCGGAACCGGACTGGTTTAAAACTTATGAGCCGGTTTACTAAAAAATACGTAAAATATTACAATTTTAATGAAAACAAGAAATTGTAAAGATTCCAGACCATGATTACAAACAATTAGAAACAAAATATGGAAAGTTTGCTCATGTATATACCATGTAAGGGTAAATATAGCAAAATGGCACCGAGTGCACTACATATCCGAAACAAAATACATAAACACTGAGGCTCTAAATGGTCTATAGAGTCCAAAAAACAATATGCTACAAGCTACTACATGTTTGATATCAATCATCAAACTCAACACCATTGCTAAGAATGGGATCCTCATCCTCATCAATGTCATCATGTTCCTTTGGCTCAGACACATCGGACTCCTCAGGGACATCTGTAGTAGTTGTAATTGCGCGGCTATTGTTTGCCATGTCTGGTGCTACAAGTGGTTCATCATCCAAAGCCATCCACCCCAAGTCATCAGGATCAAACTATGCCAGGTGACTCTCCTCTATCCATTATGAGGTTGGATCAATTTCATCCAAGACAATGGGATTTGTATTAGGTATCCTATTGCTCAAGACGAGATCATTCAACCATTGTTCTAAACGGGTACTATATAACATCATTTAGGGTTAGGGTTGGAAAAAGGTAACTTAAAAGCTAAAATTGGAAAAAAAAAATGTTTTAAGGCAAAACCTGCCCCTCAACTAGTTCAGACTGGTCCAGTATGGAACCGCCAATTTGACAGGTTTAGTACGGAACCGGACGGTTCAGTACTGAACCGGTATTGAATCGGTTGGTTTTGTACTGAACTGGTCATTGGTTCGGTTTTTCTAATGGTTTGCAATTTTTTTAATGAACCAGTCAAACCGAACCGAACCGGAACCGGAATGGTTTTTAAAACACTGGTTTGGAATAAAAAGGAGAGAAGCTCTATTGTTGTTTTATTAAATTCGAGAACGTCTTTCACACATAAGCAGAAAGTTATGGAGTGTGATAGAGGAACTAGAAGTATTATATACCTGTAGCACAGCAATCCATAAAATATTAAAAGGTCGGGGCCAAAATCAAGATGCAAGCGTTTCCATAGTGCTTTGGAAGTGACATAGGGGTCAAGAAAGGTGCCTCGTTGTTTCCCAAATTGTTTGGTTTCTATAGACAGGTGTGGTGAAAATTGTATATGTCAATGATCTTATTTTGATTGCAAAAAACCCAAAGCTTGAAGGATCAATTAAAAATCTACAATCCTTTTACAAAAACTTTATGTAAGAAAGCATTGTCAAAACCAAGATCTTGGCCTTCTCCTTAAAAGGAAAAAAAAATCAGTTAAAATTCCAGTTTGATGGAGATATTCTTGAAGTGCTATTAGGCATAAAGATCTTGGTCTAGATCACCACAACACCCTTAATTGGGAAAAACCCTAACATGAAGAACACAAAGAATGTGAGAAAGATGGAGAGCATTATACGCACTACATGCCAGATGCAAAAGCACAGAATTGTGGGATTGGAAAACCATCAAAGCCTTATTTGGGATACTTATCACTCCAATGATGCTTTATGGATGTGAATTATGGGCCAGCAGCACATCAAATCTCAAATGGAAGCAGGTATTGAGGATCCAAAATTGTTTAATCGCACACAGATTCAATGTCAAGGCTTCGGTCCCCTATGAGATAACATTAGCATTAACATGAGCCTTCCCTTGAAGCAGCCGCTCTGGTCCGGTTAGTAGGATACTTAAAAATGCAGAAGATGATAATGAAAGAAGAACTACTCAAAAGAAATGGCGCTTGGATGAAACAGAACAACAAAACAAATAGGTGGAATATTAGCTTGAATTGATGCCAAAACACTGACAAAGAAATCGAAAAATTATGTGAAAGAAAATTTCCAAATGGCTGTGTGGAGAAAGAATATAAGGAGGAAAAGACAGTACTATCTCATTGAATGAAACCCTGCTTATGAACATAATGGGAAGGCATACATAGGGGAAGAAATGAAATGGGGGTAAAATATACTTATGGCACAAATAAAGACCAATTCACATTAACTCGGGTGTGAGACAGATAGATGGGTAATTCATAAGGATGGAAACTTTTGTAGAAAACACCATCCACGTTATGACATTGATTCAATGATGGAAACTTGTATTCCATTTTCAGAGATTCTGTATTAGGTATTATTAGCTATCCCTAGCAGGCTTGTAGTTATTTTTGATATTATCGTAATGATTGGTACATAATTTTAAAAATTCAAATTTATCTTTGTTAAATGTATTAATATTTAAGGGAAAAAAATCCCAAGTCTTGCAAAAATTTTGCGAAGTTATTTTCCTAAAGCCCAAAATGGGTCTGTCAAGTCTAAACCAAATCCGAGTCTCAAAACTACAGTTGAAACAGCTCTAACATCTGTGATTCCATGGGCCCTAGGTTCTGATGAATGAAATTAAAATCATTTTTGTATTGTATATGTATGTATAGTGGAAGATACATACAGGATAACGAGAAAGGGATTGCCTAAAAGTTGAATGAGCCTCTCCATCCTCTGCAAATCGAAGCCTTCGTGTGTATCCGTACCAGCCCCTTTGGGCACCCCTCTTTCTCATAATCCTTCAGAGATTCCAAAACCCAAAAAACTCCTTAAGTCTAGGGTCTTCCATTGCAAATATCCCCTCGATGCAGAAAATGCCCTAAGAGCCAATTTTTTGTTTGCAGTTATGAGGTCACTGTATTTCATTTGTGCAATATTCATAACGCCCGTCATTTTTTTGATCCTGTGCCATTCCACAACACTGTTGTTCCAAAATGCCTGAAATTGTAAGTAAAAATACATTGAATGGTCTTTAGTAAACTTGGATGTCCAGGCATTGATAGCTGCTGCTTCAGAGATTTGTGAACGCTTGGTCACCGGTTCGATCCCATTGTCGCAGAACAAGTAAGAAGTAACAATTAAGGGTTCGTAAACTAAAATTACTTTGCCCTCACTCGGCGAATTATTTCAAATTCAATTCTAATTTCATATGACTCAATAAATAGAATATTTTATGTGGTTTGTTAATACCTTAATTATATAATTAGCAATCACATCCCAAGGGTGTGATGGAGATGTCGAAGGGGATGCGTTGAAGAACTCAAACGTGAAGAGGATGCATCCAAGATGCGTCCAAGAACTTAAACTTAAAGGAGTGAAATATTGTAGGAGGAAGAGAGGTGGTGAAGAAGTGGATTGAAGGAGGAGAAGTCTCAAAGGGGAAAATTTTGGGAGGAATGTATGTGAAATTCATCTTTCTTCCGAGAAGACACATATGAACCACGTGTCATTTATGTCAATTGTTTGACGGACAAAGGGGGTGTGGTGCACATATCATTGAGGCAATGTAATTTGGAGATATCTCATAAAGCAAGGCCTTGTCGATCAATATTTACAATTTCAATATTTCTTTTTGCAATGTCAACCCTTATGTTTTGTGGATAGTTATAGTACATGGCAATTTTAAAGGGGTTCATTTATGCTTGTTACGGGACGCTTTAGAGATATGAAAATTTGGAGGGGACTCAAAGCATCACATGTCAAATAGATGTAGTGGTTGAATTTGATAACCACAAAATATGGCAAGTCATGTGGTTTTGTGTCATCTTTATAGACCATTATCTTAGGCCATTCTCCACACTTACACAAGCATTGACGGATATCAACTGCAGGGTGTGTTCCTTATGGATTTGCATTTGACAACGCCTCCTCAACATTCCATATTCTTAATACTCATTTGTCATGTGTATAATCTTATGCCGCTATTTTGAATTTTTGCGATGTGGGCCTCTACAAGATGAGAGGGAGTGGTCAAATAAGATGAGAGAGGACCAAATGTATGGTTATTCTCATAAATTTTGTAAGGAATGTATCAAAGGTAAATGATGTAATTGTTGATTCATTAAATGTTATTTTCTAATATTTTATGTTACGTCACTAAATCTCAAGAAAGGGCAATAATAAATAAAAGAAGCTTTAGAAGTGTTCTCGTGTGAAAAAGTAAATAAAAACAAAGAATGATTGGTTAAAAAGACTTATGTGAAGACTTTGAAAGAATATTTGTATTAACTTTGAGACTAAAATACCAAATGAATGTATTGAGACGTTGTACTCGTTGGTAGCCACCTATTGTGTTGTATATAATGGGTCAAACATTTGAATAATGATATATGTGTGATATGTAATTTATTTGAGGAAAAGACAAGGAATTGTGTATTTGTTTATTGGCAAATGGTTGGAGACCTGTAACACTCGAACGCAATGAGACGGGGTGCCACAGAGTGGGTCCAATGGGCGGCATAGAGTGCATGTCTCAGTGTCCTGACCAGGGCTAAGTGAATGTTGTTTTTGCATTGTGATGTAAATCCGTGTTTGATTCCTCGTTGTTGAGTGTGGTCTCATTGTTGGCTTACCTGACAAATTGTGTTATTGAAGAAGTTTTCTTTAGATATGTATGTTGTACTTGAAACCATTAATGATAAATTACACTATTGATATGTGTTTAATTGGTTTTTAAGTGTTATCAGATTCAATGTTTATTATATGTATTTCAATTCAAATATGTTATGTTTAGCCTATTTACTTTTGTATAAATGTTAATTAAGATTTGGAAAATAAGCACATCACATTTGGTATCAAAGTAATGTTTTTCTTAAAGGATTTATGGGAAAAATAAAGGGTTTGTGCTTCCTGGATATATACACCTTAGTCATTGTATTTCCTGTGTGAAATTTGTCTCCGATATCAATTATAACCATATAAACATGTCTTTGTGTATATACATGATCAGTAATTTTAACAAGCAAAAATAAATAAGAAAAAGGTATTTTATTTGTTGGTATATCCATGATATACTCGTGTTTTGATATGACGCCTACACAATTGTGTTATTGGGCCACATATCTATTTAGAGTTTTTATAATATTCATCATTTTTTCTCAACCCTAAATGACATGTGATGAAATCTATGTTATTTGATGTGTTAGGCGACTTTTCCGCGAAACTATCAATCTATTAACTTATGGCGGTCCATGAAATCAACCCCTACTTGTATAATAATAGGTTAACCTTATTCTCATGTTGTTATGGTCCCAAATGATCTAATAAAGCTTTGTCTTCCAATTCTCTTATCCCCAAGAGCACGTTATCGGAGGCCAACACGTCATTGGTTGAAACTTGTCACGCGTGATTGGGCCATGTATATTCTTCCATCAGAGAAATTCATATCCTATGAGTCGTGGTCACTCATAAATCCATAGTGTTTCTATTCCATATGACCTCGGCCTTATACTACATGGCTTAACCATTATTTTGTCAAATCTTGAGATCCTTTGCATTCTCGAGAGCCCGAATCTCTAGGGTTCCGCCACATATCAATCTCAGGTATGTTATACTTCAAGTCATATATCTTCAAGTTTGTAAATATTTGTGCCCCATGAAATCCCGTGAAACCTAAGATTCTATAACCCCGAGTTTTCGGATTTGGACACGTGTCACAATCTCGGGTATTTATCTAGTCTAAGTCATCCAAACTTAGAGGTTAGCAAGTTTTAGATTCTTGAGAACCCAAATCCTATCGCTTTTCCCTTCTCCTTTGCAATTACACTTGTCACTATTTTGTATGTACTTTCTACCCGATAGCCTAACCCCTACGTGATTAGTCTTAGTGATAGGTGTCATTATTCCCTTGATTAATCAACTTCTTGTTGATGTCATATCAAACCAAGGGTGTTTCTAAAGCTATATGCAACAAGAGTAATTTAACCAATCTAGTAGTTGATTGTAGTTTTATTTTGTATTTTCTGGGGGATCTTTTCAATGTCTTAAGGACTTCTTGGTAAAACCTTATTTAAATCAAACTATGAAAACTTGTTTGAAAGTAAACACACTAAAAACTTTGCTTTGAAAGGAAACACACTGCAAAATGGAAACACACTTGTTGTTGGAAAATAAACACACTTGCTTTTAAAAGTAAACACACTTGCTTTTGGAAATAAACATACTCAATTTAGAATGCTTGAAAATAATTACAAGAAATATAAGAATATATCTAAACCCCAGAAACAAGTATACAATAGAGTTTAACTGAAAGAATTAAAACAATACGTAATTAACAGATCCAAGCTACTTGCTTGAAGAAATATAAATACCAAATAAACGAATATCCTTGTCCTCGGGGGAGTGGGCCCTTGCTCCTTCTCGAATCAGATTTTAACAACTCATAATTATCTCAAATAAGAATGGTTATTTTATTGATAAAACATTCGAATTACAAACGTCTTGGATCTCGAGTACTTATTCTATTTCTCTTCTCTGCTTCTATATATATCTTATATCGATTCTATATATATATATATATATATATATATATATATATATATATACCGCAGTCTCGCTTTTATATACATTTTACAATCACAATTGTCTCAATCGATTCTCGATGAAATCGAATCATGCCCGAGAATAGATGCTTGAGTTGGATCGTGGTTGATCGATAGTTGTAGGATAACTCTCCTTGATCTGCATTCGAAATCTTCTCATCCTTTCCTGATTGAAAGGGTCGTAGGTGTAAAATATTTGGATGTGGTTAGAATAGATAACTCCCATCGGTTTGAACTTCGAAGAAGTTCCAGAACCATAGGAATTTGTTAAGGCTCAAAACCGTGAGAGTTCGGAGCTATCCCCAGGAGTTCCAGAACTAAGTCTAAAAATTTTGGAACTAAATACTGGAGTTCGAACTAAGTCCGAAAGTTCCAGAACTAAATGATGACTGTGTGATGGAGTTCTAGAACTAGCTTGGAAGTTCTGGAACTAAGTTGTGTAGGAACAAATGCTATCAAAAACATACTGAATGCCACCTGCTTCATTTCCTTGACTGATTAGACTTGCTTTATTACAAAACTGAATTCAAACACACACTACATCAGGAATTTCAGAGCTTTTAAACATTAGAATCACAATCAATCAAAAGACAAACAATTACATCCTAACTCATATCAGATTAACTAAAAGTCACACAATGCAATCAAACTTAATAAAAAGGAGAGTAAGATGAGATCATATATTATACATTAATCGGACATATTCTGGCCTCATCATTTCCCCCAAACTTACTTGTTTGTAAGTCCCTTTACAAACTTCATTCTTCAAAAGTGGGGTCATATGTTCTGCATTCCATTTGATTGCTCAGATCAAATGGTTGAAACTGGATTTCCCAATGCTTAAGCTCAGATGTATTGTACCCAACTCCTGCTTCTATTTTCCTCTCCCACTTTTCAAATTCAGCAGGATCTTGAGGTTCTCTGTTTTGCCAAGGAGACATGGGGGTGAGAAGTAGAGGGGGCCTTGTTCGCATTCCCATCCATATTTGCCCGTAGGTTTCATTGACTTGGGGAATTATTGTGCATAATGCTTTTGCCCTTTCTAAACTCCAAATCAGATTTGTAGGGGAAATTACTTCCCTTCTTTTCAAAGAAATAGTAAGGAGTTCCCACCTCTTTGAGCATCCTTCATAAATATCTTCAAATTTTCCTCCTCATAGGAGGTGAAGGCATCAATACTCCTTTGCGAAATGGCGGGGGTAATGTGTCTTGAATCTCATATCAAAGGCATGAGTTCTAAAATGCATGAGGAAGGCAAAAGGTTTACCATAGTGAGCTCTCATACAAAGACCAGTTGAGCTAGCTTTTACTAAAAACTCGATTCCCTTTCCTTCCATGCAATTTGGTTTTGCAAAACAGAGAAAAATGCATTGAGTTGGCTCTCCTCGCATACATGTTGATCATAAATCCTATGTTTTTCTCTAGCATAAAATTACAAAGATAAAATTCACACAGGAGATTTTTCTGCTCAGAGTGGATAAAGAGTAAGCTGCCATGAATTCAGATTCATCTTTTATTTCATGTGGAAGCCCACATGAAATTCTTGACATTGCAAATGAATGAACTACTCTTCTAAAAACACTATATACGCAAGACGGGGCCTCCTACGAGCAAGCATTTTCTCACTCATAATATGGACCATATGAATTTTGGCAAGACATTTATATTTATTTCCTTCCTCCTTATAAAACTTCTCTTCCCATTCTTTTGTTGCCTTCATCTCTTCTTCCATCTTGGTCTTCAATTCTTTATTTGATATTTTGGCTTCTCTGAGCTCCCTGCAAGTATCATTCCATAGTTGTTTGAGTGGAAAATAGGTCAACTCATGCATGCGCAAAGGTCTGGACACAACACTCTATTTTTTGGAAGTCTAAAATTCTTCCTCTTTTCTATCAAATTTGCTTCTTGGTTCTTTGATAATTCCTCGATCCTAGCTTGTGAGTTATTAGCTCATCAATGAGCATTTCCCTTTGTTCTAACTTAAGTTTGAGGAAATCCAATTCCTCATCCTTTTCTCTAATAATGAGCTCTGCTCTAGACAAGAACAGAGCATGTTTAACTTGATATCTTTCTTCTTCCTCTGAAATTACTTGAGGAGTTGGGCATTCTTCCTCTATCAAAGGAAAATTTCCTTTTCTTCTCCAGGATGCTAACTCTTCTTCTTCATGTGGCAATGCTTATGGTTCAGCCAATTCTGAAAATCCTGCTCTTCAAATCTCTCCTCTCCTCTGTCCATTTCAGCTTGACTTGGCTCAGGGGGAGTCATGGCCATGTTGCCCAAAATATCAACAGCTTCCTCTTCCATCCTTTCCTACTCACTCCTTCCCTCTGGGGTTTCCTTTGACCTCTTATGAATTTTTCTTCTCTGGGGAAGTTCATCATGCCCAGCAGTGGATTTCCTTCTAGAGCTTCTTCTTACTATTCTTTCTTGCTCTTACATGGGTGAGCTATCACCGTCGAGAGGCAGATATTGCTCCCCAGAAGCCGATGCGAGAAGAAGGAATTTCCTTCATAGTAAGTACTGAAGGCTCTGCTTATTTTTATCTTTCTCACCGACCTTCTTCTTTTTGGTATATTTTTCTTTCCATTTCCCTCTTATCCTTCTGCAGGGGCATCAATTTCTAGATTAGTTGAAGGAGAGAATGGGGTTGGAATTGTCCTTCCGATAATATTAGGGTTTTATTGAACTTGCCAAGAAACTTATCCCAAATTTCTTCTCCATTCTTCTTTGTGAGAATGGTGCTGGCATATTAAATGAATTAAACTATGATGCCTAATTGTCCCAACACCCCAGGAATACCTCTGAGCCATGGTATGGATAGAATCAAAAAGAAACCCTGGAAGGTTTATTATGTACTCATGTTTTGTGGCTCCATACTTGGATATATGAGCATCTTTAGGACTTATTTTCCCACGCACCCAAACCGACCATCACAGTTAAATATTTCACTACCCAAAATGCTACCTGCAAAGGGTTTGGGCAAATCGCCCTTTAAACCCCTTTTATGATTTTCTTTGTATTATAGATGTACTGGGGTTCGAGCCTTCTTGCAGTAAGACTTCAACCAGTTCTTTCAAAGTCCCCTTGGCAGGTTGTGGGACATGCACAATTGGCACTCTAGACACATTACTTACGTATTCACAGAAAAAGGAATAAAGATATTTCTCACCTTTGTCCTGGATTGCTCTAGGTTTATGACAAATTCTCTTACCAATTCATCATTATGCCTTGAAAATTTCTTCAAGAACTCTAGCCATCCTGCATGCTCAAAGATGGATGCCACTTCTTCATCTCGTGAGTAGCCGGGAATCATCCCCCAGTTCGATTTCTTCTTAATCCCCATATTGGCTTGAGTTCGTCTCTTTTGATTTTGTGTGAATTGGTTGCAGACCGCTTTTCTTAGGCATGAATCGACGCTCTTTGGGTGTGGAACCTCTTTCTTAGTCATGGAACCTCGGTTCTTAGTCAGGAATTTCTAAATTCTCTTCGTTTCTTTCTTGCGGAACACAAACTCAATTCACTGCTCCTTCCTCAAAATATATGTGTAATCTTATTTTACTTGATTTTTGCAATAATGATTACTAATGATAACCATGCCGCCACTTATTCCATCCAAATCAACTTCATGATTACACACTTATAATCATAATGTATAAATAGATGACTCATCATACCTACTTTTAAATTAAGTCAAATCACACATGCAAACATTTAATCAACCCTAAATAAGTTAAAGGACATAATTACCGTCTTTGATGATGTAATCATATTGCTTTATGATGACTAGTCATTCCTACAAGTGGAACAAAACATGATTAGATAAGACAATTGGAATTCAAAAGAATTCCCATATTTGAACTAGCTAAAAAGAGGTCAACCGCCATTTGTTAGTTTTCAATTGTCCTTTGAGAGATTTTTTTTGGGAAGAAAACACCATTTGTTGGTTTTCATCTTCTTCCCTTTATTCTAGATCTATCATCTGGTTATTTGATCGTTTTGGAAGAACTGGGTTCTTCCATATGATCAATTTCTTTGTCTGCTTCAATATTCCTCAAGAATTCATCCTTAGTGGGAGGCTTCCTATAGAGTTTCACCTATGTCCATTGACTAAGAGTGTTATGTTCTTTGCCATCAATGGGAAGTAACTCAATAGAACCATTGTCAACTATCTGCTCAATCGATAGGGTCCCAACCATCCGGTTCTCGAATTTTCCTTGAATCGTTGGTAGTTAGAATCAAACAACAATGCCCAGTCTCCTACTTTGAATTGTATTTTCTTGATATGTGTGTGTCATGTCATTGCTTCCTTTGCTCTTGAATTATCTTTGTCACTCAAGTGCTTCCAACCTTAATTCATCCAACTCATTGAGTTGAAGGATTCTTTATTTTTGAGTTGCATTCAACTCAATTCCCACCTTTACTATTGTCCTCAATGTCTGAATTTCAAACTCTATAGGAAACAAGGGCTTTTTCCCATAGACTAATTCATATGGTGAAAACCTTGTTGTAGTTTTCCAAGTTGTATTATAAGCCCAGATAGCTTCAGTAGTCTCTTTACCCAATCTTTTCTCCTTACCTTCAACCTGTTTTGGTAAGGATGTTCTCCATTCTCTGTTTGTTACTTGACTTGTCCATTTGACTATGGGTGGTAAGGAGATGATTTCCTATGATTGATTTTGTAATACCTTGTGAAAGCTTGGATCACATTAGACATGAATTGTGGTACTTGATCCAAATCGTGCTCCTTGGTGCTCCAAACTTTATCATAATTTTGTTCCACATGAAATCAACAATTGCTTCCTCAGTGGCATTTGTCAATGACTGCACTTCCGCCCATTTTGTTACATAGTCAGTACACACAAGAATATATTCCTTCCCTTGTGAGGGAGGATTAAAGGGACCAACAAAATCCAATCCCCATCTCTCAAATGGTTCAACCACAACTTGAGGTTGAAGAGGCATTTCATTAGTGAAAGTTGGTTGTCCCATCCTTTGACAAGGATCACACCTCTTGATATATCTCTTCACATCCTTGTACAAAGATGACCAATAATAACCAATGCCAAGTATCTTATGAGCTATTATTTTCACTGAATAGTGTCCTCCACTTGGTTTATCATGACATGCTCTGAGGATGTCAAAGATTTCATCCTCTCTTACACACCTACGTAAGACTAAATCAGGACCACATTTAAATAGCATTCCATTTAACCATTTGAATTGTGCACTGGTTTTAATTAACTTCTTTATTTGTTTCTTAGTGAAAGAAGGAAACTTCCCTGTTGCAAGATAATTTGCCATATCAGAAAACCATGGTGTACTTGCTGAGATTGCAAACAATTGTTCATCTAGAAAGTTATCCTTGACTGGATCTTGCTCCCATGTGGTGGTTAGTCTTGACAAAAATCAACTACCACATTAGATTTACATGGATTGTCCACAATGGTAATATCAAATTATTTCAAAAGTAATAACCATCTAATTATTCTTCCTCCAACCACTTTGGTTTGTTCATTAAATACTTAATTGTTGAATGATTTATGCATACAAATATCTTGTACCATGTAATGTAATGTCCGAATTTATTGATTACATAAATCACAACAAGAAATTCTTTTTCATGGTGGTGTAATTCTTTTCAAAGGAAGTAAGATTCTTGCTAAGATAATAAATGGCATACATCTTTCCTTCCTCATCTTTCTGTCCCAATATTGCACCAATGGAATAATTTGAGGCATCTGTTTGGATATGAAATGAATTTTCCTAATTAGGTCCTCTCAATATTGGGGCACTGATTAATTTTTCTTTAATTTCTTCAAAAGCATGCGACACTTTTCATCCCAAATAAAATCACAAAGTCCTTGGTTAGTAAATTAAACACGGGGCAACAATTTCTATCGAAATATTTTATAAAGCGCCTATAGTACCCAACATGCCCTAGAAATGATTTGATATATGTGGGGGTTTGAGGAATAGGTATATCTGAAATGATCCTAATTTTGTTTTGATCCACCTGAATTCCTTTTTTGAAATATGGTGTCCTAATACAATCCCCTCATCCATCATCATCAAACACTTTTCATCACTAAGAGACAGGTTGTGTTGTTCACATCTTGTTAACACTCTATCCATATTTCTCAAAGCATCTTCAAATGTATCTCCATGTACAGTGAAGTCATCCATATATACCTCAACACAATCATTTGTTAGATCAACAAAGATTGCAAGTACAACTCTCTGGAAAGTTGCAGGAGCATTGCATAAACCAAATGGTAACACCCTATAGGCAAAGGTTCCCCATGGACATGTAAATGTAGTTTTGTCCTAATTTTCAGCAGCAACTCTGATCAATTGTACCCACTAAAGCCATCCAAGAAAGAAAAGTATTGTTTACCTGAAAGGTTATCCAAGACTTGATCTATGAATGGTAAGGAAAATAATCTCTCATTGTGGCTTTGTTCGGTTCCTCAGTAGTCAACACATATTCTCCATTTTCCATTCTTTTTGGGAACAATTACAAGAGGAGATACCCACTGGCTATTTGAGATAGGGTAGATGAAACCTACTTGTAATAGTTTTTAATTTCTTGTTTGACTATATCCCTTAAAGTCAAGGTTAATCATTCTTTGAGGCCGCTAACTAGTTTAATGTTTTCAATATAGATGTGATGAGTGCGAGATACTTAGATGAATCCCCTTCATGTCTTTGTAATCCCAAGCAAAAAGCTTTAGTATGATTTTTTAGAACATCAAACAATTTAGCTTCTTCATCATCCTTCAACCAGTTGTTAATGTTTAAAGTTTTACCTGGTTGAATTTCAACATGCTTGGTTCCAATATGTGATGAACTGATTTGTGGAAAGGGTTTCATTAAAGTATTTAATGGACATGCATGTGGTAACAACATATGGTATGTAGCAACATCTCCAAAAGTTCCTTGAGACAAAATACTAGAAAAAGGACAGTAATGAGAATTATGATACTTATCTCTTTGCAGGCCAAATTCTTCATCACTGCTACTTTCCGAAATTCTTCATCACTTCCTAATGTACTTGAAACTGAAGCTACTGATTCATCCTCTCCCCACGAGAATTCTCATTCCTTCGGAGTGAAATCATTTTCAATCAAAGAGAACTGTTGTTGTCGTGGTTTCGAACTAAATGTGGTGATTCTAGAACTATAGCCGTAGGTTAACTAAGTTCGCGGGTTCCAAAACTATTTCGATTGCTTGAAGACAACAAGTTCTCATCCAATGGTGGATTAATCATCTTTTCTACTTCTCTTACATGATCCTACAGTGTGATCATAGCCAAAGAAGAAAATTTTTGTTTATAAGTTTCAGGAGAATCAAACCATAATTGTTCATGATTTTCAGTAAAAGTTTGTGCATAGGAATATAAGGAAATTGTTTTAGAATTCTTACCATTCAAGATTGTCATATTACTTGACTGTAATCTATCAAAGCAACAACTATAGCTAACCATGGTCTACCTAAAATAATGGGATAACCCAATGTTTACCTTTTGGTCACAGATAAGGAAGTCAACTGGATATTCCCATGACTCCACCATAACCGCCACGTCTTCAATAATTCCTTCTGGTTTTGCTACAGATTGGTCTGTCATCTGCAATATGGTATTAGTAGGTTATATACCCATTAATGGTAATGTTTTCAGAGTATCCACTATCATTACATTGATAATGACTCCCCAAATCTATCAAAACATTATGTACATCTTTATTTCATATAGAGACGAAAAATATCAGGGACCTCCAGGATCTCGTATTTGGGAAGTAAAAGTTTTCCTGCTAATAAATCAACAAGTTTCCCATCTACTTTTATAGTCTTGGGGTACCATTTCTTCCTTCCAGGATTTTTCATACATAACATTTTGATTAATTTGTTCAATTCTGGAATATCTTTAATTGCTTGTAACAATGGTATTTCAATATTCAATTTCCTTAGTTCCTGTACCAATTCGAATCCTTGATTTCTATAGCTTCTTTGAATCTCTCTGGAAATGGAGTCTCAAAGTAGTGTTGCTTATCTAGCTCCTTTTCTTTTCTTTTAATATCCTCTTTTGGAACAACAGTACTAGGAATTTCATTTTCTTCTGTCATTTCAGTGATAACAAGGGGTGGACTGTTAATGATTTTCCTAGATCTAGTTTGAATATCCTTACAATCCATAATATGTAAATCAACTGACTTTTCTGGTTCTGTTCCATAAACAGGGTTGTTTGTTTGTTTCTTGGATTTCTTCTTGTTTGTCTTTGCCATTTGTGTTTGGACTACATTATCAGTTTGTGAATTTTGTGTAGGGGATCCCATGATGGCCTGTTGATTTTGATTTGGATATGTTCTTCCTTGAGCATAATTACTAGGGTTCCATCTAGGTTGTGACCAAGCATAAGGATTTCCTTGACCATCCCATGGTTGTTGATGTCCTTGAGCATACCAAGCTTGATTTTCCCAATCTTGAGGGTTCCAAGTTGGTTGAGGTACCCAAGGTGGTTGTCCCCAATTTTGTGGTATTGACTGAGTAGCCCATGACATCGTCCATGGATTAGGGACTGATCTTGGCATAAACTACCCTTGGTTAGGTTGTCTCTGAACAAAATTCAATTCTTATGTTGTAGATGAGGCACTGGTTTATTTAAGCTAGTTCTTAATAATGGGAAGTAAAGAACAAACATCAATATCATGTTCTTTAGATTCACAGATAAGACACATTTCTTTTATCCAAAGGACAGTCTCTTAGTGCATGCTTCTTCCTACATCTAGGACAATACATAGCCAATGGTTCAGTTTTGGCATTTGCTTTAGCTTGTAATCCATCCATAGTAGAGGTTAATTGCACTAAAATGTCTGTTTTAAAGTTTGTTAACTCATCCATTAGTTTGTTCATATTTGGATTCAGACTTTTCACTGATTTCCCTTTTCTAGGTCCACCTCTTGTTCTGGAATAGCTTCTACAAATCTCCTTAATTCCATTCATTCTTATTTGATCAATGTCTCCACCTCCTATCAAGTTAAGGGCTTCCCTAGATTCGTCATCCAAACCTTTAAGAAAAATGGTTTTACTTAACTCTTAAAAGCACAAATCCACATCTTTTGCTAACAAAGAGGAATCTGTCTAAATAGTCTTCTATGTTTTCATCTTCCTCCTGCTTGATTTTGAAGAATTCTTCCTTCCTATTTCTCCCTCTACAATAATCCTGGTATTTATCTAGGAAGGCGGTCTCCATTTGTGCCCAAGTACTAATAGAGTTGGATGGTAATCCCATGAACCACCTCATTGTTGCATCCTTTAAAGTGGATGGAAACAACTTGAGTTTTTGATTATCTGTCTTATAAGCATAGGTCTGACATAGTACCTTGAATTCAAACAGAAATTGGTTAGGATCTTCATATGACATCCCTCTAAATGTGGGTAAATGTGCATGTGAAATATTTTTCATTGATGTATCATCATCTCCCAATTGGATTGGATAAGTAAAGGTCCTATTAGGTACTCCCTCAGCTTCTCGTGCCATTTTAAAAATATTTTTTGAAATTTCCTCCCAATCAATGTGGTAAGTAGTATGCCTTGTGGAAGGTGAAAAATCAGGAGTAGGAGGTTGACTACTCAATTGAGAATCGAAACTCGCCCTAAATGGATCTCGAGTAATAAGCCTTCTCCTAAAAGCTCCACTTCCTTCAGGTGATTGATCTAAGAATTCCAAAGGTGGCAATTGTTTCTTGTCGATAGAGGATGATGGTGCCTCCAATTCTTGATCAATTTCCTTACTTTGACTAGAGGTTGTTATGAATTCTTATGAAGATGTTTTTGGAAGGAATCTACCCTGTGAGTCTCTTGGTCTACTCATATATTTTGTGATATAGTAGGGAAGATCCTTCAACTACTAGATGTATGTTTTGTTGCTCTTGCTAACACTTAATTAGAAAGTTCCAACTAGTACTCCCCAACAACAGCACCAAAAATGATGGGTGTCGTTATTCCCTTCATTTAATCAACTTCTTGTTGATGTCATATCAAACCAGGGGTGTGTCTAAAGCTATATGCAACAAGAGTAATTTAACCGATCTAGTAGTTGATCGTAGTTTTTTTGTATTTTCTCGAGGGATCTTTTCAATATCTTAAGGACTTCATGGTAAAACCTTATTTAAATCAAACTATGAAAACTTGCTTTGAAAGTAAACGCACCGAAAGCTTTCTTTGAAAGGAAACACACTGTGCAAAATGGAAATGCACTTAACATTTGGAAAATAAACACACTTGCTTTTGAAAGTAAACACACTTGCTTTTGGAAATAAACACACTCAATTTAGAATGCTTGAAAACAATTGCAAGAAATATAAGAATATATCTAAACACCTGCAGGAACAAGTATACAACATAGTTTAACTAAAAGAATTAAAAAAATACGAGAATTAATGATCTAAGCTATTTCTTTGAAGAAATATAAATACCAAATAAACGAATATCATGGTCCTTGGGGGAGTGGGCCCTTGCTCCTTCTCGAATCAAGATTTTAACAACTCATACTTATCTCAAATAAGAATGGTTATTTTATTGATAAAACACTTTAATTACAAACGTCTTTGGATCGAGTACTTAGTCTATTTCTCTTCTTTGTTCTATATCTATCTTATATCAGATTCTATATATTATATATATATCTATCTACTGCAAGTCTGGTTTTATATACATTTTACAATCACAGTTGTCTTAATCGATTCTGATGAAATCGAATCATGCCCATAATAGATGTTGAGTTGGATTGCGGTTGATCAGATAGTTGTAGGATAACTCTCCCTGGATCTGTGTTCAGAAATCTTCTCATCCTTTCCTGATTGAAAGGGTCATAGGTGCAAAATCTCCGGATGTGGTTAGAATAGATAACTCCCATCGGTTCCGGAACTTCAGAGAAGTTCCAGAACCATAGGAATTTGTTAAGGCTCAAAACCGTGAGAGTTCCGGAGCTATCCCCAAGAGTTCCGAAACTAAGTCTAAAATTTTGGAACTAAATACTGGAGTTTCGGAACTAAGTCCGAAAGTTCTGGAACTAAATGATGATTGTGTGATGGAGTTCGAACTAGCTTGGAAGTTCGGAACTAAGCTGTGTAGGAACAGATGCTATCAAAAACATACTGAACGCCACTTGCTTCATTTCCTTGATTGATTAGACCTACTTTATTACAAATCCGAATTCAAACACATACTACGTTCGATCTTTTAAACATTAGAATCGTAATCAATCAAAAGACAAACAATTACATCCTAACTCGTATCGTTGAATAAAAGTCACATAATGCAATCAAACTTAATAAAAGGAGGGTAAGATGAGATCATATATTATACATTAATTAGACATATTCGCCTCATCACTCAATATCTAGAGCTCATCATTGGTTGAATTTTTGAAGCCATCATTTTTCCATGTGTGTATCTTTTGATCTCATGATTTTTCTCCCCTCCCAAAGCATTAAATTATGTTTTCCGTAGCTCGTGACCCTAAGTATGTGATTGGTTGATGATTGTGACTTTGTTATTGGGTCACATGTCCATTCTATGTTCAAAAATCTCTAACACACATTTAAAATATCTATGTTGTCTATGTGACACTACCTCGTGAGATTCATAGCCTTCGCACATGCGGGGGCTTTAAGCGCGCTAAAAGCATTCTTTTTCCCGCACATTGCATATGTATTGTGCTTCACCTCCAAATTGTGGTGCAACCTAGGCTCTTGTGAACTCTTCAAAAAAATTCGACGTACAAAAAATTTGTCACACTTTGTATTAAATATTCATAGAAATATGTGCAATCATATGTTGATGCAATAAAATTTAAATAAAAATAGTTTTTTTCCCTCACATTACATGATTGATGCAACATGTAAATTAGACCCTACCTTGGCTCTATTTTTTTCATGTGTAAACACATTGAAATAACTTAGTCCCTCCTCGTCAATGTGCTTTGCCCCAACCACAATGTTATTTCATGTGTGTAGGTTATCACTTTAACATAGATGTATTTTGTATTATAGAATGTGAAAGTGTTTGTTATGTTAAATATATGGTATTAAAAATATAAGTATTTGGTAAATAATTGTTTCGTGAAGCCTCTTTGCTCTTATCTATTAATTTATCATTGATCTCTAAAGTGAATGATCTTATAGTGATGTAGACACAAAATTATGCACTTATTACTATTACATTCTACTTTTAGTATGTTGTTATATGCATGATTCCAAAGCAAGAAAACTAGACATTGATAACACTTATTTTGTTTTACATTGACATTATTTTATCTGTTTATGCCTTCATCCTCTATTTTTCGGAATCATCCCTTTACTACATAATGTTTTATTTAGCTGAGTATTTCATGATTTATCTTTTAAACTTTATGAACATAAGCACCTAGTATAAGATGATAGCGATCGATGTTAGTATCCCCTATGGGCGTTCCTATCCCTTCACCTCGAGTTCTTATGTTTTAAAATGACCCGTCACTTGCTTATCTTTTCTAAGTTTGTATTGATCACTTTGGGTCGATTCTAGTGTTGTTAATGTCAAAGTTCAAGCCAAAAATCATATATATACACAACATACTAACTATTCTAAGGGGAAACCGGGCCATTATTGTCTATCCACTATTTGGGAAAAAAGTAACAACTTAAGGATTTGCATTTGAGTTGTATCATTCACTACATAGGAAGGAAAATTCTGAATTCCACAACACACATCATCTCGGGAAAAATAGTTGTAGCTTGTTATATTGGTTCAACTTGACAAGGGAAACCTAGTTTCAAGGGACATGATTTTTATCTCTCTCTCTCTCTCTCTCACACACACACACACACGAACTACATCAAGTCCGAAATGTAGTGCATCATTCAAATGATAATCACATTGCTATGTACCTTGGGATATGATATTATAATGTATAGGGGTGGGCCAAGATGCCCTAATATGCAATATATTCATAATAATACCCTTAAGGTAGGGCAACACCATACAATGCTCCTTAAGGAAGGAGTAACTCCACAATATCCCAAGATGGGAATCCACTTCGAGGGGGACACCTCCAATATACCTCTACCAATTAGAAGACTCAACTCATACCCATGATATCCTCATAATGATACTCACATCCTTTAAATAGGATGGGTAACACCTAATCCCAATGTAGGTCGACTCATTACCCAATATAACTAATTCCTATGTGAACTCATATAACTAACTAAGGGGATGTGTGCCACATGTCGGCATCTCCATCAACCCATATACATTATAATATCATATCTTATGTGAACCCATACATATAATTAAGGGGGCGTGTGCCACATGTTGGCATCTCCATCAACCCATATACAATATAATATCATATCCCGAGATACTAAGGTTGCGCACTACATACATACACCCACATCATGATGAGAGAAAAAAATCATGGGGTCATGCTTTAGACACGTAAGGAAAAACAATCTATATAGATATACATGGAATTGGAGGAGCAATTATCAAGGCTATACACATAATCAATGGAGCAACAATTATATGAAATGGAATCATAGGAATAATTATTATGGATATGCATGGATGTCGAGGAGGAATGCATATGTACAAGGATGGAATCAGATGAGTACAAGGGAATATGGAATCAAGTTTGGAGTAGCATCACCCATTAGGATCTCATATGGGTGGTTGGATGATTGAGCATGGCGACTATTGTGCAATAATTTAAATCACACTCATTATATGGCTTATTCTTATGTTTCAAGGATGAAACATGTCAAAGAGGGAGGCAATGCTATGTACCTTGGGATATGATATTATAATGTATATGGGTTGATGGAGATGCCGACATGTGGCACACATCCCCTTAGTTATATGTATGGGTTCACATGGGATATGATATTATAATGTATATGGGTTGATGGAGATTCCGACATGTGGCACACATCCCTTAGTTAGTTATATGGGTTCACATAGGAATTATTTATATTGGGTAATGAGTCGGCCTACAATGGGATTAGGTGTTACCCATCCTATTTAAAGGATGTGAGTATCATTATGAGGATATCATGGGTATGAGTTGATTTTTATACTTGGTAGAGGTATATTGGAGGTGTCCCCTCAAGTGGATTCCCATCTTAGGATATTGTGGAGTTACTCCTTCCTTAAGGAGCATTGTATGGTGTTTCCCTACCTTAAGGGTATTATTCTCGAATATATTGCATATCAAGGCATCTTGGCCCACCCATATATTTTGTGTTGTGTTATCTTCTCGCAATTTATAGATTTATTGTATGCAAAGTTCCTATCACACATTGGGGTGACCACCGAGGTTAGTCTGACTCAATCATATGCATATTTTATTCCATCTAATGTGTGCTTGAGACTTATGTAGGTAGCTAGGGTTTTTTGACAAGTACATGTGTGACAAGAGAACCCTATAATGAAGTGGATGTGATAATGAGTGAAGTGAAGGTGACATTATCAAACCGTTGGCTAGATTTTCTGCACAACTGAAAATCTAGGCAGTCATGAGATAAATATCCCTCATTTACCGGTGAGGCTCCTGTGTAATATTTTGTCAGTTATATATCCTAATATCTATTTGTGGGTATTACTTTAACCGTGTAGCTCATGAACCATAGCTATACGGTTCTGCAGCAAGTAAGCAACTGTAAAAGAAAGGAAAAATATGCAAAAGAAGAAAATAATAGGAAATAGAAGAAAGTAGAGAGGATGTGCAACCCAAGCAATAGTTTACAGAGTTGATTGCATGCACATAGATTAAAACAAATAGATCATTAAGCACATAATTCAAAGTAAAGGAAACTTTCAGATCTAGATCTAAAATAACACAAAGTTCATGAACAGATCTAGAAAGAAAGTAAGAAGCAAAATGCACCGTTGACACAAAGTTCTCCTGGAAATCTCTTCTATATTCCTCTGCTTGCAAAAATCGGGGTTTCAGCTCAAAGTCTGGAACACAAGAATGTTGATTACAAATTTTGATCCTTTAACCCGTAGGTTCTTCCTCTACTTATAACACGTAGAGGGGAAATTACAAATGGGAGACTATAATTGAACTAGATCATAAACAAGAAGTAAAGAGACCATCGACAATCTTCTTCCTTTAATTCCTCTTTTATCAACATGCATCGTGGATTTCAAGTCAAAATTGTGCACATCTATCACTTAACTTAAAGAGTCATTCCAAATAACTTAAAGTAATCTTTTTAAACCAATAACTTTTAAGTTTACAATTACATCCAAGGACATAAGAAATAAGAGAAAAAGAAAAGAAGAAGGAAGATTTGCCAGCTGTAAGTCCTACACTTTCTTTTTGTTTTGAACGAATATATTTTTTGAACATATAGTTCAGTAATTTTCCATCCGTTTTAGCCACAACTTCTTTCTCTGTCTTGAATTGCAGCAATCCTTCATTCAAAACTTCAATGCTCGCTTCCACCTCCTTCAAACTAGGCCCGAACTTCTTAATGTCTGATTGTAGTGTTACCAGCTTACTGATTGAATTCATCGTGAAAGGCCTAACAGACTTCATCAATCCTCTCTTGAATCATCAGAAGAGAGCCTTCTAGGGAATCAGGCACTTTGTTGGGAATGGTCCTTTTGTATGAAGAAACGTTCCCAACCACTTCCTCGTTGGTGAAAGCAATGACATTTCCTAACAGTGATGATACCATACTCTCGAGCGCTCGCATTCTTTTCAGCATGATTATGAAGATCTCCAAACAGAAAGAGACTATGAATTCAAGTTGCTTCCCCTTTTCAACCGATCCATTAGGCACAATTCGTTCTGCAATCAAAACCTCCTTTGACAACTTATTTATCTCGACCAAAGTGCCTAGGTTACTTTCAGCCACTGTATTTATATCTATTGTGCTTGTCACCGCTATTTCACTAAACTAATGCATCCTTCATAACCTTTAGACGAGATGGCTCCTCCCTGAGTTGTATAGAATCTTGGTGAATGATTAGGCTCTTCCATTCATCAATAGCTCTAACTTGGTTACCTACATTTTCCACTTCTTGCATCGATTATCACTCCTGCTCATGTGTCAAATTGGTGAGAGAAAGGTTTGGAAACCTTAGCAATGATCTCACACAACTGGGAAACCTTCTTTTGAAGTTCATCTTTTTCTACCTTCTCTTTGTCAAGCTTAAGGAATAAAGCATTTATTAGTGTTTGTGTGTCTTGCTTTAATCCTTCGGTAGTAGTTTGACCTATTGGCACCTTGGTTCCTGATATATCTATTTGCCGTAAGGTTGCCTTTCTTCTTTCCCTCTGCGATGAATCGATATCTCAAAAATTTTGCCCGATTCTTCAATAATCAACCTAGAAGTCACCTTAGCAACTTTAGGTCTTCTATCTTTTTCACCCAAACTCAGGAGCACTGCAAGTCATGTTCCTCCAGGTTGATTTCCTCTCTAGCTTATGGGATTGACTATGTGGCCAACCACTTTGAGAAATTGTTTCTCAGAGAATGAGAAGTCATTGAATGCACCACCATCTCATGCTTTGGTTCCTCTCCATCGAAATTGCTACAATGTTGTGGCTGCCATCTTCTGAATTGTCCAAAGACAATGCTCTTTCAAATTCTGCCATCTGCAACTTCAACGTTTATTTAGGAAGAGATGAAGATTAGAGTGGCTGAGGAGAGAACACAAATGTTTCTAGATTCAACAAAGGAATGAAAATATCTTGTTGAGGTTCATAGGCTGGTGAAGTGTGGTGAGTTGACACTGGAGAAGTCGGAACTAGCACCATATCCGTAGAAGTGACCTTTTCTTATGTATGAGACTTTTTGTGCACTTTAAGCTTTTTAGGCCTTCTGCTACTTTCTCCCTTGTGCTTCCTTTTGATGGATTCTCCTACACCGAGGTTTCCTGTGATCTGATTCATCATAGCTTCATCAAGGCAATATCCTTTACAAAGAATGACTAGTTCGAGGTGTTGACCAGAACCGCAATAGATCTTTCCTCGATCATGTGGTAGCCACCAATGTTCTCCTAAAGAGAAGCTCTATCCCCTCCCATCTAGTGGTATGAGTCAAGTAACACCAGCCCATCATCTATGAGATCCACAAGTATCCATGCTAATCCATAATCAAACACTTGTCGCGTCGATAACCTGCTGAAGTCTTTCTTTCTGATTTCGTACTCACTTTTGTACTTCATCTAGAAGTCTTCTAATGAAGGCATATGTGAGTATTCCTGAGAGATTGTCTTCCTTGCTACCCTATATGGATCGAATTTCAGCCGTGTTGGGAAGAAATCATGCTCACACTCAGAGAACATCTCAACTTCAATTCCTCTAGCTTTGTGAATGCTCTGATAGCTGTAATAGCCCACTATGATCGGAAAGAAGCCTGTAGACTTGTGCCGCTTTAATTGTAGGTCATGCATCTCTACAAGTTGTCTACATAATTCCATGATGACCAATTTGTCACTTGGATATCTGGGCAACTTGACTGGTTCTCCTGAAAATCCGGTTACCCTGAGGTATGTAAAGTCTACAAACTAGATGAAGATACAACCATGCTGGGATACACTTCCCAAGCTTCCTTTCTCACCCTGTTGGTCTTCAGATCATTGTTCAACTTGCAAATGAATTTGTAGAAGAATCCATCGTTGACCACCTTGTAATCTTTATTACATTCAGGCACAGTCAGCTGCGGGTAGCACTCAAAAATAAGATCCTTTGAGAGTACGCCCTATCTATCCAGCTTGGAAAAGATACCCTGTGAGGCTGTTGCATATACCAGGTAGGAAGTCATCTTGAAGTTGCATGTCCACCTCACACTTCAGAGCTGCTCACTGATGTTGTCACTGATGATATCCACCCAATTGATTATTGACTGCTTTGTTGATCTCAATGGTCCTGATGAAGGCATACAACCATGAGCGGAAGTTGTGAGTGTTAACTTCTCCATTTATCTTGCATAACAATTTGGTAATATCATCCACTTCCTACACCAGATTGGATCATGGAAGAGTCCTCAAAAACTTCGATGGAGATCTGGGCTTCTTCATATACTGTTGTTCATTATGCCCACACAGTCTACTTTGTGCTTCTCCCATCTGTTGTCACCACCGGTCGTGTTGGAATCTTCAAACAATAATTGATAAATTGTGCGTCCAGCCAGATTATTGTCTTTCTCACAACATCTCGATTGATCTGGATAGTGGATGGTACGACCTTGCACACTCCATGACGAATTTAGGCAACTGAGCTGTGACTGGGAATGTTGAAGCTCGAATGATTCCACTGCTCTTTACTGCCCACATGAGAGATGTCTTTACAGACCTCTGGATCTGTCAATCAATTCGGAGAGGGGTTTGGGGCCTAGATCTGTATCACCGATATCAACAAATCTGTAAGCAATGCATGATTCCGCTGATCCTTCTCTTTCATCCCACTTCATCATGGCCAAAGCAATCTTTATCTGAGCAACTCTTTTTCTTTTTATTCTGCCGGAATTCTTTGTAATTGGTGCAGATCTGGGAATTTCTTCAGATTCGGAAGATATATTCAATGTATCTGACATTGATTTGAGCTCCCTTTCACTTATATAAGCACCTGTAATGAATACTTGTAATTAATTCAGACAAAGATAGAATCCAGAGCATGAACACTTGATTTTCATCACAAAAATCTGCATATAAAGCCCGCTGCCCTAAAATTTGAGGCTTTGCTTGCATGCAAAGCAAGCATAAATATTTTTAACTTCACCTAGGCACTTATACCAACATGCAGATAATTAATAAGGTTTAAATCAAGCTCCTCCAACCCTAGGCGCCAAACTTTGAAGCTTTCCGGCAATGAAAAACACTTTTTGATGCAAAAATCCTCCTCCTTGGGCGCCAAAACTGTTTGGGCTGCAATCCTTTGCTAAAAGAATTAATTACATCTTCACTATGACAGCCCATGCTTATATAACCCTCAAAATTCTATTTTTAATAATTGCCCCTCCTATTCTGGCAATTAATTAATAAACAAACATGTTTATTCATCCAACTTGGGCGCCTAATTTTGCATGTTCCTGGCTGCCATTAAATAAATTTATTTTATTTATTTAAAGCATGCTTCCTTCAGTTCTCTTTGACTTAACATCATGCATCGACCTTATATTTATCCATGACGCCAAAATTAGGCAGAAAAACTATTAATAAATACCATTAATATCATTGTTTAATCACCAAATGGGTCATACTTTTTGGCATGGGTGAATTCTAAATTTAAGAAGTCAACTTCTGATGGGAATTTTCACCCTACACCGCAACTCTAAAAATCCCTTCTTCCACTTAAGTGATTTAACTTGCATCATGGGATTTTTACCTGCAAGAAGTGGGTAATAAATTCCCACAGCATTGCTGCTTCTAGTTTTCCCACTGCAGCTTAAGTGACTTTCCAAAAAGTGCGACTTACTTTAAAATTAGCCCCTTTGAAAAAGTGAGACTTGTTTGGGTGAATAAAACCTTTTGATGGGAAAAGTTAGCCTGTTAGGTAGGCAGAAAATTCTCATCTGTGCTTTAAGTGATTTTTTCTTTATTTTATAATGGGAATTTTTACCCTGCAGGCGGTAAGAAATTCCCACATGCTGCCACCTCTAATTTTCCTTTTGCGGCTTAAGTGGCTTTGACTTCATGGGAATTTTCACCTGCAGGCGGTAATAAATTTCCACCACCCCACTTCTACAAAAATCCCATTACAACTTACACTCATTAATCCCGGAAAATGCGACTTGCACGGAGAGGCTTTTTGTGCATGACTTCATCATTTTTGTTAGAATCTTGCATTTTGAGGCTGATTATTTCTAGCGATGTGTTGGTAGATGATCTCTAGATGCTTCAGGCAATTAAATAGAATATCTTGGCAAAATAATTGACCTAGGGAATTTCATAGAGAAATCGAGAGAAAAACTCAAGAAAAACTCAAAAGAAATAAATAAAAGTGAAAAACATTGCCAGAAGTTGCAGACAAAGCTCAGGATTCATTCTTGATGAAAACCCTATTGATATATGTGGATATTGGCATGTGAAACTTCAACATGGTTCAACTGGAGCACAATTTACTTCAAACGGACACTATTTATTTAATAAATAATTAAATAAAAATTTCCTATAGATAAAACTTGGCGGAGGGATAAAAGACTTTGGTCATCTGGAGTATTTGTCGAAATTGGCTCATATGATACACTAGGAATATCCTAACATAATATAGACATCTTCTGGTAATAAAAACACAAAAAGACTGTCATTTTTTTAAAAAATGATTTTTTAAAAATGGGTAGTCCTAGATTTTAGGGTGAAATCTGGGATACTACGGACACTAAAAGAATCATATTTACACCCATTACTTAGGACACTAGCACCCCTTTACGACATTATCGCCCATCATCTTGTCTCCTTCCAAATGATTATGTCTGGCGTAACTTTCGGATCACTATTTTCTATCTGAAGCGCATATAGTCCAAACCAAGCCCGTTTAACCATCTCATCGAACCTAGATCTAGTCCACACAATTAGATATCAGCTAAGTCATTTTTATCCTCTTATTAGTTGTGCTTAATTATCATTGTGTGTAGATATATTGCATATTTTTTATTTAGTCCAGTTCTCGATTAAGATTTAATTTTGTTAAATCAAGTGATAAATATTGATTTGATTGATCATTCAAAAATATTATTTTTAATGAATCATACATTGTATTGATGAATAAGCAAATCTTGTAGCTTATAAAGGAGATCAATTTTTTTAGTAGATTAATGGTGAAAGTAGTGTTTTTCCCAAATATTGAATTGTTCTCATGTCCACATGAGGACGATATGCGACCATGGATTGAAGAAGGAAATGGTGACTTCATCGATTATGAGGAGTATGAACAATGAAATCAACAACTGTAAGGGGAAGTACACAATCTAACCTTAGAATTAGAAAAACTTAAAAGGAAATTTGAAAATAAAAAGGGCAAAAAGCATAAAACTAAATGAAAAAACAAGATAGGAGTAATTCAATTTAGAAATAGAGAAGGAGAAAATCTAGGAAACAAAAACATAAAATGGATGATAATGCAACTTTAGATTATTATTTTAGTGGCCATGATTCGAATCAAAATCCTTTGATTCAAATGACGAGATAAATTTTTGGAGAGGTAGAGTACGAGAGTCAAGCAAAACAATGGTTATCTAGTTTAGAATGATATTTTGAATTACAGGGAACCAATAGTTATGGAAGATCATGAATAGCTAGTTTCGAATTAAAAGTCATGGTGTTGAACTAGTGGCGAGGACACTATTAGTACACATAGTTTAAACACCCAAAAACTTAAATGGGATAAATTCAAAGAATTGTTTGAAATAAATATCTCGTATGATTTCTTTGTTCAAAAATGGAGAAATGAACTTTTGGATTTAGAACAAAAGGGCTTACTTTAATGAGTATAAACAAGATTTTGAACATTTAAATCGTTTTGTACCATTCATAAATGGAAGAGATAGAGTAGTGAGATTTGTGAATGGATTAAGAATAAAGTACAAAGCTAATGTTTGGTGTGGAAAACCAAATTCAGTGGATGAAGCTGCAAATATGGTGAACAATTTGAAATAATTAAGAAATTCTATAACAAGAGAAAAGAGGATCAAAATAAGTCACATTATTCTTTTAATAAAAGAGAACAAAAAATCAAGTTGAGCATAAAATCATACATTGTAGAACAAGTAATTTTTCCACTCCTCATAAAGATAATAATTTTCACAATCCTCAGGAAAACCTTCTCCCACAATTCAAGTTTGTACTTGTGATGATAATCATTATAACGAATATTGTCCTAAAAGAAAGGAAAATTTCAAAATCATAAACAGTAAGATAAACAAAATGCCCAACCTAATATGAAAGTATATGCAATAAAGGATGAGGTACAATACACCTTCAAAATTTACTAGTGGAAATTAAAGGGAAAATCAATGATCAAGATATTAACTTTTTGATAAATTTAGGTAGTAGTCATAGTTTTATTTCTCTAAACATAGTTTCTAAACTTCAATTATCTTCCAAAACAATCGAACCCATCCAAGTAGAGTTGGTAGATGGAAGAATTGCTAGACAAATTGGTGCACTTATTGAATATTTTCCCTCTTATTTAGAAAAAATTAAACCAATGATCATTTTCATGTCTTAAACTTAGGTAAATATGATGTTATCATAGGTATGGGATGGTTATAAGAGAATAATTCCTATATTGGGTGTGAAAATAAGTGGGTACTTATAGAAAACCGGATGGGGGACATTTGAAGTGTACAACAGGAGAAATAACCAATAACCATAAAAACTATCTTAGCCATAGAATTAAAACGTAGTGTAAAGAAACGTTGCAAACTTTTTTTGTCTTTATGGTAATTCAACAAGGTGATAAATTCCAGTTAGATATTGATATTAAACATGTAGTAAAAGAAATCATGGATGTATTCCCCGATGATGATACCATGATCTACCTCCTAAAAGAATAGTGGAACATGTCATAGAATTCATTCCAAGAGTTGAACTCAGATCCAAAGCTACTTATTGCCAATTAATCCAAAAATTAGTAGAATTAAAAACTCGATTAATCAATTGTTAAAACAAAGAAAAATATGATCTAGTGTTTCTCCAAGGGGTGTTCCAGTGTTGTTTTTAAGAAAAAGGATGACACTATGTTCTTATGCATTGATTACCACTCATTAAATAAACTTACCATTAAAAATGAATACCCTCTATAAGAATATATGACTTGTTAAATCAGTTAAATGATGCTAAATGATTTTCAAAAATTGATCTACGATTAGGTTATCATCAAATACATATCAAATATACTCATATTTTGAAAACTGCATTTTGGACATGTTATGGACATTATGATTTTGTAGTAATCTCATTTGGTTTAACTAATTCTCCTACAACCTTTATGACCTTGATGCATGATGTGTTTAGACCTTATCTAGATGTGTTTGCAATTATATTTTTGGATGACATTCTAATATATTCTAAAAATGAGAAAGATCACAAAACCATATCATATAGGTATTAGAAACGTTAAGGAAAAACCAAATGCATGCAAAGTTAAGTAAATGTGAATTCTTTAAACAAGAAGTAGCATATCGATGACACATTATATCAAACAAAGGTATTTCATTGGATCCTGTAATGATAATGGTCCACACCAAAGGATGTTCATGAAGTTAGAAGTTTCTTAGGTTTATTAGGATTTTATTGTAAATTTATTAAGAATTATTCCAATATTGTTACACCTTAATAAATTTCACATGAAAAGATAAATTGTTTAGGTGGGCCATAGAGTGTGATCAAACCTTTAACAATTTGAAGAAGTTCTTATCAGTGCTCCTATTCTAAGTATTCTTGATTTTATAAATCCTTTTATTGTGATTATTGATGCTTGTGGATTAGTATAGGGGAACACTTATGCAAAATGATGAAGTGATATATTATGAATCCAGAGAGTTACTCCTACTTGGAAGAATTATCCAACCCATGATCTATAGTTACTTGGAATTGTTCATGCCCTTAAGATATGGAGACATTATTTACTAGGAAACAAATTTATATTGAAAACATATCACAAAAGCCTCCAACACATATTTACCCAACCCCTATTGAATACAAGATAAAGAAGATGGGTCGAATTATTAACAAAGTATGATTTTGATATTCAATATGTTACGGGTAAAGACAATATGGTAGTTTTGTTTTAAGCAGAGACATATTTAAGTAAACATTATAACTTTAGAACAAAGTTAGTTTGAACAATATATTAAATAAAAATTAGTTGTGGATGATTTATTTCATGATCTATATGAAGTATTGCTCAAACATACCTCTAATGTACATTTGAGTGATCACTACACTTCCTATATCATTATATCAAATGGATTGTATTACATGGGGCAATTGTGTATCCTTAATTTACCCGAGATCAAATGGCATATATTAAGATATTCTCGTTATATACCCATAATCGGTCACCTGGTTTTCAAAATACTTATCTTTCAATAAGAAAGACTGTTTTTTTGCCCAAGATGAAACAAGATAGTCATATATATATGTATTATAATATCTGGATTGTCAAAAGGTTAAAGCAAAGCAATATAAAAAACCTAGTCAACTTCATTGGTTATCCATACCCAATTGGAAATGGGAATCTGTAAGTATGGATTTTATCACAATTTTACCTTATACCTATAGAGGCCATGACACTATCTTAATTGTAATTGATAGATTAACAAAAATGGTACATTTCTTACATGTGAAGATCAAATCCTTTGTAGGTGATATAGCTCATGTATTTACGAAATGTATCTTTTATTTACATATGTTCTTAAGAATTTAGTATCTAATCATGGTCTTCGATTCACTTCTTCATTTTGGAGATGTCTTTATTGGTGACTAGGAACAATTTCAAGTTTTAGTACTACCTATCGCCTCGAATCGATGGAAAACTGAGAGAATCAATAGGATAATTGAATACATGTTGATAATGTATAATTCTAAAAGAATCGAGACTCGGGAATATTATCTCCATTTGATTGAATTTGCTTATAACAATGGGTATCATTCTCGTTATTAAAATGTCACCTTTTGAAGCAATTTATGGTAAAAACTATAATACCCCTATTTCATGGTCTGACCTTGTTTAAAGAGCTTGGTTTGAAACTAAAGAATTAAAGGATATGATAGTTAAAAAGGCAAAACAAAACATGAAATATGCCCAAGATTGATACAAAGTGGGGTTGACTCTAAAATATCTATTCAAACCTTTGAAATTGGTGATCAAGTTTTTCTTAAAGTGAAACCCAAATGTAGCTCCTTAAAGTTAGGAAAATGTGCTAAATTATCTCCGTGTTTTTGTGATCCTTTTGAAATATCGGAAAAGTTGGATATTTAGCGTCTGAACTTTCTTTACCTCATGAATTATCTCGAATCCACAATGTTTTCCATGTTAGCTTACTTATGAAATATGTACATAATTATGAACATGTAATTGATAAAAAAATATAAGCATTGAACCTAGTCATAAATTTAAAATTGAACCAGAAGAAATTCTCGAAGAAAGAACCAAAAAATTAAGAAATGGAGAAATTAAAGAAGTGAAACTTAAATGGACTTATTGTGATGTTAATAGTACAACATGGGAAAGAGATGATTATATTCAAGATCAATATCTAGATTTGTTTCACTAATCATATGTTGTATTGTATGTTTCAGATCCACCACGTGCTATTGAGGACAACAACAAAAATTACAAGGGGAGAATGTTACATGACTAAATCCCGAGAAAGGGTGATAATAAATAAAAGAATATTTAGAAGTGTTTCCATGAGAAAAAATAAATAAAAACAAATAATGATTGTTTAAAAAGACTTATACAAAGACTTTGAAATAAATTTTATATTAATTTTGAGATTAAAATATCGAATGAACGTATTAAGAGGTTGTAACCATTGGTAACCACCTCTTTCACCCTATATAACGAGTCAACCATTTGAATAATTATATATGTGTGATATGTAATTTATCTTAGGAAGATAGAAGGAATTATGTATTTGTCTAGCGATAAAGGGCTCGAGACCCGTAACACTCCAAATAGAAACGAGGTGGGGCACTACCAAGTGGATCTAAGAGGTGATACAAAGTGCACATCTTAGTGTTGTAGCGAGGCCAAGTGAATGTTATTTTTTCATTATGATGTGATTTTGTGTCTAATTCCTCATTGTTGAGTTTAGTATCATTATTGGCTTACTTGGACAAATTGTTTTATTAAAGAAGTTGTCTTTAAATATGTAATTTACACTTGAAACCATTAATGATAAATTACGGTATTGGTATGTGTTTAATTAGTATATAAGTGTTATCGGATTTAATGTTTATTGTGCTTATTATATGTATTTCAATTTTAATTTGTTATGTTCAATCTATTTATTTTTGTATAAATGTTAATTAAAGATATGGAAAATACACACATCACATTATATACATATTTTTCATATCGAATGGATTACTTTCCTTGTGTTCATGCTTCATACATACATGCCTATCACTTAGATTGACTAAATGTTGTAGATAAGGCAACTAGTGAAAATGATGCAACAAATTAGGTACCAAAAGGTGAATGATGGAGAGGTTAAGTTCCTTCCTAAGGCAAATATGACGACCAACATCAAAGGGGTAAATCATCAAGTCGATTATGTGGAACACCATACCAAGTTTGATGTTCCTTTTCTTGAGCTATGGATCTTAGCCATTACATCATGCCATGATCTTTGATTCTTTAGTAAAAGTATTGAATGTCATCAAAATAATTTGCATAAGGCTATTTGAGTTAGTAGACCTCTAACAACACTACAAATCTTAAGATAAACAACAACGTCATGAAAGTGATGATTATCTAGAGGGCTAATGAACGTAACAAATCTAGGCACCTATTTATACTACTTAGAGAGGTTGAGTGCATTCTCATGGAAAACATGATGAAATGTGCAAAGGGGGAAAATCCTGAGTCAATTACAAGGTACACCACACCAAAGTTTGATGTTACCTTTGCTCAATTTATGGCTCCTTTCCATTTCATCATGCCACAATATTTGTTTCTTTTTGATGACTCAAACATCATGTTGGATTCATCCTAACCTCATAGGAATGCTATTGCTACTTATTTGGGTGACTCAAAATGTATTAATTTCCTCACTTTCATGCTTCCTTACAAGTCTGATCTTGCTTTTTTATTAAAAAGTTGGCTTTGCCTCGAGACATCCTACTTCATTAGAATACTTGAAATTTTTTTCCTTGAAATTGTAAAAGTGGGTAAAATCTTATGACACTCAAAATCCCTTATCTAACATGCAAAATTTCCATGCGAGGATGAAGGAAAAATGTTTGGCTATATAATGAGATATTATTTATAGCTTAGGTGGTTAACAATTAGTTGGAAGCTTGAAGAACAATATGTGAAGGTGGAAATTACGTGTAAATTCTTCCACATGGCATTAACATAGTAAGAGGATCACCAGTTAGGAAAGATAATAGAAGGTGCATTCGAGGTAGAAGGAGGGACGAGAGTCATGAACTTATAACTAGGTATATGAATATGAAAGTGCAACATTTTAAACATGAGGAGATATGAAGCTCATAGTAAAGGGTGATGAAGGTGTCAATATTCATGCAATACCAACTTGGACACCCAAAGGTGAATGGTGGAGAGGTTGATCACCTTCCCAAGGAAAATGTGACACTAAATAACAGTGGGAAAAACTACAATATTTGACAAGGTCCTCGAAAACACCTTTCTCACAGCCTACTAATAATCCTTATCACCCTCATAAAATAACACCATTGGTAAATACAAGTTTGACCAATCAATATGGCACTATCTGAAATTTTATAACCTTGATTTACCTTTCTTGGCATCACCTACCACCGTGCTCAGTGAGACTCTACTTATAGCTTGATCATTTGCATTACTGTATAACATGTAATGGATTGTGGGTTTATGTCGTATATCCTACAAGCTCAGTGTCTTGATTTGTTTTTCTCTCATGGGCGTGGTGGTGAGCGAGCCGTGAGAGAAGCTCATCATTTTTTAGATGAAAGTGTTTGTATTTCAGTCTCTTATCAAACTTATGATATGTCGATTAGATTATAAATTCCACTAGTGGAGATTGTTTTTTCAATGGATCTTCCCAATTACATTCCACATTACAACTTATAAGAGCACAACGTTGGAATGTGGGCCAATATGTTTTGACTTTGTGTTGTCATTGTAGGCTCTTTTCCACCTTGTGCTCTATGTGGAACAAAAAAGAGGAAGGAGGGATGAGAGTCTCGAACATGTGAGTGGGCATATGAATACAAAAGTGCAACATTTTAAACCTATAAAGATGTGAAGCTCATAGTAATGGGTGTGGGAGGTCTCAAACTTCTTGCGACACCAACTTGATCACCCAAAGGTGAACAATATGGAGGTTGATCACCTTCCTAAGGTAAATGTAATGCTACATACCAACAAGAATAATTACGGTCCTTGAAAAGGCCCTCAAAATGCCTTTTTCATAGGAATGCTAAGAGTCTTTATCACCCTTTTAAAATATTTCCTTTGGTGAATGTAGGCTTGGTCAATCGATATGACATTATTTTCAAGTTTTTAGCCCTTGATTGCCCTTTCTTGGCATCACCCATTGTAGACACCCAAAATTGGGTCACATCACCTTAACCCCTTTCAATCCAAAAATTTGACCTATATACCTAACCATGATCGCTTTCATACATTAACATTAATTCAATCATCCATAATTAAATTAATTCTCATCTTCACATCATTATTAGTTTAATTACTTTAATTAAATTAATTTATCTACCTCACCCCTCCACCTCACCTAATGCCAACTCACCCAAGACCCATTTCCCGACTATTAATTAACTAGGACTAGGTCTATACTTATCCTAACCAATTAAGAGTTAGTCTATCCCTAGAAATTAAATCCCATAACTCCTCCAACAAAGATTCTACTTATTTGGGTGTAATTTATCACTTAAGACCCGGATTTAAAATATCAATCACGCCAAAAATAACAAACATCAGGCTATTTTTGGCAGCCTTGACCTATTTGCCCTAGACGACGCCAATTTTTTCTCAGCCGGCGTTGGTTATCAAACCGCCATCGGTCACTTTATATACACTTTTACAACTCTTCACCTAGGTTGGTAATTCAGTCATTGGAGCTCTCTTTCATTCAAGATCAATCTTCAAACCTTCCTGCATCCATATGATGAACACACAACCACAGTGAAAAACAAGCAGACAAGTTTCTCCTTCCAGAGCATTGGAATACTCACAGGAGCACATAGGCTTCACTACCCACATCTTTGGACCCAAACATCCCATATTCAATCAACCACCAACCATCTCTACTCATAGGATATACAAAATACCAAGTAAGTATTGTGATTTTATAATTTGTGCTTATTCAATATATATCTCTTATTTCTTTTTGTGTTTACATTCCTTCCACTACCCGTATATCACCCTCTTCCCACCAACCTGCTATTCTACCATCCCAAGCCTTTACACCCTTTTTAACCCCCTCTTCAACCTACCTGATTCTTCTTAACCATATCACAACCTTATCAACCCCACCCTCACTCTCTGTGAAATCACAAAGAGGTTCAAAAGCCCATTTTTAATAGTCTCCCACCAATTGCCCCTATCGACACCGATCACCCAACCGGTGTCGGCCACTCTCTATATCTACCGGCATTAGTCGCCTAGTCGATGCCGGTCTCTGTGTTTATTAATATTACTAAATACAATGAGCTCACCACCTCTCCAAAATAGCCCAAAACCCTTCCTAACTCCACCCAGACTTCATCCATGACCTCTCCCTCACCTAATAACCTACCGAACCACTCGGACCTAATCTTAGCCTTTCCTTTTAGCAATATTTTACCGTATGTTGTTAAAGAAGCCCAAATCTTATAACTACAGTAGAATGCACTTGTTTATTACTTCTTCTCGCATTGATTTATATTAAAAAAGAGGATTGGCAACCTCAGGAAGTATCATACTTCCCGAATCTAGCCATCTAATAGAAGTCCTTTAACTCTTACTATTTTGTGGTCTTGTTGTGATTATTATACAAGTCATTCCTCCTAATAAAGGGAAACTCACATAATTAGCTTAGATCAAAAGTCTACCTACTAAACCTTCGTCACCTATCTTTTCACTACCTACACCATATTCACCTATCGCTCCGCCTTCACCCACAAGGTCCATGGATCCAAAATCCATTCCTCCTAACTTTTTTTTCATAAACACCATTTCCTTGGGACCTTTCACCTATCCACGTGATGGTGAGGATCCCTATTCCATTCCTCTTTGTTATCTGGCATGATCGATGATGACACACCTTCTATAAATGTCATTAAATGTCACGATGATGATTCCCTTCTCACCTATTTAGGTGTAGACAATTCTTATATTCAATGGTCATTACCTTCTGAGATGTAAACCATGTTGAATGAATTGACCATAGAGATCAACATTCACACTCAGGATGATCCCGAATTCTAAAGATAGGCCAATCTTTAGACCCCATTGAACAAGAAGCCTACACTTCTTTCCTCCACGAACATAGTAATGCCTTTGCTTGGTCATATCTTTGACATGCCCGGTATTGACCCCAATATCATTGTCCATAACATCAGTAACTATACTCGACGCTAAACTAGTGAAACAAAAGTTACGAAAAATGCATCCACGAGTTACCCTTGTTGTAAAAGAAGAACTCCAGTGCCTCCTTTCTGTTTCCTTCATCTTACCCATCGATTATCCACAATGGATATCTAATATTGTGCTTGTCACCAAAGCAACAGGGGGACTCCACATCTTCACGGATTTCCGTGACCTCAACCTTGCTTTCCCTAAGGATGACTTTCCTTTACCTAGTATTGACCAACTTGTTGATCTCACGACCGACCATGAGATGTTATCTCTCATGGATGGGTTCTCGGGTTATAATCAGATATTGCTCACACCTGAAGATCAACATAAAACTACCTTCATCACCCCTTGGGGGACCTTATGCTATTGCATCATGCCCTTTGGCTTGAAAAACGTTGGTGCCACTTATCAACACACGATGACCTACATCTTCCACGACATCATGCATGACATACTGGAAGACTATGTCGATGATCTTCTTGATAATTCTATGATTCGTACAAAACATCTCCCTATCCTTAAAATCATTTTCAACCGTCTTATCAAATACTTTGTGTGCCTCCAACCAAAGAAGTGTGTCTTTGCTTTATCCTCTCTAGAAAACTACTTGGTTTTATCATCTCTTTGTGTGGCATCAAAGTCAACCCCACTAAAATCAAGGCCATTATCAGATGCCTCCACCCATGAACCTAAAACAACTTCATAGTTTGTAAGGAAAATTGTAATCTATTCAACATTTCATTTCCCAACTTTCCGATCATTGTCATGCTTTCCACCATCTTCTTAAAAGGACGTCTCCTTCAAGTGGGACGATGAATTCCATAAAGACTTTGAAGCATTGAAGGCCTATCTCCTTGACCATTGTGCTCATCCCACCTAAAGATGATCAACCTTTCTACCTTTACATTTCAGCTACTAACCATTCCTTGGGTGTCATGCTCACTCATTGTGATGAGCAACATAGGAACATGTGATTTATTACATAAGTCCACACTCTTAGATTATGAGACCAAATACACTCATGCCGAAAAATTTGACTCGCCTTTAGTCTTCGTCACCACCAAACTTCGCCACTACCTCCTTAATCATAAAACCTTTGTCGTCACTAACATTGACCCTCTCCACTACATGTATGCTAAGCCCTACCAACACCAACACACCTCGCATTGGCTCATGCTCCTTGCAGACTTTGACCTAGAGTTTACTCATCAAAATTCTATTAAAGGACAAACCATTGCTGACCAACTTGCAGACGCACCGCTTCTTGGATATCAATCCTCTAACTTTGAATTTCCGATGAATCAATTTCCATTGTTTCGCTTGAAGACATGGATGCCATGGCCTACCAAATGACCTTATTCTTCGACGGTTCCCAATGTCAATGTGGAGGTGGTGCAGGTGTCATCCTCATTCCTCTTGATGGGGAACCTATGCTTTTATCATTCAAAATTGATTTCGAATGTACCAATAACATGGTTGAATATGAAGCACTCGTATTGGGTCTCCAAACCGACATTTCCCGATTATTAAAACCATTAATATCTTTGGTGATTCTCAATTGGTAGTAAATCAAGTCAATGGATCATACCAATGTCGTAACGAAACCCTTCAAAAGTATAAACATCACGTCAACATGATTTTGACCACCTTTGATCATTACAACCTTCAAACCACTCCATGTTCCAATAACAAATTCGTGGATACCATGGCTTGTCTAGATTCATGGATACCCGCCTCGCCTTCGACTTGAATTTTTTTGTCACAGTGTAAAGGTGTTGATCACTTTCTCACCTAAGCCATGGCATAAATTTTATGGGACGAATCAAACCGACCCACATGATATTTGGTATAAGCAATATGTTGATTACCTTTCCCTTTCCATCTTACCTCCTGGATCTCACTCATAATGGTCGACGATCCTTCCTTCAAAAGGTTTCCCATTACATTTTCATGGGTGGTCTTCTCTATAAACATGGCTTTGATGGTATCCTACTTAGGTGCCTAATTAGTTTTGAAATCCCGTATACCATAAAGGAAATCCATGATGGAATTTTTGGTGGACACTTCACCATCACGTTGTTGCTAAATGCATCCTTTGCCTTGGATATTACTGGTCAACCCTTAACCAAGATTGTTGTGACTATGTCAAGCATTCTATGAAATGTCAGCAGCATGCTAACCTTCACCATACACCTAGTCATGCCTTACAAGTCGTCAGGGACTTTTGGCATTTCTCTCAATGGGGTTTGAATCTTGTCGGAGAGATTAACCCTCACTCCTCTCAACATCATTAATGGATCATTACTGTAATTGAATATTACACTAAATGGTTCAAAGCCATTCCTCTTATTTCTACCAAAGCCAAGAAAATATGTGAGTTCATCAATCATGTGGTGTTCCCTATCGCCTTATCACAGACAATGAAAAATAATTCAAAAATAAAACCCTATGTAAACTTTGTGACAACTTCGACATTCAACTCAATTTTTCTTCACCTTATTACCCACGGACAATGGCCAAGCCGAATCTTCCAACAAAACCCTCAACAATATTCTCATGAAAGTTGTCGATGATATTGGCAAGGATTGGCACACACACATTCCTTTCGCCTTATGGGCTTACCACCAGTATTTGCACATCTACTACCACCACACCTTTTTCTTTGGTATATGGTACTGAAGCCGTTTTACCTCTAGAAATCCAAATTCCCTCTCTTCACATATCACTCAAAGAAATTCTCAATGACGATGACTTTCTCCAAGATCATTTGGCATAACTCGAGCTTTTAGATGAATGCCGTTTAAGTACTTCAAACCGACCTTCAAATCTATTAAAAATATATCAAACGTACTTATGACAAACATGTTCATGAGCAAAATTTCAAGGTCAATGATCTTGTCCTAAAGGAAAATTAACACGTAACCAAAGAAGAGAAAAGGAAACATGGGAAATTCACTCCTAATTGGCTTGGACCCTATATTGTCACCCATGCCTATGGATTCGATGCTTATTGTTTAGCTTCACTTGAAGGTAAACCTGAACCTGAGCCCCTTAATGCCTTGCATATTTGACCATTCTATTGTTGAATAAAGTACTACATCACTCTATGTCACTTACATGCTTGTCCCTTGAGCGCACTTCTCCTTCCAACTACATGTTTTAAGGACTTACGACTAAACTAGAATTGTGTGACTATCTGTCACCATTCAAGCTTGTCTTCAATATGAGTACCATGGCTCTACTCATGGCATGATTCTCATGGACACTTTTGTCCTATTAAGGGTAGAATCCCATGGTCCTTCATCACTTAAAACCCCTTCTTTCATAGCTAGACTTGTTTGTGTTATGGTCTTGCCTTCATAAAAGAGGCCTATATTTCTTTATAGTCTTGTCCATAACTTTAAGTACAAAAATAAAATAAAATTGGGGATACCAAAAACTCAACTCCTTGAGTCAAACTTCTTGCAAATAGATGAATCCCTCAAAAGGACATATACCATCTCTCTAGCTACTATAAATAGACTGCTCCCTCGAAGGAAAACTATAAAAAGTTAGCCTTAAATGCATGTAGTCTATCCAAAAAGAAGACTAACATGTACTTCTCAAAATAAAATTGTTCTGAAGCTTCCCACATTGATCAACTTCACGAAGACCTCAAGGAGAACCTATTTATCCCAATATAGACTTCCCGCATCGATCAGTCTATACCAAAAGAAAAAGTCAAGAAAAATTATAAACTTTTAGTCATGGACTTGCTTATCTAGGTTTTGGTATCTGGTATACGGGGCATACTATCCCACAACAAGCTTACGCTAAACAAACCCTTCCACTTTACCTTCTATTTTCTTATTTTCCAATTAACTCAAGGGACGCGACATGTATCCTACACATTGTGATCACGCAACTTCTTTCACCTTTAGAACTATCGATTGTGTAGTGTATATAGGGACTTACATTTTAAAACGTTTTAGGGTACAACACTTAGGGTCTTTGCCAACTTGGGGAATTTTTCTTCTTCTTTAGTTCACCTCTACCCACATGGTTATTTGATTCAACAAGACAACATCATCCAAACTTGTTACCTATACACCTACACCTAATCTACCCTGCCTATTACCAATTTCACATTTCACCTTACCTATCTTCATCATTTTCCTTACCCAATCACGTTACCTAAATCACCTACATATTCGACCTAACCCAACCTCATTCTTCCCTGGTTTAAGGGAGAACTACATCGGCCTAAGGCCCCTTTCGCAAGGGCTATGTAGGCAGTACTCTTAGGGCATGGGGCCCTTTGAGGTTAGCTCACACCCTTTCCCCATCGTCATTTTCCCACAAAAAAAAACTTAACACTTAGTTTCCATACAACAATAATTTGGAAGCTCACTTTGTAAATCAAACCATACATCATATATACCTCATCATTTATTTTCCATCATGTTAATAAATTGGAAATTAAATTGACTCAACCCAAAGAAAAATCAACCATGCCTAAACGACCCGGTTTCCATAATATAAATACATTGGAAATCCAATATGTTTACCTTAACATCATTTCATTTTCATATCCAACATAAACAATCACTCAAAACATGTACAACCACATCATAGTCACCATAACTCAAACATGCCTAAATCATCTAATTTCCATAAAAATAATAACTTGGAAATTTTTTGAACTCAACCATGCCTAAAATCGACTCCACCATGCCTATAACTAACTCCACCATTCCTACTTGATATGGTGTCCATAGTCTACAAATAAAACCTACAACATCCATTAAGTTAAGTTTCCATAATAACAATACAATGGAAATGAAACCAAGTACATCGTCAGTCCAATATCATAATCAACTATATAAAAGGGAGTGTCTGTGTATCAATACATATATACATAGATATAAACAATACCAATATCTAATGTACAATATCTCATCTTCTGTCGTAGGCTGGTATATATATATCAAAAATAAAAATAAAAATACAATAATACATCTCATCTTGTATCACTCCAATATGGGACCTTCATCTTTGCTATCACTGCACCCTTACCGGCCTTGTCCTTGTCCTTCACACACTTATCATCTCCCCACCCTCTAATGGTCTTGGCCTCTGTGAACTCATCACCTCCCTCTCGCCATGCCTATGAGACCGATGGTTACCACTGGTACTGGTATTGGGTCCGTGTACTAGTCCTTTGACTAGTTGCTATGCTTTGGCCATATGCTTGGCGTATGACATCACATCAATATCGACATTTGCTAGTTTGTCACCTAATAGTGAGCCTCATTTAGGGCATCCTTGAAACTATCCATTGATATCGTCGCTCGAGGTGGCGGCATCACCCTAGCTCCAACCTCGTGAACCCCGCCTAATAATAGTGGCCCTTGTCCTCCTACATATACTAAGGGACCCCCGTCCCTGCCGTGTTAGTATTACAGATCTTGTCTTGGTGCTTGAGAAACTAGTCTATGTATCAGTAATGTCATGAGTTGTGCATGGGATGCCGCTAATCGACCTGTAAACTTGTAATCTACACCCGTAACACTGCTACTTGTGCTCCATCCCCTATGGGAACTTGTGTAGGAGCTTGAGCTTACGCTAAGCTGATTGGCCCTAGGGTTACATCTTGTGCCTATAAGGTGACAACATGGGCTTGCAATGATGTGACCACCCGACCCCCATCACTGCCTGTGCTTTGTGCACTGCAGCAAGCTACCCATGTAGCCTTGTCACATGTACCTCTGAAGGTGGTCACCTGAGCTGAGCTCGAGATAGTTGTAATTGTAATGTTGTGACCTAGCCACCGTAATCCATCCCTATGCACAATAATTGTGGCCAAATTTGGCTACTCGAGTCTAGGTGATGTTTCATGTAGCTAAGCCACCCACCACTGCCTATATGTATATGTTGTACAAACATCATCAATCCTCCCGTCCGCCACTGCTCCTCTCTTGCCTGTCGACACTGTAGGACATGGTGGAGACATAGGTCTCTCCACATCATCCCTATGATACTGTGGAAATGGTGGAGGCACATACTATCACAACTCAAATTGTTGTCTAACTCTCTCCACTGGTATCATCTTGTGCTTACCTACACACCCGACTTGTATCCATCAGACCAACTGTAACCCCTTCAGCTCCTTAACCATGCCCCTGTATGAGGGAAAGTCCACATATGACCGCCACAAAATATCAATCGCTGAAAAGTCACCCAACAACTGCCTATAGTAGGTAACATCACATGTAGTAGTATCCACCCTTAGATGTGCTCCTACAGGTACCCATCTCCTGAATCCAACTCTGTAGATGCCTCAGAACCAGTCCTATCATGGAAGGCCTACATGACGTAGACATACAATGTGCTCATAGGCCTAGTAGTGTAATAGATATGTGCAACACATGCCAAACCACCCGATCCTCCGATAGGACCATAGCTCTCTCTGTCAACCGAACTAAAAAGTTAGTTCCCATGCAAAAAAACCCTATCCTCAATCATATCATGTAGTACACCCATCAACACCCGCAGATACCTCTCACCCTCTGAATTAGTGAGAGTAAACCACCCGACTACCACCATCATCATATAGATAGTCGAGTCTCATGTGGATATGTAACGTACATATCCCCATAGTTGAGGTTCGTACTATGGTACCTCAACTCACCCATCACATCTTCAAACACAACCACTATGGGCTCCACTGATGCCTCTGATTAAATCTAATACACTGACTCGCCAACAATTGACAATCATAAAATCCAATATACATACTCCAATGTAATAGTCATCTCGCTAGTCGGAAGATGGAAGGTATTAGTCATTGTGTCCCATCTCCGATGAGCATGACCATCAAGCTATGATCTCGTATTATGCGCCTATAATGCCCAATAGAACTAAGTCCAACATCATGTATATGCCTCCACTCATCATCCATGACAAAGGGTCATATACGTGTCAATAATAGTGGCACTGATCATGCATAGTCAACTTCTACCTTGCCTACATCACTAATCAACATTGTTAAACAAATGACTCTCTCAAAAATCTTTTACCCCACACCCGATCCAACCCATTCCCTACATATTACTTTCTTTAAAGTCTACCCACTCTCACTCATCTTACAACTTAACAATTTTCCCTAGCCTTCATGTTTTCCTTCAACCTATTTCCCTATATTTTTGATCATTCGATCCATTATACCATACTAATCTACCCACCCCATACTTCTTCAAATAGCCGTAATTAATCATATTTTACCTACCATAGACCCACCCCACTAATACCATAATGTTCTAATTCCCAAGATTCTTTTTCTTACCTCTTAGTCACTTTTAACAAAGGCCGACATCGGTCTACCTAACTTGGTACTGCCAGTTTTCCCTTTTGCCAACCACCAGTGTCGGTAGACCCATCGACGTCGATCGACCGCGATCAGCGCGTCGGTCACTAGTTTGGCACCAAAATCGAACCCCCACATCCCCCATTTGCAAAAACTTCACAAAAATAACCTAAAACTACCCCAACCCACCCACACCCCACCCATATCCATTTACCAATGAATTAAACTACATTTGGCCCTCCTCATACCACATTTCATCATATTTTAACTAAATTGCCAATTTCATTTCTAAATGCAAACCTTCATTCTTACACCTTCATTTTTTACCCAAAACATGGATAAAAATTAGATCCTACCTCTATCCGATGTCATCTCTGCGGGTGGGATCTCTGGTCTCGAGCCGTAGTCCTCCTGCTCCTCCTCTCCCACCTCTACCATGCCCAAATTAAATTTGTAACTCTCACCTAATCAAATCACTCCAATCGATCTCGCGGGCATGTCAAACATACTCCTCCAACACACAACTATCTCTAACTCAAATTAACTCACCTCTCTCTCATTTTCACTAGATCAAACAACTAAAAGTATCTTGCTCTATCATTTTCCCAAAATAACAAAAGCACCAATGCATTTGTAAAACACAAATTTTACCTTTTTTACCCAAATTATGACTTGATCGACATCGGTTTAGCTTAACTGCATTTATCGGTCACATGCCCTAGTCTACCATGATCAGCTTTATCTTGGACTGTATCGGTTACCTTTAACCAAAGATCGCTTAGCCTACCTACACCTATTATACCCTCTTGTCCCCACATTTGAATTGCCTACAACCCTATTTATCTCACCCAAGCCTCTAACTAGCCTTATTACCCAACCTCATGCCTTATTACCTATCACCCAACCACCTTGTCATTTGGGGCATGTTGTCACCTCTACCTAAGCTTGGCCTACGACCTTACCTTATCATCCAAACTAATGTCTTATTACCTATCACCCACCCACCTTGTCATTTAGGGCATGTTGTTACCTCCACCTAAGCCTTGCCTATGGCCTTACCTAAAAATCCAACCCGCTTACACTTATTTCACACTCAAATTCACCTGCTCATTATACCTTGTGACGTTGTTACTCGTGTTGTTTTTCCTACCAATCTTTCCTTGCCTTATGTCGTGTTGTTTATCTTGACTAGACCAAACCTATTGGTGTTTTGGAACACACCTATTTCCCGCTCCGACACCTAGGCTACTTGTGTTTCTAGGAATGTATCCTGTACCTTAGATACCTGATCACATTCACCTTGTTTGGATAAACTATCGACCTTTGACACTGTAGAGTTTGTGTGCTCTTCAACCTAGTACCTTGTCGCATTTTATACATGTGCATACATTTGAATGCCCTAGCCTATTTCCTATACCCATATCACCATTTCCCATGCCTCGTGCCTTTTACCTAGTTTAGTTTCACTCCACTTACTATTTTATCAAACCCATCACCACTTCAGCCTCTTTCTTCACCAGTTCCAAGTTTGAGGGGGATCACCTTCACTCATACTTGGGGCAACCTAATTTTCACCCACACTTGGGACAACCACTTCTATTTTTGTCCACGTCACTTATCAAAACAAGCTACGTGACGAAAAGGGGAAATGTAGACACCCAAAATTGGGTCACATCGCCTTAACCCCTTTAAATCCAACAATTTGACCCATATACTTAACCATGACCGCTTTCTATACATTAACATTAATTTAATTATCCCTAATTAAATTAATTCTCATCTTCACATCATTATTAGTTTAATTACTTTAATTAAATTAATTCATCTACCTCACCTAATGCCAACTCACCTATCCAACTCACCCAAGACCCATTCCCCAACCTATTAATTAACTAGGACTAGGTCTATACTTATCCTAACCAATTAAGACTTAGTCTAGCCCTAGAAATTAACTCCCATAACTCCTCCAACAAAGATTCTACTTATCTGGGCACAATTTATCACTTAAGACCCAAATTTAAAATATCAATCATGCCAAAAATAGCAAACATTAGGCTATTTTTGGCAACCTTGACCTATTCTCCCTACCCAACGCTGATTTTTTCTCAGTCTACGCCGATTACCTAACCATCATTGGTAACTTTATATACACTTTTACAACCCGGGTTGGTCATTCAATTATTGGAGCTCTCTTGCATTCAAGCTTGAATCTTCAAACCTTCCTACATCTAGAAGACGAACATACAACCACAATGAAATACAAGAAGCCGTGTTCTTCTTCTAGATCATTGAAATACTCACAAGAGCACACATGCTTCACTATCGTGGCACTAGACCCAGACATCCCATCTCCGATCAACCACCAACCATCTCTACTCATAGGATCTACAAAATACCAAGTATTGTGATTTTATCATTTGTGCTTATTCAAGTATAGATCTCTTATTTATTTCTGTGTCTACATTTCTTCCACTACCCGTATATCACCCTCTTCCCACCAACTGCTATTCTACCATCCCAAGCCTTTACACCATTTTTAACCCCCTCTTCAACCTACTTGAGTCTTCTTAACCATATCACGACCTTATCAACCCCACCCTCACTCTTTGTGCAATCACAGAGAGGTTCAAAAGCCCATTTTTAATAGTCTCCCACCAATTTCCCCTACCGACACGGCCACCCAACCGATGTCTGTTACTCTCTATACCGATGTCGAGTCGCCTAGTCGATGTCGGTCTCTGTGTCTCATTAATATTACTAAATACAATGAGCTCATTACCTGTCCAAAATAGACCAAAACCCTTTCTAACTCCACCCAAACTTCATCCATAGCCTCTAGCCTCACCTGATAATCTACCCAATCACTCAAACCTAAGCTTAGCCTTTCCTTTTAGCAATATTTTACCATATGTTGTTAGAGAAGCCCAAATCTTTTAACTACAGTAGAATGTAATTGTTTATTACTTCTTCTCACATTGATTTATATTAAATAGAGGATTGACAACCCTTTAGGAAGTATCATACTTCCCGGATCTAGCCACCGCTAGGAAGTCCTCTAGACTCTTGCTATTTAATACTATTTTGTGGTCTTGTTGTGATTCTTATACAGGTCATTCCTCCTAGCCAAAGGGAAGCTCACACAATTAGCTCGGATCAAAAGTCTACAACATGCACAATACCTTCTACCATCTACATAACACAGGTATTCCTCATATGCTTGTTACCCTCTTATTTGTTTCATCTCTACTACAATATTGGTGAAACACCCGCCACCGTGCTAAGTAAAGTATCTCCTTATTTCTCAAACCTCTGCATTATGTATAATATTTGGTATATTTTGGGCTTATTCTATATATCCCGCAAGATTAGTGTCTCGGTTGTTTTCTCTCTTGTGGGTTTGGTGGTGAGTAAGCCATAAGATAAGTTCGTTATTTGTTAAATGAAAGTGTTTATTTTCTGGTTTCTTATCGACTTGTGATAGGTCTATTGGATTATAAATTCCATGGGTAGAGGCTTTTATTTGGAAGGTTTCACCTAATTGTAGTCCACATCAGTAGCTTATAGGGAGCACAATATTGGAATGTGGGTTGATACGTTTCATTTTTTTGTTGGCATTGTAGGCTCCTTTTCACGTAGTGTTATATGTAAACAAAAAAAGAGGAAGGAGGGATGATAGTCATGAACCTTCAATTAGGCATATGAATATGAATTTGTAACATTTTAAACCCATGGAGATATGAAGCTCACAATAATGGATGTGGGAGGAGTTGACCTTTATACAACACCAACTTGGCCACCCAAAGGTGAATAGTAAAGAGGTTCATCACCTTCCCAAGGCAAAAGTGATGCTACACAACAAATAACAAAACCACAGCTTTGACTAGGCCCTAAAAATGTATTTCTCATAGGCTTGATAAGTATCCTCATCACCCTAAAAATAGTTCCTTTAGTGAATGCAGGTTTAGGCAATCGATAAAACATGATCTTCAAGTTTGCATCCCTCAATTGGCCTTTCTTGGCATCACCCGCCATTGTGCTCAATGGAGGCTCTCCTCAGAGCTCAAAATCTACATTTATCGAACTATGATTTTGTGCCTTATATCTAACAAGATTAGTTTTTCAATTATTTTCTCTCTCCTAAGTATTGTGGTGAGTGATTCATGAGAGAAACTCATCATTTGTTAATTGAAAGTGTTCATTTTCCTCGCCTTTTATCAAACTTTGATAGGTCTATTCGCTTGTAAATTCCACAAGTGAAGCTTTTAATTTTGATGGATTTTACCAATTACATTCTACGCTATAATTTACAAGGAGAATAGTGCTGACATGTGGGTCAATACATTTCAGTTTTGTGTTGCCACTACAGCGCCTTTCCACCTTATGATCTATGTAGAACATAAAAGATTGTCACCATGGCTTAGGGTTGGCATTGAGAATCACCTTCATCTCACTTGTGAGGCATTTGATTTTCTTTGAGTGTATTAATATAGGTTGTCTAATATTTCATTGATACGGTCAAAATGTTGATTGAAAAACAAAACCCTTTTATAAATTCATTATTTCTCATCTTTATTAAAAATGTACATCAACATTTTTATCAGAGATCCATCATTTTATGCATGGTAAAAATTAGGTTTTGGAGGAAAAGAGAGAGAGATATAACAATCATTGGGGTTTAGATGTGGAAAAATTGAACCTTGATGGGAAAAGTGGATATATATTACATGTTTGCTAGAGGTTAAACACAATATTTTGATTTGTAACTTTTGAAATGAAGCAAGCGTGTGGTAAACATTAATAGAGGATGTTGTAATGATAAGCCAATGATGATGATGATGGTGTGAGCCCAAACATGTTGAACCAAATCCAAATTTCTCACAATCATTGTCATAAATAATGTTGTCTCATCAACTTGAATGACACACCATCGAAGGACAATAGTTGCAAGATAAATTTTTTGAGCACATATTTTGTGTTTACAGATCGGGCCTCCCATGACATTCACATATGTCAAGCATTGGCCTAATAAAAATGTAATGCCATATTTTTTTATCCAATGTTGAACATCACAACCGTTAATGTGTGTCATTGACATGGTGTTGCAGAGGTTGTCAATTTTTTCTCGGTTTGATCTACTTTGGAAAAAGTCTTCAACATAATTACTTATTTTTTTGAAAAACTTTGTTATCTTTTATGGCTGATAAGAAAACATGTGCGGGCAACATTAAAATGACGATTGACATGAGCTCGGTGGCAACATGCCACATGAGGAGGGGATTGTTAGTGGTTAAGGTCTATGTGTTGGAGAGACCATGAAGAACACTTCAATTTTAATCAAAACATGCTAATTCCTTACAAAATATGAAGTCTAGGGATGGTGAGTTCCTTATGATAAATTCAATGTCATAAGACCAAAATAGTCTATATAATGAGGGAAGCGGTAAAAAATGATGGAGGGTAGTGACCAAATAAATCAAAAATTGAGCACTTCTATTAAAACCAAACAAAGGTTATCAAGGAGGCCCATGAAAGGGAAACAAATAAATAATGTCTAATAAACATAAACTATAAATGTTTGTTGGAGACTATATGAGAATATTGAATTCTAAACCCAAGTGAATGCCCCTAGATAATGAGTCGCCAACATGAATAGAAAGATATTATGAGGGTGGAGATCTATCGTTCGATGTTGAATGCCATAACCATTTATGTGCATTGTTGATATGACATCATAGAGGTTGTTAGTTTTTGCTAGGTTGGATCTAGTTTGGAAAATTCCTTTGGCGTAAATAACAATTGTACTCAAAAGGGTGTACAATGGTTATAACTATGTTGATAACAAAGTATATGTTAAGTAATATGTTAGAGAGCATAATTTAAGGACTGCATGAGAGGATAAATTATTATTTTATTTGAACATATAAGTTAGTAGATCATAAATTTGTTTTTAGTTGGATAGGGGTTTTAATTATATTTTGTAAGTTTTGTAGAAAATGATTACAAGAAGAGGTCAAATTACATTATATAATTTACTAAAATGATTATAAATAAAGGTTGAAATGAATTTTAAGTTACCGTTTCAATAATTAACCCTTTTAAATAAGTTCCTTACCAAGTACCTTGATTTGGTATTTTGGTGTGGACTTACATTTACAAGTTAATTGACCCAAGATCAAATCCCAATAGGAAATGACATGTCTATGTCAAACAAGCTTAAACCTCTACTTGAGAGAGGCTACAATAAGTCAAAAATTTTAAGTGCCTTCTTGCTAAGAGCCCCGGTCGGTTTGGTGTTAAGGCATGGACTTGAATTTACAAGTTAATTAACCCAAAGATCAAATCCCAATGGGAAATGACATGTCTATGCCAAACAAAACCTCTCCTTGAACAAGGCTATAACAAGTGAAATTTAATATAAGTTTATTGACACATGACCAAATACCAATGGGAAATGGCATGTCCATACTAAGAAAGATTAAACCCCCTTGATAAATGTCATAATAGGTAAAAATTGTGTCTTCCCAAGTACCCTAATTTGGTGTTTTGATGTGGAATAACATTTACAAGTTAATTAACTTGAGGTTAAATTCTAATGGAAAATGGCATGTCTATGTTAATCACACTTAAACATTCGCTTGACAAAGACTATAATTAGTGAAAAATTGTAAGTTCCTTACCAAGCAACATGGTTTGGTGTGGACTTACATTTACAAGTTAATTATCCCAATATAAATTCTTAATGGGAAATGGCATGTTTATGCTAAACAAGCTTAAACATCCACTTAAGAGAGGCTGCAAAAGTTGAAATTTTAAATGTGCCTTACTAAGCACCATAGTTTGGTGTTTTGGCGTGGACTTACATTTACAAATTTATTGACCCAAGATCAAATCCCAATGGGAAATGTCTAAAAAAATTAATATTTTGTAAACAATTAAGAAGGTCATCCATATATTGTATATAACTAAGGGGCCTTAATATGAATTTTTCATATAACGACATGTCATCTATGCAACCGAAAAAATTAGTAAGTCCAATATAACTTAAGTTCCTATTTGTATTAATTTTTAAAATCATATAAAGGAATGGGAGGGGTTAAACATAGACCTTGTGGGCAATGCACTATGTAGGGGTGGTGTTCCAAAAGCTCTCACACATTTTCACAAATCGTATTGCACTCCTTTATAGGGCTTGCATAACCTACATAGAATTGTAGGTTCCAAATACACGTGGTCTATGCCAATGCCATTATAATCATACACATTTATAATGTTGAAATAATAATCATACAACACCAATGTGATGTAGGAGTATCCGGGTTCACATGTAATCATGTATGAACAAAAAAATTGATTGAATTGTTTGCATTTTTGTTTTGGTGGGCCATGTTATGAAGGAAGTGTGTTGTTCGCAGCCACAAAATGTTGTGTTACATTTTTGTAGTGTGCAAGACAATTATCCAATGTCAATGTTGTGAGAAATCCCATTGTGTAATGTCTAGTCTATTATGCAAACCACTCAAGTCTTTTGCATAGTATACACAAGTCTATGGAGTCTCTACACAAGCCACACAACTTGTTAGAGGTCTTACAAGTATTAGCAGATGTTTCAGGATACTAAGGAATCACCACAAGTATATTGAATGTCATGAAACACTAAGGAAGTTGTGCAAGTATATAGAAAACCACATAATACTAAGGAAGTCATGTAAGCCTAAAATTAGTCATGGAATATAACAATTTTGAAGTTGAAGTCGTGACATGTTTTTGGAGCTGCAAAACACTACAAGGTTGTTTGAAACATGCAAAGCATTACAGAATATCATTTGAATATGTGGGATATCGGAAAGGATGAGTAAGTCAGTAATGGGTCCTTTGGACCATAACTTCATATTAGTTTTAGGAATTAAGTTGTGGCACTAGTTGACTATGTAAAAAAATCCCAATTGCATAAAAGAGTCATTTCTCGAGACAATGACTAGTATACAATTAAATTTATGAATAAGAGTAGAGTGTGGATGCAAGTTTAAGGCTCAAATCGGTGTGTGTTTGAGTGGAGAATGATTAGATGACATATTGGCTATATCATTTGTGATCCGTATATGTGTGTTATTCCTCTATAAGAATATGAATAAAGCTTGTTGATTTATGTTATTTTGTTATTGAATTCAAATTTTGTGTTATTGCACTCATTATTTGTATGTTTTTTACGTGTGATTATGAGGGTTGGTCTAAGGTGATTCTCCATTGAGCACCCTAACCACGTTTGTGCCATAATGCCAATGTCATCAACTACCAATCTTAGTCACATGAAATTATATAATACGATTAAGTTGAAGGAGGTACGCACATTATTTTTACTACATACAAACCCTTTGTAAACTCTTATACTTATTTTCAACTACAACATACCTATATTGCCAAGAAAATCCTTTGTTAGATCCTTTAGTGGAGGCATAGGATGTATCGATGTAATGACATTGGGAGCAAGGGTAGGTGCGTTACTTGACTTCTTTTTTCCATTTTTAATCTTGGTCTTATATTTTGTGAATGGAGAAGAATGATATTTTTGGGTGGTGGAGACACCAAAGAGGAAACATTGGGTGTAAAGAACTTTGGAGATAGTCAAGAAGTTGATAGAGGAGATTCCACTGCAAGTGTAAATAGATGTAGAACAAAGGATGGAGTTTCACTAGTTGGAGTAGTTGTCAAAGATTTAATAGTCGTGAGGAGGAGGTTTGTTTGGATAAAATTAAGAGCTTAATCATATAAAATTAGTCATAACAATCGAGTATTGAAGCTTTGAATAACTAAGTTGTGTTAGTACATTTTTGTGATTAAAACACACATTTCTATTATTATTACATAAAAACACAAATGTTAGTCATTTAAAAATTGAGTGGAATAGAATCACATCCTATAATACGATTAAATCAAGTTATATAAGCATTGAGAAATCAAAATCCCCACATATCAATGTTCGTTATGATTACACACAATTAATAATATATTTTCAATATAAAACTTGTAAAAGCAAATCCCAACCGCACAACACTAAAAAAACTCTAATCAACATCAACAAACATGGAATTTAGTTGAGGCGGAGGAGGTATGGTAGGATTACCACCCCATTCATTACAATGAGGTGGATTTACCATGTCGGGTATGGGATACCAATGGTCATTATTTTATTTTTTTCCTTAGTATGTTAGCTAAAGAGATGACAAACATCGATAAGGAAAATTACCTTAGTATGGTGGCTTATAGAGTACACATCCATTGTTGTCACCATCATTTCCTCAATTATGTAAAGGATAACATGAGCAAGGAAAAATAATTGTCGATTTCATGAGTATGATGCCCTTAGTAACCTAGGTCACAATCTTGAGAAAGTGAGCAATGACAATGGGAGTTAAGTGGTACCGACTCATAACATAAGCCATATTTCTCCAATACTCAAGGAGGTTTTGATTGTGCTCCACCTCTAAATAATTTTTTTAAGCTTGTACTTGAATCTAAAGAACAATATTGGTGATCACAACAACTTTATTAGTTACATGGAACTCTTTATCCATACCTATTTATTAAAAATAACATAATTATTGTATTTACAAATGTGGAAAAAGAACATCAACATGAAATATATGCCACTTTGGTTGTATTTTGTAGGAAGCAAGGTCGATTCGCTTAGTAATACCATTTTATAATTGAATAATTATGTGAGAAAGGATTGAATCCATTTCCAAATAGAATGAACGTGAGGGAAAAACCATGATAAATTCTCTCTTGTCTTAATCTAGTGATAAGTAAGGCAAGTACACATGATTTAAATACGTTTTAGTGAAAACATGGAGAGATATCAATTTCAAGGCAATTACCTTGGATTTTTCACATACTACATTAATTAATAATTTAATTACCTTTAATTGGTGCTAAATGGTCTCAATCAAGTGTTAGGTAAACTAAGGTTAATTATGCATTGTATTACCTTAGGTAATTAATAATTCATTAATGTAATTAGTTATTGATTAATTGTTGAATGGTTATGATTTTATAACCATAATATTTGGATTATTATAATCCCATAGGTTTATTTGTTTCATTAGTTAGAACAATCATTTGTTTGTATTATTGTCGATGTATTGTTGCACCTGTGCAACTTAATTATTTGTTTGTATCTGATTGTCCAATATCTATAAATATTGTAGCCTGCACTATTATAAATGATTTTCCTGAACATTAATAAAATTGTCAAGATTTCGCCTATGTTCTACAATTTCATTTAGTACCAGAGCAAGTTAATCTGGACCTATGAACATAGAAGGTGTGAATGTGTGGAAAGAGAGAGAAAAAGAGATAGGTGTATCTTGGAGAAGCATTTACGTATTTGGAGAGCCTGTGCAACCTCCTGTAACTTCCTAGCCCCATCCCTACCTCCCCACAACCTCTTGTTCTATTCCAGGTGTTTAGAACACAATTTTTTTTTGCATTGGTGCCTCTTGCACTAAGCAAAATTTGTTGTAGGAAAAGAAATTAAAAAAATCTTTTTCCCCATTAGGGGTTTACCTCTAAATTTAGAGGTCTCAGTATAATCTTTAATATATCCGGAGGATTCTGTGAAGGTATTGATTTGAGGTTTCTAAAGCCAAGCATTGAGTTGCTATCTACCTCAAGTAGGCTATTTATAGTTTTATCCTTTGTAAAACAAAGTTATAAAAGCATGCATGATATTATTAAATTATGCCTATATTTAGGAAAGGTGCATGTAAACAAGAAAGGGTATGTCCCCATCATGTATAAATAGATGGTGCACTATTGTGTTTACTAGGAAGGGAAGTGTTGAGTGAAATCTTTAAGTAGTGAGTCAATCCTTGAGTCTTTATGAACACTATGTATGCATGTATGGTCGAACACTTGGTTATAAATAGTAAAGGATGTAATCAACTTTCATGTTATGTAATGAATTATAACTATAATGGATAACTATTTATGGATTACTAAAGTGACGATGTTTGAACATGGTTTTATGGGAATTCAAATCTTATTAGTCATTTTCTATGAATGATTTCCTTATTATGTGTGTTTCCAAATTGTTATGTTATTATGTATTTTCTTGCATGAATGGTTACCATGATGGTTATGATGATGATTGCACATGATTAACATATTGATAAGAAAACAAAGGAGGGGCCTAATGATTGCATGCACGCGTCAGGTGAGCTTTCAGAATTGTCTAGATGAAGAGCCAATGTGTGCAACTAAATTTGGGTAAATAAAGACTATATGTTGGTTCCATTGTCGAGACCTATTTTTAATCTGCATCGTGATGTTGCATGTACATGATGTTCGATTGTCTTTGGAGAACATTGAGATCTGGGTGTGTGATGAACATGATGCGTTTGTTGAAAGGCATAACACTGGACCTCGATTTCAATACATGTAAGTGGGTGGAAGAAAAACTCTATGATTTCCTATATGATTCTTTCTTCAAATTTATTTCCAGTAGAATTGTATGAGTGGTCGGCGGGGTATACACGTAACATGGGTGTGCGGATTGGTAGAAAGCAATTGTGGATCTAGGAAAATTATCAAGTTCTTGTTGATTTGGATGAACCTTGGAAAAGAGATGTAAATCACTGGTGGGAAGATGTGATACATAATCATAACTTGGAGTACACGATTTTGAGCTATTTGTGCTCTGAGGAAGCAAAGGTTTGGTTCTTATGCAAACCTAGGGGATCATATATACATGCACTACCTTTAGAATGAAAATATTGATGATTAAACTTGGGATGGAGAACTTACCTATGTCAGATAAATCCCCACCATATGTAGGGGCAAGGAGATAGGTTTGGGAAGGATGACAATGGCCCAAGTGGAGAGAGAGAGAGAGAGAGAGAGAGAGAGAGAGAGAGAGAGAGAGAGAGAGAGAGAGAGAGAGAGAGAGAGAGAGAGAGAGAGAGAGAGAGAGAGAGAGAGAGAGAGAGAGAGAGAGAGAGAGAGAGAGAGAGAGAGAGAGAGAGAGAGAGAGAGAGAGAGAGAGAGAGAGAGAGAGAGAGAGAGAGAGAGAGAGAGAGAGAGAGAGAGAGAGAGAGAGAGAGAGAGAGAGAGAGAGAGAGAGAGAGAGAGAGAGAGAGAGAGAGAGAGAGAGAGAGAGAGAGAGAGAGAGAGAGAGAGAGAGAGAGAGAGAAGAGAGATTGCTTAGGTATAACAATGCACGACAGAGGGTAGTTGAGGAGGAGCTTAGATCGAGAAGAATGATGACCTGATGTAGTGATGAGACCCCTTCATAAGGCGAGGAACCATAGGATCATGTCCTCTCTACATTGGGAAAGTGTATTAGGAGATCCCTTTTAGAATTTGATGAGAGTGATTCTAAGGAGAGAATGAGAACCGCTGGCATGCATCAGAGCCTACCTAGACCCCTATCCCTTATGCAAGGTGCTTAGAATATGAGATATGTTGTAGAAGATCATCATAGTGAAGGTGAGCATGAAGGAAATTAGGTATCACCACATTAGGTAGGAGATACAGGTAGGCACATATTATTATCAGCTCAAGAGGAAAAATAACTTAAGGATGTGCATATGGCAAAGTCAACATGTGCTAATATTTGGACATAATTTATTTGGGACCAATTTGGTGGGTGCACCATCTAGACAAGGAAGTGGTGTGCTACGAGTTGGGAGTAGTACTGTTGGTAGTGTTATAGGACAAAAAAATGGTGTGTAGTTTAGCATGACCATAGGGACACAAGGTAGTTCTTTGATAGGCCCCAGTGTCATGGTAGGACGCCCAAGAGGTTAAAGACCACCACCTCACAAAGATAATATTGGTGGAGAATTAGGTTCAGGGGTTTGGTCCCATTCCAGGACAAGGGCCACAATAGCCACATCAAAAACCTCATCAACCACAATAACAGACACCTCTATTCTTCTTTAAGATGTCACTTCACTTTCTAGAGTATAGAGGTGTGGAGAATGCATATAGATGAACATGTGCATATATGTGAATTATTGTGGAGAGATAAGGGAATAACACATTTATGATAGGAAGGAAAGTCAATTTTCCACCACACTTTAAGGGTGCACACATAATTAGTACATGAAATATGATCCACATTATATTGTAGTTAATTATGATGCATTGTTCACTACCTTTTAGCATAGTTTCATATCCTGAGTTTGAGTCATAGAGTATCAACGAGATGAAGGATATTAAGTAGGATTTTTCTAAGAACGTGTAGAAGTATGATTTGTGATTCGATACTTTTTTGTCTAAACTCTCCTATGATATTCATCAAATTTAATCATGCATAGTGGTTTATTGGAGGATTGTTAACACCTTTCCAAACAACATTGTCATATAAGACATTCAATGATTTGCGTGAGGTGTTAGAAGCAACTTTATACATGCTAAATTAGGAGTGTTGATACAGGGGTGAGCCCTTTTCTTGAAGCGCAAATTATGGCAATGGCCACCTAGTTGGAGAAGTTGTCTACTAATTCAATGCACGAGACATGCAAAGTGGACAATGTTGTACATATTATGAGGTTGAAGGACATACAAAGGATAACTACATGTGTAGGAGTATACATGCATTATTAACATCTTGTGATATTTTCCACAAGAATCATGATGTCCACAATTTTCCCTTTTACAATGCACAAAATAGAAGAATGTCTCCATGTACTACAAGATTTGTGATGCACATACCCATGACACTAGTGAATGTTGTTTGATTGATCACATTCATGAGGCATGCGAAGATTGGTTTGTGCAAAGCAAGATATGCAAGTAGATCTCAATGAAAACAAGGATAGACTAGTGAGGCACAAAAAATGGTAATGGAGGATTTTGAGATGGATTCATAAGTAAATGTCATGGTGGTAGAGGAAGGTTTGGGTGAGGGACATGTTATATTTATAGATCACTAGATCATTACCAATGTGAGTGTCCTAAGAACTTGGTTTGCATGTATCATGGGAAGCAACATAAGGTTGAGGATTCTACCAGATCTATATTTCTATATGTGTAAGAAAAATAAGGACAAAGGAACATCTATGTTTAAGGTGGAGCATGCGAAGAATGAGCAAAGGGCACCTAAGAAGATGGTTGAACTTGAACTTGAACTACGTGAGGAGGCGCACGTGTGTGCGCAGAAGGGTAATGGAAGAACTCTCATCGAAGATGTGAACAAGTGGTGCATAAAAAGTATCTAGATGTCGATCAATGGAAGGAAGTGTAATAGGAAACTATGGGTGTTATCAAAATTAATCGTAGGGGGATCCAACACCAAAAAACACATGAAGAATAATGAGCTACCGTAGAGGGATATTGATGATCTTAAGGAAGTGTGCAAGATGTTAAGGCAAGATAATATCATTCCCTTGTTGGGAATGGCTACATGAAAAGGTACATCTCGCGCAGGGATTGAAAGAGAGCAAAATCCTTCATGAAAATTTTCCACCACAGGACCATGACTATGAAAAAGAAATAATGCTTGATGCAATGATTAATGGATGATTGGTGAGCAATATCCTTATTGAATCGACGTGGAAGTTAATGTTATTACATTGGATGTGTGAAACCAAATGGGAATTCTCCCATTGTAACCATCTTCAAATGAACTGTATATGGCTTATAAGACAAGGGTCATGCCCATTAGAGTGTTGAAAGATGCATCAATCACTATTCAGGGAGATAAATTTATTGGTGATTTTGAAGTATTAGAGCTTTCAGAAGAAAATAACTTCCCGACGCTTTTAGGTCATCCATGGTGCTATGAAAATAATGTTGAGTTGCACTTTAACAAAATATATATCAGTTTTGAGAACAAATACGATCTGTGATCCCCATGGATGAGACAAAGGTTGTTCCATATATTGAGCTCTTTAGTGAAGAGGAGCTTAATCAAATATATGCATATATAATGCGTGACCCACAGACATAAAGCCATCAAAAGAAGGCGTACTTCACCGGGAAGATGCGTAATCTATCAGTGATACTACCAAAGGTGGCATGTGACAATTAGGCCCATGAAACTTTTGAGATGGCAGGTCGTGAGGTTAAGGGATGAGTTACCAGGATGATTAGGCCACACATGATTAGGAATTTGGGCAAGGCTAAATTACCAAGGTACACTAGAGAAGAGAAACCCCGACTCTTTCCTACGTGCGATGATGGAGGACCAATGGCAAAATGAAAATATTGACAAAATATGATGGTCTATACTTTTCGTGGAACAACAATGCGCACTGATGGGCGACACATATAAAACAATCGATTAGGATAACATGGGATCAAAATAGCCTTTTTAACAAGGTTTACTTAGAGCAATGTTCCTTCCCTTATACCTGACTATGATGGGAAGACCCATGCTTTGGTAGATATTCATAATTTTGAGAGACATTGGGCACAAGGACAAGAAGCTATACCACCATCTCTTTAGGTGCACAAGTTTTAATCTACTATGCATGGATGCACGTGAACTTGGTATGTGCATGTTGAGTTGAAGCAAGAGACTACAAGTTGGTGTGACATGATGGAAGGTATTGTTCATACCTTTGATTATTTTTCCACTAAACCTCTTGTTCACGAATCCTTGCATATCATGAAGTACATCACGTTGGGAGATAGTGCAAGGCTAAAGAAGATGAACTTATGGTTCAACTATTAGAAGAGCCCGAGAGATGAGGCGCACAAGAATGTGTTAGAGATAGAAGAAACAATATTAGGGCACACATGGAAAGAGAAAGAAAAGGGAAAGATGGTATACCTCATAGATGATGAGGAAGTTGAAGACCTAGATATTAAGCATACAAAGGGTGTGCACGAAGGTGATGCATTATTTAGATGAGAAGGTGCACACATATCATGTTCCTATGAAGACTAAGAATGTGAACATTGGGATTGAGGACATTCCTAAGGAGGATATTATTGGATATTATTGGTCATAACCTAAAGTTGCGAAGATTATTGAGCTATTGTGTGACTTCTAGGATTTATTCCCAAGGGGTTATCATGAGTTAAATGGCGTACATCCCATCATTGGGAGAGATGAAAATATAGTTGAAGGAAGGCAAATGACTAGTTAGGAAAATACCTTACAAGATGAATCCAAACCTACGCATCAAGTAAAAGAGGAGATTGATAAGATGCTCAAGTCAGGTCATCATTGAGCCTATTGAGGATTTTGAATGGATTAGCCTCATGGTGATTATATCAAGAAATATGGTCGAATAAGATTCTATGTGGACTATAGGGTTCTCAATGCATCATGTGTGAGAGATCCTTTTCCTACACATTCACAACATATCCTTAAAGGCGTAGTATGGCGTGAAATCTATTCCTTTACATATGGGTTCTCTGGATACTATCAGGAGTGATTGAATGTGAAGATCAAGAGAAGACCACCTTTGTAATTGAAATGGGAAATTTTGCATATACCTTCACGCCCTTTGGATTAAAGAATGCACTAGTAGTATTCTCACATATTTGTTCAAGGATTCCATGACTTCATTCATATAAGTTTTTGCAGGTCTATTTGGATGATTGGACCATGTATGGGTTGGTGAAAGATCATTGTGATAACATGAGATTGATGTTTGAGAGATGTAGGCAACTTAACATCTCTTTAAACATCAAGAAGTGTATATTTTCCACCCCCTTTGACAATTTACTTGGGAACATCATTTGTAAGGAAGGATTGTTGGTGGACCCAACTAAAATTGCAATCATTTTGAGGCTAGAAGAACCTACCAACCAAAGCGGAGTGTGTGGGTTCTTGGGGAATGCTAAGTTACTACAGAATTTTTTAAAGGATATGCCAAGATTTCCATGCCTCTTGAGGAATTGTTGAAGGCTAAAGGAAATTTTTATTGGGGTGACATGCAACAACAAGCATTTGAGACCTTGAAGGGGAAGCTAATCACCATGCCCATTTGTATAAACCATTTTATATACATTTTAATGCCTTTATTATGGTAATTGGAGCATAATATATTAGTGCAATCGGAGAAGGAAACGTTGATGACCCTATATGCTTTACAAGTAGGAAGATGACACCAGGTGAGAAAAAAACTATACAACGGACGGATCTATCTATGATTTATGTGCTTCACAAGTTCGTAAAATAGTTATTGGCCACACCATTAATATTCTACACAGATCACATGACATTAAAGTACTTAGTCAATAAACAAATATTATAAGGGTGCATCTTCCGATGGATCCTTTTCTTTTAGGAGTTTGATTTTACAGCATAATAAACCAGAAAAGAAACCCGGGACCTGATCACTTATCAAGGATCAAATTTGGAGAAGATGCACAAAACATAGAGGAAACTATGTCGATGCATGACTATTTATATTGAACCACATGCCGCTTGATTTAGAAGACATTGTTTGTGTAATTACACCTAAACTAGTGCCAAAGGGTATGAAAACTTTGGAAAATAAGCAACTTGCTATTTTGTGCGGTGCCATATCAACTCATTGGAGGAGATCTATATAAGATGGGTAGAGATGAGGTCTTGCACAAATGTGTGCTTATAGCATGAGCGCGAAGTGATCATGGAAGAACATGGAGGGATTATTGGAGGACACTATGAAGGAAAAGTGACGATGCAAAGATCTTATTAGCCGACTTATGGTGGGAAACATTGTATAAGGATACTAAAGCATTTTGTCAAAGTATGTAACCATTGTTAGAGGATGTGTAAGCCTGAAATAGGGATGAGATACCATTGAGGCCTATAGTGAGTACGAAACCATTTGAGAAGTGGGAAATTGACTTTGTAAGACCTATTACACCACCTCACCCAAGATAGAGGTGCGCACACTATATCATCACATGAACACTTACTTATAAGGTGGGTAGAGGCTCACTACTACAAAGGATTGTAATGTAATAACATAAGCTAGGTTCTTATGTGAAAACATTATATGTAGTTATGGATGTCCATCGAGTCTTACTAGTGATAGAGGTACTCATTTTTTGAATGAGATTATTATAATTATATTAGTAGAGTTTATGGTGGCACACAATAAGACTACATCATATCACCCATAGGCTAATGGGATTGCAGAATCTTTCAACAATATATTGGGTCAAACACTAACAATTATATGTGATGTTGGAAGAAAAGACTGGGATGATAAAGTATCAACAATGCTTTGGGCATATAGAACAACCTAAAAATGATTGAATAAGACTACACCCTTTTCAACTAGTGTTTGGTGTAGAAGCCATGTTACCTATGGAATTTATGTTCCATCCTTGCATATAATGTGCACATGAGGATTGGATGATGAACATGCATTGAAGAGTGCATTGACAAATTTATGCGATTAGATGAGTGTCATCCTATTGCATATTGGATTCATAAGAAAAAGAAAGCAAGACAAAAGGCATGGCATGATAGTTTCATTAAGAAGAAGTCTTTTATAGTTGGGAAGATGGTGCTCTTATATGAATCCAAGTTTGCATGCCATCCTGGAAAGTTCAAAGTTCATTAGTTGGGACCTTTTATAGTAATAAGATATTGGAATTAGGTGTATGTGAATGGTAGGCATTGGATGGCACAATGTTGCTTGGTTACTTCAATGGGAGTAGGTTGAAGACCTTCTATAAATAAACTTCTTTTGTGTTTGTAATAAGGCAGGATATTACTACTTATCTTAGATTTCCATTTTTGTTGTTTTTTCCCTTGTTATGTTTTTTGTAATAAGAATGCTCACGCACGAAGCTGATTACTATTTGTTAGGTTAATGTGTGAGGACCACACATACTTTTAGTGTGGGGTGAAATAGTGAAAATGCATGTAAAAAGACTATGTGATGTTGAGTACGCTTAAAGGAGTTAGTTTTAGGTAGAGTATGTTGTTATGTGTGATGATATGGTGCTTGATGGATAATATGAGGGTGTGTGAAAGGAAGTGTCACAGTGCTTATGCATGATGGTGTTTGAAGGTATAAAAATTTCTTAGAGTTGGAGACCACACAAAAATATGGCCGCACAATGTAATGTGAGGGAGACAATAACAAGAAGACTACTTGTTAGATGGCATAGAGGAAGATTAGGTATGGTGAGAAGGTGCATGTAATGATGACTACATCTTAGTAAGTAGTGACGTGCTTTAAGGTTAGGAATGCCACACATGGAAGAAAATATGGAAAAGCACAGAAAAAGCAAAAAGTGCATTTAAAGCTTTGGAATGGTGGTAGGTAGAGAGAAATTAATGCAATAAAAATTAAAGAACCTATAAAAGGGGCATGAGTGAATTATTTCCTACCTTACCTTTGTGAAATTGTGTGACTAAAGGCTAAGTGTGAAGAACATAGATAAGTGTGGAAAAACCAGAGCCAACCAAACTAAAAAGCCAGAAATTGAGCACACATACCTTGGTATTAAAAATTTCTTGGTGTGAAGTTGTAGTTAGAAGAAAGGTGGTGGAAGTAAGACATCGAGGTGAAGATTTGTGGTGAGGGCAATAAAAAAATGGAACTAGGGTTTGTGGATTTAGGGAAAAAGAATTATGGAGCTAGGTCACAAAATTGTAGAGGTAGCCAAGAATAACACAATGTTGATAAGGGTGAAGAAGAACAAAATAAATTTCATATTCTAAGTAGAGTATTAAAATTGCAGTAGGGAAAGCGTTTTCACATAAAACTTGAAACCTAAACTATTGAAAGAGTAAAAGCAATGCCACAAAAGAAAGGAACCCACAAATCAAGAAATCACCAAAGGGTAAGGGAAAGGATAAAAATATAGTTGATGATGCACCAAAGAATTGGTTATCTGAGATGCAATACCCACCCAAGGTTATAATAGGGAAGCCATGGGTATCACAACTTACAAAATGTAAAATAAGTGATTATAATCATCTCACAAAGGCCCACGAGGAGAGATAAGGAAGGATGTCATGAAAAATTAGTGTAAAGGACATCAGAAGGGAAGTTATTCACTGATGATACTGTAAAAAGGACTTAGAGAGTGTTAGAGTTATGCAATTATATGAGTTGCCTTATTTTGGCAAGGCAGAGCACCTCTACCGGGCACTCATGTCATGGGTTCATGAAGAATTATTTTATTTTGTAGGGAGGAGAATGCGTATTACCTCACATTTAATTGGAAGGGTCAATAGTTTGCACAACTCAAGAGTTGAGATTGGGTAGGACTTAGAATATGATGAGGTAGTAGAGGCCACTGCCACAAAGTTCAACCATCAAAGGGGAAATCACGAGATGGATATCACAAGCATCACTAACCCTAACACAAGAGTTTTAATATGCCTTGTTAGTCAGTAAATTGGGCGCATCGAGAGAGATGGTCGTAGGTGAATAGAAAATGGCTGCATGTATTGTGCATATAAGATGGTGTAAAATACCTTGTATAACATTGCACTTTACATTTATAAGGGGATAATGGAGGAAGCAAGGTTCTAAGAAGACAAAGGTGATAAAATAACTCGGGGTGCTATTCTATTATTAATTATTTTTTGGGAGATCTGGGTACCCGGCCTAAATCGAAGGAAAAAATGTGGATATATTGAGTTGAAAACAAGTCACCCACATATAAGTTTGCAACATTTACACGTGAAGGGGAAATAACCAACCCCTACAAAATGTACATGGAAAAATGTTACAAATGAATGCATGAGGCATTTGAAAATGAATGATGTGTGCCTAGAGAGTTTCCCTCATCACTTAATGGAAAGGCAAAAATTCAAAGACACAAACACTTCTTCCTCAATAGGTTTAAGCTCATTAATGGAGAATTTAGCCCATGGTTCAAGTTACCTTTGCCTTTATAGAAAAATATTTCCAAATCACGTGAACTAGATAAAAGAAGCACATAAGCTAAACTTTGATGCAGATAGTGTTAACTCAGACTATCACACCTTACACACTATATATGTATACCCATCCAGGTCAATATATGTGGAGATGGTAGAATTTGATAACATGGACCTGAGTCCCATGACCATCAGTAGTGGGAAAGAAAGAATTTAAGATATTCATATATCTCAGGCCCAAGTTGAAGGATGGAAGGTACCTAAGTAAATGATATCTTCATTTCTCAGAGCCCCCACAGAGGAAGTAGACCGTGGGAATAAAATGAAGGTGCAAGGATACTCCTTCTCAAGAAGAGGATGAGGAAGAGGATGTAGTGAATGAGGAGGAATAAAAAACCATAATAGACCAAATTTAAGGAAAAATATACAGTAGGAGTGCAAAAAGTAGAGTAAAGGCGTAAGTAATTAAGAGCCCAAGAAAACACCTATAGCCATACCAACAAAACCAAGTTCAAAGAAGGACAATGGTGGTTTCCAATGAAGAAGATGAAGGGGAATTGGAAAATAATATGGATGAAGAGGATGTGGTGTGAGAGAAAGGAGTCCCCACTCATCCATAACTTGGATGGTGATGATGATGAAGAGGTGTGTGATGTACATAATGATGAAGAGGAGAGGGGATGAAGAAGGAGGAAAGGAACTAGGTAAATGCATGTTTTGCAAGAGGCAATAGGGAGCACGAGGAAGAGCGTGAGGTTGAGTGCGAGGAGGAGGAAAAGAAATATGGCGATGAAGGAAATGGGTAGGGTATATGCATGGAGAAACAAGTGGTAAAAATTTAATATTGCGAAGGAGGTGCTAAAAAACAACATAAGAAGGGGATATGCGAAGGAAGCCTCAATAAGGGCCCCAGATGCAATACATTGATGACCCCATGAAGGTGCTAAGGGCCAAGTATCAAAATATAGTAACCACATATGACTTATTATGTTAGAAAATGTTTGATAAGGATGAAGCCATACCATGTACGAGGAAGATGCTCTCTTGAACTATCAAGCGCACATGGAAGAGCCGGAGTTCGAGGTGAATAAGGAATCACTCTCTGAGATGTGATTGAAGTATTTCCATAGGAGACCTTTCTCTTTGTTGAATCCCAACTATTAACATGAACAAGCATGCAATGTGCTTAATAAAATAACCACGGAGTTGGGATTAAGGATTTTTGATAAAGATTCCACCATTAGGAGGATGTGAGAGGATGAGGAGCACAAAGATAAGAAGATTAAGAGGATTGAGAAAATTTTGAAGGAAGAAAGGGACCAGACATATGCATTATATAAAGGTAGAAAACATAATAAAAGCATCACAACCACATGCCCAGACCTAGTTGATAATTCCCAAAATGAGTATCATACAGAGAGTTGCATTATTATAAAGACTTAGTGCGGATGTTGCTACATGAGAAGAAGTATGGACTAGGCCCAAAGACAAAAGATTTAGCTGCGTAGAAGAAGAGTAATAAATAACAAGTGGCAAAGCATATTGTGGAGTGTGAGGCATTGGTAGTAGAAGTTAAAGAAATCACATGGGAAGGTAAAATTTGTTTTTGATCACTACCAAGATTTTGACCTAATTTTGAGTGCGTACATTACCAATGAGGAGGAAATTAAAGGAATCAAATACATGCAAACATGAAGAACAATAGGCCAAGCGTGAAAAGGTAATAACCACGGTCAATGAGAAAAGAGATTTGATTAAGGCCATGAAGGACACTATTGGGGTAAGGCTCAAGGATCTCTTCCCTTTGGTTACACGCAGGATGGATACATTAGAAAGTGTGGCCTCAGACCTTGGTGTGATAGTTAAAGTGCTCAAGGAAAAGATAGACAAATTGACTCTTACGGAAGTACCTACTATTGTAGAGGCCACACACTAAAACCAATAAAAGAGTTATAAGGGCTGGAAAGAGTTAGAAAATATATTGAACAAGGAATTTTTAGAACTTCTTCCACCCCATAAGGCCTAAGTCATGAGACACGTGCGTGGATATCATATTTTAATTCTTTAATACTTGGGGTGGAAACCCATATTATTTATAAGATTCTTTTTATTTCATTCTTTTGTTTTTTCAGTGATTATTTGGAGGAGCATGTTTGTTTGCAATATTTCCAAGGATGGACAATATCCCTAGTGTGGGGTAATGTTGGTCACAAAAATGACTAAGTGTCAGTTATGCGCGAAGGGCGAAACATAGAAGGACGCGTACATGGTATAAAAATATTCATACAAGTTTGAAGGACCACATGAGGAGTGTGCACACACACAGAGGAAAAGTGAGACACGATAATGCACAGGGTGTGCACACCATGCAGATGAAACAAGTCAATGAGCATGGCTTGCACACATGCATGTAGAATATTGAGGACTTAGCCAATTTTGGGACAAGGGATAAAAATAGACAAGAATATGACTTAAGGGACAAGAAATGTCTATTATTAAGACAAAGCACATGCACATAAAGAAAAGGAAATGCATGGTGACTTCCTAATTATAGGAATTAAAGCATGGTTAAAGTAAGCTATTTATAACTTGATCTATTGTAAAGAAGAGTTAGAAAAGCATGCATGGATATTATTAGAGCATGCCTATATTTAGGAAAGGTGCATGTAAACATTGAGGGAAATTCCCCATCATCTATAAATAGGTGATGCACTATTGGGTTTCTAGGAAGGGAAATGCTTTTGAAATCCTTGAGTAGTGAGTCACCCTTGAGCCTGTATGAGCACATGTGAGCCCGCATGGTCTAGCGCCTAGTTGTAAATAGTAAAGTATGTAATCAAATTCTATGTGATAATGAATTATAGTTGTAATGGATAATTGTTTATGGATTGCTAAAATGATTATGTTTGAGCATGGCTTGATGGGCATTCAAATCTTATTAGTCATTTTCTATGAATGATTTCCTTATTACATGTGTTGCTAAATTGTTATGATATGATGTATTTTCTTGCATGAATGGTTACTATGATGGTTATGATGATTATTTTGCATGACTAACATCTTAATAAGCAAACAAAGGAGGGATCTAGTGGTCATGTGCACTTTGAGTGAGATTCTAGACACTGTCAGGATGAAGAGCTAGTGTACCTAGCTAATTTAGGGTAAACAAAGACTACATTCATACGAATTTATTAATTAATTTTGTTTTTTTAATTAATTAAATTTCTCATTCAGATATTAATTAACGACATCCCATTAATTAATTAAATTCCTTCTCTAGGATACTAATTACTAACATTTTGTTAATTATAACCCATTATTAATTAATTAAATCTCCCCTTCACTTATTTACTTAATTACCATACATTACTTAAATATCAATTCAAATCATCTCTAAATCTCATCAATTTCCTCTAAATTCACCAAAAATAGCTTCTACAAGCTAATCTAGGCATATTAATTAATCCCCAATTGATTAATTAAGCCCCCTTTTTCCAATCTAATTCCCATGGAGTATTAATCCCACTTAATTACTCTTAATCCTATTCAACTAAGCCTAATTATACATCTCCATTATTCCACATTCACTAAGAATTGCACTTTTCCCAAAAAGGAAAGCTATAAAAACAACCCTCTAACCCCTTTCCAAAATGCACTTGATTCTCATGTTAGCAATCTATTTCTAAAGGAATGACAAATAGAGAAACCCCTTTTGTTGAAGAACAAAGAGGATATTAAAATATGGCTCATGCCAATTTGAATGGGCCTCTTGCTTCATTAAAATCCCTCCCTTAAGCAACTTATCATTGTTGCTCTTGTCTTGCTTTCTTCCAACAAGGATATCCACAAATTTGAGATAAATCTCAACATCCATGGGAGAGGTTTGAGGTTCTTTGCTTCAATACTTTTGTTTCTCTTTCTTTTCCTCATAAAAGTCTTATATTGATGTACTTAACTTCTAAAATGCTTAATCTAGGATGAAATTTGTAGGTGTAAGTTCAATTCATGTTTTAGATTGGGCTATTTTATTAATGTTAGCATACATATGGCATGCTAGGTGGGGCACCCCTTTGTCTCACATTCATTTTTCTTCAAGTTTCACGCTTTTTCATGAAATTTGATTACAATGTCAATTTTTTTGGTTACCTTTTCTTGTGCTTGGAAGTATTGATTTGCTATCAGTAGGTATTAAGGAGTTTTTATGTTATCAAAATTGAAATTTAATGACAAAAATTCAACCTTTTTGAGCTTTTACCTCAATTTTTCATGTCACCTCTAACTTCAACAACCTCACTTTATGTAAACATGACCTCACATCAGTATATCAATGACCTTGTGGTTCCCCATGGTGGCCTCTCTCAAATCAAATACCACGCACTTGTTAGTTTTAGTGGCCTTAAAACACTCTATGGTGGCCTTTCCCGAGCATTTGCATAATTTTTGCTATGAATGGGCTTCGAGATACTTCTTAACAAGCTTGCACATGATCAAAAACGTTATTACACTCCGTTTGGCCTTGCTTTGCTAAGCTTGGTCAGAGGATTTTTTTACTTTGTTTTCTCTTATTTGTTATTTTTTCAAGTTCTAGAATTTATGTTTACATTCTCGTTAAGTCATTATGCTATCATTTATCACATTATCTTGTTATTTTGGCTGATATTGTGATTATTTGCATTTTGTGTCTTTTGGGAACATTTTAGATCATGTTCAACAACTCTACGACACTTCATGGTGGCACAAACTAGGTCTTTGAGAAAAGAGTTCATAGGTAAGTCATCTTAATAACCTTACCGCACTTTACAACAATTTTGTTTTCCCTTAGTGGTTTCGCCGCATTCGTAGTTGTCACACTTTTCTTAGTAGCTTTGCTGCATTATCAATGACCTTGTCTTGGTAATTTGTTGCCCGATCCATGTTTCGAAACCTTATGACACATAACTTGGTAATTTTCTGCCCCGATCCATGTTTGAAACCTTATGACACATAACTTGGTTTTTCTTTTATTGACTTTCATCACTTTATTTTTGCACTAGTTTATTTGTTGATGTTCCAAAACTACTAACCTTCTATACACATGTTCCTTGTTACTTGTGAAAGGCCATAATATCAAACAAACAAACCAAACTTGCACACTACCACTCTTAACTATTTACTTTGCATTTTGGTTTTTCATATCTCTTTGATTCATAAATCATATTCAATTCATTCATTCAATAATTGTTTATCATATTAGATTTACCTTTTCTTAATCACATTTTTACTTTTCATACTTATATGTAATTTTCAATTGCTCAATATTGTACTAACCATTTTTCACACATTTACTTGGGTGTTTATTTGTTTTCTACAATATATAGTTATTTGAGCCTCATCTGAAATGTGTATGCTTTTTCTTCATACCACAAGGTGATCTTGGAAATAAAAATAGTTAGACACTTTTTTCCTTTTTAGGGTTCAAGGGCTTGGACTTTATCACCAAGTTATTTGAACAAAGCCCATGTTTTGGTGGGCTATATAATTTTGTAGGAAGACCTACCATTTTTGGCTAAATCGAGTTCACTTTTATTTGATTCTTGTGAAGTGAGGGGTGCATTTTCCTTTAATACCTGTGCCTCGAGATAGGGCCATACATGAAGAAATTATCATTTTTGGTCAAGTTCCACTGAAATGGTTGGAGTGAAGGCAAGGGATATTTGACCCTTCAAACCAAAGCACTAGAAAACACTTCCTAATTCCATGGACTTGTGCTTAACATACCAAAATGTGTATTAAGGACCCCATAGAAGCCTTCTTATCCTAATTAGGTGGCAAAAATAACATAGGTTGTGATTACTTAACTACCCCTTACATCTTGTTTTAAAAACTTATAATGCATTACTCTACCCATTTTAAACCTTGATATTCCAAACCAACAAGGTAATTTTTTTTTGATTCAAAACGTGTTTTAAAAAAACAAGGTGAAACTCTATTTGAGTTTAACTGTATTGATGTCAAATGTCAAGACTGAAATGTTTTCAAAATTCAATTGTAATTTCAAGAAAAATATCTTAAAATTATACCAAAATTAAACCAATTTTTGACATACAAACTTAAACTTTTTTATCCTAGTTTTTAAATGCAAACAAGCAATTATGCTACTAAAATTCACCCAAAAATCCCTTAACAACATCTATCAAAACCAAAACCTAGGAAAAATTTCAAATCTATTATTGTTATGCTATCAAAATTTACCATAAATACCTTAGCAATATCAATCAAATCCAAAACCCATGCTAAATTTCAAATCTACAGACGTTACACTACAAAAATTTACATCAAATTTCCTAAACAACAACAATCAAATCAAAACCCGTGTTAAATTTTAAAATTTGATGATAAGATATTTACATATGATAAATGAACAAGCTGAATAATATGCAGAAGATAACACAACACAAGAGATATTGGTGGGCCAAGATGCCCAAATATTCAATATACATAGAAATATAAGAATACCCTTAAGCTAAGGAAACACCATATAATGCTCCTTAAGGAAGGATAACTCCACACTCTCCCAAGATGGGAATCAACCTCGAGGGGGAAACCTCAAATATACCTCTACCAAGTAGAATAATCAACACATATATCCATGACATATCTCAAAATGATACTTATATCCCTTATATGGGCATACATTACTCTTAATGGATGGGTAACACCTAATCCCAATGTAGGCCGAATCATTACCCAATATAACTAATTCCTATGTGACCCCATATATTATAAACATATAACTAACTAAGAGGGATATGTAATGCATGTAGGAATTTCCATCAAACCATTTTGTATCATAAGGTAAATCAACACAACATAGTCAAGCACACTGGCACCTCACTTAGACATAGGTCTAAGTGCTCACTGACCAAGTGCACGTAACTCCTACAAGTTCCTCCTAGGGTGGAAATCAAGATATGGTTCCTAGAAACATGGTTAACATAATATGTATATATATACCATATGAAGATTATTACTTACTACAATATGCACAAAGATAATTGATCACTAAAGGAGATTGTACTCATTCATCAACATATATAGCCAACAACACTATTTGATACCAAGAACACCATGTTCATCCTTTTGTACTTTATCAATCCATATTAGAATATCCATTACGGACACATGACAAGCACCTACACTTGTATAATACTTAAATCATAACATACTCTCAACAACAACACATATATAGTGCTAAAAAAACCCCACACACACACAATTACATACAAATTACATAGACATCTATACATATATATAGGGTGAGAACTTGTCCTTCACCGCTTACATGTTTAAATATATACTTAGAATACTCTTATATATAGCTTACATGCTTGTGCTTTCCTATATTTAGGCGCTATCACGTGGTTCTCTTTAAGCTCGGCTTGCTCTATATCTAGAAACTCCATATTTATCTTGTGTGCTATAAATAACCTCTCCTTTAGTCTTGTTACATGGGCTATGATTATATTTGTCCCCATCCATACATATTTTATGTCCATCTTAGCCATGGATGTGCTTTATCCTATCTTGGTCATGCCTTATTGATGATTTTGTCTATTTTTGGCTTGGCTTAGCGGACACGCCATCCCCATCCTCTTCATGTGTCCTATTTTTAACATGTCTCGCAATTTTGGATAATTCATGAGTCTCTTATCCATAGGTGAAACATTTTACGCATTCTTTCCTCATAACTTTGTGCACACCTTCACACACTTATTTTAATTGTGAAAATTCTACTTTCATGCTTCCACACACATCCTCGCATGTCCTTCTACCTTCGTGCATGTATTCATACATAGACATTTCTTCGGTCCAACATTACCCCACACTAGGTATATTGTCCATCCTCATCAATACAAGAATCAAATAATGAAACAAATAAATAATATTGTTTAAATAAATAATCTAGGTAATTCCCAAAAGAATATAAATAATATCTACTTCCGCATGCTCCAAAACTAGCTTAAGGTATTTATAAGAGTTCAAAGAATTCTAGGTCATGGATGCCTCTAAATGCTTCCATTCTTCAAGAAAAAAATTCGTCCTTCCTGGTGCTGATTCAACAATGTTTGGCATTTTCTTTAGGGTCACTTTTTCAACTTTCTCATGTAGCTCCTTTAAAATGATAGCCCATTCAGTAGCCATGCCTTCCAGGATATCCACTCTTCTCATCACCATGGCTTGCACTTCTCCTAGCCTTGCCTCTACCCTGTCGCGCTTGGCTTTATTAAACTTTTTCTTGTCCCCTACCTCTTGCAAAAACCTTCTCACGCACCACCTTGTCTCCTATATATAATGTGGTTTATTAGTGGTTCAACTATGCTTCATCCTCTCGTAAGGTGCGGGTCAATTATTGAGGCATCCTTAAATATGAAAAATATTTTCTCAACCTTTTTCTCAACTTCTTACATCTTGGAGCCCAATTATTCCTAATCCTTAATTGTTTTTTCAACCATTTCCTAATTTTCTCATGCCACGTCCTTAGTTGTTGACCCATACCCTTTCATTGCCTTCTCTATTAAAAAATTAATAAATTCTTCCAAGGTGTCAATTTCTATGTTTTTATTCATCTCTACTTCCGAAACTACATCCAAATAAGAATTCATAATAAATGTAATCAATTCTTTTCTTTAATATTTACTATTGGTCATCAAACTTGCACCTATGTCTCGATCCGGAAGAACGAGTCATCAGACAACAATGGAACCATCCCTAAGTTGTGGGACCTTGCGCACTTGGGATAGATCTTTGGAAAAGGCCAGTTCCTCTATCAAATTCTATTGCTACTGCTCATGCTACTCCTAGTCTTTGAAAGGGAAAACTGGACTAACAATGCTAAGGGACCAGGGATAAAAGGATAACATGAAAGGAAACCTACACTAAAAGGTGATAACACCAGAAAAGAGGGATGAACACTATCTGCATTACAGTGAGTGAAATGAAAGGAAATGCATGAAAGAAGGGTAGGCACGTGTAACACAACTTAAAACGTATTTACCAGATCAATTTCATGGAACACAACTAAATAAGGAGCTGCAAGGGACGTAGAATGGCACAACGAGCATGCAATACAAAAGAAAAAGCAAGAAGAAGGAATGAAAACACGTTAAGACAGAGAATAGTCATAAAATGATGCTTCTATTACTTCTAGAAATGCACAAAGTTGCTTCTAATGGTGAAAGAGGTTGATATCCACATGCAATATCCAGATATAGAGATCCGCGACTCGTAGTACGTAAAAAATATGAAGTCCTTAGCAAAATGCGTAAGGATCCAAAATGTCCAATGTTAATAATGATCCCAACTCTTACATTTATAGATGAATCCATGGAAGAAGAAGAGAAGAGGGAGGGAAAACTTGAATTTGAAATACAACCACCAATAAGAAACATTTAATGCTTGTAAATCCACCTATAAATCTGTCAAATATGTTTCCCCAAGTCTGTTTGGTGTGTTGGAGAAGGAAGGAGGGTAGATCATATTAAATCGGGTGGTTGAAGCAATCAGATCTGCTCATTAATGCCTAGAAATACGTTTTCCCATTTCTCACCTACTAGATCTACCAAGAATTTGAATTTGAATGTTTAACATTGTAGCCCATGTCAACAAATATTGATTGAGACTAGCGCACACCGATCAAAGCTTTGTAGAAAAAGATATGACCGTTAGAAGTTGTCGAGCTATTTGGGCATGCAAGACATGTGGCACACACAGATTGAATGAAGAAATAGGCTAACCATTGATTTGATTTGTTGTTCTTGCCACGTGTCATTCATTGGCTAGTTGTCGAGGATTCGACAACCCGCTGACGCGTTTTTACTTTGGTCATCATGTGGCATACTTAAGTGTGTTAAAGGATGACATGGCACAAAAAGGCGTGAAGGAGGGTGCAAAGATAATGCGTGCGGAAGAATGAGGTGTGGGAAGGAGGTAAAAGGAAGGCTCACAAGGGGAAGATGGAACAAAGAGGAAAAGGAACATGGAAGAAGGGAAAAGTGTGCATGGTGTGCGAGGATATGCAACCAAGGGAATGTGCCAAGTGAACTTGAGCGCGCACAACCTTGCAATGGAGAATTCAGAGCCAAAAGGTGTATATAAGTTACCTAAATAACTAGGAGAGTTATTTGGATAACATTTACAACAATCATTTGGGTTTTGGTCTTACTCAATTACACAACCAACTTCTTATTCTTCTTATTTATATCTTCAAAATTTTCCTACATGGTGCATAAAGTGTGGATTCCTTTTCAATGTTCCCTGTGCACAACTTCATTCACCATCTTTATTAGCACATTGATTTCTGTACGTATGATAATTGGGTAGAATCAAAATTGGGAGCTTATTCAAAGGGTCTCTCCTCCCTTTTAACCAAGTAACAAAATCTCAATTAAGCTCAAATTCCTCGCTCCTCCACGTGTGTTTGTGTAGTCACCAAAAATTCACACCTTTTTCCTCTTCATTATTTATTTCATCATTTACACTCATAAAATCCCTTATCCTAAGTCATAATTCCCTCATCATATTTACCTTGTGTAAATACCCCTTTTCACAACATTAAATCTATCCTTAAACCACCTAGAAACCTCCCAAAACCAAAATTAAATAAGACAAACCAAATCTAAACCATTTCATAACCCCCTTAACCATCACAAATCGACCCCAACAAATTTCTACATCATTTACTCAAACAAAAACAAAAAAATTCATTTAGAAGTGGTTTTAACCACTTTTCCATCCCAAATCCCGAAAAACCCGGATCGCCAAGTGATTCTCGTAATCGTAAGTTATTATAAATAGAAGTTTTCCAACCTTCTTCTAGGATCTTCAATTTTGAATCTCAAGCCCTTTCTTTTTGCTTCATTCACCAGACTCCTACATCTCATCACCCAACACAGAGACATCAATATTATCATCAAACATTATCATATATCATTGAGCTATGACTATCAAATTATCAAGGTATCTAGAAATCATTCTTCATCACTTGAGTTACAAACTACACTAGGATTCAATCAATCAGATCATCTTCAAGAAAAGGTTTGAGGCATCTTTTAGCTTCATGACACTTTCAAGGTACTCTTGAAATCCTCTTTTCTTTTATCAATCTTAGTTAGCCATCAATTAGTTTAAAATATCATTCTATGTCATTAAACACTCGTTTTAATTAATCCGTCAAAATTCACTAAAATTGTCAATGATTCCTATCAAAACTACATTTTTATCAAATTTTATCATTTTATATCATTATCTTCTATCAATTTTTGTTGCTTCTAACATGTATTTGAGAATGGATCTCTCTGTTAGATGACAATACCTGGTCAATCACACGAAATCACAAGCATTCATTCAATTCCAATAGTTTGACAACCTTTCTACTGGGAACAATTTGAAATTATTCACAAATTAAATCTATGTGCAATCTGATTTGCTAACACAGACTAAGACATCGAAGATCAGATTGAATTTTTTCATGAAATTGAGAAAGAAGTTGATGAATTTTGGTATGAACTACTTTGAACGTGTCCGATAGCATCCACCCTCATTTGGGGACACTTTCGAAGCTACACAGGACCTCCCCATCTAGATGGAGTTCTAGATCTCGTCTCTTTATATCTACATATTTACTGTAATTTTATATCTTTATCTTCATCCATATAATTATTTTCAACTCACTTAATTGTTACAAAATAGGTTGACATCCTCCAAGGAAGCCTTCTAGATTCATAGAACCATATTTTTGGGAAAATCGTCTATCCATTTGTCTAATCTCTTTTGCTTAGTTTCTTTGAGTGTAGGTTGATTCGTAGGACAAGAGGACGTACAAATACATGCAGACTTGATCAAATTCAATTGAACATAAACTTCAACATCCATCTCCACCAAGATGTCGGTAAACCCCGCGTCTTTTGAGGCTGGTTTTGTTTTTATTATTTCACTGCATTAATTTGAGTAGAAAGGTAAAAATATCTCTGAACATTCTCAAACACTCAATGGGACTATTAGTTCCTTCTTCATTTGTGTTTTATTTCATATAAATCAATTTTCCATTCATTTTTAGGGTTTTTACTTCAGTAATCGCTGCTAGCGATCCAGTTAAATCACCAATGATTGTGTGAATTTCAATGACTCTCAATCGCCGATGATCTCTGTGAGTGCTTTTGATTACCTAGTCAGTCAACCTCTAACATCATTTTCTTGTTGTGTTTTTTTCCTTTTCTAACATTTTTACAAGTTTCTTCTTTTGGAGGATTTTGCTCACGCTTATTGCCTTGTTAATTTTTTTTTTTAAAATTAAAAGGGAAGCTATTTTGAGGTGAGTCCTTTTCCTCTTTTTGTTTTCCGTAGTGAATTTTGATGTATGTTCTAATCAAAGTCAACCTTTTATTTTGGGTTTAAAAAGAACATTGCATACTTCCTGATCACATAGATTAATTAGAAGGATTAATTTTTTGCATTCACTTAATTCTTCCTCACACAACCAAATCACATAAAATATCAAACTTGCATCAAACACTTCTACCCATGTGATAACTATTGGGATTTCATCACCCAAGTAGGGAAACCGACTCGGTGTTTTGACCGAGTATAAACAACTAGTTGTCGGTATATTGGATAAGCACCTGACTCCCTTATCGCTACGAGACTGTGAAGTGAGGGGTAGGTCCTAATATCAGGTCCCATATCGACACCATCACGATTTGGGCTTCACATAGCTTTGGGTATATTGAGGAATCTAGCCTTAAACATTCCTGAAACCATCCATAGAAGACCATTTCCTAGGACCTTTTACGTTGTTTTACACATTCCAATTTTTTAATTAATCAAGATAATCAAATTCATTATGCGTGTGATTTTGTTTGTTGTTTGTAATCAACCCATCTAGATTTATTTTCATTTGTTAGGTGATTGTGTGTTTGTTAATATGGTACTTACAAGATAAAAATCCCATGTTCAAACTTCATAAAAACATGTCTAGTCCATTCCAACAATCTACACCACAATATCATCAAACTTTGCAATAGGCTCAAACTCAACTAGATGAAGCCCAACGACTCATTGATCAACGTCTAGAACTCCTATCAACACCCCATCCTGAAAATATAGAAAATATGATAGAAAACATTAAATGTTCCATTGATAACACTCAACAACGTCTTTAGAACACCTGTCATTCCTTCCATGCATGAAAAAATGCTACCTCACCCCCACATAAAGATCTAGAGCAACCCCATTCTCCTAGTAGTAATTCCGCTTCATCTGAAATACCTGATCCCCTTAGTCCATGGTTATTTAATAACGGGGACCCCATATTCTTATAAATCCTTGACTCAAACTCTATGGGTCTTAATGCATAACTTGCTGATAGGGGTGTCCACATTTAGTCATTGCTTCCAAAACCACTTCCGTATACTCCGATCCTTCATGTGGTTTTTCCCATCTCATCGATTCAAACCACAAACCTGTCATTCAACAAATATATTCCTACCCTACTAGTAGTCGATCAGAAACATCCACCATCATGTCTTCAGTCCCCATGATTACCTTTGACCTTAATGTTATTTCTTCACAAGACACGACCATTCAACAACCCAATCCTTCAACTAGTTCAACACCCCTTCAAAATAATACAAACACCTCTTCATCCACATAAACCCCTCTAGCTTCCTCTACCATTAAAACACCTCCTGTGAGTTCTCCATTGTTGTCTCTATTAGCATACCTCTACCACTACATCTCAACAAACCATACCACCTCTTCAAAACATTACTATGTCTATTCCCACATATGTACCTTTAATCAATACCAACATTATTGCCAATACTCATCCGACTTCGCAACAATTTTCAACCCCACTTATATCACAACACATACCTCAAATTCACAATCATTTACTTACTCCCAAGCTATACCACAACCATCTCAACCTCCTATCCATATGTCTATTCCCCTTCATAATATCCCACAATCATCATAACCCCTTATTTTCACTTATGTTCCTCTTCAACAAGCACCTCAGTATTCTCATCCCTTATTCACACATCTATCCCCTTTCAACATACACTGCAACAATCATTACCTCCTTTTAATACATCCATCCCTCCTTAGTATCAATATATCCAACCATCACAACCTTTAATATCGCCACCTACCTATAACATTCCTATGAACATACCTCAACAAAACATTCCTTCCAAAAAAATATCCCGCAGCAATACCGATCTATCAATAGCCTAATCAATTCTCATTTAATCAACCCGGTTCATCCTCATCGAGTACACACCAAAAACCCACAGATTGACCCTCTTGGGCATTAATGAACCACATATATATCCTTGAAGCCACTTCCATGGGTCCCAAGAACATGATATCATACAAACAAATTTGTAATGAACCTATTCATCCATCCGTGCCTTACAAGGCTTACCCTCCTCACTGGGAACTTCCCAAATTCCTTAGATTATATAGCAAGGAAGATCCCCAACAGCACCTCCGAGCCTTTCATCATGCTTTTACCTAATATCTCATGACTAGGACCTTATGTTAAGGATATTCCCCATGTTTTTAGTAGGTCCTTCTTTAGACAAGTACAATAGCATTCCACATTATTCCCTCTTCTCCTTCGCCTAACTCACCCAACTATTTATTGAACACTTTTTGATAAATATCATCTGTAAAATCACCATCACATATTTATATGTTATTAAACAATTTGAAGATGAATCTATCGTCGAATTTATATCCCTCTGGAGGGGTATAATCAATCAATTATCGTTCTCTCTCCTAAAAACTAAACTAATAGATCTATTTTCCTGCTCATGCACAAAACATATTTCTTTCACACTCCAAATTCAATCATTTCAAACATTTGATGAATCCTTTATTATGGCCCGTAAACTCAAACTTCACACTCTTGACGAAGGTAAAGTCAAACTTAGACCAAAGAAACCGAAATCAAATTTCCCATCCAAATCATCTTTCAGTCAAGATAAACCAAAATCATCAGCCAATGCCATAATCATTAAACCTACTCCGAAAGAATGTTTGAATATTGAATGATCCCGCTCTCAATGTAACTACACCCCTATCAGAGAGACTTACAATGTGGTCTTTGAAAAATTCTCACCTCTAATATGATATCTCTTCGCCCATCCATCCTATCGGCACTTCCGTCTCTAAACCCTCTTGGTATAGAGATAATGATTATTGAAAATACCATAGGGTAAAATGTCATGAAATCGAAAGGTGTTGTTCATTCTGAAACTCCCTTTAGGATTTGATTGAAAAAGGATAATTACACTTAGAAAAACCTAATGGTCCTTAGAATCATAATCTTGACGTCTTTAAACAAACATTTCCGAATCATCCCCACCAAGCCATCAAACCCAAATAAACAACATACAAGCCCACCATACAATAATCACCATCAACCAAACACTTCTCGGTATGAAATCCGTATCCACACTTATCTATAGTAACACACCCAAATCAACATCTAAATAGTTAGAAAAACCCACACAATCTATTTTCTAAAATAAACCATTTGCATATGTAGCTACATCCTCTTCACCCATCCCTTCTAAGAATCCTTCACAAACATCACAAAAAACAACCAGTTATCTAAATTACAAAACATTTCTATGAAGACTTCGTAACACAATATCATCTACGTGACCCTCGGAGTTTCCTTTCACCCCCATCTAAAAATGTCATTGTTATAAACCATTCCACTACTCCTATATAAAGAATCAAACATCAACCCTCCATCCTAGGGCCCCATCCCTCGTCTAAACCACTTACTACCACCTCGCAATCAAAAACTACTTATCAAAAAATAACCAAATAACCCGTACTAAAGGGAAATTAAAAGAAGCACCTTTTCCTTCCACCTCCGCATCAAAGGGACACTATGTAGCTATGCTAGAAAAACTTCTTCAACAATCACTCATAGTGTTACCTCCTCTAAAACCATCCAACACTCAAGGCTGGAAATCTTATTGGTGTAATTTTGAAGCCTCTTGTGACTATCATCGACACCATTAGACACTCGTGGAAGAATGTAAAGCCTTTCACACAACCATTAAAAAGATTGAAGATAAAGGTATCCTCCCCTCAGAATTATGAACATCAAAGAAAACTCATCCAACACCCGCAACATCATCAGCCCCTACTATCAAAGAATCAATGGGAAAGCTCCTTCCCATTATATTTATGCCCTTCACATTACTACTCGAACTCGTACTCCACGAATCCAATCCGTCAGAACAAAACAAACCAAAAACATTCATTACTATCCCGTCACCTTTAGAGCTCACCTTGTCCTCATTTAAAGATAAACCTAAGATTTCTATTCCTCTAGCCCCTAAAGCCTCTAATCAAACATCATAATCAAAAACTAAAATATTCATTCTAGTCTCCTTCTTCCACTATAGTACAAAAGGTAGTCATTAAAAAATTACACTAGGCTCTGTTAAAATGTCACTCTACAAACTAGTTCAAACATCACCTTCACACAAACAAGAAATGATCGAATCCCTCTAGTCTATATCAGTACCTTCCGATGATCCCCACTCTTTTACAGATTTCATAGGTGCTCTCAAAACATCCTCAACTATTTCCTTTGATTCTACTAAATACCATCACTTCGACTTGAGGATCATGATTTACCTCTCTTCATTACAACCCAAATCAATGATGTTCTCATCAAGAGAGTCATGATTTATGGGGGCACCACAATCAACATCATCTCATCCATCTCCTTCAACCAACTCTAATTACTAAATACCGTTATCACTCAAACACCAGTCCTCCTTCGGGCTTTCAACGATACAATCACACCAACATTAGGTACTATCATCTTACCACTTAAGGTTGGAGTCAAGACCCTTCCCAAGATCTTCTATATCATAGAGGGAGAATTCCAGTATAATATGTTATTAGGATGACCTTGGATACACACCATGTATTGTGTCCCTTCGACACTTCACCGATGTCTCAAATATGAATACGAAGGTAAGACATTCACGGTCCGTAGATCCCAATCCTTTCGCTGATTGTAATATGACATATCATCCAAACAACATTCTCATCCCAAAATCAAAATTATCTGATGAACCATCCACCAACACATCTATTCCATCTTCCAAACTACCCTATGATTCCTACCTCAGAGATGTTATGGAATGCCTCTCACTGGGAGTACCATCTCCTCATGCTTAACTCACTTCTCACACCTAAGATATATGGAAGACCAGACAAAAACCATTGTACTAGCCCGAAATTGGAGATGTTATTTCCTATGGACCCACCTATTTAAAAACCAACCTTTTTACGGGGATTGACCGTCACTCTTCACAGTATAATCATCCACATCATGTCATGCCCTTTACATCCGATTTCAATTCTTTATAAATCCTCGCTTTCACTCAAATGTACCTTCACCACCGTGTGTGGAAAGGTTTTAGATTAGGAAATTACAAATAAGGAATACATGACTTGATTGTCCAACATTCTCTCAAACTAGCATGAAAAGTATGGGATTGGATATGAAAATCCCTTCGTCGAATCATCTTCTCAAACCACATCCGTACGTATCACTAAACTTGAACCACCACCATCTACAAAATCTGATGATCCCATGGACACAGATGATACCATATCCATCCCACCTAACTTTTTTTAGTTAATACTATTTCCTTAGGACCTTTAACTTATCAATCCAACCACGTCACTAAGAAACTTCCTCTCATTTGGCCGAAATGATCGAAGAAGACTCACCCACCATAAACACCCTTCAATGTCACAATGATCAAGAAATCCTATCCCATATAGGAGCTAACAACCATTTCCTTCAAAAAAATTTACCACCTGACACATCAACACTCTTTAATGAATCCACCATTGACTTAAACTTAGAAACCCCTCAGAACCTCGAATAGTTAAGGTCAGTCAATCATTATATCCACAAGAATTAAACAATTTTACTAAATTTTTATCCAAATATAGCCAAGATTTTTCCTGGTCATATAGTGATATGTTAGGTATTGACCCCAATATCATCATACATAACATCATCACCTATCCTAATGCCAAACTAATCAAACAAAAACTCTGTAGGATGCACCCCGCATAGCTCTCCTTATCAAAGAAGAGTTACAACATCTCCTTTCTGCTAACTTCATCATACCCATTGATTATCCATAATGGGTCTCCAATATCGTACCTATAACCAAAGCCTCAGGAAATTTACACATTTGCACTGACTTTTGGGATCTCAACCTTTCCTTCCCTAAGGATGATTTCCCTCTTCCAAATATTGATCAACTAGTCAATCTAACAAATGGCCATGAAATGATCTCCCTCATGGATGGATTTTCCGGTTACAATCAAATCCTCATCGCTATTGACGATCAACACAAAAATCCTTCATCACCCCTTATGGGAATTTCTACTACCATGTTATGCCCTTCAGAATAAAAAATTCCGGAGCCACTTATCAACGCGCTATGACATACATCTTCCATGATCTTATCCACAAAGTAGTAGAAGATTACATTGATAATCTATTAGGAAAATCTAAATGACACAAAGATCATCTTTACGTCCTTGAATCAATATTTATCCATCTTATTCAAATTTTCCTTTATCTTAACCCTGCTAAGTTTGTTTTTGGTGTTCTCACCGGTAAAATCCTAGGGTTCATTGTATCTATTCAAGGTATTGAAGTAGATCCAACCAAAATTAAAGCAATCATCGATATGCATCCTCCATCGAATCTCAAACAACTACATAGCCTTTAGGGTAAACTACAGTCCATTCGACATTTCATATCTCAACTCTCAACCCGTTGCTAATAGTTTTACCACCTTCTTCATAAATATGTTGACTTCAAATGAGATCTTAATTTCCAAAAGGGTTTTGACAAAATCAAACACTATCTTATATCACCACCTGTACTCATACCTCCTCGTGAGGGGGAGCCCTTCTATCTCTACATATTTGCTATAAATAATTATTTAGGCGCTATGATTTCTCATCGAGATGAGAAAGATCATGAACAAGCCATTTATTACATAAGCCGTACCCTCTCCAAGAATACGAGACCTGCTATAATGAAGTTAAAAATTATGTTGTGCTCTATACTTTTCTACCTCTAAATTACGACACTATCTTCTTAATCACAAAAATTTCATTTTCACCAACTTTAACCCACTTAAAACCATGCATTCTAAACCATACCATACTGACCGTATAACTCGGTGGCTCATGTTTATGACTGAGTTTGACCTTGAGTCTATATCCAAAAATCCATTAAAGGTCAATCCATCATAGATAACCTCATTGAAGCACCCCTTCCCGACAATCATCTTACTCGGGAATAGTTTCCTGACAAATCCATCAACACTGCCAATGAATATGAATCCATCCATATCAATATGAATCTCTTCTTTTATGGATCTAAATGCCAATAAGGGAGAGGAGTTGGTGTTGTTATCATACCACCTTGGGGATTACTATCCCGCTATAATTCAAACTTAACTTCAAATGTACTAACAACATGGTAGAATACGAAGCTTTAATCATGGGTCTCACAACCACTATCTTATTAGGTGTCCACACCTTAGAAATCTAAGGAGATTCACAACTCATTATCAATCAAGTCAGAGGAGAGTATTATGTAAAAATGAAATTTTACAAAATTATAAAGCTAATGTTGATTTTCTCCTCGACACCTTTGATCATTACACTATCCAAACAATCCCATGATCCTCCAATAAATTTGCAGATACAATGGATTCTTTAGGATCCCTCATCCCATTAGAAACTAAAGAATCAAAATACAAATCTAAGGTATCTGTGGTCATTCAAAGATTAGATCACCCCTCACATCAAAATGAACTCCCTCCTATTGACATTGTTGACAATAATCTAACTGATCTATGGTATTCTCAAACATTCAACTATCTTTTTGAGTCTAAAAGCCCCTATGACTTATCATGTAACACTAAATGATATTTTATTCAACGCACCACTTACACATCATCATAGCGATTCTTATATAAATGTGGCTTTGATTGCCTTTTAATAAGGTGTCTTAAATCTCAAGAATCTATCAAGGAAATCCAAGAATTCCATGATGGTATATGCAATGGACATTTAAGTGGTAACACTTGTTTCACCAATAAGTTGAGAGAAAAAATAGATAAGGTAAGAGGTTAGGAGGAATACCTATAAAATTGAAGGTGGAAGGTAGAATGTGCATGTTGTTGACATTATTCAAGTTAATCATAGAGAACTCCTTTTATCCTGGGAAGGACTACATGTAAATATAAAACAAGACCAAAAAAGAGCATTGAATACCATATGACAATGGACTCCCTAGGGTATGCTAGATCTAGGAAGCATGATGCTTCCTAGAGAGGTTGTCAATCCATTGTTTAATTTAATGTAAATAAGAAATTGAAATAAAAGGTCCTATTGTAATGCTTTGATTTAGGTTTCTCAATATAAAAAAATATGCTAGATTTAATGTTAAATACGAAATATATGACTAAATCTAGTGAAACCAAAGGTTTGTTCGAAGCTAAAGCGCTTTTTTCGAGGTCCGTAAAGGTCCTGGGATTGATTAGGTGAGGTCCAGGTTGGTTTTGGTTAAATAAAAGGCTTGCTAGTCTAAGAATATAAAATAACATAGAGACCGGTATCGGTCCGGGGGTGATGATCTTTGGTATACGGATGAAATCGATGCCGATAAGGTAAACCGACATCGGTAGGGGTAATGTGTGATAAATTAATAAAAATGGTTTTTTAACCTCTCTGTGATGGTACAGAGAGTGAGGAAGGTGTGGTTAGGCTCATAATATGGCTAAGAAGACTTAGGAATGCAGATGAATATGTTAAGAAAGGTGGAAAGGCTTGAAATCGTTGGGTAAGTGGATCAGTGGGAAGATAGAGATATCTGAGTAATAGCAGAAATGAAAATACTGAAAGAAGTAAAAGATCTATAATAAAGTAAGCACAGATGATGAAAACCACGTTACTTACTTATTGCCATGAAGATATCATGAATAAAGGTGGCTGGTGGTTGATTAATGAGGTGATGGCTGGTTCAATGCTACAATAGTGCAACCTATGTGTTCCCATGAATACTCCAATGCTCTGGAGGAGAAATTGTTGCTTGTCTTGCACTATGGTTATGTGTGTTTGTCATATGCATGTAAGAAGGTTTGAAGATTCAAGCTTGATTGTAATATAAATCCAATAACTGAATGACCAACCCGTGTAAAGAGTTGTAAAATTGTATATAAAGGAACCGATGGTGGTTTAGGTGACCAACGTTGACCAAGGATAAACCGACGTTGGTTAGGGTGAAATAGTCCTATTTACCAAAAATAGGTAGATATTTCCATATTTGGCATGCTTTCCTTGTTGGGTCCGCTTAGGGAAGTAGAGTTCACGTGAGAGAAGGCATGAATATCTTAGAAGAAGTCTAGTTAGGTTTAGGAAGAAATCTTACTTACTTAGATCAAGTAGTGACTCAACACTGGGAGTGATGACTCAAGGTCTTGAGAGTGATGACTTGGTCGGTGTGAGTTAAATGCCCTTAGAATGGGTCTAGGTAAGGTGTCATGATGAGGTGGATATGTGAGGATTGAATTAACTTAATTAAATTAATTAATAACATGAAGATGAATATTAATATGGGGTAAAGGGGTCATGGTTAGTTAAATGCGTTACGTTAATTAATTAAAGGGGACCAAAGGGAGTGTGACCCAAATTTGGTGTCTACATTTTCCCCTTTTTGTCACGTAGCTTGTATTGATAAGTGACACTGACAAAAACAGGAAGTCGGTGCCCCAAGTATGAGTGAAGGTTAGGTTGCCCCAAGTATGGGTGGAGGTGATCCCCTCAAACCAAGAACTAATGAGGTGTTAAACGAAGTCGGTGAGTGGTTTGATGAATAGGTAAGTGATGAAAACAAGGGTAGGTGGGTTATAGGTAAGGGTGATTTTGGTTCGTAATAGGTAGTGACAGTCTAACACATGCACACGTATAAAATGTGATAAGGTACCAGTTGAAGAGCTTACAAACTCTACTTTGTCAAAGGTCGATAGGTTTATCTAAACAAGGTTGAAGTGGTTCAGGTATCCAAGGTATATGATATGGTCCTGAAACACAACTAGGCAAGGTGTAAGAACATGCAATAGGTTTTTTCTAGAGAACCAAAGGTTAGGTTAGGATAAACAACATGACATTAGGCAAGGTAAGGTCATTAGGCTAAACAACACGAGTAGCATCATCACAAGGTATAGCTAGTAAGTGAATTTGAGTGTCACAATGGGCAAGGTTGGGTTGGGTGATTTAGGCAAGGCCATAGGTAAGGCCACATTAGGGGTGAAAAACATGCCCCAACTAATTGTGAGGTTAGGTTGTAGGTAATAAGGTCATTAGGTTGAGTGGTAAGGCTGGGTTCAAACTTGGGTAAGGTGAAAAGGGTTTTGGGAAATCAAATGTGGTGATAAATAATGTATGGGTTTAAAATAGGCTATCCATTTCAAATCGATTGTAACTAACCACGATACACTAAGGCACATGACCAATACCGGTCAAGCTAAACCGATGTCGGTTAGGTCGAGGTAGTGTAAAAGTAAAAATATGTATGTTACGGATTCATTTTAATCTTTTCACTTATAGAAAATGACAAAGTGAAGAGTTTTTAGCGTTGTTCATGGAGAAAATGATGAGGTGTTATACCAAGTTGAGTTAGAGGTATCTCGAGTGGTTGGAGAAACTAGGTAGATGGGTCCATGTGATCATTTAGAACAATTTGATTGGCCGAGAACCGAAGGATCGATTGGAGGTGTGAGTGCAGCGAGGGAGGAGGCATTGGAGGTCCACAAGTTCAGAGACTAGAGATGCCAATGAAGAGGAGGTAGCGTGTTGAGGTAGGAATCAATCCATACTGTGTATTTTCAATTGAAATTTGTGGTAAAAAAATGGGGTGGGAAATTGAAAATTTGAAATGTGGGTAAAAATTGATGAATTTGGGTAGGGAGAGATTAGAATATAGATTAATTAGGTGGGAAAAGGAATTGGGGTGGGGTTTAGGTGGGATTGGGGTAGATTTTAGGTTGTTTTTTACATTTTTTCAAAATTTGGGGCGTGGGGGTTTGGCCTTAGGGCCAAATAAGAGACCGACACCTTGGTTAGGCATCGAATGACATTAGTTTGGCATACCGACATCAATGGTTGAGATAGGTAGGTGACTTGTGCTTTGTTACAAGACCAATGCCGGTCATTGTGAAAAGTGACCTAGTTTATAAAAGGTTAAGTTATGGGGAAAGATGAACTTATAAGATAGAGAGGTAAGTATTTTTAGAGAGATGGGAGGTAGAGTAGAATAGAAGTAGGTGGGTTTAAGATATATATAGCTAGAAATAGGTGGGTATGGGTTAGGTCAAATATCAAAGGAGAGAAAGTGATGAAATAGAACATGGGGACTTGTGTAGGCTAGATAAAATGGATGATAGGTTAGTGAAATAGTTAGGAAATAGATAGGTAGGTAGAGAAATGTGGGTGTGGGGTGGGGGTAGGTAGGGGTGAAGAAATGATCAAATTAGATAATTACTTGACATTGTTGAGTTTCATGGATGTAGGTAAGGCATCCGTTGATGACACAAGATAGGGTCCCACCATTATTGGGGGAGATGCGAACCAACGTCATGAAGGAAGAGTGAACTCATATGCGAGAGGTTGAATTGGTTAGGATCGGGAAGTACATGCGAATATGATGGGATCATAGTCTTACAGGTCGATATCATCGATAGATGGGATGTAGTGACCAACACATTCTATCTACCCACCGATGAGATGACGATCATGCTAGAGGATGTATACCAAATTCTATAGTTACTATTTTTTGGGGAGCCCATTTATTCAGTGTTAATAGATGAGGCTTTTGAGGTAATGATTATAGTATTTGGAGAGATGGCGAGTAACTTTGACGAAGCAAAACAACGGTCTCATATATGCAGTGATGTATGTTGCACACCCGTAGGAGACTCGATTGTGATGTTGATGATGGTAGCGGTGAGATGCTATGCACTTCTAGATTCAGAGGGTGGCCAATTTCCTCGAGGGTTGATGGGAGTTTTATGAGATATGCTAGAGGATTGGGTCTATTTTGCATGGGTGCCTACATATATAACACAATTATACAAGGAGCTATGGGACTATAAGAGGATGTTATGGTACAACATCATTTGTACATTCCTATTACAGACTTTCTTTAGGGTGTATGAGCACATAATGATTGTGTGCCCACAGGACTTCCAATAGCAGATAGACATCATGGTGGATAGATGGTTTAATAAAGGAGATGGGTGACATGTGAGGTGGTCATCCATGAGTGGAGGAGTTAGCATCAGGCGTGGATTACTACGAGACGTTAGGCTGTACGTAGGATTTGTATGCCATGGACATAGTTTGGAGACCCTATGTTGTTTTTCCCTCATAGAGGGATGACCCAAGAGTTACAAAGGCTATAATTAGTGAGGTGGATTTAGGGTAGGTGTGATGGTGAGCATGAGATGATTCTCGGTAGATAGAGACTAATGCTAGTTTGATCTACTTGAGATGTACCACCACCATTCCCATAGTACCACAGAGATGATGTGGAGAGACCATTGTCTCCACCCCATCCTGCTGCACCCGAGAAGGGGTAGGAGGAGGTTATGATTGATAGTAGGCTTGATGACATAGGGACCACTATAACACATGACAAAGGGTAAGTAAAGCACGATTACATGCAACACCGCCACAACTAGGGCATCCAGGTTTGGCGATGGTTATAGTGCAAAGAGATGCACTACAGGGACATGTGACTGCTCTAGGTGTACAGTTGACAACAACACAGAACATGTGGCCACCTTGACAGGGAAAGTGGATACTTTATAGGGTCAACTAGCACGAGCACAAATACATGATTTTGTACATGCTCCCATAGGGGATGGAGCACATGTAGCCGCTTTACATGCATAGGTCACGAGTTTACGAGGCCAACTGACCACAAGCCAGGTTACGAGTTACGACATTACAGGTATAGGTAGCCACATAGGTACCAATGCGAGCACCAGACAAGCATCGATACCATGATAGGGCCCTTGGTATAGGTACATGTGACCATTATTATTAAGGCGGGGTTCATAGGTTGGAGCCGGGCGATGGAACCATCCCAGCAGTGTCCATGGATAAGTTTAGGGATGCCCTGAATGAGGTTCATTATTATTAGGATCAGCTAACCACAGACGGTATTGATGTCCCATCATATGCTAAGCACAAGGCCCAACAGCAATGTGTGAGAGGACTAGGTCCTAGAATCATAGTTCAGGTAGCACAAGGGGTCATCGGCCCCAAAGATAGGGTCAGGGTGAGGTTACCAGCTCTCATAGGCCAAGCCCAAATGAGGGCAAGGAGGAGGAGATGGTGGGTGGACAGATACCCTTAGAGGGTGGAGAGATGATGAGCGGGTGGGTGATAGGGTGAGAGGAGGATACATGTGAGAGTGAAGATGAGGGCCTTAGGTGGGGATGAGACTTTATGAGATGTTGTATCATATTTTGATTTTGATATATATATATATATATTGGCCTACGTGCCGAAGATTGTAAGATTGTACATGATAGTTTTTGAGATAATTTGATTATTTATCCCTGTGTATATATGTATTGATACATATACACTCCCTTTTATATAGTTGATGATGATATTGGACTGATGATGTACTTGGTTTTATTTCTATTGTTATGTTTATTATGGAAACTAGGTGAGTTAGGCATGGTTGAGTCTAGGTCATTTAGGCATGGTTGAGTCTAGGTGTAGGCATGGTGGAGTCAGGTGTAGGCATGGTTGAGTCTAGGTGTAGGCATGATGGAGTTGAAAATTTCCAAGTTACTGATTTTATGGAAATGATGTGTTGTATGTATGTTGTGTTTAAATTTCCAAGTAATTGATATCATGGAAATGTTAAATGATTCAGTATGATATGGTTGAGGTTATAAAATGGTAGGTATGATGAAATAATGTATGTTTTTGTGATATATTAATCTATAAGTTATTGTCTAAATGGAAACCAACTAGGATAGAATGTGAATGTAAAGGGGGAAAAATAGTTAGGGGTAAAAGTGGTCGAGCTAACCTCCAATGGCCCTATGCCCTCTCGAATGTTGCTTACATAACCCCGATGAAAAGGGACCTCAAACCGATGTAGTTATCCAATAAGATATGGAAGAAAATGATGGAACAAATGAATGGATCAAGAGGTGTTAGGCATGATTGAGTTTAGGTCATTTAGGCATGGTTGAGTGTAGGTTGTTTTAGGTATAGTTGATTGTAGGTTGAATAAGCATGGTTGAAGGAGAAGAAATCCTAGAATGTAGGTGTTGAAGGTCTAGTCCTATGTAGTAGAATGAATAAGTAAGAAAAGAAATGAACGATAAAAGAGTTGGAATGCTTTAGAAATGACAAGGACCATAATGAGCCTACCGAGGATAGGTTGTTGAAATTAAACCCCAAAAGGTAGTGCATGATCAACTATTCTAAGAGTGAAGGAAGTTACATGATCACAAAATGTCACATTTGCGGCATGTCCCTTGAGTAGGTAGAAGATAAGAAAGAAAGGAAGATGAGGTGAAATGGGTTATTTAGTGTAACCTTGTTGTGAGACAACATGCCTCTTCTGTAAGATACCCAAAACCAAAATAGGCAAGTCCATGATGAAAAATTTGTATTTATCTTAATTTCTTTTTGTATTTTATTTTTGCTTGTCTTTTTAATAGACTGATCAATGTAGGAAGTCTATGTGGGATGAATAGAATGACTCCTTTAGGTCTTCATGAAGTGCGGGAAGCTTCAAAATGTTTTATTTTTATTTGTACATAAATAGTCTTCTTTTTGTATAGACTATGTGTTTTAGGGATAACTTTTATAGCTGCCCTTCGAGAGAGCAGTCTATTTATAGCAACGAGATAGAGAGGTAGATGTATTTTTGAGGGAATTATCTAGTTATAAGAAGTTTGACTCAAGGAGGTGAATTTGAATATCCCATATATTACTTTTAAATTTCTTTGAACTTTTAGGTCATGGACAAGACTATAAAGGAGCATATGCATCTTTTGTGAAGGAAAACCATAGCACACAAAGGTTAACTATGCAAGAGAGGTTTTAAGTGATGAACGACTATGGGATTCCATCCTGAAAAGAATGAAAAGTATCCATGAGAATCATGTCATGAGTAGAGCCATGGTACTCATATTTAAGATAAGGCTAAAAGGTGACAGATAATCACATGATTCTTGTTTAGTCATTAGTCCTTAAAAGAGGTACATGAAAGGAATGGGTACTCAAGGGACGAGTGTGTAATAGAAAAAAGGTGATATAGTACTTGATTCAACAATAGAATGGTCAAAGATGCAAGGCATTGAGGGGCTCAGTTCAGTTTACCTTCGAGGGAAGATAAATGATAAACACATGATCCATATGCATGAGTAACGATATAGGGTCCAAGCCAATTAGGATCAAACTTGCCTCGTTTAATTTTCTCCACTTTTGTTACATGTTGATTTTCCTTCAGACAAGGTCATCGACCTTGAAGGTTCATTCTTGGAAACGTTTATCATAGGCACATTTGATATGTTTTTGGTAGATTTGAAGGTGATCGAGAGAATTTAGATGATGTTCATCTAATAACTCAAGCTACGCCAAATGGTCTTGGAAAAATTGTCATCGTTGAGCATATCTTTGAGTGAGATACGAAGAGATGGAATTTGGAATTTGAGAGGCAAGAAAACTCTATACCATAGACCAAAGAGAAAGGTGTGGCAGTAGTTGAGGTTGAATACTAGTGCGATAAGCCCATAAGGTGAAAGGAATGTGCGTGTGTCAATCCTTACCAATATCGTCAACCACTTTCATAAGAATTTTGTTTAGGGTTTTGTTAGTCAATTCAGCTTGGCCATTTGTTTGAGGATAATAAGGTGAAGAAAAAATGAGTTGAATGTTGAAGGCATCACAAAGTTTCTGTAGGGTTTTGTTTTTGAATTGTTTTCCATTATCAGTGATGAGGTGGTGAGGAACACCAAAGAGACAAATGATGTGATGGTTGATGAATTCACATATTTTCTCATCTTTTGTAGAAATGAGAGGTATGGATTCCACCCATTTAGTGTAATATTTGGTAGTGGTAATAATCCATTGATGACATTGGGAAGAATGAGGGTTAATCTCTCCGACAAGATCCAAACCCCATTAAGAGAAAGGAAAAAGGTCTCGTGTGACCTATAAGGCGTGACTAGGGGTGTGATGAAGATTAACATGTTACTTGAAATTTCACACAACATTTGGCATAGTCATAATTGTATTGGTTAAGGGTTGGATAGTAATAGTTGAGGTGAAGGATGCACTTAGCGATAACAAATCCACTAAAATGACCTTCGCAAAATCCCATCGTGAACTTCCGTGATCATGTATGGGATTTCAGAACTTGTAAGGCATCGTAAGAGGATACCATCAAAGCCACATTTATATAGAAGACCACCCATGGCGACATAGCAAGAGACACTTTTTAGGAAGGCTTGTTGTCCATTGTGAGTAAGATCCGGAGGCATAATTGAAAGAGACAGTAGTCGGTGAGCCGCTTATACCAAATGTCATGTGGGCCCGTTTCAATTCTTCCTACAAAGTTTACGTCTCGTAATAGATAAGATGGTGATTGCAATCTGTTGTATTGTGAAAAATATTTTTGAGTCTGAAGGCAAAGCGGTATTTGAGAAGCAAGGCAAGCCATGGTATCCGTGAATTTGTTAGTGGAATGTGGGGTGGTTTGAAGTTCATAATGGTCAAAGGTAGTCAAAATCATGTCAACATGATGTTTATACTTTTGAAGTATCTTATTACGAAACTAGTATAGACCATTGAATTGGTTCACAAGCAATTTAGAGTTACCAAAATATTAATGGATTTAACATATAAGGATATGACAGTTTGAAGACCTAACATGAGTGCTTCGTATTCGGTGATGTTGTTAGTATAATCAAAATCTGGTTTGAAAGATAATGGCATAGGCTCACTTTGTCAAGAGGAATGAGACTAACTCTTGCACCGCCCCACACTAACATTTGGAAGCATCGAAGAATAAGGTCATCTAGTAAATGATATCGTCCAGGGAGAGAGTAATAATGGATTCATCAAGGAAGTCAAAGTTAGAAGATTGGTTTCAAGAGAGGTGCGTCTGTGAGTTGGTCAACAATGGTTTTTCCTTTGACATAATTTTGATGGATGAATTCGAGATCTAGGTATGTAAGAAGCATGAGCCAACGTGCGGCACATTGATGTTGGTAAGGTTTAGTGTACATGTAATGTAAGGGGTTAGTATTGGTGACAAAAAAGGTTTTATGGTTGAGTAGAAATGGCAAAGTTTGGTAGTGACAAATACTAGGGCTAGGTAAAGCTTTTCAACGTGAGTGTATGTAGTTTCATAGTCTAGAAGAGTACGACTTATGTAATAAACCTCTTACTCCCTATGTTTCTCATCATGATGAGTGAGCATGACACCCAAGGAATGGTTAGTAGTAGAAATGTAAAGGTAAAAAGGTTGATCATCTTTAGGAGGAATGAACATTGGTGGCTGAAGAAGGTAGTTCTTCAATGCGTCAAAGGCTTTATGACAGTCATCATTCCAATGGAAAGAAACATAATTTTTAAGGAGGTGGTGAAATGGTTGACATTGGTCTGAAAGTTGAGAGATGAAGCATCAGATGGATTGCAATTTACCTTGCAAACTACACAATTGATGAAGGTTATTAGGTGGAGGCACCTTGAGAATAGCCTTGTTTTTAGTGGGATCAACTTCAATACCACATAAAGAAACGATAAAACTAAGGATATTTCCCAAGAGAACAACAAATACACACTTATTAGGTTGAAGGTGAACACAATATTTGATGAGATGGTCAAAGACAACCTTAAGGACTACAAGGTGTTCGACTCAATGTTTGGATTTGGCAAGAAGATCGTCAACATAATCTTCTAATATGCTATGCATGATGTCATGAAAGATATAAGTCATAACCCACTGATATGTAACACCCACATTTTTAAGGCCAAAGGCCATGCCATGATAGTAAAAGGTCCCCCAAGGAGTGATGAAGGTAGTTTTTGTTGATCTTCCGAGGCAAGTAATATTTGGTTATAACCCGAGAAACCATCCATGAGTGATAACATCTCATGGACGAAGGTGATATCAACTAGTGATTCAATACTAGGTAGAGGAAATTCATCTTTGGGGAAAGATGGGCTAATGTCACAAAAATTTGTGCAAATGCAGAGTCCCCCGTCACTTTTGTGACAGGAACAATGTTAGAGATCCATTGGGGATAATCAATGGGTAGAATGAAGGAAACAAAAAGGAGGCACTGGAGTTCTTCTTTGACAAGAAGGGAAATGTGAGGATGTATTTTTCAAAGATTTTTTTCATGGGTTTGTCATCAGGAATGGTTACGATATTGTGAACCACAATATTTGGATTAATACCAAGCATATCGGTGTAGGAGCAAGCAAAGCGTTGCTTATGATCCCGGAGGAAAGAAGTTTCCGATCAACATCATCTAAAGATTGGCCTATTTTTAAAATGCGCGGGTTGTCCTGAGTGTGAATGTTGATTTTGATGGTCAACTCATTCAACATGGTTTGCATCTCAGAAGGTAATGACCAATGAATATAAGAATCTTATGCACCAAGGTAGGTGAGAATAGACTCATTGTCTGACATTAAATAACATTACTAGAAGGCATGTTGTTATCAATCATGTCGGGATACATGCGAAGGGAAGAGAAGAGGGAGCCTCACAATCACGCCCGATAAGTCATAGGTCCCGGGAAATGGTGTTCACAATTTTTTAAAAGGAGGAATGGATTCGGATCCATATACCCCGCAGGTGAAGGTGGTGAAGTAGGTGAATGGGGTGGAGAAGGTTTATCGTCCTCAATGAGTTCAACTCGGGCCTTCTTGGAAGGTGGTTCAAAAATTTGATACCATTGTGATGAGGCCAAAATATGTCTTATTATATCACCAAGTAACACTCTTATTCTTTCTTTTAAAATCAAGCTTTCAAGTGAATTTAGATGTATTTTTAATAATAGATAAAATATTTAATTTAGAATATAGGATTTATCTTATCATCTCTTTAGAAATCTATTTGCAGTCTAATTGTTGTTATTTCATGATATTTCTTCTAAGTTGGAATGGGATAGTGTGTATAAAATAGGTCATAAACAACTCTACTCCAAGTTCATAGATCAGCTACTAAAAGTCTTCACGCAGCTACAAAAACACCCACCATGAAAAATTCTTCATGTAGCTACAAAAATGCTTACCCATGGAAATTCTTCATGCAACTACGGAAATTCCCAACTAGTGAAAGTATTTTGGTTTGTTCCAAAATAATGTAAAGGAGCACCGAACTATTCAACCCACTCTTTTCTTCCATGTCATCAACCAAGAATATAGATCCAAACACGTGGAAATCTAAATTCATGCATGTATGTGGCATTCCAAGAAGAATTCAAAGTCATGGAATTAGCACTCCTCCATTTTCTCTCCATGTTTCCAGGATGAGCAAATATTGGAATAATATTAGGAATGTTGAATAAGTACTCTCCCACTTTGTGTTCCTAGATTAAAGGGATGAGTTGTAGAAATATTCTCCACGATAAGTGGATGGTTGTAGTCAAGTTTGTTTAGGATTTATTGCTTTGAATAAATCCACCCAAGAATAGGTAGTTAGTTCTTGGTGTGTTGACTAAGTAAATCAGAATAAAAATAAGATCAAATTGTATTCCTCAAAAAGAGGAGTTGGTTGGATGCATGAATTATAAATGCAACCTTCCACACTCTTATGTGTAATATTTTTCCAATCAATGAAAAATCTGTTCTTTTCTCTCCAATATTTTAAAGTTTTGAATCAAGATCTTGGAAGCATGATTTAAATCCTCTTCCAAGGAATGAGATGGCCACTCATTCCAAGGAAGATGGATCTGTATTTGTGTTTTTGTATTGTAATAATTTATGTTTATGTTTATTCCTTTTTCTGTGATAATCATTTTGTTGTATTATTTTTTCCTTGTATTGTAATCTTCATTTTCATTTAGTTTGTTGTGAACTTGTAGGAGTTTTATTTGATTTATTTTCAATTCAGAAATTTACTTTATGCAAGTGTGCTTTCATTTCTGCAAGTGTGATTTTGATTTCTGCAAGTGTGCTTTTCCATTTCTGTAAGTGTGATTTTTAATTTCTGCAAGTTTGGATTGTGTTTGAAGGAGTTGTTTTCCAAATATCTCTTTCTCCTTTTACATATAACCATTGGACACTAGCCCTGGATTGACATTATTAATGAAGAGGATTGACGACCCTCAACAAACTACAGTCTTTATACTTACGGGTGGTGCAATGAATGACAAAGATGGAAGCCTTTTTCATGGAAACCAAAGTGAAAGCCCTTTTAAGCGTAATGATGGAGGAAGGTGTGGGCGAAGTAGTAGTTGGTGAGAGATTGAAGTTTAGAGGAAAATGGCCAAGTTTGGGAAAGTGACTCAAAGAGTAGGTAGAAGCATCAAGTTTCCCATACGTTAGGTTGGTGCGAAGGTGGGGAGGACCGTAGGGGAAAATTTTTCCTACGCGGTGATCATAAGCGGGGATGTTGGTGAAGGTTAACATACTCTTGAGGAGTAAGGAATGTGTCAATGTTATAAAGGCGGTACTCCCCCAGAGTGAGGCGTTGAAAAAAACACCTTCTAAGGGATTAGTAGTTGGTATGTGGGTAGTAGGAATGGATGAATCACTGGACAAATGGGAAGAAGAAGCATTGGATGTTTGAAAAGTAGATAGGTTGGCTGATGGGTCAGCTACATAAGTTAAGGAAGTAGTGGGAATACAGGAGTTGGTTATGGAAGATGTAATGGTAGAAGTGGTGGATGAGGCAACAACTAAAGAAGAAGTGGTAAGCGGTGGTATATACCTTAACCGGTATACGAGACATCATTGAGTTGATACAATATGTTACAGGTCTTGAATGGTGAAAGGTCAATCGAAATGGTATAGTTGTGCCCTTCATGTTTACATTTTAAATAACGGTGTAAGGTTGAAGGAACACAACCCATGGTGTGAATCCAGGGAGCCAAACAACAAGTTATATTAGAATTCCCCCTCTAAGACAAAATAATTCAAGAATGGCATGAGGGCCCACATGAATGTGGATAATGATGGTGCCGAGGGTGGAAGTCATGACATTGTTAAACGAATGCAACATAATCAAGGTTATTGTGGATGCAATGGAAGGGATGCACATTTGTTGATACACATGGGAGGAGATAATGTTGATACTAGAAACCCCATCGATCATAACATGTCAAATGTGTATATTATCAACGTAGATGAAAATGAATAGGGTGGGGCCAGGATCATCTGATTGGAGAGGGACAATCTCTGCTATGCACCTAGGGAAAGGATGTTATGATGTATATGTATTGATGGAGATGCTGACATGTGGCACACATCCCCTTATCTTATTATATCCTTCATTTATGATTTATTATGCTTAGGAGGTCAGCCTCAATATTGGCCATAGGTTAGAATGGTATATATAGGGGTTATAAGGTTGTAGTTAATCATCATATTGAGTATTGGAGTGTTCTTGTATGGTTTGGAGGTTACCCTCAAGTGGTATTGGAGGTTGCCCCTTCAAAGTGGAAAAGCTATTATATGAGCATATTGTCATCATTTATCTATATTTTGGTGTTCTCTCATGTTATTCTGCTGTATATGTTCTGATTTATACAAGTAATATCCTTACAAGTGGTATCAGAGCAGCGATTTTGGCCAAAATTAGGGTAAAAACCCTAATTTTTTGTTTCGAATATATCTTAAAGAGGGTATCGAATGTTTTGCCAATTTTGGATCATAATTTGAAAACACTCTAATTCAAAATATCTGAAAATTTTAGCTCTTTTGGATCTGTTTTGTGGATGTTATTGGTGTTTTATGTTTTGTCATAAATTCACTTTTCAGGAAGCAAATTGTGGTATTTTTTAGAAAAATTTATATTTTTGGAAAGATCTTGAAATTACAGTTAGGGTATGTTCTTTGTGTTTTTATCCATCTGCCGAAATAGTTTCACATTCCTAAACCCTAATCATGATCACGGGGATAACAAATTTTTATGGAAATGGTGAGATGGATACTAAAGAATGGTGGATAAAATTTAAGAATATATATTTCTCATATTTCAAGACAAGGAATAGGTTTTCACATTATCTTGGTGGTCCTGCATGGATTTGGTTTTCTGAGTTAAAAATGACAGGAAGGATTGGTCTTGGGAGGAAATGGAACAACTTTTTATGGATAGATGGGACCACAAAGAGGAAGAAGAGTCAAAGGAAGATGATGGGGAAGAATATATTGAAGAATCAAGAGAGAAAGAAGATGAAGAGGAAGGTGAAGAATATTCAAGGGAAGATGATGGTGCAACATATATTGAAGAATCAAACGCAGAAGAAGTTGAAGAAGACTATGAAGAAGAGGAAGAAAAACAAGATATTGATGCAGAAGAAGATATTATAGCTCCCAAGAAGGAAGATACCATATTTCAGTTTCATGGATGCATTCAAAGGAATAAGATAATTGTTTCCATAAACCCTAACAACAAGTATAACTTCATCAACAAGGATATGGCTCAACATCTACATATTCAAGAAAGTAATATCAAAGAAGCTCAAGTGAATGGTAAGAAAATTCAAGTTTTTGAAGATTTAAAACTTACTATGGACAAATATACTTTACATTCAGATTTTTTTCCTTATATATGGATGGTTTGGATATTGTTCTTAGGTATCCTTGGTTAGAGACATTGGGGACAATTAATATTAATATGAAAAATAAGTTTATGAAGATTTGGTACAAAAAGAAGAAGGTCACTTTACAGGATATCAGGCTTAATGAAAATCAAAGAAAAGTCAATATAGAGCATGATGATGATTTAGAATATGGGGAAGAAGGGAATAAGGATGATTCAAAAGAAGAACATGATGAAAAAGAAGAAAATAATGATTCATCTACTCAAGAGAAAAATAAAATATCAAATGCAAAGGTGGAATAAGAAAACAAAGTTCGAAACAGTTGATAAGGTTGAGGATACTACAACCGCAGCATATGGAAATCCATGTCAACATGAGAGAAAAAAATCATGGAGATATCCTAGGGCACATCATATTTCCAACCAATATAGATATACAGTAATTGGAGGAATAATCACTTTATTTATACGAGGGATCAATGGAGCAACAAATATGAAGCATGGAATCCTTATTATGGCTATACATGGAATCCTTATTATGGTTATGCATTGAATCCTTATGTTGGTTATGCATGGAATCCAAGGATGATAAACTATGGTCACGAATGGAATCGAGTAAGCGCGAATGGAATATGGATATTAGTTTAGATATGTATCATCTACCAGATCACATATGGATGGATGATCGATCATAGCGCAAAGTGTTAAAAATTTACAACACACTCATTACATGGTTTCTTCTTATGTTTCGGGGACGAAACATGTCAAGGAGGGAAGGAATGATATGCACTTAGGGAAAGGATGTTATGATGTATATGTATTGATGGAGATGCCGACATGTGGCACACATCCCCTTATCTTATTATATCATTCATTTATGATTTATTATGCTTAGGAGGTCAGCCTCAGTATTGGCCATAGGTTAGAATGGTATATATAGGGGTTAGAAGGTTGTAGTTAATCATCATATTGAGTATTGGAGTGTTATTGTATGGTTTGGAGGTTACCCCCTCGAAGTGGTATTGGAGGTTTCCCCCTCGAAGTGGCAAAGCTATTATATGAGCATATTGTCATCATTTATCTATATTTTGGTGTTCTCTCATGTTATTCTACTGTATATGTTCTGATTTATACAAGTAATATCCTTACAATCTCTTCGTTAGAGAAAGTAAGAGTGAAGAATTGATGAATGGTAGTGGGAGCAGAAGATGGAGGCAAAGTGGTGAGAGTGGCCACATGATGAGGAGTGATAATGGCATTGACAGGTGTAGCGTCATTAGGTAGAACCTCAATAGATTGCAGGACCTCAATGAGTGCCTGACGATGAGACTCAAAGGTTTGGACGAGGTCATACAAAGACATTTTGAGAGGAGACTAGTGCACTTGTTTAAGCATTATATGATGGGTAACCCCATCAGAAATAGGGTATGCAGGTCCACAAATGGTGATTTTGGGTGCAGGTGCAGATGGAATGTTTGGTAAATGAGTAGTAGATGAGATGGTTGTTTTCTCCTTTCCTTTTTCCTTTTGGGATCGAGTAAAAACTTAAACCATATTGATCTATGGTGAAGGATAAGGTGAGTCATGAAAGGTATAACAACAAGATGGGAAAAAATATGGTGAGGGAATATAATGGTTTTGTGAAAGAAATGTGGCGCATTGACATTTTGGTGGAGGTTTGGATAGCTCTCTGATGCGGACCATATTGATCTCAAATGTTGGAGGAGGATAAAAGGGTTGTGGAGGTGGAGATGGAGGTCGCTGAATAGGTATGAGATGAGGTGTGTGGTGATAGAAGGTGGAATAGGGTCCTCATCTAAAAGATCATCATCATCAAAGTTTTCTTCAAGAGTACATAGTTGGAGAAGAATAGTCTTAAGAGCCTTACATTTTCCACATCATGCCCTGACACACGATGATAGGAAATTTTTTTGGTATCACCAAACCCTTTTGGTTTAGGTTTGAGTGGGTCGTAAGGTCTAAGCATTGGAAATGTAATCATAGAGGTTTCCAAAAGGTTAGCTAAGATGTTGGTGTAAGACCCTGCCAATGGATCACAATGTGAAGTAAGTGTGGGTCTGGATGGAAGTGTGGGTGACTTTGGTGGGAGAGGCATCACTCGAGGTGGAATCGAAGGTTGAATAAGTTTGACTACTTGTTTGGTATATAGTACGGTTTTGTGTTTGGGTTGTACCTTTGGGTAAAGGTATAGCTGGTGAAATAGTTGTTAGAGGCGGTGTAGGTTTAACTACCTCTTTGGAAGGTAGTGGGGTTTTGGGCTTGGGTTGCACCTTCTTGGGTAAAGGTAAAGAAGGAGTGCATGATGTAGAAGAGAAAGAAGATGATGGAAGGTGACTGGTTAGACAAGGCGATAATGGAGGTGAGATGAAGACAGTGGTAAGAGTCAATGTGGAAGGGACTAGTTGATGAGAAGGGAATGACATGGGTAATGGTGAGGATACAAGAAGTGGTATAGGTATAAGAGGTAGAAAGGATGTAGGTAACGATAAATGCGTACGTTGTGTAGGTAATTTGAGTGGAACAAAGGATCGTGACGAGGAGGTGGGTTGTTGTGTTTTTGGTTTACCATGGGTAGCAGTCACTTGACCAAGGTTAATGGGCGTGGACCTAGGATATATGGAAGTGGTGAAGGTGACATAGGGGTAGTGGGTAAAGCTGGTGTATGCGGCCTAAGAGGTTGGGTCTTCCTCTTAGGTGGGGAATAGTCTTTGCGACGGCTTGTGAGGATGTGGCTAAATCTAGTTTGACAGGAGGATGGACTAAGCTTGATGTCTTGATGTCGGCATGACTCCCAATGTGGTAATGGGTCTAGATGCGGAGGAAGATATGGGTGCAAGTAGGGTTTTAGGCATAGGAAAATTTTTGTTTGATGGTAATGGTTTAGGTGTGGGTGAGGGTGATGAAGAAGGGTAGATACAACTAACATGGGCATGGTGGGTTTGGTTTTCTAAAACACCTTTAGATAGATCATGTAATTGTCGACATAATCCAAGTGGTTGACCAAACGTGAGAATGGTACCAATGTAGAGGAGGATGATGTTGATTTGGCAGTAATCCCTGTAAAGAATTTCAGTGAGACAGGGAAATGGTTGGCTTCAAATTTGTGGGTAGAAGAGATGATAATAAATTGACAGGGTATTTAAAATCCATTGGGGAATTGTCACCAATAGGAAGAGATGCCACTAATGGATCCTTTGTGGGTAGAGGAGAAGGAAAGGTGGATGAGGTAGGTTCTTCTTTTGGTGAAGAAGAAGGTAAACATGACTCTTTCGTGGGTAGAAGAATAAGTACTACGGGTTTTTCGTTAGGTTGAGAGGTGAGTTGGGAAAATTCATTGGCATATATGGTGGAATCATCCATGGGTGGAGGAGAAGATAAGGGGACTCCTTCATGGGTAGAGGAGTGGATGAGGTAGGTCCTTCCATGGATGAAGGAGCTCATGCAAGAATCTCCTTGATAGATGGAATGGTAGGAAATTAGCGAGAAGAAGCTGGTATGATGTTGAAAATGACATGAACCTCATGAAATTTACTGTCATTGGTCGAGGTTTCACCGGTTTGGTTAGATGATGGGGTGTGATTTGGGAACAAATTCTTGAAGATGTAAAGATTCTGATTAGCCGATGCGTTAGGGTTATCCAAGAAGAGATCTCCATTATCTAACATTTCTTGGATGATGTTTTTGAAAGTTATACAATCACCATTGCTATGAAATATAATGCGATGGTAGTTACAATAATAATTTTCTTTGTACCATGTAGGCACATGACGAGAAGGGTCAAAACCAATATGTGGTTTGTGGGTGTAAGAGTGATTGTTCTAGCTTTTATAAGTTTTTCTAAAATTGAAGAGTAGGGTTATCCTATGGGAGTATATTTTTGTTGCTCCCGCTTGAACTAAAATATTGAACATGAGAAAGGTTGGAAGAAGGTTTTGATTGGTTAGATGGGATGGATTTTAAAACCATTGCGTTGGCAAATCCTTTTTCTTTAGAATAATTATTTTGTGGTTTGGAAGAAGAAGAGGTGTTATTTGATTTAAATGTAGCATTCTTGTTACACAATTGTATATTATTCTCTTCAATGACACACATTTCAAGTTTCTGGGCCATGGTGAATGCCTCGTCAAACATGTGGAAGGTTTGGACTCAGAGAGTTGGTGAGATGTGTCTAGCATAAGCTCTGGTGAACAAATCTATTAACTCCGTCTGAGGTAAGTGGAATGTGAGTTGGTTGATCAGGATCCTCCAACGAGAAACAAAATATGTAATAGATTCATATTCATATTGGCATGTCACATATAAGTTGGTCATGGTGACCTTCTTGACAATGTTGATAGAAAAGTGGTCTAGAAAATCCTAAGCTATCTGATTGAATGACAAGATGAAGTGCCTAGGTAGATCACTATACCAATCTAAAGTGGGTCCCATCAATGACATTGGAAATGTTTATAGAGTGTTACATAATCATGAGTGATTAGATAACACACATGTTTAAAAGACCGCAAGTGTTTTTGTGAGTCTTCTTTGTTGTTGAAACAGTTAAATTCAGGAATTTCCCAATACACAGGGTATGGATGAATCAAAATGGATGGGTGAATGGGCTCGTTGCAAATCTCGTCATATGTTAGAGAGTAACACGAGAAAGAGATAAATGCTTCTAATGTTTGCATCTTGTCCATCATCATCTTAATAAGATCGTTTGTAGGCTATGATGATGGAGCACCCCCTACAATATAAGGGGGTAGATAAGATGGGTATGACATTAAAGACATTATAGTATATGGTGATGCCAAGTACAAAAATTGTGATGAAGGAACATATGACAAAATAGATGTGGAGGGAAAGTACCTGGATAAGAGGTAGATGAAATAAGGGGATGTTGGTGATAGGTGTTGGTAGGTATGGTGGATGTAAAGACTCTTGTAACAATCGGAGGAAGAGACTGCAGGATGGAGAGGACGAGATTTTGGAAGGGATTGTGGGATGCCGACACTAGTGGTGGCTGAGATGCAATAGGTATATGAGAAGTGGAGGATACAAATAGACCTATACTAAGGGTAGTTGATGAAGGCATGGTGGATGTCGTAGGGGTGATAGATGTCAAAGGTGCGATAGATGCCATAGGTGCAACAAATATCGATGATGTAGGGTCAAGCTGGGAAACCATAGGTGGTAAGGTGGAAGAGGCTAAGGCTACGCTGGTAGTAGCTGATGTAGAAGTGGGTGCAAGAGTAGGAGGAATGGACACAAGCATGCCATATACAAGTTGCCTTGATGAATCATGGGTAGATGAATGAGCAAGGTATTACTGCAGAGCTCCAGGGGTTGTGATCAAGGAGTCTCGCAAACTCCTCATCATCGGCGGGTATCGTAAGAGACTTATTGGGGTCCATAGGTGATAAGATGGAAGGGGGCAATGGGCTAGGTGGGAGTGGTTGGTAGATAGTGTTAAACATGAGAGTGTTGGCTTTGTCTATGAGTCAAAACCATGTGAGTGACAATATAATTGGTAATATGAGTTCTACTGATGATGTATAAACACTAAAAAGTGGAGAAAAATGGATCTAGAAGGTTTGATTCGATCTTTTTGATTGAAAAATAAAAACACATGAGATCGACGCCAACTGGATAACCGATGTCGGTATGAGAGGGTAACCACCTCCGGTTCTTAGACCAATCCTAGTTCTTGGGGAGAAATGAAAGGTTTGCAAAACTAGTAATAAATGATGAAAATGAAGTGAAACTGGATTCGGAGGTGATATCAAAGAATCATAATTATATTGAAGTGATAGAGGAAGTCACAAAGGTGATAGATGTGAACGAAACAATGTTTGGGAAAGTTACCAAAACAACTTTGAACCAAAAATGGTCAATAAACTGATTGCAATATGATGATACAACCGATGGTGGTCGTTAAACCGATATCGGTTACTGTAAATGAATAAAATATTAAAATCTGGAGATGAAAAGGTATGAATAAGATGTATCTAAACTCTGTAGGTGATAACAAAACACAAAAAAGATGATAAGGTGAAAAAACAAGTCACATAAAGAAAAGAAATGTAGATTGAATGCTAATTTGGTAAAAATGACCAAAACAACATAAAACCAATGACGGTCGATTAAACGACAACGGTGAGATGATATAATCGATGGCGATCATTGGACCGATACCATGCATCTTGTGAACTCGTGAAAAGATGTAAAAAGTGAATTTTGGTAATTTAGATCAAATAAAAGGACCAACTCAAAAGTTGAGTATGGAAATGATTAATCCCAACACACTCGAAATCGGTAGGAGTACACCAACTATGATTGTGGAGTATGTAGGGAGAGAAAAATGGAGAAAACAAACTCACACCTCAAAACACAAATCAAGAAAAATATAGAAAAAATGAAATCCTATGCTATAGATTTTATGTTGTGGCTTATGCCATTTAGGACTGACTTGTGAATAGAATAGATTTTTTGGTTACCAAAGGTGCCTTATGGAAACTGACAACTATGGCTGGTTTTAGGTAAATTTTGGCGTGGTGTTCCAAATATATAATTTTCAATATACAAGAGGCCCTACTCGATACGAAGAATTTCCAGAAAAAACAACCGGAGCCCACTATCAATCCTCTGATCGTGTGATCATTGACAACTTCTTCCAAGAAATATCTTGTTTAAGAAATGTGTAGTTTGTTTTCAGTGGTTTGGTATAGAGAGTGTGAAAAATGTGAGCTACAGTTTAAGTTGTCATCCATCAGCTGGTCATACTTCCAACATATAGGTTGCCCACAATTTAAATGAGCTATAATGCAACATACAGAAATGAGATGCAAATATTTTAAACCCAAATCCACTTTGAAATTCGATGAGAGCAATAATGAATAGGAAAGAGTATGTTTTTCACTAATGCAATATAGAATAAAAAGAAGTGTTCTTTTTAATCCAAACTACAAGTTTCACTAAGACAAGTAGGAGAAGAAGAATGTTTCCAAGGGAGAAGATTTTAATGTGAGCTATTTTTCAAAAATAAATAAACACACAATGATTCCCTAAGAATGAACAATACAAAGAACCTAAATGGGTCCCATCGGCATGCCAAAAATTTTCACCAATAAGTTGAGTAAAATAGATAAGGTAAGAGGTTAGCGAAATACCTATAAAATCGAAGGTGGAAGGTAGAATGCGCGTGTTGTTGATGTTATCCAAGACTGATCGTAGAGAACTCATTTTTGTCTGGGAAGGACTACATGTAAATACAAAACAAGACCACAAAAGAGAATTAAATAGCATATGACAGTGGAATACCTAGTGTATGCTAGATCTAGGAAGTGTGATGCTTCCTAGAGAGGTTGTTAATCCACTGTTTAATTTAACGTAAATAAGAAACTGAAATAAAAAGGTCCTATTGTAATGCAATGATTTAGGTTTCTCAATATAAAACAATATGCTAGATTTAATGTTAAATACAAAATATATCACTAAATATAATGAAACCAAAGGTTTTTTTAGGCTAGGCAGGTTTGTCAGAGGTCTGGTAAAGGTCTGGGACTGATTAGGTGAGGTCTAGGTTGGTTTTGGTTGAATAGAAGGCTTTCTAGTTTGAGAATATAAAATAGCACAAAGACCCCGTATCGTTGGGCGACCAATGCCGTATAGGGATGAAACCGATGGCGGTAAGGTAAACCCACATCGGTATGGGCAATGGGTGATAAATTAATAAAAATGGCTTTTTAGCCTCTCTGTGATTACATAGAGAGTGAGGAAGGTGTGGTTAGACTCATAATATGGTTTAGAAGACTCAGGAATGTGGAGGAAGATGTTAAGAAAGGTGGAAAGGCTTGAAATGGTTGGGTAAGTGGATTGGTGGGAAGATGGAGATATCCGGGTGATAACATAAATGTAAATACTGAAATAAGTAAAATATCTACATGTGAGTAAGCACAAATGATGAAAACCACATTACGTACTTATTGTCATGAAGATCTTGTGAATGAAGGTGGCTAGTGGTTGATTAGTGAGGTGATGGCTGGTTCAATGCCATGGTAATGTAGCTTATGTGTTCTTGTGAATAATCCAATGCTCTGGAAGAGAACTTGTTGTTTGTCTTGCACTGTGGTTGTGTGTGTTTGTTGTATGGATGTAGGAAGGCTTGAAGATTCGAGCTTGATTGCAATATAACTCTAATAATTGAATGACCAACCCATGTAAATATTTGTAAAATTGTATATAAAGGAACCGATGACGGTTTAGGTGACCGATGTCGACCAAGGATAAATTGGCGTCGGTTAGGGTGAAATAGTCCTATTTACCAAAAATAGGCAGATCTTCCCAGATTTGGCATGCTTTCCTTGTTGGGTCCACTTAGGGAAGTAGAGTTCATGTGAGAGAAGGCAAGAAGATCTTAGAAGAAGTCCAGTTAGGTTTAGGAAGAAGTCTTAGTTAGTTAGGTCAAGTAGTGACTCAACATTGGGAGTGATGACTTGGTCACTGTGAGTTAAATGCCCTTGGAATGGGTCCAGGTGAGGTTTCATGATGAGGTGGAGGTGTGAGGATTAAATTAACTTAATTAAAATAATTAAATTAATTAATAACGTGAGGATGAATATTAATATGGGGTAAAGGGGTCATGGTTAGTTAAATGTGTTACGTTAATTAATTGAAGGGGACCAAGGGGAGTGTGACCCAAATTTGGTGTCTACAACACCATTGCTAATCTTGTCTTACGTTTCGGCTATTATTGGCCCACTATTAATCAAGATTGTTGTACATATGTTAAGAAGTGTGTCAAATGTCAACAACATTATGATCTCATCCATGTCCCTAGTCAAACATTACAACCTCGCTCACGATCTATGGCCTTTCTCACAATGGGGGTTAGACCTCATTGACACTATCAATCCTAAATCATCACAACAACATCATTCAATCATCACAACTATTGAATATTTCACAAAATGGGTAGAGACCATTCCCTTGAATTTAACTAAAGCATAACCAATCGTCAATTTCATTTATCAATACATCATATACCGCTTCGGTGTCCCTCATAAGCTTGTCACAGATAATGGAAAATCCTTTAAAAAGGGATGTTAAGAAACTTTGTGATGCCTTTAATATCAAACTTAGATTTTCATCACTATAATATCCTCAAGCAAATGGACAGGATGAAGCCTCTAACAAAAGACTCACTAAAATTCTCATGAAAACAAGTAGATGACGTAGGAAGGAATTGGCATCTCCAAATCTTGTTTGCTCTTTGGGATTATCAAACTAGCATCCATACCCCTACAGTGCTACACCCTTTTCATTAGTCTATGGCTCCAAGGTGGTTCTACCCCTTGAAGTTCAAATCCCATCACTCCGTGTATCACTCAATGACTTTATCCCAAATGAAGAATATTGATAAGACTATCTCACACAATTATAATTATTAGATGAGAAACACTTAATGGCCCTAGAACATCATCAAGTCTATCAAGAATGTGTCAAACAAGCCTACAATAAACATATAAAAGAACATGACTTCAAAATTGGTGATCTGGTACTAAAATAAAATCAAAATGTCACTACTTTATAACAGAGTAAACGTGGAAAGTTTTCCCCTAATTGGATCGGTCCATATGTCATCACTCACAAGTATGGGTTGGGAGCATATCGCTTAACCTCCCCTGATGGTGAACCTAAAAATGAACCTTTGAATGCCTTAGATTTGTGACCTTTCTACTATTAAATGGTTAATCGTTATGACAATAGTCACATCTAAGATATTATCCCACCATTAACCATCCATCTCTTCTTTGTAATCATTTGAAAGTATTTGGTTTTCACCACCATCCTGGAACACCACAACCCTATTCATCACACATTTCACTTGGACAAGTTCCTCCTTATCTAGAAACCCAAAATCATTACATCTATCTTACCTTATACCAACTAAAAGTGTGACATGGGGCACATATATTGTACATATCCTTCCCCTCCTTGAAACAGTCTATTAGGGGCATTCCCTCAACTCAAAATCAAATTCAAAATATCTATGGATGATCTTTATAAAAATAAAAAACAATAAACTGATCCCTCAAAGGATAACTACTATCCAAAATCATAGATCGATCCCTCAGAGGATGACTATCTGTATAGATCAAAAATCAAACTCAATTAAAAATTTGTAGACCACTCCCTCGAAGGATTCCTACCCATTAAAAAGACTTCCCGCATCGATTAGCCTATTTCACCAAATTGTAGTAGATAATGAAATAGATAAGGGTAAATAGGCCAAGGAGGAATACCTGTTGTCACGTGGTTGAAGGTTGAGTGTGTGCATTTTTGATTTTTGATCCAAACTGATTGTGTGAGCTTCCTTTTGGCTAGGAGGAACTACCCTGTAATGTAAAGCAAGACCACAAGATATAGTTAATAGAAAAGGTTAGTAGATTGCCTAAGCATGAGCTAAATCTAGGAAGTGTGATACTTCCTCGATAGTTGTCAATCAACGATATATATATATATATATATATATATATATATATATATATATAATTCAATATAAAATAAATGAACATGCAAATAAGAGAATCTAATGCTAGTGTTCTATTTAGGTATCTCAGATTACTATCAATGTCAATCCAATTAAATTCTTTAATAATTAAACCGTGGTGAAGGTCTTGGGTTAGGTTACGGAAGTTAGGTAGGTGGTCCGAGGGTCACAAACAGGGTCAGGTAAGATCTGGTGCAATTTGGGTTGATTTTGGATGATTAGGAAGCTTTATGGTTTAAGGCGGTTTACTGACACGAGACCGACGCCGGTTAGGGTGTGATTGATGTCGGTTCAAGATAACCGATATCAATTATTGTGGATAGTGGGAAAATGTTAAAAGTGGGTTTCTAGGCTCTCTTTGTATCTATAAAAAGAGTTGGGGAGGCCTGTAGTGAGGTTGTCAGTGAGGTATCGATTTGGGTAAGGTTATGTGAGGTTTTGGGGACGTTAGGGGTAGTTTGGTGAAAATTGACGGAAACCGTAACCAATGTCGGTCGGGGACCGATGCTGGTGAAGATGAGAAATTGACGATGGTTAAGGTAACCAGCATTGATAGGGGCAAAATGATAGTAATTAAATAATCTGGTTTTGGGATTCTCTGTGATTGCACAGAGAACAAAGGGAGGATGGTTAGGCTCATAAAAAATGGTAGGAGGACTCATGAATTCCTAAAAATTATCTACAAAGAGGTAGAAGGTTGTGGGTGGTAGGTTGGGTAGATTGGCAGGAAAGTGGGGGTGGAGGAATGTAGGAAAGAACAAGATCCAATAACAAAAAGATAAAGAACCTATTAAGTAAGTACATAAATGATGCAAGTCAAATACACTTACTTGTATTTGTAGGCCTAGTTGGTGAAGGATGGTAGTGGTTGATCTGTGAAGAACTTGGTGATCAGTGCCACATAAATGCTTCCCAGAGTGCTCCCGTGAATGCAAATGCCTGTGGATGAGTATCAGGTACTTGCTTGGGCTTGTGGTTGAATGTATTCCATTGTCCTGGATGCTGAGAAAATCTCTCGTTTGTGCTTGAATACAAATAGCTCTCTTAATACTCAAGTGACCAACCTCATTAAAAGGTTATAAAACTGTATATAAGGTAACCGACGATGGTTAGGGTGACCGACATCGGTTGAGGGATAACCGACATTGGTTAAGGCGGGAAATCCTAGGTTTTCCAAAAATAGGAAAATCTTGCTATTTTTGGCATGTTCTGATTGTCCATCAAGGTCTTAAGTGATGGTTAGCACTTAGATAAGTGGGAGTGTTGTTGGAGAAGGAATACAATTTTAAGGTTATGGTTAAAATAAGTCCTAGTTGGTTAAGATAAGTGGAGACTTAGTCCTAGTTAATTAATAGAATAAGAATAAGTCCATGGTGAGGTGTCTAGGTGATGTGGCTAGGTGAGGTGTAAATTAACTTAATTAAAGTAATTAAATTAATTAATAGTGTGAGGATGAACATTAGTATGATAGAAAAGTGACATGCGAGCATGAGAATCTACAAGTAGCCCTTCTTCATACCCGACCTCCCAAGGTCGTGCCGAGATAGATAGTGGTGGAAATGGAATATATGTGGATATAGACAAACTAGTTGGGCAATCTTATATCCTCAACACGCAATAATGGGATCTGCAAATCTAAGGCAAAGAAATCTCTCCTAACCTGAATTGGTGTAATGGATCGTTCAGATATAATAGCTACTCGGAGGCTCCAATCAATGTCGAGCTCTGTTGAGATCCTATCTATTGGCTGTTGGATACGTGGAAAGTGACCTGTAGGTGCTTTGTGTATATTTCTAGACAAGGTCATGGAAAATGGTAGTGAGAGGTGTAGTGGATTTATAAGAAACTATGGGTGGTTTTCTAGTCTAGCCTAGAAAATATTAGCTTGATTGGCTTCTATGTTTAATGCGAAAAATTGCGTTATGATATTTGGTGGGAGTGGTGAGGATCTAAATACCAACGTGCATAAACTGGTGTCAATACTTAATTGACTAACAGGCCCATTGGGTTGTGGGACCTGGGGATCACAACCATGAGTTCGTGGTTGTTGTGGACCTATTATGGTCATGTGAAGAATCAATCTCTTCTTCCGACTATCCAATAGTCATAAGCCTTTTCAGCTTCTATGTTTAATATCAGGAGTTGTGTGATCTTCTCAGAATACCTTACGGGTGTTCGAAATTTTATACATAAGCCTGTGTCTATGTCGATGAGAAGGTCTCCTGCATTTGGATGCGGAACTAATGGATCACAACCAAATATTTGTTCTCTTTCGCATTCTTGTATGGTCATGCAGATATCCTATCAAGGCAATCTATATTTAGGTTGACTCGACTAGAATGTGTATGCTTTGTCATCTTCAATATTCAATTGTCTCAATTGTTCACTAACTACTTGTGGGTTTATTTTCATTTGAAAGACCTGAATCCTAAGCCCTTGATCTATATCTATTAATGTTGTGAAGAGATTTGGCTGAGGTACTACCAGTTTGAATACGTAATCCTTGGGCTCTCTGGGTCCCGTAATTGTCATGCAAGAGATAATCAAACTTTAACTAAAACAAGTAAATTAATTATGAAAGATATATCTACACTATGCTTATATTCCTTTTATTTTTGTATTTTTAATGATGCGTATTTGAATGAAATTTAAAGAGCAGCTATTCTAATATATTCAGATAATGAAAATTAATCTAATAACAAAATTAAAACAAGAAAATTAGCCTGATGTAGCTATTTTCCTGTGCACTTGTGAATTTATCCTAAATATTTAAATAACTAACTAATTTAATCGAAAGACCTTTAATCTTACCTCAGAAGTGAGGAATAAATCATAACTTCTCAGAAGCTATCATTCCCCACAGCTTCCCTGGTAACACTGAAAGAAAGCTTAATTGAAATAAAATGATTTGCTACTCTATTTGATATATTGTAACTACAACTTTGATAGTTCAAACCTGGAGTTTTACAGAACAATGGTAAATCTAGTTGTGTCGTGACTTGTCCCCTCAGTGTGATCTCTTCATTCCTTTATGTTCTCATGAATCCAAAAAGTGGGAATGTGATAGCGGCAATAGAAGGAGATACTTGAACAGTGGCAGCTTGGATGTAAACTAAATAGAATGCAAGTAAGAGAGGGATAGTGCAAGTGAACAGAGCTTGACTATGTGATTCCTAGCAGGATTTATTACAGGGATACAATGTAAATATACTAGAATTCTAGGATCTATTTCTTGTGACAAAACAACAACCTACAACTCTAAGATTATCAAATGAACTCTAATCTAGAACTGAAACTATCTTATGCTAAGATGACTATGTAGGATAACAATGGAGAAAAATGAAAGTGTGAAGATCGATGATTTCTAAATTAGAAAGGAAGAAAGGATCCTTGAACTGAGAGGCTGAGAATTCATGCAAAATCTAAACTTATTGAAACTTATGGAAGAACTTCAAAACACACTGAATAATAATTCATAGAGGGAGAGGGGCCATTTGCTTATAAACAAGCTTGGTATTTATAGCATTTGGATTTACCAGAGGGTAAGTTTGAATTGAACTCTTTTATCATAAACAAAGAGAAATCACTATTTACCAGTGAAGCTAAAACATAAATGCAAGCAAGAGTGGTTGAAGAATGCGAGTGCCACTTGAATTTTTCACATTGAAAAAGCGTCGGAAAGTTTTGGAAAATGCGCGCACAAGATCACCGCCACGCGCGGGTGCTAATTACAGGACCACCTCCCCTATTTTGGCGGTTGGTCATGGGACCGCCGCCCAAGCAGGGTGGCGGTCCTGAAACTAAAGACCAAAATGCAAGAAAAGAGCGAACGGGGTCAAAACAAAGCATGCGGAGGCTGGATATGGCATTTTGGGATGCAAATGTATACTCGGCAAGCTTTTCTAGATTCCAAACACCTTGCGAAGAGATCTAAATCATCATTGGGGTTTCTGTGACCTCTTTCCGGCAGTACAGTACCTACAATTTTGGGTACGTACATATTGCCCCCTCGAGAAAGTGTTTTAGCCATGAAGGGGCATAAAACGGTGGGTCCGAGTATGGCGGTCCCAAAATGGGGAGTTAGAAGCTATACTGTCATACCCATGTGTCATAATGTCGCCATCTAGATTCTCGCTATCTGCAAAATGAAAAGAGGACTCAAGTGCAAGTAGATAAAGAAATCAAAAATAAACACTAAATTAAAATGAAATGAGGACTTACCATTTGCATGGGGATGAGAACTTACCTCCGTCAGCACTCCAACTCTGTGAAAGAACATTCAAAACAAGTTAGAATATTATATATATATATATATATATATATATATATATATATATATATATATATATATATTATATATATAATTTTTGAGCTCGTTTTCCTATTCATTTGCGTGTGTTGATTTGGCAATTTTTGAGCTCTGGGACCCACGGTAACCGTTTTCGATGAGAGTATAGTCAAAATGTTCATTGCGAGATCGTGATCATGCCTCAAGAGCAAGACATCGACCTGTAAAGTCTCAAGTTAGTTTTTCTCAATTCATTGCTTTTAAACCTAAAATATAGAAATGTTGAAATCTTTGTCTTGGGGGTATTTTCAAAAATCTTAGTGTTAAATGAGTCTCTAGGGGGCCCATAGGGTAGGTTTTTATTTTAGTTAAAATGATGTATTTTACTTGTTTTTAGGAATTTTTAGGGTTAATGGGCATGCACACGCGAATCGACACGGGATCTCCGCCTGCATAGAGCGGTAGTCACATGGGACCACCACCCAAGTAGGGCAGCGGTTATACAGACCACCTCCCTTAGATGGCGGCGGTCATGGAACCGCCACTCTGCACAGGCGGCGGTTCAGGATAGAAGGCAAAAATAGATGCCTTAGTCAAATGTTTTTGCATTTTTGATATTTTCCTATGTTTTTGATGAGTTTATCTATTGGATTATGTTGCTAACTTGCTCTTTTTCTATGTTTTGGGTGGATGCGAAGAAGGAGGAGTATATTAGATGGAGTAGAGAGAGGGAGTGTGATTGGCTCCCGTAGTGTTGGATACGTTGACCCAGGCAGAGAGAGACACTTTACAGAGGGCGATATTTTGAGGATCTCTTCGGTCCCTCATGTTGCTCCTGCTAGTCACATATTGTGTGACTTGTTTTCATATTGGGATGCGGATCAGAACACTTTCTAATTTCTAGGTGTTAGGGGTGAGTGGACTATCACCCTAGAGGACGTCTATCGCATACTGGGGGTTTTGATTCTTGGGAGGTGGTTGTCTCTTAAGACAGCAGGATCTAGATCTCAGATGGTTCAGTGGGCCACCTATATGGGAGATGTTGTTGTCTCCCTTGGCTCAAAGAAGGGGGTGAAGGTCTGATCCATTGTTGCTTCTCCTATCCCTGTGATCCACAAGGCTATTATGGGTATCTTGGCCTCGCAGTTGATTGGGGATAAGGGAGGGGATACTCTCTTATACTGTTGGGCTCCCATTATTACATAGATTGAGGCCCATGGCCATACTTATGCTTGGGGAGTAGATATTCTTGGGACCACATACCATGACTTATACAGGGTGGTCAGGTTATAGGGGCAGTCCTTGAGTCACCCCACTCTAGTTATGAGTTGGGTGTATGAGCGCATCGTCCCCTATGGAAGGGGTGTATTAGTAGAGGATATGGGGCTGTTAGAGTAGTGAGGTGGATGGGGATGACAATGCTCAGGATGCCACATCAGCTAGTGGCTTCATTGACTACCACAGATATGGAGGCCACTCCTTATCAGGCCATGGTAGGAGTATGGGGAGAGGAGACACTTACATTGATCACCTGCTCTACTACATGTCAGTTAGTAGATAGGGTAGAGAGGGTGGAGGTCCACCCATTTGACTGAGTCCCTCAGCAGTTTGGTCTCCCTACGTTGACATGCTTCCTCCAACTGGGGGTAGTATACAGGACTATTCATGAGGCTCGGGAGGTCCTAGAGGAGATCGGGGTTGGACCACGGTTACTCCTGGAGTTCCTATCATGGTTAGGTGGGTGGTTCGGGCCCAAGGGGAAGCCAGTGCTCCTCGAGCACCTTTACTTCAGATTGGAGCCACTCCTGATTTCAGTGGGGGGAGGATGAGCCCATTGATGTGGAATCAGACTCTAAGGAGTTCACAGGAGGGGAGACAGAGGAGGAGACGATGGGAGGTGAGACCGGTGGGATGACCAAGGAGGATGAGAGTGATTTTGAGTGGCATGACACTCAGGATATCTTATGGGCCGAGAGGGAGGAGGTGAGTGCAGAGAAGGTGACTCTGATCTCAGAGGAGTTGCCTTCTCAGGACTTAGGGGGAGATGATGAGTCCATGGCAGGATGTCATTTCTTTCCATATTTGGGGAGGTTCCATGATCATGCAATGTACATATGTAGTAGGCACAGATCCTAGGGACCCTACCTGGATTCCTGGAGATCCGAGTGAGTTACTACTCTTTTCTCGACCTTGTTAGTTAGAAATATTAGTTGATATTTTCATTTTTGTTGTTTCGTTTGTTTTTGACCTTGTTCTTAGCAATTTTCTAACTTGTTATTTCTCTTTTTTATTTGCAGCAACTGTTGAGGGATGGCGAGACTTGATTCACCGAGTGTGTGCGGACACCCTGTTGCTCCCCTCGAGAGAGTACTCGAGGCTGAGCTTATTGAGGATGTTGGAGAGCCTCGGTAGCTGGCCGATGACATCTGATGATGTGTTTGCCCCTATCTGGAAGGTGGCAAAGTTAGTGACCTCCCTTCGTGCTAAGGTAGTTGGATATAGGATTGCTAAGCGTCTGATGAGGCGGAGTCGTTCTCATAGTGAGACCATAGCCAGTGGCCGTGATCATGAGCACTCAGTTCATTCAGAGCATCATCGTAGCAGGAGTCCTAGGCGTGATCGTGCACCCTCTGAGGGATCCCACAGGGATTGAGAGGCCATTTGGTATTTTTGTAGTGATTCTGCTAGATGTTTATATGGGTTGTTTTTGTATTTTTTAGGCTCATTGAGCATTTTGACCATGCCTAGTGCATGATGGCATTGTATGTAGAACATGATTCCTATATATATATATATATATATATATATATTTTGGATCTAGATCTTCTTTGTATCTAGAGTTTTTGTGATTCGTTTCCCATGTGTATACTAGATGTTTTTTTAGAATCTTTGTTTTTATATGCTTTTTAGAATGTATGCAATGGATGACAAATGATAACAAATGTTGAATAGAATGTTTCTCTTTTATTTGTTTTTGTAATGCTGATATGTGATGATGTAAACATATTGTAGTACTAAACTTTTGCTTCTTTGGGAAATGTTTGTTGCTTCTTCTTATTTTGGCAAAATGTGATGAACATGTAGTGATAATGAGATGAACTTGCCCCACTCCTAACTCCATGCAACTAGTAAGATGCGAGGGCTCAACACCAAGAGTTAGGAAGGGCGCAAATTGTATGAGTTTGAATGAATGAAAATGATAAGAGAAAGACAAGGTTTTGACATAAATCAAATTTAGACCTCCGTACTTACTCTTACTTGAAACTACTACATAGTTTAGAATGCAACTTATTTTCCAGTTTATCTAGACTTAGATCCATGGATGGAAACTTGGTTGACAAAATCTGGTTTTAAGGATTTGATCTCTTTGGAATTTGGATACTTAATTTCACTTAACACATTTTCTTTGCATTTTTAAAATGCTAAGATTCATTGATTTGCGTGAATGGACCCCCTACGCCCGTCTCATGCTACTGGTAGGAAGCATGGGCTCATCACCAAAGGCAGGACATAGGTGAGTAAGGGCACTTCTTTCCTTTCTCAACCTCGCATCACTAGTAAGAGATGCGGGCTCATCACCAAAGGTTGGTTGGGAAAAGAAGTGTGTAAAAATAAAATATTCTATTTTGTTTAGTATTTTGTTTTAATTTGACATTTCTGATTTGTGATTTTGGAGTATCCTTGTTTCAAAGAGATGTAAGAAGGATAGATGTGACACCAAGAAGCTTCTAGAATAGACCGTAGGTAAGAAAAACTTAACCTAGTAGAAAATAATGAGTATGACCAAGTATGTAGGCCTTGGTATGGTTTTTGTCAAGACTTTGTCTGTCGAATTGATGAAATGATTTTGGAACCATTTGATGATATTATGAAGATTGAAGAGATATGATTTGAATGCTTTTGCCAATGTTTTCAGAAGCCTATGATAAATTTCTTAAGAATAAGTTCCTTGACCACAAAATTTACGAAATGAGTGAACAAAATGAAACAACTAAGTGACTAATGCAATGTAGGTAGATATAATATACAAATGGTGACGTTGATGACCTATGCGTAAAACCATTTAAGATGTAAGGAATTGTAGTTTCATTGAATTCCTCACCTTCTAGTGTACATAAGAGATATGCACCATTTCCATAGTCTTTCATGACTCGGTATGGGCCCAACCACTTGGGCCGGAATTTCCTTCCTTCACCGATTTTCTTATCAATCCAGCTGTCTAGTCTTAGAACTAAATCTCCCTCATATATTTCTCATTCGTAGACCTTTTTGTTATATTTCCGGCACATCCGATCAGCATAGGCTCTATGCCATTGTTTAGTGTTTAGCCAGCCTCATCAAGGCTTTCTAGTTGAGAGAGGTGTGCCTCTCTATAGGCTTCTTCTCCCAAAATCCCTTGCAATGAGATGCAAAGACTAGGTATTTCGACCTCAAGCGGGAGAACTACTTCTGCCCTAAATACTAATGAGAAAGGGGTTTCCCCTGTTGGTGTTCTTATTGAGGTTCGATGGGCCCACAAGGCTAGGTATAATTTTAAATGCCAATCCTGTTTGTTCTCCTTGACTATTTTGAGGAGAATGGATTTTAACGTTTTGTTTGTGGCTTTAGCTTTGTCCATTGGCTTGAGGGTAATAAATAGAGGTCGTATGATGGTTTATCTTGAATTTACTGCATAACTCACAGACCTCATCATTCTTAAAGTATGTGCCATTATCTGAGATAATGACTTGCGGGACACCGTATACCTAAATGATTTGATTCAAAATAAACTTAGCGATTACGGAACCTAGTATGGTGGTGAGAGGCATGGCCTCTACCCATTTGGTAAAATATTATGTGGCCATGATTATAAATTTATGGCCATCTGTTGACAAGGGAGAGAATTTCCCTATCAAATCTAGGCCCCACATGGAAAAGGGCCATGGGGTTGCGATTGGTTGCAGAGCTTGTGCTGACATGTGAATCTTGTGAGAGAATTCTTGGCATTTATGACACTTGCACACAAATTCTACTGCATCATGTTCCAAACTAGGCCAGAAATAGCCCATTCGATGTATTTTGTGAGTAGTGGTGTGGCCACCGAAGTGGCCTCCACATATCCCACTGTGGGATTCATAAAGAATCTTTTGGATTCTTCGATGTCAACGCATCTTAAAAGCATTCCATCGAAGGCTTTATGATAGAGCACTTGTTCTAAAATAACATATTTAGTAGCGATAATGTGTAACCACCTTCTTTGTATGTATGGTCCATGATAAAATTGATGATGTCAGTGTACCAAGGACATATAGATATGGGGGCTTGGTTTCGACAAAATATATGCACTCATCAGGAAATTCCAGATCTACCAGATCACCTCCATCTAACGGATTGTCAGCTAACCAATCTGCAATGATTTGTCCCTTAACAGATTTCTAGTTTACAAATGTTAATTCAAATTCACCCATTAAGGTTATGAATCATCCAACCTTTTTAGATAAAGACCCTTGTGTGAGGAATGTCCGTAAGTGATATGTCTTTACGATGACCCTTGTTTCTTGATTTAACATGTAATGTCTTAAATGTTTCGTTGCAAAGACTATGGTAAGACATTATCTTTACGCATGCATGTGTAACGTGTTTCATAATCAAGCAACGCCCAACTAATGAAATAGACTACACATTCTCGTTTATCATTATCTTCCTGATCCAACATGCAGGCTAGCGAGATATCAGTAGCCCATGAATATAGGATCAAATGATGATCTGGTCTAGGAGGCATTAACGTGGGAGGAGACAACAAGAAGTGTTTAACTGCTTTGAAGGCCTCGTTGCATTCTTCTGTCCAATCAATTCTATAATATTTCTTTAATAAATTGTTGATTGGATGAATAGAAAAACTTAAGTCCGGAATGAACCTTCAAATTGCACCGAGTTTCCTAAGAAATTATCTAATGCCAAACTCATCTGATGGTGGAATCATTTCAAGACCAACCCAGATTTTGGCTAGATCACCATCAATCCTTCATGATGATATAATGTAACCCAGAAGTTTGCCTCCTGTCACACCAAATACACATTTTTCTGGGTTCAATGTGATGCCATATTCATCAATCGTGAGAGAATGATACATAGTACTTCTGGGTGATCACAACGCTTCTTGGCCTTGGCCAACAAGTCATCTACATAGGACTCCACAATCTTATGAATAAGGTTATGAAATATGTATGTCATTGCCCTGTTGGTATGTAGCACCAACGTTCTTAAGACCGAATGCCATGAAAACACAATAATAGGTTCCCAAGGAGTTATAAACGTGGTCTTGGCTTGATCTTCCTCAGATATTTTAATCTGATTATACCCTGAGAACCCATCCATGAGGGACAACAACTCAAATCCAGTTGTTGCATCAACAATAACGTCGATGGATGGTAATGGGAAGTCATCTTTGGGACAAGCTTTGTTAATGTCCTGAAAGTCTATGTAAATGCGTATCTTCCCATTCTTTTTTAGAATAGGGACGATATTAGATACCCATTGTGAATAGTTGATTGGTTTGATGAATCCCACTTAGAGAAGTTTCATTACTTCTTCTTTCACCATGAGAGTCACTTTTGGTTTCATTGGTCTCAAATTTTGCTTAATTGTCTTTGCATCTGGTTTGGTGACCAAATTGTGTACCATGATATGTGGTGCAATTCCTATCATTTCTTTATAATTAAATGTGAAATCCTTTTGATGTTCCTTAAGGATCTAGGTATATATTTCTATCTCCTTTGGAGTTAACGAGGATCCTAACTTCAAAATCTTTGGTTCTTCCTCATTCCAATATTTATGTCAATTGTTTCTTCGATTAAGGAAGCGTTTCCTTCTTCAAATTTAGGTGGGGCTGGAGGTAGTTCCAAAATTTCTCCATTCTCTACCTCGTAGATATCGAGATTCTTTTGTAGGGGAGATTCTATCATGGGATTTCCAAAATAGGAAGAGGAATGTGGGATTAGGGAAAAATATACTATGTGATGAGCGAGATGTAGCTCCGCATAGGCGTTTAGATATCCAAGAGTGACTCTATCACTGTCAAAGTGATCCAGGATAGAAAACTCATTCTCAGCTTCTATACGTGTCATGATCGGGTTTGTTGGTATTTTACGCACCAACGGTTTAGTACGAAGTGATACCATAAAACTTGTATTTTCCAACTCACTGCTTAGAGTGAAATAGGAAGATGAGGTTGCTTTATTGAATCCGCGAGGGAGGTTTTGTTCTCATGGGATTTATTCGATTTATATGAAGTCAAATCCTTTGGTTAGATCTAATACCGCTGTTTTATAGAGTTGTAAGTGTTCGACTTTAGTCTCATATACCACAAAGACTTGGTTTTCACTAACTATGAGTATCCTAGCACTCTAATGTTATCAACACCCATCCTTTTGGCTATGATGAGGCCAAGGAGGAGGGCTTCATACTCAGCCCTGTTGTTTGTACATTCAAAGTTTAACTTAAAGGCAAAAGGTAGGATCTTTCCCTTGGGAGAAGTAAATATCACACCTGCCCCAGCTCCAAAACGACATCTAGCTCCATCAAAGTGGATAGTCAATATTTTCTTGGAAAATGGATGTTGGGACACTCTTCGCATCTGTTTCTTCCACCTCGGTTACTTCTACCATACAAAATTCATCTCTTGAAGGCCAATTAATTCCTAGGGTGCATCCTATACCCATAGAATCAAATGGTAGGAGAATAGGTAAATCCTTTTCTAGCAACTCAAAAAAATTTCCAGTAGTCCCTAAGGATACCATTTCTATGACGTTAGTCTCATTCTTGAGTGTTGGAATGCCTTAAACTAGATTCGTAATTTCTAATTTTGTTATAGGTATCAAATTATCTTACGGTTTTGAATTGATTGGTTTGTTAAGTTGATTCGTTGGGAGTTCAAACTCGAGTGAACGCCTGGTCTCTTCTTCAAATCTTCTAGGTGTATATCGAATGGTTTTGGGTCACCTTGTGCCACAAATATTTTCCCTAGGTGCAAAAATATTATTTCCTGGAATAACGTGGAAGGGATTGCCTTCATGCGATGTATCCATGGTCGACTGAGAATCATATTATAGTTGGTTTCTCGATCTATGATATTAAATTTGGTGAGGACTGTTTTGGGTCCTAAGGTGACTAGTAAAACTATAGTCCCATTGAAGTGGCCTTGAGGCTATCATAACCTCTTAACGTATTTCATGTTGTGGAACAATTTGTTTCTCTCATATCCTAGTTTTTGAAGGAAAGCGGAGGGGGCTATGTTAACTTCTGCCCCCATCATCAATCATTGCACGTTTAACATAATATTATAAATCAATACCTGTAAATGTAAGGTTTGGTCGCATTTACTCGCAATTTCAGTGTCTGTTGGCATTTTGCTTATATCAAATATAAACTCAATATCCCTATCTAGGCTGCCTCTGCAGGTAGACATCAAAGTCTACATAGTTTACTTACGTTTTAGGCGGAGGAATGATGTTAATTAAATGACCAAGACCCAATGCTTCTAATAGATTAGCCCTATGGGCGGGAGAGTTCTTTAATAAATCCAAGAAGGAAATGTGAGAGAAGGTCTTTGTTAGGTCATTAATTAGATTGTAAGCACCTATGGGTTTTACCAATGTTTGTTGAATGTTGTCAGTTCTAATGGATAGTTTGGAACTAGTTGAGAAGAATAATCTCACGTTCTTGTTATGGTTTCTACGTAGCTCGGTATCTAACTCTACCCAGGACCAACTATCTTGTTTTGTGGTCGAGTTTCTAATTGGGGTGTGACCGGTGGATTTAAAGAAGTTAAGGCTTAGGATCATTATTTCCTGTCATATGCCCTTATTCGTCCCATTTGGATCTAACTTTGTTATTGTTAGAGTAGTTTGGGAGCGGATCGTTAAAAATCTTGAGGGGTGCATTTTGAGGGGAGACTGCTCCCATGTAAGTGTTTGGCGTGGGTAATGCAGAATTTGCTAAAAACATATCTATAAAGAGTTATCTTTGGTCCTCTGGAAAATGTTGCATGAATATATTGTAGTCACGACAAGTCCTAGTATCATGGCCTTAAATCTTTTGGAAACCATAATACAAGTTGGGATTATAATTTCGAGGTTGTTAGTTTGAAACCTGTTGTGGTCCAAAACTCTGATTAGATTGCTGGTTGTTAGAGTTAAAATTTTGAGGTTGTTGCCTCTGGTTTTGATTTTGATATCCATTTGGGTTTCGATTTGATCCTGTGTCTAGATTTTCCATTATTGTTGTTGTTTTTGTTGTCATGATGGACAATTAAAATCCACCACGTTGATTGTTGGAGTAAAGTTGTTATTTCGCTTGATTATTAATGGGTGGTGAAATGTTTACGACGTTTTCCCTTTTAACCTGGTCTATTACTCCATCAGTTGTAACCCCATGGTTTTTGTTAAGGATCTTGGGTCCTTGATTGGTATTCCTAGCATTAGGATAGGTCATAGTGTTTTGATTGGGAGTGATTAACTTCCTATTTGTTCCATATGTCTTACGACCACTATCTATTGCCGCTTGATTGATTCGGAGGGCACTCTCAAGTACTTCATCATAAGTCCTTAATGGGAACTTTTGGAATTCTTCCTTTATCTCTCTATTGAGAGAATGAAGGAATAAGTTGCATAGTTCCATTTAATCCATGTTTGGAGCACTTGCTGATGAGTAGAGGATTGTACACCATCTTTGAATAAAATGAGCAGCGGATTCATTGTGCTCTTGTTTAATATGTAAGAATTCCCTGATCCCTGTTCTTAATAATTTTTCATATCAAAATCCTTGATAAATTTTGACACAAGTTGTTTGAACGAGTGTATCGAGGCTTCAGGTATTCTGTAATACCAATCAAGGGAAATACCCTCTAAGGTTTTAGGGAATATCTTAGCAACAACCGCATCCCAAGGGAGTAATTCTCAAATGGCTGTGGCATAGGCCTTGATATGTGCATTTGGATCTCCCTCCCCTTTGTATTTAGGCAAATCGGGAAGAGGTCTTGGTAGCATGACACTTCATATGGTGAAATATAGAGGTTCTTTTAAATATTCTGAGTAAGTCCCTACTACATAGGTTTCGACCATCGATGGTTCTGGTGAGGGGGTGGAGGTGGAATGGGTTGTTGATATGGCATAGCATATGTATTTGCAGGGACATAAGGAAATCCATGTGGTTGAGTGAACATCCCGAGAGAGGAGAACATGTCTCCTTGTGGTGATTTTGAATAAATGTTTAAGTAGGGAGGAGCATTGCTTTGATATGGGTTGTTTAGTGCTAAGCGGGAGGTATCATACCTTCAACTAGAGTAGCATTTGAAAATGCATTTCTAGTTGGTGTTTGTTGTAGATAGTTATACGAATGTTGAGGAGGCATGCCTAACATGCCCATTCCTATAAGGAGGTCAACTTGGCTGGGATGATGTGGAGGGTTGGTAGTTCCTACTTGCCCAAAATGTGAATTTTGATTTGCTTGAGAAAGTTCTAGTCCTCTAACCTTCTCAACTAAGGTTGAGATGACCTCGATTGGTGAAGACATAGTGTTTTGCCTTAATGGCGGTTTTTGTATAACTTGAGGTTGTAGAGGTGTATGGTACCCTGCTATAAACTGATCATTACTCTGCCAAGCTTCATTGAGAGTATTTTCCATAGGTGGAGGAATGGGGCTATTTTCTTGGAGCAGGGTATTGGGTTGCGTTTGCAAACTTCCTATAGGTGGATAAATGTTTTGGAAGCGTTGTTCATTTCTAGCGTAACATGCTAAGTACTCCTCATCTAAAAATGGGAGTGGATCTAACTGCCTACTGATTTGTGGTCTGAACAAAACTTGAAGAGATGAAATAGATTCTCTAGTAAATGTCATATTGTTAGAGCCTGAGGGCTCTGGTTGTTGTGTTTGTGTGAGCTAATCCAACTCCTCAATTGAAACAAAGAACTAGAGCTAGTTCTTTGAGGAGGAGTTTGTGATGACAAGTAGTTGCTTGAATAGTTGTCATCCCATGTAGAAAGCGAGGGTGACGGTTGTCTATTTGTTTGACCGTAATGTGCTTTGAGACCTAAGAGAGGTCTACCATATGCGTCGTATCCCGACATATTTAGGGGGTATATAAATACCCAGAATAATGGGAAAGAGTGAAGATGGATGAAAGAAATGAAAATAAAAGGGGAATAATTGTTTGTTCACGTCGGGTTCACCAATTTTGTATGATAGAAAAGTGACATGCAAGCATGAGAATCTACAAGTAGCCCTTCTTCATACCTAACCTCCCAAGGTCGTGCCGAGACAACCAATGGAAATGGAATATATGTGGATATAGACAAACTAGTTGGGAAATCTTATATCCTCAACACGCAATAATGGGATCTATGAATCTAAGGAAAAGAAAGCTCTCCTAACCTGAATTGGTGTAATGGATCATTCAAATATAATAGCTGCTTAGAGGCTCCAATCAATGTTGAGCTCTACCAAGATCCTATCTATTGGCTGTTGGATACGTGGAAAGTGACTTGTAGGTGCTTTGTGTATATTTCCAGACAAGGTCATGGAAAATGGTAGTGAGAGGTGTAGTGGATTTTAAGAAACTATGGGTGGTTTTTTGGTTTAGCCTAGAAAATATTAGCTTGATTGGCTTCTATGTTTAATGCGAGAAAATTGCGTTATGATATCTGGTGAGAGTGGTGAGGATCTAAATACCAGCATGCGTAAACTAGTGTCAATACTTAACTGACTAGTAGGCCCGTTGGGTTGTGAGACCTAGGGATCACAACCATGAGTTCGTGGTTCTTGTGGACTGTTATGGTCATGTGAAGAATCAACCTCTTATCCCGACTATCCAATAATCATAAGCCTTTTCAGCTTCTATGTTTAATATCAAGAGTTGTGTGATCTTCTCAGAATACCTTATGGGTGTTCTGGAAACTTGTATACATAATCCTATGTCTATGTCGATGAGAAGGTCTCCTGTATTTGGCTGCGGAACTAATGGATCACAACCAAATATTTTTTCTCTTTCGGGTTCTTGTATGGTCATGCGGATATCCTATCAAGGCAATCTATAGTTGGGTTGACTCGACCAGAATGTGTATGCTTTGTCATCTTTAATATTCAATTGTCTCAATTGTTCACTAACTACTTGTGGGTTTATTGTCATTTGAAAGACTTGAATCCTAAGCCCTTGATCTATATCTGTTAATGTTGCGAAGAGATTTGGCTGAGGTACTACCGGTTCGAATACGTAATCCCAGGCTCTCTAGGTCCCGTAATTGTCATGCAAGAGATAATCAAACTTTAACCAAACAAGTAAACTAACTATGAAATATATATCTACACTATGCTTATATTTCTTTTATTTTTTATTTTCAATAATGCATATTTGAATGAAATTTGAAGAGTAACTATTCTAATATATTTAGATAATGAACAATTAATCTAATAATAGAATTAAAACAAGCAAATTAGCCCGAAGTAGCAATTTTCCTATGCACTTGTGAATTTATCCTAAACATTTAAATAACTAACTAATTTAATCAAAAGACCTTGAATCTTACCTTAGAAGTGAGGAATAAATCACAACTTCTTAGAAGCTTATAATCCCCATGACTTCCACAGGTAACATTGAAAGCAAGCTTAACTGAAATAAAATGATTTGTTACTCTATTTGCTATATTGTAACTACAACTTTGATAGTTCAAACCTGAGTTTCTGAGAACCATGGTAAATCTAGTTGTGTCATGACTTATCCCCTCGGTGTTATCTATTTATTCCTTTGTGTTCTTGTGAATCCAAAAAGTGGGAATCTAATAGAAGCAATAGAAGGAGATACTTGAATAGTGGCGGCTTGAATGTAAATTGAATAGAATACAAGTAAGAGAGGGATAGTGCAAGTGAACAGAGCTTGACTATGCGATTCCTAGCAGGATTTATTATAGGGATACAATGCAAATATATCAAGAATTCTAGGATCTATTTCTTGTGACAAAACAACCTACTGACTCTAAGACTATCAAATGAACTTTAATCTAGAACTGAAACTATCTTATTCTAAGATGACTGTGTAGGATAACAATGGATCAAAATGAAAGTGTGAAGATTGATGATTTCTAAATTAGAAAGGAAGAAAGGAGCCTTGAACTGAGAGGCTAAGAATTCATACAAAATCTAAACTTATTGAAACTTATGGAAGAACTTCAAAACACACTGAATAATAATTCATAGAGGGAGAGGGGCCATTTTCTTATAAACAAGCTTGGTATTTATAGAATTTGGATTTACCAGAGGGTAAGTTTTAATTGAACTCTTTTATCATAAACAAAGAGAAATCACTATTTACCAGGTAGCTAAAACATAAATGCAAGTAAGAGTGGTTGAAGAATGTGAGTGCCACTTGAATTTTTCACGTTGACGAAAGCATCGAAAAGTTCGGAAAACACACAGGACCGTCACCCTGCACAGAGTGGCGGTTCTGGGACCGTTGCCCTATCACCGGTGGCGATCAGGACCGCCGCCCAAGCAGGTGGCGATCTTGAAACTAAAGACCAAATGTAAGAAAAGAGCGAACGGGGGTCGAACAAAGCATGTGGAGGCTGGATAAGGCATTTTGGGATGTAAATGTATACTCGGTGAGCTTTTCTAGATTCCAAACACCTTGCGAAGAGATTTGAACATCATTGGGGTTTCTGTGACCTCTTTCCAACAGTATAGTACCTAAAATGTTGGGTACGTACAATTTCCCCAAGTAGGGCTGAAGGTGAGGTTTCCCCAAGTGTGGGTGGAGGTGATCCCCCTCAAACTAGGAGCTGATGAGGTGTTAGATGGATTTAGTGAGTGGTTTGATAAATGGGTAAGTGATGAAAGTGAGGGTAGGTGGGTTGTAGGTAATGGTATGGTCACTATGGGTAATGGGTAAGGGTATATTGGGTAATGGGTAATGGAAATCAAATGCACACACACATATAGATTGTGACACGGTACCGGGGAAGAGCTTGCAAACTCTACGTCGGCCAAGGTCGATAGGTTTATCCAAACAAGGTTGAAGTGTTTCAGGTATCTAGGGTACATGATATGGTCTAGAAACACAACTTAGGTTAGGTGCAGGAACATTTAGGTATGATCCGGTACACCAAAGGTATGGTCGGGATAAACAACATGACAATAGGCAAGGTAAGGTCATTAGGCTAAACAACATGGGTAACAACATTGCAAGGTATAACGAGTACACAAATTCCATTGTCACAAAAGGTGGTTCAGTCAGGGTATGTAGGTCATGGCATGGGTAAGGCCGAGGTATAGGTAAATAACATGTCCCTAAATGTAATTAAGGAAATGTATAGGTAATTTAGGCTTATGGGTAGGGTGTAACAGGTGTTGGTAAGGTAAAAAGTTGTTGGGTCACTAATGTTTTGAGGAAAAATGGGCATAGGGTGGGTTTAAAAGGTAATGACAGGTGACCAATGTTGGTTAGGGTGTAACCAACGTTAGTTTAGTAGGTCATGACATCACCGATGTCGTTCGGAGTTGATTTGGGGAGAAAAAGTAAAATATGGGGTTTGACAAATTCATTTTAACTTGTTGGCATTTGTGAAAATGACAGAGAGGTGGTGCTTCCATGGAAAGTGACGTTGCGAAGTGTCGAGTTGAGTTGGCTAGCTGAAAGATCTTGAATGGTTGTTAGAAAACGGGTCATGAGATTGAGCAAAGCGAGATGATTGGTTGAGAGATTCAAGGTTGGACTTATCGAGGTTTGACACTATAGGAAGATAGTTTGAAATCATAGTATGATGACTTCTCTCATCAACAGACGGGATTCCCGACCAATACCTTCCACTTATCGACAAGCAAGATGACTGTCACCCGGAGGACATGTACGAGGATCCCGAGGCTTCTTATTGTTGGGAGCTAATATATTCTATTTCCTCTTAGGAATCGGTGGAGCTGATAGTGACAGTTTTTGGGGAGGTGATGGGTGAGATGATATATCATAGTGTGAGCCTGAGCTATGGAGATATGTATGCAACTTACCCACAGGAGACGAGGCTATCTGTACTGATGATGGAGGTGGTGGGTCATTTTACTCTACCAGATTCTGAGGGTGGGAGATTCCCATGAGCACTAATGGGAGTGCTTCAAGATATGATAGAGGATCATGTCTTCTTTTCTTGGGCACCAGCTTTCCTAGTGCAGCTATATAGGGAGCTATGGTCTTATGGGAGATTGTGGCTATTTGGGATGTCTTTACACTTTTTACTACACTATTGGGCATACGAGAACATCATATGTGTGCACCTAGTTGGTTTTCCATGAAATGATTGGTTCGGGGTGGATTTCTCTGAGTTAGATATAGACGTTGGGTACTAGTTAGTGGGTAGATGAGGGCGTCGAGGGGACTTATGATGTTTTATACTACGAAAAATTGTTTGAGGGCTTTCAGGAGTTGATATTGTGTGGAGGCCATATATTGGCTATCCCTTGTATAAGGGCATGGTAGAGGAGTTAGAGGAGCTCTAGCTATTGAGGTGGATACAGGGAATCGTTCGGCGAGTATTAGATGATACATGTAGACAGAGTTAGATGGTAGTTTGGGCTGCCATAGGATGTACCCCACCTTTTCCATTGTACCATCAAGATGACATGGAGAGACCCATGTCTCCACCACATCCAAGTGTGCCGACATGGCAAGAGGAGTAGGTGGTAAACGTATGGATTGATGACATAGGAGTCACCGATGGATATAGGCCATGGTGGGTGAAATAGCTACGGTGGTACCACCGAGGCCGGGCAACCAGATCTTGCCACGGTCATATGCAAAGAGATGCATTACGAGGGGCGGTGGTCACCCTACGAGGACGTAGATAATAGGTTTGTAGGGTCAATGTGAGGGGCACATGCGAGAGTGGCCACCCCGCAGCTTAGGTGATGACTTTATAGGCCCGATGGCACAGGGATAAGCTCCCACACAGGGCGTAGATGGTGATGGAATTTAGGTGGCCACCTTACATGCGTAAGTGATAGGTTTGCAGGGCCAAATGGCCACTACATAGGCATAGGTAGTGGCCTTATTAGCTTAGCTTGCAACACAAGTACCTCCACAAGCCCAGGGACAAGGTCCCATACTATAGGTTGCAGCGGTAGGACATGGTCCCATGGTACAGGGAGGAGGACATGGATCATAGGTACAGGGACTCGAGGCCAATATTAGTAGGACATGGCTCATAGGTTACATTGAGACCCATGGCACCACCTTAGATGGTGTCGATGATGAGGTTTAGGGATTCCCTGAACGAGGCTCGTTCTTATCGGGATCACCTAATGAGTGCTAGGATAGATGTTCCCTCATATGCTGAGTACAGAGCCTAGTAGGAAGCTAATGAGTGGATGAGATCCAAGACTCATAGTTCAGGGAGTATAGGGGCCATAGATCCCATGGATAGGGCCAGGGCGAGGTTACGAGTTCTCAGAGGCCAGACCCGAGTGAGGGCAAGGGAGGATCAAACCGAGACCCATGAAGGGTATAGAGATGCTGGTAGGATGACAAACAGTCAGGAGGAGGAGACATGTGAGACTGACTCGAAGGATATCAGGTGGGGTGATGATTAGTCATTTGATATGAGTAGTGTTTTGATTTTTGATATTTATACCGACTTGTGTGCCGAAGATAGTGAGGCTGTATCAGAGTGATTTGAGATACTTGTATTTATTTGTATCTCTGTATATATGTATTGATACACAGACTCTCCCATTTATATAGTTGATGATATTTATTGGATGAATGATGTACTTGATTAAATTTCCATTGTTATTGTGTTGTTGATGGAAACTAGGTGAATTAGGCATGATTGCGTCGAGGTCAGTTAGGCATGATGGAATTTAGGTCAATTAGGCATGGTGGAGTCTTGGTGATTTAGGCATGATGGATTCTAGGTGAGTTAGGCATGATGGATTCAGGTTTAGGCATGATGGAGTCAGGTTTAGGGGTTTGATTTAATGTCCAAGTGATTAATAATATGGAAAATAAATGATGATGTATATGTATGTTGTGGTTTAAATTTTCAATTGTTTGATATAATGGAAATGTGAAATGTATGATATGATGATGTAATTAAATGGTAGGTATGTATGTTTATATATTTGTTTAATTTCCAAGTGTTATGTAAAATGGAAACTAACTAAGGTAGAATGAGATTAGAAAAAAGGGGGAAAATTGGTTAGGGTAAAGAGTAGCTAAACTAACCTCTAAGGGCCCTATGCCCTTGGAGTGCTGCATATATAGCCTTGACGAAAAGGGGCCTCAGGCCGATGTAGTTCTCTTGTAAGCTAGGGAGGAATATGATGAGGTAGAAGGATGGGTTGTTAGGTTATAGGCATGGTTGAATTTAGGTCATTTAGGCATGGTTGAGTTTAGGTCAGTTAGGCATGGTTGAATTTAGGTCAGTTAGGCATGGTTGAGTTTAGGTCATTTAGGCATGGTTGAATTGAGGTCATTTAGGTATGGTTGAATTTAGGTGTCGAAGGCTTGGTCCTGTATAGGATAATCAACAAGTAATGAAGAAGGTGATTAGTAAGAGGTGACAAAAAATCTACCTAATTGACAAGAACCATAACAAGTCTATCATACCAAAGATGGGCTTATGAATGTAAGACCCTAAAGGTGTTGCATGATTGACTATTCTAAGGGTGAAGAAAGTCACATGATCACAAAATTTCGCATTTGCGAACGTCCCTTGAGTGGGCAGGAAATTAGGGTGAAAAGGTGATGAGGTGAAAATGGTTTGGTTTTAGCGTAACCTGGTGTGAGACAACATGCCTATTTGGCAAGAGACCCAAGATCAAAATAGGCAAGTCCATGATAAAAAAGTTATATTTTTCTTTTTGATTTTGTTTTTATAGACTGATCGATGTGGGAAGTCTATATGGGATGAGTAGATTATCTCCTTGAGGTCTTCATGAAGCTGATCGATGTGGGAAGCTTCTAAATATTTTATTTTATTTTTGCAAGAATAGTCTTCTTTTTATGATAGACTATGTACAATATGGCTAGCTTTGTATAGCTGTCCTTCGAGGGAGCAATCTATTTATAGCAGTGAGATAGAAAGAGTAGATGTCCTTTTTGAGGGAGTCATCTTTTTTTTGGAAGTTTGACTCAAGGAGTGGAATCCCATTTTACTTTTGAAATTGTTTTGTTTTTGGACTTTTAGGTCATGGACAAGACTATAGAGAAAGATAGGCTCTTGTGTTGAAGACAAAACCATAACACACAAAGGTTAACTATGAAAGAGAGGGTTTAAGGAATGAATGAACATGAGATTCCATCTTGAAAAAGATGAAAAATATCCATGAGAATCATGTCTTGAGTAGAGCTGTGGTACTCATATTTAAGACAAGGCTGAAAAAGTGACGGGTAATCACATGATTCTTGTTTAGTCGTTGATCCTTAAAATAGGTAAAATTGAAGGTGAATGATGCTCAAGGATGAGCATTATAACTAGACAAAATGTGATATAGGACTTGAATTAGAAATAGAATGGTTGAAGATGCGAAGGCATTGAGGGCTCAAGTTCAGGTTTAATTTTGAGTGAAGATAAAAGATAAACACCTGATCCATGGGTATGAATAACAATATAGGGTCTACGCCAATTAGGAGAAAATTTTCCCCATTTACTTTTCTTCTCTTTTGTTACATGTTGATTTTACTTCAGGACAAGGTCACTGACCTGGAAGGTTCATTCATGGATTATCATAGGCACATTTAATACATTTTTGGTATATTTGGAGGTTATCAAGAGCATTGAGATGACGTTCATCTAATAACTCGAGTTGTGCCAAACGGTCTTGGAAAAAGTCATCATTGTTGAGCATCTCTTTGAGTGAGATATGAAGAGATGAAAGCTAGACTTCAAGAGGCAGAACAACCTCTGTACCATAGACCAAAGAGAAATGTGTGGTGGTGGTTGAGGTACGAACACTATTGCGATAAGCCCATAAGGAAAAAGAATGTGCCTATGCCAATCATTTCTAGTATCATCAATTACTTTTATAAGAATTTTGTTTAAGGTTTTTTGGTTGATTCCGCTTGGCCATTGGTTTGAGGGTAATAAGGTGAATAAAATCTAAGTTGAATGCTAAAGGCATCACAAAGTTTCTATAGGTTTTTTTTGAACTGTTTTCCGTTATCAGTGATGAGGCGGTGAGGAACACAAAAGCGACAAATGATGTGATGATTGAATAATTCACATATTTTCTTGGATTTTTTAGAAATAAGAGATATGGATTCAACCCATTTAGTGTATTATTCAGTAGCATTAATAATCCATTGATGACATTGTGAAGAATGAGGATTGATCTCTCTGAAAATATCCAAACCCCATTGAGAGAAATGCCAAAGGTCTCGTGCGAACCTGTAAGGCATGAATAGGTGTGTGATGAAGATTAGCATGTTGTTGGCAGTTCACACAACATTTGAAATTATCAAAAAAATCATGGTTTAAGGTGGGCCAGTAATATCCTAGGAGGAGAATGCGTTTAGTGACATCTAAACCAATGAAGTGACCTCCACAAATTCCTTCATGAACTTCCTTTATGGTATAGGGAATTTCAGAACTTGTAACGCATCGTAGGAGGATACCATCAAAGCTGCATTTGTATAGAAGACCACCCATGATGACATAACGAGAGAAATTTTTGAGAAAGGCTCGTTGTCCATTGCGAGTAAGATTTGGAAGCAGAATGGAAAGGGAAAGGTAGTTAACAAACTGCTTATACCAAAGGTCACGTGGGTCAGGCTCAATGGTTCCAACAAGGTTGATGTCTCAAAATAGACCTTTGTCTTAGCCTTTGTAGCCTTTGTACTATAGCATTTGTACTATGACAAATATTTTCGAGTCGGAGGGTGAAGCGGGGATTTGAGAAGAAAGGTAGGCCATGATGTGCAAAAATTTATTAGTGGAATGCGGGGTGGTTTGAAGTTCATAATGGTCAAAGGTAGTCAAAAGTATGTCAACATGATGCTTATAATTTTGAAGTATCTTGTTACGACAATTTGGTGTATACCATTAACTTGGTTTATAACCAATTGAGAATCATCAAATATATTAATTGATTTAAAGTGTAAGGCGATGGTGGTTTGAAGGCCTAATATGAGTACTTTATATTTGGCAATATTGTTAGTATAATAAAAATCTAGTTTGAAAGATAATGGCATAGGATCACCATAGAGAGGAACGAGGATAACTCTGGCACCACCCCCACACTAACATTTGGAACCATAAAAAAATAGGGTCTTCTCGGTAAATGATATCGTCCCAAAGAGAGGGTCAGTATGGATTTGTCTGGGAAATTGAAGTTAGAGGATTGATTTACGGAGAGAGGTGCTTTTGTAAGTTGGTTAGCGATGGTTTTTCCTTTGGCAAATTTTTGATGGATGAATTTGAGATCTAGGTCTGCAAGAAGCATGAGCGACATGCAACACATTGATGTTGATAGGGCTTGGCGTACATGCAATGTAAGGGTCAATATTGGTGACAATGAAGGTTTTGTGGTTAAGTAGGTAATGGCGAAGTTTAGTGGAGACAAAAACTAAGGCTAAGTAGAGTTTTTCGGCGTGAGTGTATCTAGTTTCGTAGTCTAAAAGTGTTAAACTTATATAATAAACCGTTTGTTCCCTATGTTGCGTGTCACGGTGAGCGAGCATGCCACCCAAGGAACGATCAGTGGTAGAAATGTAAAGGTAAAATGGTTAGTCATCCTTAGGTGGAATGAGCATAGGTGGTTGGAGGAGGTATTGTTTTAAGGCATCAAAGGATTTGTGGCATTCATCATTCCATTTGAAGGAGACATCCTTTTCGAGGAGATGATGAAATGGGTGGCAATGGTCAAAAGCTACGAAATAAAATGAAGAATCGATTCCAACTTTCCTTGCAAACTACGAAGTTGGCGAAGGTTAGTAGGTGGAGGCATTTCAAGAATAGCCTTGATTTCGGTGGGGTCAAGTTCTATGCCACACAAAGAAACGATAATAATAAGGAGATTGCTTTGAAAGGATAGGGAAGACACACTTTTTGGGTTGAAGGTGAACACAATACTTGATGAGATGGTCGAACATGACCTTGAGGATGGTAAGGTGTTTGGCCGATGTTTGGATTTGTCAATAAGATTGTAGACGTAATATTCCAATATGTAATACATAATTTCATGACAGATCTAAGTCATAGCCCATTGATATGTGGCACCAAAGGTGGCACCCATGTTTTTAAGGCCAAAAGGCATGACACAATAGCGAAGATTCCCAAGGAGTGATGAATGCGGTTTTTGTTGATCTTAGAGGTAAGAAATATTTTTATAACTTGAGAAATCATTTATGAGTGATAGCATCTCATGACCGGTGGTGAGATCAACTAGTTGGTCAATCTTGGGTAGGGAAAGTCATCTTTAGGGAAACCTAAGTTAAGGTCACGTAAACCGTGCAAATGTGGAGTCCCCTATCACTTTTGTGACAGGGACAATGTTAGAGATCCATTTAGGGTAATCAATGGGTAGGATGAAGGAAACCGAAAGAAGGAATTGGAGTTCTTCTTTGAAAAGAAGGGAAATGCGAAGATGTATTTTCCGTAGCTTCTGTTTCACGGGTTTGGCTTCAGGAATAGTGACGATATTGTGGACCACAATATTTGGGTCAATACCGGGCATATTAGTGTAGGACCAAGAAAAATCGTTGCTATGATCCCGAAGGAAAGAAGTAAAAGCTTATTGTTGAGTAACATCTAAATATTGGCCTATCTTTAGAATGTTTGGATCAACCTAAGTGTTAATATTTATTGGCCTATCTTGAAGGTAACGACCGATGGATATACAAATCTTGACACTTGAGGTAGGTGATAATAAAATCATCGTCCTAACATTAAACGACATTAATAGAAGGTGTATCATTATTGATTATGTTAGGATACATGAAGGGAAGAGAAGAGGGAGCCTCGCCATCTCGTTGATAAGTTAGAGGTCCCAAAGAAATGGTGTTCACGAATAATTTTTTTAGGAGGAATGGATTATGGATCCATAGACTTCATAGGTGAACATGGTGAAGTTGGTGAATGGGGTGAAGAAGGTTTATCATCCTTAATGAGTTCAACTCGGGCCTTCTTGGGAGATGGTTTGACAAAGCCAATACCACTGCGGTCTTTCTATTTATGAGTGGTGCACGGGATGACAATATGGTGGCATTGTTCATAGAAACCAAAGCCAAAGCCACTCTATGCACAACAATGGAGAAAGGTGTGGGAAAAACATAGGTTGGTGAGAGATTGAAGGCTAGATGAAAATGGCTGCGTTTGGGAAGGTGACTCGGATGAGTAAGTAGAAGTATCAAGTCCCCCATATGTTAAGTTGGTGTGAAGGTGGGGAGGACTGTAAGGGAAAACCTTGCTATATACGGTGATCATAGCGAGGATGCTTGTAAATGTTACAATACTCTTGAGGAGTAAGGAATATGTTAATGTTATACAAGAGGTACTCCCCAGTGAGACGTTGAAAAACACCTTCTACGGGATTGGTAGTTGGTATATGGGTAGCAATAATGGATGAATCATTGGAAGAAGGAGTGTTGGTTAGTTGAGGAATAGATGTGTTAGTTGTAGAGGCTACGGTGGCAATGGGAATAGAGGAGTTAGGTGTGGGAGAGGTAGTGACAACGTTGGTGGATGGGGCCATGGGTGAATGAGAGGTGGCGGTGGTGGTAGATGCCTTAACTGGTATAAGGACATCATTAGGTCTATACAACATGCTACAAGTTTTGAATGGTCAAGGTTCGGTTGGAATAGTATATTTATGTCCTTCATTTTCAAATTTTACAAAACAATGTAAGGTTTAAGGAACACAACTCATAACTCGAGATCCAAGGTTGGCTAAGCAACAAGTCATATTGAATTCCCCTTCTAAGACGTAGAATAGTGCGGCGATACGGGGGCCTATGCAAATATGGAGAATGATGAATGTAACATTGAATGAATGAATGCAACATTGCGAGGGCCTATGCGAGGGTCGAAGTTATGGCATCATTGAATGAATGCAACATAAGCGGGTTATTATGCATGCAATTGACATGGTTGTGCATTTGGTTGTCTATATGGGAGGAGATAATGTTGATGCGGACACTACCATCAATCATAATGTGTCAAACACATATATTATCAATATAGACGGAGATGAATAGGGTGAGATCAAGATCATCGATTGGAGAGGTACAATCTTGTCATCGAGAAACGAGAATGGATACTTGATGAGTGGTAGTGGAGTGCGAGAGGAAGGGGATGAAGTTGTGAGAGAGGCCACATGGTGAGGAGTGATCATGGATGTCACGGGTGTAGGGTCGTGAGGCAAAACCTCAATGGATTACGAGAACTTCCACGAGGGCTGTCGGTGAGACTCAAAGGTTTGGACAAGGTTGTACAATGAAATTTTGAGAGGATATTGGTGCAATTGTTTGATCATCATATGATGGGAAACCCCATCAGAAATATGGGATGTGGGTCCCTGAATGGTTATTCTTGGTGTGGGTGTAGATGGTATATTAGGCACAAGATTAGTGGATGGGTTGGTTCTTTTCTCCCTTCCTTTGTCTTTATGGGCGCGAGTGGTAATGTTAACCATATTAATATGGGGTGAGGGAGCAACTGAGTCATGATAGGTATAGTGATAGGATGGGAAATAGAATGAACGAAAACATTTTTGTGAAATAAGTTGGGCGCACTGACATTTTGGTGGCGTTTTGGCTAGCTCTCTTATGCGGACCATATTAATATCAAATGTTGGAGGTGGATAAAAAGGTTGCGGAGGTGGAGATGAAGGTATATGGATAGGTAAGGGATGAAGGTGTGTGGTGATAAGTGAAGATGGAACAGGGTCCTCATTTAAAAGATCATCATTGTCAAAGTTTTCTTGAGGAGGACATAGTTAGAAAATAACAATTTTTAGAGCCTTACAGGTTTTCTACATCATGCCCGACACACAATGATAAGAAAAATTTTAGTGTCATCAAACCTTGCTTGTGTGGGTTTGAGTGGGTCGTAAGGTCTAAGTGGTGGCAATGTGATGACAACGGTGATGAGGCCATAAATTGGCCATAAATTACCATTATTTTGTCCTTCTAAGTTATCTTTGAAAGTGGATTCAAATGTAATCTAGGAACTTCTAGTTTTCTTAAGATAGAATATATGATATATATCTTGTTCATTATTTAGAAATATTTTGTTATCTATTTTGTTGACTAATCCTATTGATTATTTGGGAAAAGATGCAAAGTCTTGTGTATGCAGGCCATAAAGAAAAATAATGCTAGTATTGGGAAAAGTGGAATTGATCATGAACAATACATTTAAACTCAAACATGATTTCATATTCAGATTCCTCTCAAAAAATTATGCAAGTTTAAAAAGAATCATCTCAATCCAAGATCACATACAAAAGTTAGAATTGTTTTAAGTTAGCTCAGAACTCGCGGTTTAGTTCCGAACTCGCGAGGTTTAGTTCCAGAACTCGCAGATTTAGTTCCAAAACTTGCAAGTTTAGTTCCAGATTTCATAGGTTTAGTTCCGGAACTCACAAATTTAGTTCCGAAACTCATAGATTTAGTTCGGAACTTGTAGATTTAGTTCCGGAACTTGCATCAATCGAATAACATTTAGTTCCAAAACTTGCAATTCGTATATTTATATTTTCAAGCAATTAAAACAATGGACAAAGCTGCAAGGTATAGAATGACAGTTAGTTCTAGAACTTACAGATTTAGTTCCGGAACTTGCAGATTTAGTTCCAGAACTTACATAAAAGGAATGAAAACTTTATTTCGGAACTTGCATAAAAGGAATGACAACGTTAGCTCCGGAACCTACATCAACGGAATGACAGTTTTTGAGGAATTGTGAAAAATTAGAGAATCCAATGGAAAATATGAGAGTTTTTTTGTTCATAGCAATGTGTTTAACATAAACCTCATTCATATTTGCTACAAGTTTTACCAATGAAGATAAATCTAACTTTTAGTGAGTGCAGTCCGAGGAAAAAGTATATTAGACGAGCACTAAAAGTTCTATACATAGAAACAAAAAAAGTCAAACATAAAATATGAGATAGGTTTTTATTCATAGAAATGTGTTTAACAAAAAAATCATTCAGATTTGCTACAGGTTTTACCAATGAAGAGAAATCTAACTTTTAATGAGCTGCATTCTAAGGAAAAGTGTATCATATGAGCACTAAAAGTTCCATAAATAGAAACAGAAAAATCAAACGGAAAATATGAGAGAGGTTTTGTTCATAGAAATGTTTTTAACAAAAACTTCATTCATATTTTCTACAAGTTTTACCAATGAAGAGAAATCTAACTTTTAATGAACTACAGTCTGAGGAAAAAATGTATCACACAAGCGTCAAAAGTTCCACAATAAAAAACAAGAAAGTCAAATGGAAAATACGGGAAAGTTGTTTTGGTCAAAATCATATTTTAAGGAAAAACATCCTTCCAATAATGTAGGAGAATAAAATCATTGTGATTTTTGTTACCAAAAAGTAAGGAGAAGATTTGGGAGCAAATCTTCCTAAAATAAGCAAAAGATAAGATTTGACTCCAATAATATATCTCTCTCCATATTTTGTGGAGATGGATATCTTAGTTATTAGGATTGGAATAAAGATAAGATAAGATTGCATTTCCTAAAATAAGGAGTTAGTTAGATACATGAATTATAAATGCAACCTTGCACACTAAGATATATAATGTTTTTCTCCCAAGAAATCAAGATCTGTTCTTTCTTTCCAATATTTTAAAGTAAATTTATTCTAAAAGTTCTGAATTGAAAGTATGAATTAAGTCCTCTTCCAAGGAATGAGCTGGCCACTCATTCCAAGGAAGATGGATCAATGTGTTAATGTTTATTTCTTTATTTCTGTAATTTTCCTTTTGTTGTAAATTTCTATTTTTTTAATGTTATGTAATTTCTTTTGTGAACCTACAGTGTCTTTTCCTCTTTCATTTATTTTCAATTCAGAAATTTCATTTATGCAAGTGTGTTTACATTTTCTACAAGTGTGATTTCCTTTATGCAAGCATGCTTTTATATTCTTGCAAGTGTGATTTTCTTTATGCAAGTGTGTTTACATTTATGCAAGTGTGCCTTTAAATTTCTGCATGTGTGATTTATTTTATGCAAGTTTGGATTGTGTTTAAAGAAGCTGCTTTCCAAGATCTTATTCTCTTTATGTATACAAACTTCAGACACCAACCCGAATTAACATTATTAATGGCGAGGTTTGACGACCCTCATCAAATGGTCTCTAAAAGGTTTGCTAAGATCTTGGAGTATGAACCTACTAATGGATCACAATGTGAGGAAAATGTGGGTCTGGATGGAAGTGTGGGCGATTTTAGTGGGAGAGGTGCTGCAAGAGGTGGAATCGGAGGTGGGGTAGATCTAACCACTGGTTTGATAGGTAGTATTATTTTATGCTTGGGTTGTCCCTTCTTGGGTAAAGGCGGAGCAAATGATATAACGATAGAAGGTGTTGTAGGTTTGACTACCTCTTTGGAGGGTAGTTGGTTTTTCAACTTTGGTTACACCTTCCTAGGTAAAGGTGAAGACGGTGTGCATGATGTAGAAGGGAAGGCATATGGCATAAGGGGACGGGTTAGCCAAGGTGATAATGGAGGTGTGGTGAAGGTTTTGGAAGAGGTGAGGTGGAGGGTATTGGTTGAAGAGTGGAGAATACCATATGTGGGGAGGAGGCTACCGGCGGTGGTGCGGGTATAGGTGGTAAAAAGGTTGTAGGTGACAGCGAAGGCATATGATGTGTAGGTAAGTTAGGTGCAATAGAGGCTTGTGATGAGGAGGTGGGTTGTTGTGCTTTTAGGTTGCACAGGGTAGGAGGCTATTTGGCCAAGGTTGATAGGTGAGGTCTTAGGATATATGGAATTGGTGAAGGTGACATAGGGGTAGTGGCGAAGCTAGTATATGCGGCCTAGGAGATTAGGTCCTCTTCTTAGGTGGAGGAATATTTTTGTGTGGGCTTGTGAGGATGTGGCTAAATCTGATTTGATAGGAGGATGAATTAGGCTTGATGTCAATATGACACCCAATGTGGTAATGGTTACGGGCGTGGGGGTAGGTATGAGTAATGATGACGGTTTAGGTGTTGGCAAAAGTTCAATTGTTGGTAAGGGTTTAGGTGTGGGTGAATGTGATGAAGAAGAGGTTGTTACAAATGGTATGGGTTATTACAAATACATTTTGTAACATTATTAATATATTGTAATATTATTAATAATGAGTTTATATAACTCATATTAATAATATAGTTAGTGTGAGTGTGTTGTGATAAACAACTCACATAGCTATTCTGGAGTGTGAGTGATCCTAGGGATAAGCTTGATAGATTCATGGAGAGAGATATGAGGAATACTAAGTGATAAGACTTGACTCCTAGATTATAGGATCAATAATTTGTATAAGAAGTTGTCTCTAGATGAATACAATATCTTGGATGAATTTAATTTGCATATTATAGTATTCGGTGTTTATTTCTCATATTATATTGCAGCTTCTAATAGTGGTATCAGAGCAGTCCCTTCCTGATTGTATTCATGATGAGAGTCTAAACGCTTGTGTTGTGTTCAACATCTAGCATCCCCATATCAGACTATTTTTTTGTGTGTGAGAGATCACGTGTACCATAACAGTTTTGTAGTGTTTTGTTCAAGAATATTTTCAAAGTTTTCTTCCAGCATTCTGATCTACCCAACCACAATAATCTAGTATGCCATTGAGATATTTATCCTATTGGATTTATAACAGAATTGCGTAGAAGAATTCGTGCAGATCCTCTACTAGATCAGCTAATACATCAGATGGTGAGTTCATGAATTTGGCTATTCCATCGAAGATCGTAGAAAGGTGTGAGAAAATACATAAATATGTCAACACACAGACTTGTCAAGAGATTCGGCATTGTGCTATAAGATTGTGTTTATTCGCATCACCGTCAGATCCATATTCTGATGTGTTCATCACAAAGCAGCCAACTCAAATTTCACTTGACAATATTAACAACTGTGTATTTCATTAATTCTGTATGAGGCCTTCTATGACCAGAGCATCGAATCTACATCTACAAATTGAATCAGGATAAAGTTCTCCTTAACAATCTATATACGGTAGCCGCAAAACAAGATTTCTTACTAGATTCCATGTATGCATCATGTCATATTGTATTGTTGATCAAAGCTCAAAAATTCGTCACCTCAGTCCATGCCTATCATATCTGTTCAGGATGTATTTGTGATTGGTCATTTTCTGCATACAATCTGTAAGTCCACATATATGTACCTCTACATTAGTGTTTTGAGTTTTAATACTTCGATTTATTTTATGTTTATTGGTTTTAATTCTTACAATTTAATGTGATCATTTTGTCAAATATCATTTAATTTTGAGTGTCTATTATCCTAAAAGTGTTATCAAGTCTTGTTTTTATTGAGTCTTTGTCTTTATCGCATTGTTTTTACCAAAAAAAAGAGTCATTTATATGTCTGTTACTGTAGTCTATTTGAGTTGTAAAAGTTTTCAAATCATTTGTCAAACTTGTCAAGTCAATGTTTTTAGTCAAATTGAGTCATTACTCGTATGTCGTCTTTAGTCAAATATTGTAAAAAAATTACCTCACGGATGCATTTTCGGTGTTACCCAACGTCCAATTTTTGGGAGAATCACATGAATAATATTGTAGTTCTGATGATATTTTTGATGACGTCGAAGAAGGAAATGTGCTGGCCGGGACCCTACAATACTACCCGGGACCCTATAAGGGTGTGCTTCCCTTGACTCTACTTGGGGGCTGCCACCCCAGACCCCCACTTTGGAATTTAAGAACCAAAGTGAATATTTGTGGGGAAGATGCATCGACAAAAGGTGGTACAAATTTGAGCTTGAACATCCAATTTTCTGAGTAAGCAATGTGATTCATCGGAGAGGACGGAGAGGTCGGAGGTCGATTAGTGACCTCTCGTTAGTCACCAATGATGAGGCCACATGAAGCTATGGTGGCGTGTGTGTGTGTGTGTGTGTGTGTTTTATTTCAGATTTACAGTTTATTTCAGTTGTGTGTAGTATGATTTCAGAGTTCCTATTTGAATAAGTGAAATGTTCACATTGAGGGGGAGGAACTGGAACATGGTCTCAATGTTCAATTTTCCCTCTATTCAATTTGTATTCAATAAGCAGTGGTTCCTACATATTCCCTAAAGGAAAGACATAGTGGACAGATGAAAGCACAAAGGAAAAGAAGCAACATGATTTTTGGGTTGTTGGTTGTCCTGTAAAACCATCCTTTGTTTTAGGTTGTTGGTTGTCCTGTAAAACCATCCTTGTTGAGGTTGTTGGTTGTCCTTGTAAAACCATCCTTGCAGGTTGTTGGCTGTCCTACAAAACCATCCAGATCATGAGCACGCATAGGCGGCAAGCTGTAGAAGGAAGTGTGATTATTTTTTCTACCTTGTCAACATTAGGGGAGTGTATATTGGGAATTAATAATGTTAACAATAGGGAGTGAATGTTACAAATACATTGTGTAACATTATTAATATATTGTAATATTATTAATAATGAGTTTATATAACTCATATTAATAATATAGTTAGTGTGAGTGTGTTGTGATAAACAACTCATGTAGCTATTCTAGAGTGTGAGTGATCCTAAGGATAAGCTTGAGAGATTCATGGAGAGAGATATGAGGAAGACTAAGTGATAAGACTTGACTCCTAGATTATAGGATCAAGAATTTGTATAAGAAGCTATCTCTAGATGAATACAATATTCGGATGAATTTAATTTGCATATTATATTATTTGGTGTTTATTTCTCATATTATATTGCAGCTTCTAACATGGGCATGGTTGGTTTAGTTGTCTAAAAAACCTTTTGATAAAGCATGGAGGTATCAATAGATGACATTTGCATTTGGGTTGAAAAAGGAAGCCGAAGGTGTCCCCAAATTATGGAATTATCAACGTAATCCAAGCGGTTAGCCAGAATGAAAATGACATTGTTGTAGGAGGAGATGATGTTGACTTGGTGGTAATCCCTGTAAAAAAATGTCTCGTGAGATAGGAATGGTTGGCTTCAAATCTCTCACGGCAAGAGAGCTAAGAGAAAATCAACAGGATCTGGAAGGCTAATGGGGAATTGTCACCAATAGGTAGTGGCGCTTCTAAAGGATCTTTGATGGGTAGGGGAGATGATGAGTGGGATGAGGTAGGTTCCTCTTTTGGTGGAGAGGAAGGTGAACATGAATCTCATGTGGGTAAGAGAGTTAACACCGTGGGTTGTTTGTTAGGTTGAGAGGTGTGTGGGGAAATGACATCGGTCGATATTGCATACTCCTCCGTGGGTGAAGGGGAGATAAGGGAGACTCCTATTTGGGTAAAGGAGTAGATGAAACAAGATCCATCGTGGGTAAATGATCTTGTGTAAGAATCTCCTTGATAGAGGGATAAGCGGAAATTAAGGAAGGGATGGTACGACTTCAAAAATAACATGAACCTCACAGACATTCACTGTCATTAGTCAAAGGTTCATCAATTTGGTTAGATGACGAGGTGTGATTAGGAAACAAATTCTTGAAGATATGCAAGTTTTGATTAGCCAGTGCATTCAGGTTGTCTAAGATGAGATCTCCATTATCTAACATTTCCTAGACAATGTTTTTGAAGGTTATACAATTACCATCGCTATGACCTTTAACACGATGATAGTTGCAGTAATCATGTTCCTTGTACCATGCATGCATAGGATGAGTGGGGTCAAAACCAGTATGTGGTTTGATGGGTGGAAGAGCAATTGCTCCAGATTTTAGAAGTTTTTCTAAACTGAAGAATAGGGCTCTCCTATGGGAGTGTACTTTCATTGCTCCCACTTGAACTAGAAATATTGAATGGGAGAAAGGTTGGAAGTAGGATTTGATTGATTGGATGGGTGAGATGGGATAGATTTTAAAACTACCACGTTGGCAAATCCTTTGGCTTTGGAATAATTGTTTTGGGGTTTGGAAGAGGAAGAGGCATCATTTGACTTGAATGCAGTGTTTTTGTTACGCAATTGAATTTTCTTCTCTTCTATGGCACAAATTTCAAGTTTTCTAGCCATGGTGAACGCCTCGTTGAATGTGTGGAAGGTTTGAACTTGGAGAGTTGGTGAGATGTGTCTAGCACAAGCCCTAGTAAACAACTCTATAAGCTCGGTTTGAGGTAGTTGGAATGTGAGCTGGTTGATGAGGCTTCGCCAACGAGTGACAAAATATGTGATAGATTCGTCTTTGTATTGTCATGTTGAGTACAAGTCATTCATGGTGACCTTCTTGACGATATTGATCGAAAAATGGTCCAAGAAGGATTGAGCCACTTGATTGAATGAGAAAATGGAATGTCTAGGTAAAACACTATACCAATCCAACGCAGGCTGTCAAGGACATTGGGAATGTCTATAAGAGTAGAGCATCATCATGAGCGATTAGATAACACCTATGTTTGAAAGACCACAAGTGTTCTCATGGGTCTTATTTGTTTGTTGAACCCATTTAATTTGGACATTTCCCAATGTGTAGGGTATGAATGAATGGGAATATATGGATGAATGGGATCATTGTATATTTCATCATATGTCAAAGAGTTGCGAGAGACAAAACCGATGCTTCCAATGTCTACATATTTTCCATCATCATTTTAATAAGGTCGTTGGTAGGTTGTGATGATTGGGCACCCCCTGTAGTATAAGGGGGTAGATGATGAATGTATGATGAGGATGAAATCCTAGTATATGGTGGTGCAAGTATGAGAATTGTGAGGGGGAATAGATGTAGGCGAAAAATATCCCAAATAGGCGATAGATGAGATAGGGGTTGTTGGTGATATGTGTAAGTAGGTGGGGTGGATGTAACGAATCTTGTAGTGATTAGAGGTAAAGATTACGGGATGGAGAGGATGATGTTTTGGAATGGAGTATGGGTTGCCAACACCATGGGTGGCTGCGATGCAATAGGTATATACGAGGTGACAGGTGCTAGATGGGGATATGCTCAAGGTGACTGATGAAGGAATGGTTGACACCATGGGAGCAACTGACATCAATGGTGCGATAGATGTTGTAGGTGTAACAAATATAGATGTTGTGGGGTCAAGTTGTGACACCACAGGTGGTAAGGTGGAAGAAGGTAAGGCCGAGCTAGTAGTAGCTAATGTGGAAGTGGGGGCAAGGGTAGAGGAATGAACACAGACATGCCATATACCAGTTGTCTTGATGAGTCTTGAGTAGATGAATGGGATAAATAGTATTGTAAGGCAGCAGGATTTTGGTCAAGGAGTCTTGCGAACTCCTTGTCACCAGTACTAATAATAATGGGCTGAGTAGGATCCACATGTGACATGATGGAAGGTCATGTGATGGGCTAGGCGGGAATAGTTGAAGGCTAGCATGGAACACGAGGGAATTGGCTTGGCTACGAGTCAAAACCATGTGAGTTAGCGTAGACATGGTAATATGATCTTTGTAAATAACATAGAGGCATAGAGGAAATGGAGAAAATATGTTTCGGGAGGTAAAAAGGTCATTGTTTTAATTAAAAATTAAAACACAAGAACCGACGATGGTTGGGTTAACCGATGACGGTGATAGAGGGTGACCGATGATGGTTAGGGTGACCGATACCGGTTATTGTGGAATAATCAAAATTTTGATAAATGTGGTAATAACTAATGAAAATGAGACAAAATCTAGATTTGATAGTGATTTCAAAGGTCCAAAGGTATGATGATGTATTTGAGAAACCCCATAAAGAATGGAAATGTGATGAGTGTTGTTTTGGTGAAATAACCCAAAAAGCAAGAAACTGACAATGGTTAGGTAAACTGGCGATGACAGACAGATGTAAACGATGATGGTCACTGGACCGACGCCGGTCCGTGTGAAATTTAAAAAGGTGAAGAAAATGGGATTTAGTGAAGTGGATCAGATAGAATACCAACCCAAAAACTTGAGTATGGTAATGATGAACCCCAACACACTCAGAAACAATTGGAATACACCAACTATGATTGTGGAGTGTGAAAGGAAGAAAATAATGAAGAATACAACCTCACAACTCAAAACAAAAATCAAACAAAAAATAAGAAACACGAAATCCTATTGGTGAATTTTATGTTTTAGCTTATGCTATTTAGGATTGACTTGTGAATAGAACAAAGTTTTTGGTTTGATATAAGGTACCCTATGAAAAGCCAAGAACTAAGGATGGTTTCAAGTAAAGTTTTGGCAAGGTTGGTCCTTTCATGAGATAATGAATGGACAGAGAAACCAGCTAGGCGTCCACTTGTCAATCCTCTGATCGTGTGATTGTTGACAACTTCTTCCAGGTAGGATGATGTTTAAGAAGATGTGTAAATTATTTAAGTGGTTTGGTATAGAGAGTGTGCAAAGTGAACTACGATTGAATTAGTCAACCATCAGTTGGGCATGACTTCTAGCGTATAGGTTGCCCTCAATTAATGTGAGCTACAATGCAACAAACTAGAATGAAATGCAAATGTTTTAAGCCCAAATCCACAATTACATTTGATGTAGAAAATGGAGAACAGAAGAGGAATGATCTTTCACTAATGGAACACAGTAGAAAGAAAGATGTGTTATTTTTAAAGCACCAAAACATGATTTTGTTTAGACATGATAGAAAGGAGAAATATTCAAGAGAAGAAAATTAATGTGAATAATTTTCAAAGGGAAATAAACACATAATTTTTACCTAGGAATGAACAAATGCAACAGAACCCCTGATGGGTCCCACCGAGCATGCCAAAATGTTTCAACAAATTGTAGTAGATAATGAAATAGATAAGGGTAAATAGGCCAAGGAGGAATACATGTTGTCATGTGGTTTAAGGTTGAGTGCGCATGTTTCTAATTTCTGATCCAAATTGATTGTGTGAGCTTCCTTTTGGCTAGGAGGAACTATCCATGTAATGCAAAGCAAGACCACAAGATACAATTAATAACAAAGGTTAGTGGAATTCCTATTATGAGCTACATCCGGAAGTGTGGTACTTCCTCGACATTGTCAATCCACTAATATATATATATATATATATATATATATATATATATATATATATATATATATATAATTCAATATAAAATAAAAGAACATGCAAATAAGCGTCTAATTCTAGTGTTTTGATTTAGGTATCTCATATTATTATCAAAGTCAATCCAATTAAATTATTTAATAATTAAACTTGTGAAGGTCCCAAGTCAGGTTGCATGTTGGGTAGGTGGTTCGAGGTCACTGAGACAGTGCAGGTAAGATCTAGTGTAGTTTGGGTTGATTTTGGATGATTATGAAGCTTGTTGGTTTAAGGCGCTTTACCGAGCACGAGAGACGCGTTGGTCGGGTGTGACCGATGTTAGTTTAGGATAACCAATATCGATTCTTTGTGGATAATGGAAAAATGTTAAAATTGGGTGTCTAGGCTATCTTTATATCTGCACAAAGAGTTAGGGAGGCCTGTGGTGAGGTTGTCAGTGAGGTATCAGATTTGAGTAAGGTTTTGTGATGTTTTGGGGACGTTAGGGGTAGTTTGGTGAAAATTGACAAGGGAGATAGTAATCGACATCGATCAAGTGACTGATGCTTAGGTGAAGAGGAGAAACCAACGATGGTTAAGGTAACCAAGTGTTGATAGGGGCAAAATGGTGGTAATTAAATAAACTTGGTTTTTGGGATTCTCTGTGATTGCACAGAGAATGGAGGGAGGATGGTTAGGCTTGTAAAAATGATAGGAGAACTCATGAATGCCTAAAAATAAGCTATGAAGAGGTAGAAGGTGGTGGGTGGTAGGTTGGGTAGATTGGCAGGAAAGTGGGGGTGGAGGAATGCAAGAAAGAACAAGATCTAGTAACAAAAAGATAAAGAACCTATTAAGTATAGAAATGATGCAAGTCAAATACACTTACTTGTATTTGCAATCCCGATTAGTCAAGGATGGCGGTGGTTGATCCGTGAAGAAATTGGTGGTTAGTACCATGAAAATGTTTGTGGACGAGTATCGTACTTACTTGGGCCTATGGTTGAATGTGTTCCGTCATCTGATTCCGATAAAATCTCGCTCTCTCAAAATTGAAGTGACCAACCTCGGTAAATGTTACAAAACTTTATATAAGGTATCTGAAAATTGATTAGGGTGATTGACATCCGTTAAGGCGGGAAATCCTAGGTTTTCCAAAAATAGAAAAATCTTGCTATTTTTGGCGCATTCTAATTGTCCATCCGGGTCTCAAGTGATGGTTAACACTTAGATAAGTGGGAGTGTTGTTGGAGAAGGAATAAGAATTTAATGTTAGGGTTAGACTAAGTCCCAGTTGGTTAAGATAAGTGGAGACTTAGTCCTAGTTAATTAATAGACTAAGAATAAGTCCATGGTGAGGTGTCTAGGTGATGTAGCTAGGTGAGGTGTAAATTAACTTAATTAAATTAATTAATAGTGTCGGGATGAAAATTAATTCAATTGTAAGTAATTAAATTAATATGAATGTGGGGTAAGGGGTCATGGGCGTGTGAATACACTACGTTAATTAATTAAAAGCGACCAAGGGGAGTGTGACCCAAATTTGGTGTATACACAACCTTTAAAAAATTCAAATATAAAAAACATCCTAGGAAAGCTTCCTACATCGATCATATTTCCCATTAAAGAAAACTTCCCACATTGATCACTTTGCATCTGAAAAGTCAAGAATATAGCTAGGAGTTTCTCTATGGAAATTTTGAAAAGGAGAACCCTATTTCCCATATATCCTATATGTACTCCCTTTAATGTCGTAGGAAGGTACATCTTATCACTCCATCTCCATGATTAAGATCTTGTGTAACTACCTATTGACAATCTCATTTAACTTTCATTATTAAGGCTGAAAGTGCAAGTGCTTTCACATTTCTATACCCATCATGTATGTATCAAATCCATATCAAAGCAATCATTTCATTTTTACTCCTATCTCATTAGTTACATTTTGATGAAAATTATCATAAAGATCACAATTTAGTCACAACACACGTAATCATCAAATCCCTATTTCACATCTTTCATACCCCATTAATATACTCAACATTTTAATCATATAAATCACATTTTCCCATCATCATATCAATTAACATCAAAAAACATTTTTATATCACATTCAAAACATATATATCAACATATAAAAATTAAATAAGATAAACCAAGACCATCTCAACACACAACACACACACACACACACACACACACACACACACACACACACACACACACACACACACGCACGCACGCACGCACGCACGCACGCACGCACGCACACACGCACGCACGCACGCACGCACGCACGCACACACGCACACGCACACATGCACACGCGCGCACACGCACACGCACATGCGCACACACACACACACACACACACACACACACACACACACACACACACACACACACACACCCACACACCAAATTCCTAAATACATCATAACCAAAATCATATGAAATCACACATACATCACCAAAGTCATAACTATCAAAAGCTTCAAAGAGCTATGTACATCAAGTCCCTAAAAAAAATACATATCATCTCTATCCAGTAAAATGGATATCACCTATAAACTCACTAACTCAGATAACACTACCATCTCCATCCTCACCACACCCATATCCTACCTATACAGCTCCGCCAACTCCTCTCTCCAACCCCGATGGTGGCTGACCTACACTCCCTTCACTCGCACTGGGCACCACCCCTCACTACGCTAGATGGTCCACATAAAACACTACATTAGGTAACTGATGTATGACCATATCCTCATAATAGAAAAATTATGCCTGCAAAGACTGATAGTGAGCTACATTGATCATACCTGGTGTACCCATATGACTACTAGCCTTTGCATGAGATGTCAACTTTGCACCAGATATGGAAGACCCCGTGATACTAAGGGTCTTCCTAAATGTATCACTCTATTGATGATACCTATCCCTATTGGAAACCACCTGATCCAGTTGAACATTGATCCCATCTTGCTCAGTCACTATGTTATCCTTCTCTGCAATCAATGCATCCCGAAATCCCATCAAATAATCTCTCTCCCTTCTCACACAATCTCTCTCTACCTCCATCGTGGCCTTCTCGACCATCAACTCGCCTGCCACTACATCTTCCAGGATCCCCATCTACATCCTCATCCTCCTCACCCTCATCATCACTAATCTGAATAGTCTCTTGTGCTCCCTCAACACGAGCACAAAATATCCTCACCCTCTGCACCACTTAGGTCCTCTCAAAATATCTATATGGCCATGTCCACCATTAACCATACTCAGCTGTGACCCCTACATCATCTATAAGAACTATCTCTCCATCATCATTTGGGCCCATGGACCCACACTCCTCAATGATAATGCAAGGTCTACCCATAACTTCCTTGGGAGTCTCTGTATCTCCCTCCTCTCGCTATACTTTACTAGATCCTTGGGAACATCCTTCACTAATCCAAAATTTTGTCTAACACATCTGAATCAAACTATCTCATACTCACCTCTTCTCCTCACTTGTACCCATGTATCTTACTGTGTGCCAACAAGATCATGCTCATACCAATGCCACTCATGAAAATTCAAGTAAGGTCTCCACATGACATCCCCAACTGTAGTCCACTCAACATGTCCCTGTAATAACTAGCCTTCCTCTTCCTCTTCACTCTACCCATATCATGTCTCCATCTCATGAAGCTTGCATGTCTATCTCCTATCCCCCATGGAAAACCCTGTGGCTAAGAAATAGATATGTGCTCGTATTCCCAAAATTGTAGTAAGAAGGCTATATCAATACCAAATCTCTTGTGAGCCTTCCAAGCCCATAGCTCTTTGTATTTCTAAGATAATAAAGTCAAAGCCCACTCAAAAATGTCTAACTCTCCATCATATCAGCTATAACCCTTTTCATCATCTAAGGAAACCTACCTCCTCTAGAATCAGGTAGGGAAAAACATGAAATGGCCATCATCATCATTGTCATCCTCATACATCCATCTCTCGATGGAAAATACAACACCTGATACGCAAACCCTCCTGAAGCATACTTCACATCATCCACCTCATCCCCATATAATCTCCTCATGACATCTAGTCTCTCAGACTCCTTAATAGTATAAATTCCCTCCCCATGCACTAGTAGTATCATGATCCGATGTACATCCTCTAATGTAATCATCACCTCCCTATTGGTAACCAAAAAGTATAGGTGGAAGGATTCCACCTCTCCATCAATGCCAACATCAAACCCCAACATCTATGCACCCTCCTGTAATCCCTCATCCCTCCAAAACCCACTCCCTCCACATGCTCCCAACCTCATCCAACATATCATCTCGTACCTCCTCCAAAATAATAGGTATCCTGTCTTAGATAGTCAATTTTGCATCCACTGCAAACAAATAACCATAAACAAACATCGAACTCATTTCATCATAAAAAATGTCCAAAAATAATTTTCAAAAACATAATTTATCAACATAAAACACCGACTTAAATTTATCATGTCAATCACCCGTGATTTACATCAATTGTTCGCGATCACATGAATCACCAACGATTCTTGCGATTTCAATTTTGAAAAACCGTACATCATCAAAATGATTTTTTTTCTAAAAATAGTCACAAAAAATCAAAAATCAAACACAAACAAGTAGAATCAAGATTACCTCTACATGTGTTGGTTTTTGATGCTCGCTTGAGGATGTAGTTTCACTCAAATAATGTTTCATTACTCAAATCACATTTTCCTTTCTCAAGTCATGTGGTGTGTTAGAATAAATGAACTATTCACCATGAAAATTACTATTTATAGCCCCCAAATTATTTTTACAATAATCATCGATGATTTATCCAATCGCCGATGATTCACCTAAATTGTCGTGATTTCTCTAAATCGCTAGCGATTTGATCTATTTCGTATCTCTTGTCCAAGTCACCTCATCATGATACATTTTTTGAGCATTCTGCCACTCTTTTAAAGGGCCCTAACCATTGGAAATTCAAAAACATCAAGTAATCAAAATCGAACTCAAGATATATCTATGGGATGTGAGGCCTTTAGTCACCCATCACTTGACATCCCCCATATTTTTTCCTACCTTCATAGATCATATTTCTATAGGAGTTTAACCCCTTAGTTCTGCCTATCACTTGACCCCATGGTAGCACCCTCATTTCACTATCCCTAGGAATGGGGCACACTTTTAAACAAAATGCATGTTACACTCATCCAACTAAAATGTCAAAATGGTTGTTCCTTACACTACGATGCAATCACCCCATTTTGAGGGGGTCACCTATACAAATCAACTCATCATTGTTTTTGTCTAACACTCTACCTATGTCAAACTACTAGATAAAAAGGGGAAAATGTAGACACCAAAAATTTACACCTTCTTCCTCTTCATTATTTATTTCATCATTTACAATCATAAAATCCCTTATCCTAAGTCATAATTCCCTCATCATATTTACCTTGTGAAAATACCCCTTTTCATAGATGTTAAATCTATCCTTAAACCACCTGGAAACCTCCCAAAACAAAATTAAATAAGATAAACCACATCTAAACCATTTCATAATCCCCTTAACCATCATAACTTGATCCCAAAAAATTGCTACATCATTTATCCAAACAAAAACTAAAAAAACTTTGTCTAGAAGTGGTTTTAACCACTTTTCCATCCCAAATCCCAAAAAAAACCAGATCACTAGCAATTCTTGTAATCACCATGATTATAAATAGAGTTTTCCAACCTTCTTCTAGGATCCTCAATTTTGAATCTCGAGCCCTTAATTTTTACTTTATTAACCAAAATCATACGTCTCATCACCCAACATAGAGACATCAAAATTATCATTGAATATTATCATATATCATCGAAGTTATGGATATCAAACTATCAAATGTATCTGAAATCATTCTACATCACCCGAGTTACAATGCATCGCACTGAGGTTCAATCAATCAGATCATCTTCAAGTAAAGGTTTGAGGCATATTTTAGCTTCATGAAACTTTCAAGGTACTCCTAAAATCCTCTTTTATCCTTTATCAATCTTAGTTAGCCATCAATTAGTATGAAATATCATTCTATGTCATCAAACACTCATTTTAATTAATATGTCAAAATTCACTGAAATCACCAGTGATTGGCATAATCACCGAGTGATTCTATCAAATCTTCCTTTTATCAAATTTTATCAGTTTATATCATTATCTTCTATCAATTTTTGTTACTTCTAACATGTCTTTGAGAATGGCTCTTTGTTAGATGCCATTACCTGGTCAATCACACAAAATCAGAAGCATTCATTCAATTCAAATAGTCTGACAACCTTTCTACTGGGAATAATTTGACATCATCCATGAATTGAATCTCTGTGCAATCTGATTTGTTGACACCGACTAAGACATCGAAGATCATTGAATTCTTAAATGAAATTAAGCAAGAAGTTGACAAATTTTGGTATGAATACTTTGAACGTGTCTAGATTGCATCCACCATTGCTTGGGCCACTTTTGAAACCCACACAGGACCTTCTCATCTAGCTAGATTTCTAGATATTCTCCCTTTTTATCTACACATTTATTGTAATTATATATTTTTGTCTTATCCATATCATTATTGTTAACTCACTTAATTATTACAAAATGAGCTGACATCCTTCAAGGAATCCTTCTGTATTTCTGGATTTGGATTTTTTTGTGCAACTCATTTATCCATTTGTATAATCTCTTATGTTTAACATATTTGAGTGCAGGCTGCTTTGCAGGTTAGGAGGACATACACATACATTCATACTTGATCAACTTTAATCAAAAATCAAATTCAACATCCATCTCCACGGGTATCGATAAACCCCGCATCTTTTGAGGTCGGTTTTGTTTTTATTATTTCACTACATTAATTTGAGTAGAAAGGTAAAAACATCTCTGAAAATTTTTCATAGAAAGTGACAACATCTTGCACATCTTTGGATGGGCTTGTGATTTATCAAACATTTCCCAGCCATATAGCTCATCCACATCTAGGGAGATTTGGAATCTTGCCCTTATAAATTTTATGTGGTCATTGATGTAGGACATGTTCTATTGGGGAGGTGAGTTTTACCTCGGCCTTCTTATAGCTCTTGATGAATATAGGCCTAATCCTTACGCGCATTGCTCATGCACTAAATCTTTCTTTCCTATCACCCCATCTCTTTGTGATCCTCCTCTCACATGCTCCTCATACTACCATTCTTCATATTCCTTTTCTTATTCCTAATCCTCTCTTCCTAATCATGTTGTTCTTATTCTTCTACAATTTGAATAACATGAATCTTTTCTTTCTCTATGTCCTCTCCAGTCCTTAGGGTTTCTTCATCTTTCCCTTATTCTTATGGGTTAGACTCACAGTATTATTTTATCCAAGTTTACGGGGGGGTGTTATTTGGGGGAGTGCATGTTGAAGATTCTTCTTATTCTATTCACCTCCATTTCCTAAAACTATGTTCCAACCAACTCTCTTATTATTCTTCTTCTTATTCTTTTATTATTATCGATGGGCTTTGAGCTATGATTATTTGTTGTTATCTTGGGTGTCATCTTCCTTGAAGGTGGTAGTCCAAGAGCTATGTCACACACCTCGATTAACTTACCATCCTTTAGTTTTTTCATGAGATATAAATATAATCGACATGCCTCCTTCACCACTTCCAAATTCATGATGAGATTTAAGTCCATTGAGTTAGACTCCATTGTTTCTACATAGATTTGTCTAGTTTCATACCCTTAGGTCTTACGAAAGTATGTAAATCCATATCCACCTTGTCTCGTATTAAATTTAATCAGTTACACGCCCTTTATCCTATTGACCACACTCTTTTAAGTATTTGACAGTGAATGTAAATGAAATTTTGTACCAATACCATCTCTTCACTCGTAGAGTAAAAATCTTGTAAGGAAAAAGTGTTGCATGACCAAAAAGTTGAAATTTCCTTCGATTCTATGGGTAACTCTTTGGGTACATTCTATTCATTTTCAAAGGCCTCATGTAACCTCTTGTACCACTTTTTTAGGAACACCTTGTAAGTTTTGGTGATTAAACCATCACAAGTGTACTTGGAAAATATATTTTCTGGCAATCGATGCTCTTCGAGGGGGTGCTCCCATTCTCTTCCTTCTAGACCATCTGATACTCTAATTTCCTAGAATATAATCAGAAGAAACATTGACCCCCATGTTATCTTTTCTCCTTTTTCATGTTGGGCCTTTGATTCTTCTACAATTCTCTCGACGATGTACAAAGTGATGTTTTACTTGGTCCCTTACGCCATCTTATGCGCTAAGTGTAAGATTTTTTGTTAAATTTAGACCATCTCTTTGAGGAACCTAAATTGTAGTTCAATAGGTGTGTGACCACTCTAGTCCTAGGGTCCTTGATGTTTGTGACGTTAAATGCATATCTTTCCCTTTGTAATGGAGGGCGAGTTTGTCTTCTCTAATACTTCCTCATCGTGCATATTGAGTGTAATTTATTCACCACTATTGCGTAGCTTGGTTACCCTTCCAATTAATTGTGTAGTGATGCACATTCTCCTTCCCATGAAGTAGAAATATTCCTTATGGACTCATGACATCAGCCATTGAAATAATCACATGGGCTTTTTGAAGAATGGAAATTAAAACAATTGCAAGACTCCAATACATACAAGGTCTTGCGCACTTGGTCATCCAAAACTACTTGTCTTGCTTCAGTCAGCTAGCTTGTCTCCCTCAAGACATCAATCTTGATATCAATTTCATGCCTTGGCATGTGGTGGGTATTCTAATTAATCTTGAATTTCCATATCCAAGATGTCCATAACTTTCTAACAATCACCTCTTATGGGTACTTTACATCTCCAAGTACAAATCATATATTTCCTCCATTGATTTCTTGTTCTTGGTACCCTCTTCACTAGTGCCATTACTTACACGTGTGATTTTTGTTTTGAAAACTTATCCAATTATGTACCCTAGATTCAGGAACCATTTTCACTCAATCTCAATTACTTGTTTGACATGTTTCTTAGATTTATCTTCTCAACTCACTCGTGATTCATCCTTTTCTTGATCCTTCTCCTAAACCATTGTGCCCTAAATATGATAATTCCTCTCTATTAGACCTTACAACCCTAACAAATATTAGCACCTTTCTAACCCCTCTACATCTTCCATCATCATTTTCTCTAACACAAGGATCTTTCTAGTCACTTTTGTCACCTTTATCGTCACCTTTGATCGCATTGGTTCACTGGAGCTCTAATTCACATAAGTTATCAATTCGTAAGGTGAATTAAAACTATCTCTCAGATTATTTATAGGTTTCAATTTTTGTGAGCATTAAATGTGGTAGGTGGAGGTAGGTGATGATTTCTTGTCAAATTTTCTTGTTTCTCACCTTTTTCCAGCCAAGCCCAGGTATTCCAAGTTCTTATTCCGCATGTGGCATGCATAACCTTCTAACGTATAACTAATTTTCTTAGGATCTAGATCCTCCTATGTGTACCCTTCCATGTCTGGGAAAATGCTTTCCTAGGACACAAATTCTCTTACACATGCCTCTTTGCACCACATCTATCCTTTCTTTACGCCATAAACAAAGTAGTTTTCTTTTCCCGTGTGTTATTCATCCTATTATAATTTCCACCAAGCTTCCTTATACATTTTGAGTAAGAAAATCCAACACACCAATTGGGAAAGGAAATTATGAGCAAAAACAAACTCATTTATGTATTGAGTATCACATGGTATACACTACCAATCCTCCATCACGCACACTTGCATTCAACCATTTTTCCCACACACCTTTACATACTACCCCACACTAAAAACATACACAATTCTCTGCGCATCATGCTTCAAAAAATTCATCAGCTCCCATGTGCAAACACACTTATTACAACAGAATAAAAGAACAATGCTGAAAAGGAAATATAATATAATGGAAATATCGCCATATTACAAATATAAAAGAATAATCTTATTTATAGTAGGGCTTCACCTACTCCCATTAAAGTAACTAGGAACTATGGTTACATCTAGCATCTACAAATGACATGTGCAGGCACAGAATCTAGTATCTTGGTTACTGTAAAGGGTCCCAACCAATGGAATTTCAATTTCCCTAGGTGGTGTGCAAAATTTGAATCATATAAAAGCACCAACCCACCTACGAAAAATACTTATTCTTAATATTCCTATCATGTTAGGCCTTTTGTCTCACCTTTTCTATTTTTTGACTCCATCACTTAATTACAAGTCGTTCATCCAATTGTATCATTTTATCAATGCACTCAACTACCACATATTCATCTACAAACCATCCTACATGTTCAATACATAGAGATGGTAATATGAACTCCACAAGTAAGATGAACTTTGCACAAAACCAACCAACTGGAAAGGTGTTGCGCTTTATTCAACTTATTGTAGGTATTTCTATACACCCATAACACAATTGAAACTTTTTCATCCTAGACTTTTCTTCCTATGTTAAAAATTTTAGTCAAAAATTGTCCCAAGGTTTTGTTGAAAGCCTTTACAATTCCATTTACCAATGGGTGATAAGGTCCAGGATTTATGATGAGCCACAATGAAGTCGGCTAAAATATGTGGATTGCATCATTTAGAAAATGAGTTCCCTTATCACTAGTAAGGCTCAAAGAGCATCCATATTTGCTAATGATGTTCTCCCATAGAAAATGTGCAACTATCATGGTCATATAATCCTTTGTGAGCATAACTTCTACCCATCGTGTTTGGTAATCTACACAAGTGATGATGTATCACGCACCCATTTCTATGAAATTTGTGTAATTGGTCCAACAAAATCAATCTCCCATTTTAAAAAGGTTTTGTGCTTGTTATGGGGTGCAACTGAAATTTCATCACGCTAGCTTGTATTTCCCATCCTTTGATAATGATCACATGCCTTGAAAAATTCCTTAGTATCCTTGTAGAATGTCTCCCACCATATTCTTATGAGGATTATATTGCACGTGGTGGCTTCCACATCATAATGGGATCCCAAACAATTCCACCATGTGTATCTTCCATTATTTCTTCTCTTTCATGCTTAAGGACACATCTACACAATACCTCATCATGGCCATTTATAGAGGTCTCCTCCTACTAGCTGATAGGGTGCAATGTGTATGGACAATTACTTCTTCTCCAAAGTCTTCATCCCTTCATGTGTAAGGCATATGCACAAAATACCATTGTATCTTCTAAATATATAGGTGTGTGCTATAGCCTAAATAATTTTACATAAATATAGTGTCATTAATACTCTACACATCCTCTCTAGAAGTTAATTTGTGATAAGTGGTCTTGTCCCTAATTACTCTTTCTAGGATTTACTATAATAAAAATTCAAACTCTTGAAATAAGAGAATCCATCTACATATGCGACCCTATAAAACTAGTTTGTTGACCAAATATTTTAATTCCATGTGATCAATGTAAAGACAAATGGTATTTCCAAAATACATTATCTATATTTTTAGTTTCACACCATTAACAATGCCTCACACTCAATTGTTGTATAAATCTTCTTTGCATGTGTTAGCTTCTTGATCGCAAAACAAATGGGATGATCTATCTTTCCTTCACCAGGTTGTGCCAACACAATTCCAATTGTTGTACCTAAAGCATCCACATATACATAAAAGGTAAACACCATGAAGGAAACCAAGGATGGGCGTAATATTTTATCATTCATTTAATTTCTCAAAATCCTTTTGATGTGCATCCCTTGAATAGAATTTACCTTTAGCTTTTAGTAATTCCTCCAATGATGTGGCAATCTTGGCATACCAATGAATAAATTTCTTGTGATAACCTATATGGCTAAGGAAACCATGCACTTTTCTCTTCTTAGTTGGTTATGGTAATCCCAATATCATTGCTACCTTGGCAGGATCAACCAAAATACCCTCTTTATAGATGATATGCCCTAACAATAGTGTACCAAAGGTGTTGTAAAGATACACATTTTGAGATTCAATTATATGTGTAATTTCATGTATCTTTCAAACATCATTCTCAAATAATAAAAATGGTATTTAATTAAACCATACATGGTCCAGTCATTGAGATACACGTTTAAGAAATTATGGATAAAGTATTCAAATTCTTGTACAATAATGCATGAGAATACTATTGGCACATTCTTAAGCCCAAAAGGCATAAATGTATATGCATATCAACACCACTTTGTTGAAAAAATTATCTTAGCCTAGTCTCGTGTGATATATGTACTTGATGGTATCTAGAGAAACCATCTGTGAAAGAGTAAATCTCGTGCCCTACCACACCTTCAAGAATATCTTTAGTAAAGGGTGTGGGGAAAGGATCAATGATACAAGAGGCATTTAATACCTTGTAGTCCACACAAATCCAAATTTTGTCATCTTTTTTGATGTTGATGACCATTTGACTAATCCACTCTGATTATTCTATTGGCTCAATGATACCTACTTTGAGCATTTTGTCTATCTCATCTTTCACCTTGACACACAAGTTTGGATTCATCCTATAAGGCCTATTTCATATTGTCTCATGCCCTCCCTTAGCTTGATCTTCATTTCCCCAAGTGAAGGATGAACACCCTTTAACTCATGGTAGCCTCTAGGAAATAGATCCTGGAAGTCACATAATAGTTCTATAATCTTCACAACTTTAGATTTTGACTAGTAATCACCAATTATTGCCTCTTTAGGTGCATCCTCTATTCCAATGTTAACTTTTTTAATTTTCAAAGGCTAGTGATATGCGGGCACGTGATGATGTGCTTGTGGAAAAGACTTTGCACTCTCCATAAATATTCTCAATATCTATATCCTCAACCTCTTCATCATCAATCATGTACACCAACTTACCTTTATATTTTTCCTTTCATGTACACTCTAGGAGGCACTCATCGAAATCCATCCGATTGTAAGTGTTTTCACCTTGATGAAGAAGAGTATCACCCTGTAGTTGAGTTATAAGCTCCTCTACCTTTTCGTTATCTCCATAGTCATGCACTTCATCAAATACAAATTTATATTTGCAGAGGGGCTTATTAGAAGAGTAACTGAAGACATGTATCATACCCGAAGCCATTACCTTCCAATATGTGGTCTCTAATTCAACTCGGCATATATGTTCCATACATGTGTACACTGCCATCAAAATATGGAATAAAAATTATGCACCTATAGAGATGGTGGTAACACATCAATTCCTATAAAAATTATTTTCTAAACTTTAAATGTGAGCCAGGGAGAAGACACTCCATCATAACTTGTTATCCTTGATGGAATGTTACTTCTAACAAACCTAGTTAAGAAAGAAATCATAATATCACACCATCCTAGTAATTTATCTCTATGTTTATCCCACCATCACGTTTTCATTCCCCTAAGTGAACATATATGTAGTTGTATTTTACCCACTCAATAACTATGCATGTTGGTATTTCATCCAAATAGATCTAAAATCTCACCCAAAGCACACACAGCCACCAGGTCCCTCCTTTGTTATGCTTATCATAATGTTAGCATGCATGTTCATCACATCCATAATCAAAGGACCCATTCATGCACAAAGAATAATCATAAACATGGCAATCCAAAAACACATATAATAAGGAAACATAATCAACATTCAAGACAATCAATAACACTTGAATTCCCAAAACTCCATCATAAGCATAATTACACTACATAATCTACAAGATGACTACATCATAGTTCAATACATCAATACACCATGACATGTGCTTTTATGCGATCGCATAAACAATCATGACCTCTAGATATTAGTAAAAACATGGTAACACACTACTTCATTTGAGATCTAAACATAACATAATAATCCATAATTCACACTCTCCAAAAAAATAATGCACTACATATATATACGGTGGGGACTTTCCCTTCACCGCTTACATGCACTTTCCTAAAAATAGGTGTGTGTACAAAATAGATTGCATCCTTTCTACAACCCCTAATTATAATAAATTAACCTAAGTTATGAATTTCTTTAATCCATATTAGCTCGATCTATCCATGATCCTTTAATTCTACCCTGCATGTTCTTTTCCAATTTTATCTCCTTTGTGTGCATCCCAAGGTATCTTGCTTTTGTCTATTTTTACACGTTGCTTGACTCCATTTCAATTGTTCTTTTCTATTTTTATCCCCAATCTAGAAATTAGCTAAGTCCATAAATCTATCTACTTATGTTTGAATCTTCATGCGTTGATCCTCCTTGTATATACGTGCCCTTCACGCACCCCTTGTGCATTGTTCCAAACCTCTGAATGTGGCTAGTACTTATCCATTTTATCCACTCAACAATATACAAGTAGATTTATCCTTTCACCCTCATCATGCAATTGATCTTCCATGGCATGAAAGCATGTCTCTAGATTCTCTTCTCTAGTAAAAATTAGTAGTGTGGTATTTTATAATCACCTAATTTTCATAGTATGATCACTCATGTAACTCTTCTGCAACACTCATAACCAACCATTTCATATGTACCATGAGCCAAATTATCACAAGAAACACTAATAGTGTTGCTCATAGAATACACATCTCCCCACTTGAGCGTACCTTCCTTCGTTGGCTCAACATACTTCGGTTCGCATACCATTTACGCATAGATCCGGTTAAGATCTTCTTCATTTATCTACTCAATATAGGGAAAATATTTTTACTATCCATAGGGATCACTACCCACTCATATGAATTCTCGAAACTAACATAACACTTTTTAAAGTGCAGATCTATGTTGTTTTCATAACACTAAGGATGACCAAGTAAAGTAGGGAAGTTTTCCACCTCTAATAACTCCATAACCTCGAAATATCCTCTAGATGTTTCTCCCTCAATCGTGATGCTTGCATCCTTCAAAAGCCAATGGGCATGGCCATTGTTTTTTTCCATATACAACACACTTGAGGATGGCTATAATGTTTAGTCTTCCCATTCTATTTTAAGTATTAAGGGTAAAGACACTTAATTTCCACATCTATATCAATCAAAATGTTACTTACCAACTAGTCATATATAACCACATCTAGGGTAATCTCTTTGTCGTATTCATGGTTCTAAGGTGGTAAATTAGTATGTAGGATATGTCACTCCCTCTCTATTCATGAGCGCAAACCTTCTCTTACAACCATTTTCCTAACAAGGGTATGATGTTTTCTTGTCTAAGCATCCTGCATATTTCCTTGAGATCATCAAAATTCTTATCAAGTATTTTAGTCTCCTTGGAGCTCTCTCTATCATGTGTTTGTTCCTTTAGACAAATTATCTCTCGTGATACAGCTTCCTTGATTAGACCCATAGTCTCTTGGAATAATTCCTTTTACTACGCTACGTTTGGATACTTAATTGGAAGCATATTCTTATCTTGTCTAATGACCAATCCTTGCTCACCCATGACTTCGATCTTCCCTACTCATGTGTGTGTAAAGCTTTCACATATGCGTGTATAAGCATTCTAATAACAATATGCATAAGACTAGTTCTTTGTTTGATATACCACAACTAAAGTCTCAGTTACTACTACTTTGTCCCTTCCTAGATGCTCAACTTTGTATCATTTGTTATTATATGCACCTCCCTATCCTTATTGTTCTTTCACATATGTGTGTATAAGTTTGGGAAATTATTCTACTTTGTGCTCCTTTCCACATATGCATAAGACTAGTTCTTTTTATGGAAACTCACATTGATAATGGCTTGGAAAACCATCATGCATCACATTCAATACACATCCCTCAACACATAATCAATGAACTTCTACCTATGTGACCTTCACAACTTGAGAGAGGACAAGATCCTCTCAATCCTCCTATCGTGATACCGCCCTAGTGCCATCGTATGCATGCCTAAGGAAGAAGTGATCTATGCACCAATACTTTGTCCTAGTGTTGTGCTAATAGTACTACTTCTAGTATGTAGCGCACATCAAGATTTCAAATAAAATGACTTGCCTTGTTTTATGACCACAAGAATATTTCCAAATAAAGCTTGTTGATCATTCAATAAATCTTGTTGAGTAGTAGAAACCACCCTTAATATCCATGTGTTCTTTTTTATCTTTTTCTCTTCTTGAGTTGATACTAGTATATGTCTACATGTATCTCTTTCTTAACATCACAATCCACAATATTACCTCCACTCTTAACCCTTCATGTCACTATGATGATCCTCTAATATGTGCACCAACTCCCAACTCCTTTTTAGTAATGGTCTTTCCTTATTTTATGCCCATAGTACTATTTCCAAATAAGGTTTTAGGGTGATATGGATGCATGCCACTGTGCTTCCAAATATTCACCAAACTCATGTCCTCCTAGATTTTGATGGGGTCCTTTCTCTGTCATTATGCCTATATATTTTCCCAATCCTACCATGTGGGGGATATAGTCTTTGGATGCATGCCCCTCATCAAACTCATATCTTCGAGGGGATCCTAACACTTCCACCCTACCCTATTCCCCCTCTCTTAGTGCCTTTTAACACTTCCAACCATTTCTCACACATCACTATTTCACGCATCACTATATCTATAGTCTTTCTTCTCTTCTTCTTCCATATGAGTCAACGTCATCCTTTCAAAATCATTCTCCTATCCTCATATGCATGACATGTGTTTAACTAGCCATCGATAAGTTCTCAAGTCCCATTTTAACCATCAATATCTTTATAACTAACGGTAGTGTGCATAAATATGATCCTCTAGGATCACGAAGTAATTAGAAATCTACCTCCTTTAGGAACAAAAAATGTTGAGATCACGTACTCCAAAGTATAATTCCACAAGATGCCTATCCACCAATGATTTAGTGCGTGCATCCATAGTGCATCCAAGTCAGCCAACACATGATACTTAGTTTGATCCCAAATTTACATACGTATAATCCTATATTATCAATTCTACATATATGTTGCTAACCATTCATATAATTCCCATGGAAATAATATTAAAAATGTCTCATACAATGAAACATAGAGGCGGTCTTCAACCCATTTGTGTGGAATAAAATTAGTACTCGTACTGTACCATTGTGAAAATTCCTTTTTGCCTTTGTGTATCCATCGTTCAATCCTCTCCACAGAGAGATGAAAACATCATTTTACCCCATATTTTGAGATCTAAATGAAAGAAGGAACTGAAAACAAAACCAAAACATCGCACTGGAGTCTAGTAAATCAACACAACATAGTTGGGAAAGTTGACACCTCATTTAGACATAGGTCTAAGTGCTCACCTAAAATGTCTACAACTCCTCCGAGTTCATTCTAGGGAAGAAATAAGATATGGTTCCTTGAAACTTGATTAACATAATATTCATAGATATATCATATGAAGATTACGACTTACTACAATATGCACAAAGACAATGGATCACTAAAGGAGATTATATTCATTCATCAACATATATAACTAGAAAAAATATTTGGATACCAAAAACACCATGTTCATCCTTTTATATTTTAGAAATCCATATTATATTATCCATTACAAACACATGGCAAAACCCTACACTTGTATAATACTTAAATCATAATAGACTCTCAACAATAATACACATATAATACCAACAAAACCCCATGACACACACACTTAAATATTAATTACATGGAAATCTACACATATATAGGTGGGAACTTTTCCTTTACCACTTACATGCTTTAATCTATACTTAGACTACTCCTATACATAGCTTGCATGCTTTCACTTTCCTATAATTAGGTGCCATCTTGTGGTTATTTTTAAGCGGTCTGTTTTAGATATAGAAACTCCATCTTTATCTTATATGTTATAAATATTCTTTGATTTAGTCTTGTTTAAACACTATAATTAGATATATCCCCATCCATGTATATTTTATGTCCATCTTATCCCTGCATGTTCTTTATCTTGTTGTGGCCATGCCTTATCCATGTTTTTGTCTATTTTTAGCTTACCTTGGCAAACACCCCATCCTCTTATCATGTCCTATTTTTAGTCCGTCTCACAATTATAGATAACTCCTAAGTTTTCTATCCATGTATAACCTTTTACGCATCCTTTTCTCATACCTCCATGTGCACACTTCACGCACTTCTTTTACATGTGAAAATTCTAATTTCATGCTTCCACACACATCCTCGTGCATCATTCTTCCTTCACACATGTCTTCATACATAGTCATTTATTCCATCAAAAAACCCATATACAATATAAGATCATATCCTAAAGTACATACCATGCCCTCCCTCCTTGACATGTTTCATACTTGAAATATGAGAAGAAGCCATATAGTAAGTGTGCTTCAAATCGGTGCAAACTTGTCGTCGTGCTCAATTATCCAACCACCCATATGAGATATTAATGGATGATACATCTCTAAACCTAGTTCTATACTCCATTCACATACTTTGATTCCATACATATCCATATTTTTCCTCCTCAATATCCATGCATATCTATAATAATTATTTCTATCATTTCATGTCATATAATTGTTGCTCTATTGATGCCATGAATAGCCATAATGATTTTCTCCTATAATTCCATGTATATCCATATATATTTCTACATTCATGTGTCCTAACATGTCTCCATGATTTTTTCCTCTCATGATGATGTGGGTGTCTATATGGTGCAACCTTTATATCCCCAACCTTATTGTTTTACTCTTCCACCTTGTTGTTTGCTGTTTCTTTTTTTCTCTTGAGTAGATGAATCATTTTTTCTTTTTCATTATGTTCTCCTTTTGAATCATCCTTATTCCCTTCTTAAGTTTGATTTCTGCAAGGTAACCTTATTTATCTTATACCATATCTTCATGAAGTTATTTTGCATTATCACACCCCACATTTTCATTCTACCTTGTTGCGAAAAATAAGTTATAATATATAAAATAATTTACGAATTCAAGAGGATTTGCACTGTTACATAATCGAGTTTGTAGCTATACATACACACATATATTCTAAAATGATATATGTACTTATGCATAGTTGCATGCTTGGCCTTGTAATAACAATGCTCATTGCCATGCTTTCATGGGGTTACTTAATATATATGACTTATTTTTCTATACTAGGTTGTATGATTTTACCTTACCCTACTATGTGTGATGATTTCATAACATGGATAAGTTATTTCATTGTTGTACTTGTTTATATGATTCTAATTTATCTTGCTTGCTATAGGTAATGATATGAATAACCTTCTTGTGTTATTACAATGGTCATAGACTATAAAACATTAAGATGGTATTCAATACGGAACTAATAATGTTTAGGATCATCAAGGTAAATGTTAATTTAAGTTTGATTTAAATGATTTTGAATCAGAGGGTGTAAATGCATTGTTTAATTTCTTATAGTCTTGGACCATGAAATTTTTTTCAAGGTGTAATTGTATTGGTTTAATTGGTCTTAGATAGTGGTAAGTTGGCATTTAAATGACTTTGAAAGATATTGGTCCTCGATCATACTCAATTGCATCATGATTTTTGGATTATGGGAACTTTGGCTAGTTTTAAATTTAATTACTAAGGTCGATGAATGACCACACTATGTGTATGCAATGGAAAGTTACAAAAGCTATGGAATGAGGCTAAAGAACCTCAAAGCTTTGATAACTCATCCATGCACCATGAGATAAGAGCTAAACAAGAGTTAATCCTATACATGCATCATAACTTTGACAAAAACATCAAAAAAACTAGCATATATACTACTCTCTACTCTTTAGATTACTTAATTAAGAAATTGAACCTAAAAAGATCAACTTAGCAATCAAAGGTGTGATGTTTGATATGAAACTCAAGCTTTCAAGAATGGAGTCTCACCATTAATGGCTTCAAGGCCAATGGTTCTCTCCATATTACTCAAAACTTGGATTATGGAGTGGATGGATGCAAGATGGGGGAGCTCTCAACAATGGAGTATGGCCAAGATCCAAATGTTCTATAGCTTAAAGCTATCACAAATGATTTCTAATGCCTTTCCAAAGTGCTTGAGAGAGGACCATTTGAAAGGAAAGCCTTAGGCTTGTATTTATAGTTTTTGGTTTGGAAGAGTTTGGAATTTGGGTGCATGTGGGACTAAAGCTCAAAAAGAACTTTTAGATTAGATTAGGATAAACATGCTTTAGGCTTAGTTAGTTTAGGCTAGTTAACTAGGTTTAGGCTAGTTAAACTTGATTAGCAAGTGATTAGAGACTCATTGAGAGTTGGGAGGGGTCTGGATAACCAATTATGATTGATAGATAGCCTACAAAGCCAATAGAAGTGGTCTAGAGAGAACTAGGGAGGTTCTGAATGGTCGAAAGGAGGAATGTTTAGCTAATAAGAGATATTAGCCAAATAAGATGATTATAGGAGGAATACGATTGAGAAGGTGTCATAAATGGGCATCCGAGAATGGAGCAAAGAATAGGGAATTAACGAAGTGTCATCAATCGATTGAATTTGATGAAATGCTAAGTGTAAGCATGTTTTAGGTGTCTACATTTTCCCCTCTTTGAGGTGGCGTAAGTGACGTCACTTCAAAGAAAGTAGACAAGCATAAACAAGTAGAAAATTTTTTGAAGGGATAGAAAAAAAGATTAGAATGAAGGATGCCCCTTGATTGTTGATGGGGTGATAGAAGAACTCGATCAACGATCGAAAAAATGAAAAAAAGAGAGCAAAAGAAAGAATAGTGTGGAGAAGAAGAAAGGGGATATAGAAGAAAAAGGAGTATGAGGAAGGGGAATGAGCTAACATCCATCCAATTCCTTTTAAACAACTTTATTTTCATCATATTGCTAAGGATCTTCATCATCGGTCCTTATTAAAAAGAATGAACAAAAGTGTAGTATGACATGAAAAACCATATACGAACAAATGTCCATTGCTAAAAACACCAACTCCATGCAACATACAAAATGTAATGCAATACGAGAAAGTAAAAGATGCCTAACTCCATGCAACATACATAATGCAATGCAATACGAGAAAGTAAACAAGCTAAACCTAACAGAGAAACAAGTACCATGTTTTTGTTATCAAGCTTTAGTTCCAACCTATTCGAATTAACGACAAGGGTTAACGATGGTTCCCAAGAAAGGATACATGTAAGGGGAATAATGGAGGACACTTGGGTCTAATGAAAAAGTAATGTGCACTATGAAATAGTACCAAGAAACTCGTTGTGCCCGTAGTACATGATTTAAGTAAGCAACTTAGCTTTTGTTGATGGAGGTAGATCAAGATGATCCGTGAGAGTCGCGCACACATGAATAGGTGAGAACCAAAGAGCAACATTTTGTAGGATGATTTTCAATTTTTAGAAGTTTTCTAAAACATATTTGAATGTTTTTGTGATTTTTCTAACATATTTGAATGTTTTTATTATTTTGAAAGTTTTCTAAAACTATGTACAGGAAGACAAGGAAGTGTGGATGCCCTTAGTAATAGATGGGATGTACAAGGGCATAAGGCCACGTGCGTATGAGAAAGGTGAAGATGAAAAAATACCCCAACGTGATTAGGTGGGAGTATTCAAAGGAAAAATCTTCATGTGTAGAAGCGAGACCCAAGGCCATTATGGATAGGTTCAACATGATGATGAACATAAACCAATGAAGTGTTGAGAAGAAGCAAGGATGCCCCCAACGTAAGTTGGCCTAAAAGCACATGATAGAAAGGAAGGAGAAGATTGTTTTTGTGAAAGGGGACAAAGGTGTCCAAAACATGGCAAAAAAAGTAATCTTATACACATGGATGTTCTAACTAAGTAGAAGAATGATGTGAATGATATGAATGTATCTTAGAATCCTCACGATGAAGAAGTGATTAGCCAAAGGCACAAATCATGTGAGACGAGATATGGACTAGAGTAAGAGTCTGAACAAGGTCCAAAAAAAGACACTTGGTAACATACTAATCATGCTTTACTCATAGAGATCCAGTGTGTGCATGTGGAAATTAATTACCTCTTGAAGGGAATATTTAATAGACAACAAGTGAAGACACCCTAGCCAATGTGTAGGAATGATTTATTTTGATAAATGATAGGTGATTTGTGAATGAAGGGTGGAAGGATAACCGTACATTGCTCTACTACCAACCAAGCAGTCCATAGCCCCGACGAGAGATGTATTTGATTCTAATCATAACATTTCTCTACTACCAGTCAGGCATCCATAGCCTTGATAGAGATTATTAGAAATACCCCAAGAGAGAGTAATATATCAATTTGCTTTTTGCTTTTAGCTTTTAGCTTTTGATTTTTGATTGATTTTGATTCTTTTTGCTTTTTGAAAACTTATTTCAGCTCTCTTGTTTGACAAGGGGTTAAGAACCACAAATGGCTTGATGGAAGGAAATGGAAGTGATTGTGATGATGACATTGGCTAGTGTCAACAAATATGTCCAAAAGTTCTTTGCAACAAGTTTATTAGATGTTGAATGTGATAGGATCTCTAAGAGGTCATTCGTTGTTCTTTAATTTACCAAGGTGATGAAAGACCAGGTCAAATAGATACCATAGAGATAAATGTCACAAAATGCATGTGAATAGGCTAACCAAAATATCACCGAAGGGATGAAAATGGTAGGAAGACTTGCAGAAGAATAAAAGAAGAAGGAAAGAAAGAAACATCCATGTATACACAATACCTGATTGCAATGTTTGATCTTTGTACCTTTGATTTTTCTTGTGTTTTCTCAATGTTTTTATTGTTTTGCAATGTTTTTTTATTTTTAGATTTTTGATAGTTTTTGGAAAGGTGGGACTAACAAAGTCACTCAGCGTGGTAAGATCCAACAACAATGTTTGCAACTTCCTTGATAAGGGAGACTAGGCATGTTTTTTATCAAGATATTTTCTCCGATCTCGATGATCGAGGTGATCTCATACTCAACAAATGAATGTGATTTATCTTGAAACATGGATTTCGTATGTGGTAGCTTGAGTTCCCTATCCATAGGTTTATGCACTTTACGCCATACTTGATGGTTACATTGATGTGCATTCTTGAATCGCGTTTGATTTACAATTTTGAGATTGTTCGAGTTGTTGGGGATTTCAAGCTCTTGAAGTTTTGAACTAAGCTTGATAATGAACCTGTTTGGGTTTCTTATAAGCTGATGTGTGACTTTTCTGATCCCGAGAAGGAGAAGAAAGAGAATGTTGATGTTTAGAACTGATGTGAGAAATGACCGTGGCTTGCCATAACCATTGATAGAAGAAATATGTGATGGATGAAAAGGATACAGTCCAAGAATTGAAGAGGATGGGCTACCAGGAGGTGAGCCACTAATAGAAGATGATGAAGGGCTACTAGAATATGGCCCTAAGATGGAAGAAGTTTGGCTATGAGGACATGGCCCAAGAATAGAAGAATATGATGAAGGGTCTACTAGGGTGTGGCCCAAGTATAGATGAGGAGGGACTACTCAGAGGTATCCCATAGATAGAAGAGGATGAAGGGCTACTAGGATGTGGCCCAAGAATAGAAGGGAATGGGCTACCAAGAGGTGACCCATAAGTAGAAAATGGAGGGCTACCTAGGGGTGGCTCCAAGATAGAAGAAGATGATGGGTTACTCAATGGTGACCCAAGACAAGATTTTGATTGAGGAATGATGATAGATAAGGAATGATTGGTAATGAGAAGATAGGCCATGGATCAATGCTAGACCCTGACATCTCATCATGCTCAGAGGAAGGTGAAGATGGAATAACATAAGAAGAATCAAGTTCCATGACTTTAGGATCTTCCTTTATGTTCTATCGAAAAGGATCAATTTCTTTTCCCCAATACGTGAGTGTATCGAGTTCTAGAAAGAATCCTTGTTTGCAATCCTCTAGAGGGATATCATCATGTAGTCTTGGTTATTCATTCTGAGAGAAATCAATTAGTAGAGGTTTTTTTCTTTGGTCATAGAAGGTTGAATAGAAGAAACAGGTCCGATAAGGAGGGAAGATTGATTGATAGAAGAAGATGACTCAAGAGAGGAAGTAGGATTGGAGGAAAGCGTCTCATGAATGGATGATTTGGATTTGGACCTATGTCATTTTTCTAGAAGATGACATAATGTAGGTTAGAAAGTAGGATCACATAGCCATCCATTAAGTAGAACATAGGAGTTGAATTAGATGATTGACTAGAGGGAATATGAGTCATGGAACTCTTCGACGGAGGAAGAGGTCATTGAGACGACTGATGAAGGAGGTCCTGCGAAGAAAGGGAGGACCGTGACTCAAGAACCAAATTAGATGTTTGATCGATGATGGAACTGTGGAGTCACATGAGTCTTCAAAGGAGGAAGACATTGTTGAGGTGATTTGAAATAAAGGTCCTGCAAGGAAGGGAGGACTGTGATTCAAGATTTGATCTAGGGGTATCCGAACAATAGTTGGGATCCGAGTCTTTAGAAGAAGAGTGGGAGTCCGAATGGTAGTTTGGATCTGAATCAAAAGAAGAAGAGTGGGGGAACTTGAATAATAATTTGGATCAGAAGCATCCAAACCATACCACCGACTATGAGTTGAAGGTGGGGAACAAGGTACCCGAGTGGGCCCTCTAGCATGAAGAACCAAACGAGGTTTAGTTGTAATGGGAATCTTTTGATTTGAATTGCTAAACCTAGGTTCTGTATTACAGTAAGTTTGAGAAACCACACGATATTCATTCATTGTTGGTGTCGTTTAGGTGTGAATGTCTAGGCCTAGATAGTGGGATGGAACTCCTTCAAAGGGAAGGAAGTGACATGTTGATTCATGGAAGCATAATGAAATCCAACTAGACATTTCGTAAGTATGGAGATGTGTGCATGATTTTTGAAGAAGGTCTAAGGAAAATAGACATTTTGATGATGCAATCTCGATGAGATCAAAAAGGATTGTCTTAGAACAATAATTTTTTCCAGATGAATGATCACAAGGAACAATCATGCAAGTGTGAAACACAAAGCCAATCAACAAGGAAATACACCCTATGCAAATGTGTGTGCAAAGTGATAGTTTTATGCAAAGATGATCAACACAATGTCAATATTTACTTCAAACTAAAATGAATAAGGTGTAAATATTAACAAAGGGTAGATGTGACTCCCAATCAAAGGATACCACGATAATTTCAACAACCAACAAGGTATAAATGTTAAAGGGCGAGGATTACAAATGTAAGCCACGTAACCACACCAATTGGACATGTTAATCAAGCTTCATGAAGAAGTGAGATATTAGTGCCAAAGTGGTATCAAAATGACACAAACAAAGTAAGTGACACTCTTTAATATTTTGGACAATGTTTGAAGAAAAACTAAATCAAGGTATACTAAGGATGTGCTAAAATGTGTGCAGCGTAATGCCACAATGCGGATACTTAGATCATGTTTACAAAAACACGACATAAGTATCTTAATTGTGTCGAGACAATGCGAACAAGGTAACACATCAAAGGGAGATCAAATGATGAATTAATCCTAACTATGATGATGATCTTGAAATCAAGATCAAGTGGCCATCAAAGATATGAGGATGCATCCACGCACTTTAGATGTTTAACAACTCAACCGCAAACATGGATGAGCGTAAATGGACAAAAAAGTGGTGAACACTATTTATGAAAACACTCCCAAAATATGTCTTCTCTTGCCCCAAATGGGAAACAAGAATGCAAAGGTATAGATCAAAATATGAAAATAAACTAAGCACCACTTGGGCAGAGTTTCACCTCGTCCGAAGGCGAGAAAGAAACAAAGGTAAGTAACACCTTGTAAACTTTGTGATGAGATACACTTAGATCTAACTTAAATGGATTCGTTACCGTGTTCTAAAAAAAAAGGTTCGAATCCAAACAAGTTATCACTTTGTGATGGCCAAGACGTGACAAAGGACTAGTAAAGTGGGCCTTAAGACAAAATGGCCTCCTTAATAAGATCTCTCAACTAGGTGTTACAAAGCCGTCTAAGAGTGGGCACGATTTACCCAAAAAGTCACACTGATTAATTTGGGAGTATCTCGCTTTGCCCCCTTCAAGTACAATGGGCACTAATTACATCCATCATGTACTCTTGCCAAGGTTGTGATACAGACAACTTTGTAACGCTAACTCACAAGGAAAACTAGTCAAGTGGGTAAGCGAGGTACTTCCTGTTTCATCCATGAGGTTACACAACGGTGGACTACTTTAGGGTTCCTGGTACCACCCCCATTGTTATAGCTTAAGGCGTTATGCCAAAGGGGTTATGTTCTAGTTAAGCGGAGAGGGATGTACCCTTTTCAAAACCTGTAATACAATGTTTTGAATATGGTGTTTTTTATATTTTTAACTTAAATGTGGTTTTAAGTGGCACACCATTTGGCAACCTACAAGAACACGTGTATTAGAAGTTTTGTGTTTGTTTGTTTTGACACCCTTCTTTGACATGCGATTTTGGTCCTACATACCAAGATTAGTAGTTTTCCACAAAATATCATGATATCAAAAGAGAGTTTGCGTGTTGCTTTTGATTCCTAAGATCACCAAAAAAGGCGCGAAGGAAGAGCATACACAATGCAGAAACCCAACTAAAACAATATATGGAAAATACCTTAAGTGTTTTACGTAAGAAACTCTTTTAGCCAACTTTGAATTTTAATCCATTTTAAAGCTTAAATTGAAGTGTTTTGGAAGCAAAATAGAAGGTTTTGAAATGTTTTGATTCCCAAGATCACCTAAAAGGTGTGAGGGAAGAGCATACACGTTTCAAAGGACCCCTACAAATGAAAAAAGTGAACACTATTAGAGTAGGTATTTACCTTAACTCATGTTCACCTAAGTACATTATTTACCTTTATTGTATTTATCCTCATCCACTTATGTGTATGGATATTTCTTTTTATTTATTTATATATTATGAGATATTATCTAGTTGTTAGGTATAGTTCTTTCCTTGATCTATGGTATTGACTAGTTCTTTCCTAGATCTATGGTATTGACTATATCCTTGATGTCTAGTTCTCTCATAAATCTATGGACTTGACTAATTCTTTGATGACTAGTTCTTTCCATGATTTATGGCTTGATCTACGACCTTGATTTGTTCTTAGTTTGTTATTACTTGCCTATATAAGCAAGTCCATTCTCATTGTATTTCATTGAGTTCCATAATAATATATGATATTACCGCTCATTTGTTTCAGAAAGGTTTATGTAAAGTTATTCTGCGAATTACTTTCATCTTATTGATCGTGATGTTTGATTAGCATCCGTGTTCTCGGCTTGGCATGATCCAATGGTTATCATTCCTTTTCAAGCTTAAATTGAAGTGTTTTGGAAGCAAAATAGAAGGTTTTTGAAATGTTTTGATTCCCAAGATCACCTAAAAGGTGCGAGGGAAGAGCATACACGTTTCAAAGGACCCCTACAAATGAAAAATGTGAACACTCAACTAAGTTAGCACAAAAATACGATGGAAAAGCAACCTGCAAATCACTATTAGTGTCACAAAACCTTTCAAAGTGTTAGAATGGTCAAGAAAACAAGTTTTTAGACTTTAAGACACGTTAAAAAATGACTATTTACCTAATAATGTAAAACCATAAATTTTTATAACTCAAAATCCTAATTTTATGATTCCATTGTGTAGTTCTCTTCAATACCTTTCCAACGCAATGAAAATAGAGTCATTTCGAGCTTGGGAGAAAAAGTTATGGCCTCCGAAAGATTGGTGGTGAATATAGTTCGACACAGACGCGCCTCTATCTTGATATGTGCGTTCTTGTTTCAACACAAATGTGCCCTGCAACGACACCTATGCGCACACCTCGTAAAATCTACAAAAATCATAGAATTTGAAATTTTTCAAAAGCAAACAAGTTAGTGAGTTAGTCAAAAAGAGCCTATTTTTAGCTCAAACCCACAAAATATACATGATCAAGGATTATTTAGCCTACTAAAAACTGAAATGATGTAAATAACAAGCTATTTATCCTAAAAAGCATGAATTTGGTTAGAAAACTAAAAATAAATAGCTTGAAAAGACTCCATTAATGGAGGATGGACATATGTCTCAACGGGCGTGTCAAATGTATGCAATAGAAAATTACAAAAGCTATGAATGAGGCTAAAGAACCTCAAAGCTTTGATAACTCATCTATGCACCATGAGATAAGAGCTAAACAAGAGTTAATCCTATACATGTATCATAACTTTGACAAAAACATCAAAAAAACTAGCATATATACTACTCTCTACTCTTTAGATTACTTAATTAAGAAATTGAACCTAAAATGATCAACTTAGCAATCAAAGGTGTGATGTTTGATATGAAACTCAAACTTTCGAAAATGGAGTCTCACCATTAATGGCTTCAAGGCCAATGGTTCTCTCCATATTACTCAAAACTTGGATTATGGGCTTGTATTTATAGTTTTTATTTGAAAGTGTTTGGAATTTGGGTGCATGTGAGAGTAAAGCTCAAAAAACACTTTTATATTAGATTAGGATAAACATGCTTTAGGCTTAGTTAAGCTAGGTTTAGGCTAGTTAACTAGGGTTGAGGCTAGTTAAACTTGATTAGAAAGTGATTAGAGACTCATTGAGAGTTGTGAGCGGTCTAGATAACCAATTGTGGTGATAGATAACCTATGAAGCCAATAGAAGTGGTCTAGAGAGAACTAGGGAGGTTCTGAATGGTCGAAAGGAGGAATGTTTAGCTAATAAGAGAGATTTTAGCCAAATAAGCTGATTATGGGAGGAATACGACTGAGAAGGTGTCATAAATGGGCATCCAAGAATGGAGCGAATAATAGGGAATTAACGAAGTGTCGTCAATCGGTTGAATTGGATGAAATGCTAAGTGTAAGCATGTTTTAGGTGTATACACTATGCAAGGTTGATAAGTGTTAAACTTAGGATATTTGGTTATAGGTTCATGATAGTGAATTATGGAACTAAGCCCAAGTAAATGTTATTTTTGTTTATTGAAAGGTTTGATGATTGCTAAGTTGGTAGAAAATGGTATTAGAACCATATATGGGTGGCAATGATAAGTGTTGGAAATAAGGACTATGGTCCCCAACCACATCCACATGTTCTTTGATTATTGATTATTAAATTTGAATATTTCTCACCATGTAACTTAGTTTTATATTGGTATAAATTAGTCTTTGACTCCTTGTAGAATTCCATACAAGTTGGAGGGAATTTGCAGGTGGTGAATTTGAATAAGCCACTACGTGGAAATGTTAGTGCAAATCAGCAACACCCCCTAAATGACCTTTAGATCTGCAAGTGAGAATTGGGTCATTTAGTGTGATTACACAACATGGAATCTTTTCCCCAAGTGTGGGACTTGCAAAAATGGGAAAAAACTCTCCAGATTGAAGGCTGGTTCCTCTACTCCTCTAATCAGATGTATGCATGAAATTTGTAGAGGTTTAACTCAAAATTCTACTCTAATTCTGCCAAGGAGACAAGGATAGAAAGAAAAGAAGATAAAACTAAACTGACAAGGTGATACACCAAAGGAGTGGTGAACATCTATTTCTGTAGATTGACACAGATTATAAAAATGCAACACAAATCATGCACAAATTTCTAAAATTGTAATGAAGGATCAGGATAGAGCAAACAACACAAGAAAGGATTGAAAATTCATTCACAGAGCTTGCATTGTCATTTCCATTTTTAAATATAGTGCATTACAACATGAAAGGAGGTAAAAAACATGTTGCAGTCCTAAAAAAGGTATGATATTCCACAAATTCACTTGCCAGGGTGAAGGAGGGAGCCTGCAGAACATAAAAAAGTTCAACCCTTTACAAATGAGCCAAATCTGGCTTTTAACAATGAAAACCCGAGTTCAGGAAGGAGAAACGTGGAAAAATTGAAATGAATGATTCAACCACCGACTAGATCCATCAAAATAGCATGGGTACCCTTAAAAGTTCATTCCCCAAGATTTTTGACCATGCTGGAGAAGAATGGAAGCCATACTGCATTAAAAATGGTGGTTGAATGTCGGTTCTGCTCTTTTCCCATGCCAAAGGTGTTTTTCATTTTTCTCTCACTAAAATCCACCAAAAACAAAATTGAAGATTCCATCATGTAGAGGACTTCAATAGCTTTCCAATGACACCAAAATCAAGAAAATCGAGCTCTGGATCGAAAGATATGCCCCTCTGAAGATTTAGGGCAAAAAACGTGCGCAAAAATCAGGCCGAAACACAAAAAAATTTTCCTTTTTGAATTTAGGAAAATTTCCCAAAAAGCTCGCCCCCACTTTGCTCTCTGCCACATGGCGCTTCCTCATTCATCTGCAGGTTCAAATGGCCATTTTACCCTTTTTGAATTTTGGAAAAAATTCCAAAATTTCTTCATGCCCCGCCACTCCTGTTGCCACGTGGAACACTTTGATTGGCGTGGGCCTTAATCAACTTTCTTTCCTCTGTGGGCCTAGGAATTTTTTTTTCCTTTGTGCCATTTTAAACACTTTGGAAAATTTCACCAAATATTTTCGTGCCTCCAACCCCATACCACGACTGGACACGTGTCATCCTCCGGTTGGTCCGTGGGCCTTCGCAAATTTCTTTTCCTTCTCCTTGGTAGGCTGCGGGCCGGTTTTTTCCTTTTCGCCCTTTGCTATTTTGGCAAAAAGCCAAAATTTACTCCACCCCTCCGACTCCTACCACCCTCATGGACACATGGCACATTCTCATTCGACGTGGGGCTTCTGGGCCAAAATTTTCTTTGCGCCATTTTGGAAATTTTTCCAACTTACCCCCGCTAGTCTGACCTCCGCCGCCACGTGGCACATCCTCATTCGGTGCGGGCTTTAATCAACTTTCTTTCCTCTGCAGGCCCGTGGGCAAAAATTTTCCTTTATAGCCCGCCCACTCCTTGGCGATTTTTTTTAACTTACCCCCGTTGACTGCCATTCCACCGCCACGTGGCACATTCTTATTGGTTGCGGACCTTCCCAGGGAAAATTTCCCTCAAAAATTTGTCGAGCCATAACTTGTAAAATACAAGGAGTTAGAAGGAAAATTTTACTTTTCTGGAAAGGTGAGAAAATCCTCTATCTGATGAATCCATTTTTAGATAATTTTGAGTTCCTGAAAATTAGAAAAATTCGACTGAGGCACAAGGAAGGAAGGAATGAAAGAAAGTCAAAAATAAGCAAGGGGCTTATTTTGGATAACAATTTTGGCAACTCGGGGGTCATCTGCCTGTTGGATGAATGATCAGTGGCCTTTGAAGCATCCATTGGGCATGGAGTCATCAACTTAACTGCTTGGTACTCTCAACTCATTAGAAAATTTCTAGAAAGAATATTGTGAGAGTAGAACATCACTTGATCTAGAGCATGGCCTACAAAGATGCATCCTTGGGACAACAAAGCTTGTGCCAAAGCACTTAGGGAAATGTGAAACTAAGCTACAACAAAACAATGTGCACAAGCACTTGGAGGAATGAAAATCTAAGCTAATATGTACAAGGTGAGGAGTTTCCCTTCTAGTAGCAATGCTTTAGATGGATTCCATTAATTGGAATCTGTAGTTCTTCACCATCTAATGTAGACAATTGGAAGGCATTGTTGTTCTTACATTTTGTGACCATGTAGGGGCCACTCCAAATGGCATCAAACTTTGAATGCCTTCCTGGCTTTTCTCGTCTGCATCCCATTTCAACACTAAATCTCCAACTTGGAAGGTTCTAGCCTTAGCTTTCCTATCAAAGGTTCTCTTGATCAAGGCTTGGTCCTTCTCCATTGTTTGGGCTACATGCTCTCTAATTTCTTGGAGTTCCATCAATTCTACATATCTAACCTCCATGGGTTCAAACTCCAACAATTCCAATTGCTTCATGAGTTCCAACGTTGGCAACTCAAGTGACATAGGCAAGATTGCCTCTCTTCCATAAACAAGTCTAAATGGAGAGTTACCAGTGGATCTCTTGGGAGTTATCCTATCAGCCCATAAGGCTAATTTAAGTTTAGTGTGCCAAGTCCTCTGATTTTCATCAAGAGTCCTCTTGATGATCTTTAATAAGTTCTTGTTGGTAGACTCAGCTTGACCATTACCTTGAGGGTAATAATTTGATGAAGTGCTCAGATAGATCTTATTCTTAACAATCCATTCAGTTACCTTTGATCCTATGAATGCCAATGCATTATCTGATATTATAGTGGCAGTATACCAAATCTAGTTACTATCCCCTCATAAAAGTCTAGAATGCTAGATTCATTTACCTCTTTGAGTGTCACCACCTCAATCCATTTGGTGAAGTAGTCTATTGCTGTTAGAATCCACTTGTGTCCTTGGCTTGAGTTTGGGTTAATGGCTCCAATGAAGTCCAAACCCCATTGTATGAATGGTTGGTCAACTTAAATTGGGTGCAATGGAAGGGTTGTTAATCTTTCCTTGCCTGTGAAGAATGCACAATTTTTACACCTCTTGATCCACGCATAACAATCACTAAACACCTTGGGCCAATAATATCCAACCTTCATAATCTTGAGGGCTGTCACTCTTGGAGCAAAATGACCCCCAACTGATCCACCATGGAACTCTTCTAACATTCTCTTAATTTGATTTGTCCCAATGCATCTCAACAACACTCCATTTATATCCTTTTTAACAAGACACCATCAACAAGTGCATATGGAATAGCCTGCAATTTGAAGTGTCTTCTCTTGGTTTTTTTCATCTCTGGAGGGCATATGCATGTTTGTAAGAAGTGCATTATGTCTTGGGTCCAGCAAGGAGTGAGCATACCACCATTCTCTTCTTGAACACCTCTTTGTTCTTGGTTGTCTTGTAATGCCAAAACAACATCCTTCCCATTGCTTGCTTCCATTAATTTGCTCAAGACCAGCTGCTCACACAATCCCTTTCCTCGGACCAGCTTGGTGACTTTGATCTCAATGTCATACTCCACGACACGAGTAATCCACCCCTGCACGTTTTCATTTAGGTCTTTGTTGAATAGGAAGTCCTTAACTCCCACATGAGAAACCAACGAGTTGAACCTTGTTTTTGAAACTAGATGCTTAAATTTCTTCAAGCTCCTAATCACTTTGTAAGAACATGTTTCTCAATGAAGGAATACCTCACCTCATAGTCCTCCAAGCTTTAGCTAAAGAAGGCAATGGCTGCTCTGCATTTTCTTTGTTCTCATTGTACTAAAATTACAGAAATTGTGTCATCACCGCTAAATGCATAAAGGATAAAATCCTTAGAGAAATTTGGGTTAATGAGAGTTAGAGCTTGTGAGATAACCTCTTTGATTGCCTCAAAACTTGCCTTACCTTCAATGTTCATTTAAAAGCCATACTTTTCTTCAACATCATAGTTATTGGCTTGACAAGGGCTGCAGAGTCTGGAACAAACCTTCAAACAAAATTGATTCTTCCCAAGAAACTTTGAAGGGCCTTCTTGTGACTTGGTAATGGCGGTGCTTTTTATCAATTGCAACCCTCTTTGGAAACAATGTGGCCTAGGATCTTTCCTTCGTGAGTTAGGAAAATACATTTTTGGGATTCAAGGATACCCCAAATCTTCTACATCTTTGGAACACTTGTCTCAAATGAAAGAGATGATCTACTGCACTTTTAGAAAATACAGTAATATCATCTAGGTATATCAGCACTATTTTGTTGATCAATCCCTTGAATGCCATATCCATTTCCCTTTGGAAGGTAGCTCCAGGCATTAGACAACCCAAATGGCATTTTCCTATATGCATAGGTTCCCCATTTGGTGGTGAAGGTTGTTTTAAACTGATCATCCTCCTTTACCATGATCTGATTATACCCTGAATAACCATCTAGCAATGAAAACCTCTCATAGCCAAAAACAACTTACAAAATCTACTCCATAGAAGGAAGTGGGTAATGATCCTTGAGGGATGCTCTATTCAAATCTCTAAAGTCTACACACAATCTGATTTCTTCACTCTTCTTTCTTACTGGAACCAAGTTTACAACCCAACTTGAATGTTTGATGGGAAATATGATACTTGCCTCTATTAACTTATTCAATTCCTTCTTCATGAGAGGCTCCATGTGTGGATTGACCGGTCTTTGTTTTTGCCTGATGGGTTTAGCACTTGGATCTAATTCAATTGTGTGTTGAGCTAGCTTGGGATTGAAACCTCTCAAGTCTTCATAGCTCCAAGAAAATATATCCGGAACTCTTGGCAAATTTGCATGAACTCATACCTTTCTTGTTTGGTTGTCCACTTTACCAATTTGAAGTGATTTGCCTTCTCCCACCGAGATGGGCACTGAATCTTTTCCCTTGACTTGGATGTTTGCTTTATTTTCCTAAATTGATCATTAGGATTAAAGATAGACTCCAAAGTGACAAGTCCTTTTGGTAGTTTGTTAGTTCTCACTGTACCACTTGATCACCATACTGTTGTTCTAACTTCTCCTGATTTTTGGCTGAGAACTCAGCTTCTTCTTACAATAAATTGATGATTTGTTGGTCACTTTCAAACACTTGCCAACTTACATTATTGTTTGGCACTAACGCCCTTACAACCACATGAATGTTTGGCTGCACTTTATCTTCGTTGATACTCTCCACAACATCAAAGGCTGCTCCAACTACTGAATCCTATCAATGAACTTGGTTTTCTTTCCTAGGGATGGAATTAATGCCAAAGCCTTCAAAATCCTCAATGAGGTCCCACACCCTATTCTTATAACTCTTGAGCAGGTCATTTTTGGCAGCATGTTGTCCTTTAACTTGATTAACAATCAGCTCACTTGTCACCAGAGACTTGTAAGTTTTTGATACCTATCTTTCTTGACCAATGCAATCTGTGTATCAAAGCTTCATATTCAGCAGTTTTGTTAGAACATGCAAACTGAAATCTAAAAGTTGAATAATTCTTAATGCCTTGAGGTGAAACAAGCATAGTTCCCCCTGCACCTTGTCTACTTCTTGATCCATAAAAAAACAGCTGTCATACCTCATTGTCATCTTTATGGTCTGGCTTGGTGATGCTAGGAATAGGCTAATTTTCTTCATGCATGTAATAAACTCCTAGTTCAAATTCCTCTATTTCCTTGTAGGGATCAAAAGCATGTACCTTGCTCGCCCATTCATCAAGAGTCAAATCTGGGATGCTTCTAACTTTGGCGTCAACTTCATGTGTGCCTGGATAATCCTCTTGATCAAATGCTAAACAGTTGGCATTGATTGGGCTTGGAGTATGAGGCTCAATGTGAAAGTTTGTAATAGGTTCGGACCTGATTGTGGCCTTAGCTCCATATCTGGTCCGAAACAACATGTGTGACCAATCAGCAGATAAATAGCCTCCAATTCTAGCTGTGAAATCCCTTAACAAACATAGGGCAAAAAGTGGTGGTAAATCTATCACTGACACATCTTGCAAAACAGTGACATTGGGGCATGCATGCAAAGTGAGGCTCAAATCTTTAATAACCCCTCACATTTATTCTTGTTCTCCCATCCAGTTGCACCACCCCTTTGGATATGACTTCATATTGGAGGCCCAGCTGATCAGCTATTTGCTTGGGCATCACAGAACTACTTGCCCCAGAATCAATCATACAATTGTGTACTAGTTTATCCCCAATGATCAATGAAACATAGAATGGAGGGGGCTTCAAAACTTTACCTTGTTGTCCTCCAAGCTTCCACTCAGGCTGAACAACATTTGTGAGTACTTTCTCTTGCATATGAGCTTGTTGATTTGAAGTTGACCAATTCTTCATGGCAGCTTGTAGTAGATCCCTTTGGCCTAGGATGGATAGTGATTCCCACATAGATATATTCACATTTGTCTTCTTCATTTGTTCAATGATACTAAATGGGGATGAAACATCTCTTTGCTGCCCCTTAGCCTACACATTCTTTTCTTGTACATGGGCTGCAACAGATGGCATTTGAGCTAGTCTAGAAGGTGGCTTGGGTTGTCCTTGCACATTTGGAACTGCATTTTGCTTGCCAACACTTTGTGGAGTGATGGAAGGTTGTGGATCACCTGGAGCTAATGACTTGCCCTTCACCAATATTCCTCTTCTTTGACCATGTGTTAGCTGCTACATTATGAGAAATTGTTTGATTCATACCACAAAAATCTTCAGCTTGCCAATTCACAAGTGTAGTCTCATTTGGAGTTGTATTTTGCTAAGATGTTCCTTGTTGTTGGTTTGTTTCTTGACTCACCTCACTCTCTACGCCAATTTTTGTCACCATCAAAGCTTGGTTCAAAGCACCATTGAAGCACATAGACTGGTTGTGAGGTTCATTGCATGGGAAACACCAATCATACTCTTGAGCTATATTATTTTGCACTGGCACTAAGGCTTTAGAGGTAGATGCAACATTGGGGTTATAGGGCAGAAATGGTCTGTTGGTAGGAGGCCTTACTTGATTTTGATTTGCAACTAGATTGGGTGGCCTATTAGGCTGATATGGTTGCCTATTAGGTTGAGTTTGAGACTAATAAGAAGGTCTAAAACTTTGGGCTTGTTGCCTCTTAAGTGTAACCAACTCATTGCCTAAATTTTGTAATTATTTCATGACTTCTTGAATTTCATTTGAGGCACTAGAGGATGAAGTAGAAGTTTCATTTGAACTCTGATTTCTAGGAGTGGGAATAGGAGCTAAAGTAGGTGCTTGACTAGTACTTGGGTTTTCCAAGTTTGGATATAAGGGCATGGGAGGCCTAGGTGCCAGTTTACCAGCTTGGATCAAACAATTCTCAGCCCTAATGGCGATGCTATAAGCTGCAGGTATATTTGCACCTCTCATGGATTGGATTAACATAGAAATATCATAATTTAAAGCTTTGAGATAGTATAAGAAAGCACCTTCATCTGTTGGCCTTACTGTCACTGGGATTCTATCCCATGTCCTTTGAAATATGAAATTGAATTACATAGCTACTCATTGGGAGCTCTCTTGATAATTGTCAATTGTTTTAATAGAGACAAACTATCTCCCTTTTCTCCAAACTGCTCATGGAGAGCTATGCACAACTAGTTCCAATTTTGGATAGAGCACCCCAAGGCTCCTGAACCATTGCAAGGCTTTCCCTTTGAATGAAGATGCCAACAATTTGACAACAATTTACATCTCAACAATCTCATGGATTGCACAAACATTAGCAATGTCTTTGACATGATCACCAGGAGTGGTCTGATTTTCCCCAGTAAAGTATGGGATGTTCTTCAATGCTACAACTGGAACTAGGTTTTGTGCATTGAGAGCAAGTGGGTTGCTGCCAGTGAAGTTGACATAAGGGTTGTGTTGTGCCATTCTGATTGGCCTGAGAACCCTTGTTGATTGGGTGAAAGGTCTACCAGGTGGAGGAGTTGATAGAGTTCTATTTGGTGGAGATGGAGACCTTTGAATTCTTCTTCCCCTCTCTCTTTTTCCTGGGATAATTGTAGATACTCAGACAATCCCTCCTCTTTGGCCCTTGACCTTGTTTGGATCCTTCTCATGAATCTTCAGACTTGGACTGCTGAAACCAGTTGATTTTATCTCTTTGGAGTCGCCAGATGTGCAAATCAGGGCTCTTTTTAAGCAAGAAACTTACAACAAATGCACATCAACTTTGTTTGTAATGAAGATGAAGACCTATAAGGTCCCACCAGGCGTGCCAAAACTGTTAGTGCAAATCAAGCACCCCTAAATGACCTTCAAATCTCACACTGAGAATTGGGTCATTTAGTGTGATTGCACAACATGGAATCTTTTCCCCAAGTGTGGGACTTGCAAAAATGGGAAAAAACTCTCCAGATTGAGGCTAGTTCCTCTACTCCTCTGATCATATGTATGCATGAAATTTGTAGAGGTTTAACTCAAAATTCTACTCTAATTCTGCCAAGGAGACAAGGATAGAAAGAAAAGAAGATAAAACTAAACTGACAAGGTGATACACCAAAGGAGTGGTGAACATCTATTTCTGCAGATTGACACAAATTATAAAATGCAACACAAATCATGCACAAATTGCTAAAATTGTAATGAAGGATCAGGATAGAGAAAACAACACAAGAAAGGATTGAAAATTCATTCACAGAGCTTGCATTGTCATTTCCATTTTTAAATACAGTGCATTACAATAGCAAGGAGGTAAAAAATGTGTTGCAGTCCTAAAAAAGGTCTAATATTCCACAAATTCACTTGCCAGGGTGAAGGAGGGAGCCTGCAGAACATAAAAATGTCCAACCCTTTACAAATGAGCCAAATCTGGCTTTTAACAATGAAAACTTGAGTTCAGGAAGGAGAAACGCGGGAAAATTGAAATGAATGATTCAACCACCAACCAGATCCATCAAAATAGCATGGGTACCCTTAAAAGTTCATTCCCCAAGATTTTCGACCATGCTAGAGAAGAATGGAAGCCATATTGCATTAAAAATGGTGGTTGAATGTCGGTTCTGCTCTTTTCCCATGCTAAAGGTGTTTTTTCATTTTTCTCTCACTAAACTCCACCAAAAACAAAATTGAAGATTCCATCGTGTAGAGGACTTCAATAGCTTTTCAATGACACCAAAATCGAGAAAAACTGAGCTCTGGATCGAAAGATATGCCCCTCTGAAGATTTAGGGCAAAAAATGGGTTGCGGGTCTAAAACCCAAAAATTTTCCCCTTTTTTGAATTTGGGAAAATTTCCCCAAAAAGTTACGCGCCCCGCCGCTCCACTGCCACATGGCACTTCCTCATTCGTCTGTGGGTTCAAATGGCCATTTTACCCTTTTTGAATTTTGAAAAATTCTAAAATTTCTCTACGCCCGCCGCTTCAACGCCACGTGGCGCTTTCGATTTGGCGCGGGCTTTAATCAACTTTATTTCCTCTACGGGCTCGCGGGCAAAATTTTTCCTTTGTGCCATTTTAAACACTTTGGAAAATTTCGCCAAATCTTTCCGCGCCTCACCCTCGCCACGGTTGGACACGTGTCATCCTCCGGTTGGTCCGCGGGCCTTCACAAATTTCTTTTCCTTCTCCTTGCAAGCTGTGGGCCGATTTTCCTTTTCGCCCTTTGCTATTTTGGCAAAAGCCAAAATTTACTCCGCCCCTCCGACTTGCCTGACTGCCCTCATGGACACGTGGCACATTCTCATTCGACGCGGCTTTAGGGCCAAAATTTTTTTTTGCACCATTTTAGAAATTTTCCACTTACCCCCTGGTCAGACCTCCACCACCACGTGGCACATCCTCATTCGGCGCGGGCTTTAATCAACTTTCTTTCCTTTGCGGGCCCATGGGAAAAAAATTCTTTACACCCCGCCCACTCCTTGGCAATTTTTCTTAACTTACCCCCGCTGACCCGCCATTCCGCCACCACGTGGCACATTCCTATTGGTTGTAGACCTTCCCAGGGAAAATTTCCCTCAAAAACTCCACCGAGCCATAACTTGCAAAATACAAGGAGTTAGAAGGAAAATTTTACCTTTCTGGAAAGGTGAGAAAATCCTCTATCTGATGAAGCCATTTCCAGATAATTTTGAGTGCTGAAAAATGGAAAAGATCGATTGAGGCACAAGGAAGGAAGGAATGAAAGAAAGTCAAAGATAAGCAAGGGGCTTATTTTGGATAACAGGAACTTGCAAGGAATTATGACAGTTAGTATGGTACTTAGTTTTGGAAACTATAAATATTCTAGGAGAATATACCACATGCAACATAGAATTTCATTTTTATTTGGTTGATTTATTGTTTGAGCTCTTCCTTTAGAGAGCTATGCATGACGGTGTAGAGGTTATTCTTTGAGCTATTTTCACAATTTTTCTTTCTAAAAATATATTTTGTTTATTATTGGATCCATGACATCAAGGTTATATAGAACTATGGATGTTTTTGAGGGTTTCTTGTTTGGTTATCTAGAGTTTTTGGGTAGAAGTTCGTGATTTTTGCAAGAAATATTAGTGGGAAAAGTTGCAGAGCTTTTTGAGTTACCAAACATGGATTATAAACTCTTTTTCTTAATGTTTTATTTCAAATCGGATGAATATAGTTGAGTTATCTTATTGTTTGCTCTGTATGATATTTTTCATTTCAAGTTGATAGAACTACAAAGAGTAACAACTCAAAATCTATTTTTCTTATTTGGGCATCTTTGAAAAACATTTCCTTATGGATGCATGGATATGGGTTGTATTATTTGATTTACATGATTGCACCTCAACTTTCGTAGGCTTTATTTGATAAATGAGAACTTAGAATGGTTTATTATTTGGGTAAAATATGTAAAAATACTTTTATCTCTTATGGGTAACCTTAAAATAGGTAAAATTCTGGGTATTTTATTGTGGGTTGAGTTTGAAAGTGTTGTTCTCAATCGCATACTTAAAGTAATATGTAGAAAAGGTAACAATGTATGGAAATAAGGTTACATATTGAGCATTTTAGGTTTATATTTTAGACTTTTTGATTCAAGTATTAAGATACTCGAATAAAATCAATGATATATAAATATATGCATCCTCAGATTGATTCTAGATATGAGTCCAATATGGGTTTTTGTTATTAAAAATTAGTCTCTTTATTTTGAAACTCGCGTTACCTTGAAGTCAAACCAACTCAATATGAACTCATTTTTGTAGGCTTTTAAGTGATAAGGATTTTAATATTTATCTAAAGCTCCATGGTAAAAAATGGTAACTTGGTCATAACAGAACCCTTGTTGAAACCTTATGCTTATATGTGGTTAATAATGAATAATTTCCTTCTTCTTGTGGTTAGTGATTTGGATAATATGTAGCAATTTGATATGATCATCTTAGTGAGTTATAAGAGAATGAAAGAAGTTCTCCTCCATTGTCTGTCATATGCACTTATAAGCTTGTGTTATTGAATGCTTAATTGATAAGGTTATGAACCTTTTGATTAAGTGATTCCTTAAGGAGGTTTAGAAAACAACAAGTTCTATATCTTACTCAAATAGATCTATTTTGATCAAATACTTACATGTTTCACCGAATAGTTTACGTAAAATAAATAAGGTAAGAGGTTAGGAGGAATACCTGTAAAATTGAAGGTTGAAGGTAGAATGCACGCGTTGTTGAATTTTTATCCAAGTTGATCGTGGAGAGCTTCCCTTTGGCTAGGAGGAACGACCTGTAAGAAACACAACAAGACCAAAAAATAGCATTAATAATATAGGTTAGTGGACTGCCTAGCGAGTGCTAGATCCGGGAAGCGAGGTGCTTCCTAGAAGGCTATCAATCCACTTTCAAATACAATTTAATGCAAAAATACCATGAAATAAGGAAATCCTACTATAGTTGTATGATTTAGGTATCTTGTGCTAATACAATAAGTAAATCTAATCTAACAGAAAATTTACGATTAGATCCGAGGTTTGGTAGATCATTATGGGTTTTGCAGGTCTAAAAAGGTCTGATAAAGGGTCTAGGACTAATCAGGTGAGGTCTGGGTTGGTTTTGGTTGAATTGAAGGCTTGCTAGTTAGAGGGTATAAAATGACACAAAGACCGATATCAGTCGAGGCAATTAAGACCGGTATAGAGGTGAAAGCGATGGCGGTAAGCTAAACCAACGCTAGTAGGGGCAATGAGTAATAACTTAATAAAGATGGCTTTTGGACCTCTTTGTGATTGTACAGAGTGAGGAAGGTGTGGTTAGGATCGTAATATAATTGAGAAGACTCAAGAATACACAAAGAGAGAGGTTAAAAAAGGTGGAAAGGCTTGAAATGGTTAGGTTGGTGGATTGGTGGGAAGATGGAGATATCCGGGTAACAATAGAAACTGAAATACTGAAAGAAAATAAAATATCTGCAGTAAAGTAAGCATAAATGATTAAAATCACATTACTTACTTGTTCTATGAAGATCTCGTGACCGAAGGTGGCTGGTGATTGATCGGTGATGTGATGGCTAGTTCAGTGTTGTGGCGATACAACTTGTGTGTCCTGTAGATATTCCAACAATGTCGAAGAGATCATGTTGTTTGTGCTACACTCTAGTGGTATGTAGACATCGTTTGGATGAAGGAATGGCTCTAAGATCCTTGCTTGATTGCAATAGAACTCCCAAAACTGAATGAAAAACCTGTGTTAGAAGTTGTAAAATTATATATGAAGGAACTGATGGTGGTTTAGGTGAACAATGTCAGTCGAGGATAAATTGTCGTCGATTAAGATGAGTTAGTCCAAGTTACAAAAATTAACTTGATTTTTACTATTTTTGGGGTGATTTTGATTGCTAATCTGAATCTCAAGTGAGGGTTGGTGCTTAGATAAGTGAGAGTGTTGTTGGAGAAGGATAAGACTTTAATTTTAGGGTTAGACTAAGTCCCAGTTGGTTGGGATAAGTAAGAACCTAGTCTTAATTAACTAATAAGCTAGGAATAAGTCCATGGTAAGGTGTCTAGGTGATGTGTAAATTAACTTAATTAAAGTAATTAAATTAATTAATAATGTGAGGATGAACATTAATTCAATTGTAAGTAATTAAATTAATATGAATGCGGGGTAAGGGGTCATGGTTAGGTGAATACATTACGTTAATTAATTAAAGGGGACCAAGGGGAGTGTGAACCAAATTTGGTGTCTACATTACTCGTTAGGTATTCTATTTGAATTGAAGGAAAAATAGTGCTTGATGAATCTATCCATGACATTTAAGATATCTCGTTTACTATTTATGATAATGTTAAGTTGTGATATTTGTTGAAACATCATGTATAGATGTGTTTAAATGATTGTGAATGAAACTACTAAGAAATCATGGGGGTATATATACATGATGTAATTGTTTGTGGGTGATGGCGTCGAATAGGAAAATTCAAAACAAGCGCCATCACCCATGGACAATGACGTTAGCCTCATTTCAAAATCATCATATCCAGATATAATCACTTTGAAAAGGCTAGAATGTGAAAAGGGGTGAATGACGAAAGTCCATGGTGATTGAAAGCAAGGGTGACATCATGCAACAATATGAAACAAGTGGATATAATAGCACAAGTAGACATAATGAGTGCAATGGTGAACAAAGAGAAAAATTGAGGCATGTATGGGGTGACTAAGGTTAATAGCGACATCTTTTAAATGTTGTGGTTTAGCTCACATGACCAAGTCTGATCATACCCCAATCTCGACAAACCTCTTAAGGCACTCACTTAGAGGGAGAATGCATCAGGAGCCCCTACACAAAAGAAATGGTTAACAAGCATAAAAAAAATGGCGTATACATAAGTTCCACTAGACCCTAAGACATTTTAACCTTTAAGGGCATACTTGCGAGCGCAATCCAAGTAGATTGTTCAATGATGTCCTTGGGAAATGACAATAATTATGCCTCGAAAAATAGGGTAACATAACTTAAAGTTACATCTCAACTTAATCGATGACATCAATAAATCAATCAATAACAAAAGTCTACCAAACTGCGCAATGACCATGATTGATGCGGTAATAGTCCATAAAAGGTGAGGTGGAGGATAGAGAAGGAAGGGTGTAACAAAACACTTGGAGGTGCAAAGGGGATCTCAAGGTGTGCTATAGGAAGATGATAAGAGGGTGGTAAATTGAGGATATCACGTGATTGCAAAGTGGTAGTAAGAAAGATAAATTACGCTAGGGCAAGTGCCACAACAGTCTCTCATGAAGTGCTACAAATCAGCCCAAGCCTCGCTCTCGATGTGCCCCTTAAGACACGCACTCGAAGGGACTAATGCTCTAACTTGCAAAGAGAAATCATGAGTGAAAAATAAAGTGTATACACAACTCACTTGGGCAATCCAAGTTTACAAAAATGCATGCATAATTAGTATAACTCGACTTAGAATGACATCAAAATCTCACATATTCACCAAATGTATCCAAGAAAACGTTTACAATAGATTCCTTTGGAAACTCCGAAGGAATAACAATAAGGCAATTCGCACAAATGGCAACATATGAGAACTCAACTCTCGATACTTCATAGAGGATAATTCTACCAAATCTTTACCATGAAAATTCATTTCTCACTTTAATTATATGCAAAGAAACCTAGAAACTAATGACAAGCTCCTAACATATGATTAATACTTTGTTCTCGCCATACGATTAATACTACATTCCCACCATACAATTAATATTATGTGGAACCCTCAATGGTTGTTGAATTCAATCTCCTAGATATTTGATAGTCGACCACAATCCCATACCTTCCCTAGTTAACTTCGGTGAATACCTCTATTGTTCAATGAATACCTCTATAACACCCCAATAGCAACTCGGCATGTGTAAACATTTCCCTTCCCAAAATGAGGTGTTCATGATGGCTCTTATCTAATCTTGATAACTTTGGCCCATTGTTTAAGAAGTCTAAGCACTAAAATCCACATCATGCCTACATGAACTTCTTAAGAAAGAAAGGTAGCTGCTACCCCCTTGGAGAGGTCTAGGTAGCATAATAGCAAAACCTTGGAGTTGCTAAAGACCCTTAGGAAAACTCAAAACCCTCAACAATATACTTTGAATGATAAAACCAAAAATACTAAACTTAAAATCAGGTGTTTTTATTAGTTCCTTCCAGTTCAAAGGGGGCAAGCTCATCATGAATGGGCATTCCACAAGACTAATATTTGCAAAAAATGGACTAAGTTGAAACATAAGTATGAATTTGAGAACCATTGTTGCTTACTCTATAATGCAGACCAATAACTGAGATATCATACAAAATGCGAAGCATATGTTGTCATAAAATGCACAAAACTCAAAATATCAACAATTCTCTTCTTTGTAAGAATTAAAATGATGAAAGAGCTCTAAAACAAGCTAGCACATTCATCTCAGACAAAGAAGTCACGATATCATGGAATCAAGGTTGCTAGGAAACAAAAATAGGTATGGAAACAGGTTCGAAACACGGCAACATTGATTTTTGAAAAATTCTTGGGTATGAAAAGGCATAGAATGTTCATATAAAAGATTCTAAAAAGAAACATTATACTCATTTTTAGTCCATAAAAGATGAAACACTTAAAAAATATAGTATCCATGAAAGTTCAAAACATTCAACATACTTAAAACTCCACATGTACATGATTATAATCTAGATTCTATAATACTTTGTCTAGATTTTCCTCAAAATCAGCAGCTCCATGAATGCCACTCCACTATTTTGTAAAAACTGAAAATCAGCAATAGAATGAGTGTGTTTTGTAATGGGCCAAAGGTGTGTTTATATAGCTTTTAGTAAGTGTGTTTAGCAAGTTTAGGGTATGCATTTTAGTTTTACTTCTCTGACAACCCATGCTGCAAGAAATGGGACAGATACAACAGAGCCATTTCTGTACTATTTCCGGTACGAACTCGGGACATAGGGATGTATTAGGTGCATTTTCAGTTCCATTTCCAATACAGATGCAGGGAGGGAGGCGGGGTTGGGGGTGAGGGGTGTTTCCCTGCAACATAGCATGGAATAAATCCATCAGTTTTAGCAGTTTTAGATATGTTTCCTGTATGGGGCTTGGTGGGGGCGGTCAGAGAAGTGTTTACCTGCAATGTAGCGTGGAATAAAGCCAATATATTTAGCAGATTTATATACACTATACTTTTCACGCCTCAAGAAAAACAATGTTAATCAGTACTTAAGTACAGGGAAAGAAAAGAAAACTGGTATCCTTCAACATAATTAGAAACTCAATCAGACTACTCCAGCTTTTCTTGCAGCGAAAAATCAACGGTAGAATCACAAATACAGCTTTATATGAGACATCTATCAGTTTATAAGCAAAAGACCAGAAACAGTTGCAGCTAAAAACCTACTGTTTGCAAGCTTTGGAAACTATTGAAAAAGTAAGAAGACGAATAAAAGCACAATTCAGAAAGCATAGACAAAGTAAAACCATTCAAAATCATCATTTCCAGATATAATCACTCTATTTTGAAGATTCCTGTACAGGATCTTACAGACAGAAAAGCAAGCTATATTCCAGAGTTTTTCTTACATCTCAAATTCCAATTAACCTGAAAGATAATGCCGAAACATGTCTTAAAACTAACAGTACAACTGCTTAAACAACAGGTCCCCATAATATCGTTTTCCTTCAATGACAAACAACTTAGTCAAATAAAAATTACGGTACTGGTGAAATGTTCGCCCTCACAGACAGCCAACCAGATCCTTTCAGTGATTCATTGCAGTTATGTCTTTTCACTGGTCAGAAGAGATTGATACCAAATATCCGCCATACTGATAATAGTGGCCACTTTTTCTATGGTTGCCATAAATATATCATGTGAGGATTAGATGATGTTCAAATACAAGACACGTGATAATATTTGCAGTAGACACCTTTTTCTATGGAAAGGTAAATAATCGGCGCACAGCCGACATAGATTAAGCCATGTCTGTCCTCGGTAAAGAAACAAACCTTACAACTCCACCAAAATCAGACGGTCTACAGTTGATGCTTTTGGCTAAATGATGTTGAACAAACTACACAATATAAATACAGCAAGGTGTGTAACATACAAAAAACAGGGGTCCCCTTTTTTGCAGCTGAAAGAAAATATGTGACACACATAATATACAGATTTTAGCAGCCTTCTATATTTTCCTATATTTTCAGAGGTTCTCATTATGTGAAAAATAATTGAGATCTAATGCAAGAAAGCATAGAAAACAATGCAGATGTAGATAACCAAGGCTGTTGGGACTAATATGAAAAGCGGCACAACTGCTCTTATAGACCAAATGCTTCCACAGGAAAGGGTTCCAAGCTTGATTTGAATCAAATCCATTAAAGCCAACATCAGAAAAATGGACCCACAAACTGACCCCAGAGCAGATAAAAGCATTCCAACTCTTAAGAAGGTATTGTTGATCTCAGCCTTGAAGATCATCTTAAAATTATTGCTGTTGATCAGAACTATGGCTTGCTTCAACCCCTGTGCAACCAAACTAGAGAACAGAAATGAACTGAATGACACTACTTGGAAAGTTAGAAGGTTTCTCGCAATGTCTTTACCTGCGTAGCAATTAGTACTTTCCACTAATTCCGCCTCACCGGGCGAAGTTGCAGTCAGACCAACAAACACAGCTAATGTGAATAGGGAATTCACATTGACAAGGCCATCAAGGGCCGTGACATGAATGCTTGTGGATCCTTTGCTTATAGTATAATTAGATTCATCTGCAGTCTCCTCGTCCTCATATCTACATCAAAAAAAAAAAAAACCAAGAAAGAAAGAAAATATTGTTTATAAATTCCCTGCAGACTGCAATAATGTCATACAAAATCAAGCAATTCAACTAGGAGTCACATTAGCTCTTCTGTCAACAACCTGTATCGAAATCCACGCACCCTGCAAACTACAAAAGAAATAATAAATGCACTCATAAAGCCATAAATTGAGAATCGTGAGTGTATAGTGCACCTCTAGAACAGCAGCGACTACTCAACTATACTTGTAAGTTATAGGCCAACTAATATGTAAATAAGAAAGGAAGTTTATGTCTAACCCTGCTCAGACTGAAAGAAGGAAGTACAAGTGACTGATTCATGATTGAAACAATTGGTATAGTGCACGGCTTCTTCAGAGCCCTTTGGAGGATGAATTCTGGGAATAGAACTGAACAAAACCTTTGATGAGGATTCTTGACCTACTTTAAAGTGCAGATTCAGAGACTCTGTTCGTGACTGGCTATTGGAGACCATAACCTTGGGAGTTCAGTTAGACAAGAATGCCAGAGAGCTGGCCTCCAATTATTTTGGTATGTGTTGACCAATTTGACAATAACAAAGGGGGAAATGTCAAAAAGGTTGAAAGAAACCTAAGTTGCCGCATTCGAATTCGTGTTCGAATTCGCCGATGATTAAATTCGTGAAAAATTCGCTGGTAAAAAAATCAGCGATTAAATTCGTGATTAAATTCGACTATGAGAAATATACATTTTTATTAAATATATAAAAACAAAAGATAAATTCACATTTCAAAAGAGAGATAATATCACATTTCATTGATTTCATAAGTAGCTATTACAATAATGTGATTGAAAGCAAAAACTTCAAAAAACATGTGCTCGCAGGTTGCGACCAAGCTGGCAGGTGGGACGATTAGTCCGAGCACGGGAGAATACTCGGCGAGTTTTGGAAAGCTATCCAGTATTTTTAATTACTAATCTGTCTACAGGCGATCAAAGCTCATGATTCTTTCAGAAGATTGCAAGAAGTTGCTTGGTCCAAAAAGGTGCAAAAATGGATTTTATGAAAATAAAAAAATATTGCCATCAATGTGTAGAGCTCGAGAAAATATGCACTTTTAGAGAAAACAACACCTAAAACGGAGCCACAGAATGAAAGTTATGGCACATGCAAGTTTTGCTGCTACATCTTCCCAGACCCTTTCCAAAAATGGCAATTTTTTTCCACCAAAAATGGAAAAAAATGCCAAAAAAGAAAGAAAACACGAATTAAATCGTGATTTTCAACGCACTGTTAAAATTCAGCAAATTTCGATTTTTTCCCTTGAAGTTCGCCGAATGCGGCAACACAGAAAGAAACATCATCATCATTGAAGATTTTCCTTGTGATAGTGGTAAGGCTTTTGCCCTGCCTGCAAGATTGTATAACATGGGTTTATGAAAACATTCTCAAAACAAAGCGAAAAATGTCTTTCTGGACTTCATTATTAGCAACCTGCATCTGTTTGAGCACAACCAGAAGGGGAAAGCCCAGGCCATGGGCACATGTATAAACTTAACTCATGTGGCTCTTGATGGCTTCATGGAGGAACTTTAGAGTATAACTGTCGCCCAATGAAAATTACCCCTTGATAACATGAATTCTGAAGATTAAACCCCCCAAATAGTCGTACTGATGCTTAGCCACATTGCAAAGGGTCGTGATTTGTGGCTTGGAAGAAAGCTTGAAGTAGATTTTTGCATCCCTAAGCATCCATGTGTTTACGTTTCTGTTAAGTATTCACCCATGGCTATGGGTATGTTTGTTTCTCAGTTTAGGAATCATCTTCCTCGCTTTTGGAATATTTCTGAGGAGGTCTACAAAGTTGGGTTGTTTATGATTTTTTACCAGCATTCTGCTTACCTTCTGCCCCCTATTTTAAGGCTTCAGCACTTTAGGTGTTAATGGACATATGAACTGTCTGGTCAAAACATGGAGTAGGGACTCCGTGTTTGCTTCCTGGGTCAATTTTCTCCAGTTCACCAGCAGGGGGATGCATAAAGACATCATTCTACTGGATAATTTTGACCACTTTACTACCAATATTGTACCTATATTCTGTTAGATGTTGAGACTTGCTTCAGGTCCTATCAACTTTAGCTATGTTCAACTATGCCAGTATAATTTCAGTAACAATGTTTGTTGTTCCAATATATTCACCACTTAAATTTCTTAGCTCTCTTCATCATTTTCTTACACGTGATAAGGTCAAAGATGATGGAAGCTTTATGGGTTAAGGACCTCCAGCATGCCTTGTATCTGCCCCTTATTTTCAATTGTGTTGCTGGTTATAGAAAAAAGCAAAAGTCTGTTTGCTTCATATGGTGATGGTTTCCTCCATTAGTTTTATAGAATTCATGTTCCAGTCTAGTAGCAGGGATTATGGTTGAAGACAACATTCATCAAGCTGTATTGGCATTCATATTACTGCAATTTTGTCTTAATGTTGAGAAACAAAGGTCACATCTTATATCTATCTCATCTCTTTATCAGCCTGCTTAATGAGGAGACTGTTGATTCTCATGATTAGTTCAAATTTTCTCCACTCTTTAAAATTTTATTAATTTCTGGGTGGGAATCTACAAATAAATCCCCTTTAACCATCAAAACTACAAAAAAGGAAGTTTATGCATGTGAAGGAGCAACTTTTATCCAAGAGGTTGTGATATAAGCGCAATGGGGGCAAGCGTAACAGCATAACATAGGTTCAAATCCATTTCAATGGAACAAAGCGATATATAATTTCAGAAGACATGTGGCGAGGTTGTGGTGTAACAAATGGGGACAAAATCCAATACTAAATAATGAGGGTAATTTGAATGTGACCAGTGTAATATTAAAAATGTACATTCAGGCATGACCCAAGTTCAAATCTTATGCATATCATCAAAGATCACTCCACACCATATTAAAAGCAGTCCACACCCTAGCCTAAGGATTACCCAACAAAATAATGCTATGCAGAACTAAAAAGCTCTGAATTATGCCCCTTATTCATAAATTCCTTGGCAAAACCCTAATCAAATTTTATACACATGCAACACTACTTTACAATTGAAATTGATTTGCAGACCTATACCCAAATCAACAAAACTTTCAAAATTAGAAAAGGACTCCTAAAATCCATACCTGGAAGCCATAATACAAGTGCAGTGAAATGTGTTGTCAAAGTGTTTGAGCGATCAGTGAGGTACAAAGTTCAAGCCACGATAGTACACATTTCCAAAAGCCAGAGTATTTGAGCAATTTCAAAAACACCCAAACACTTCCCGTGGCAGTTCACCTGGTACTTGATGTAGAGTAAAGCGGATTTTCTTCTTCATCAGTAAATACTTTCACTGTTGTGTTTTTATGTTGGTATCCTGCAAAATATTATTTTCGGTGAATGTCTTCGTGAGAATAAAATTGAAAGGGCTGTGGTGGAGAAAAGGGAGAACAAAAAAGCTTCGGAGGGTTTTCCTTTTTACTCAGTTTGCCTTTAGTGGTGTTGCCATGGCCAAATTCAACCAAATAGCAAAAGCAAATTTATTATTACGCCGAAGGCGTTATTCCTATGGGAAAAGGCTTTGCGGACATTCATGGGACTGTGTTAAATTTGACGGCTTAAATGACGATTTTGCTATTTTTAACAATTTTGTTTTTGTTATTTTTAACAATTTTGTTTTTCTGATTTTGCATGTTGCTTTGGCTTTACTATTTTTAAATTTTATTTTATAGCTTTTGCATGCATTAACCTTTAAATATTGGTCACTAACACTATAATTTCATTCTTCAGGCTCTCCAAGTTCCAGTCAATCCTGTGTTAAATTGAATTCTACAGGTATGTATTTAAATTATGTTTATACTTGTATGTAGTAGTAGAACTATATTTCTTAGCCTCCTCTTATGACTAGTTCTACAATTTTGGTTCTTGGTCAATGAGGTTTTGTTTTGTGTTGTGTCTGTTTAGCTTTTGAGCCGTTTTTACCAACGTGGTTATACCAACCAGCCACCCCCTTAATGTAACCATTTGTACTTTTATCTTTTTTTATTAATATATATTTATCGATGTGTTCCAATAAAATAATTCTTAGCCTACTCAAGAAAACATTAGCTAGGAGGGCTGCATTGAGTGAGTTTTACCAACAAGGGATTAACAAATTTGAATTATTAAATGTCCAAATCAGAATGCTATCCAAATCTTTGCTTAAATTTGAGCATCTCCTATTACTTTAGTTCACAGAGAAGTTCCCAAGTTCACTGAGAACACAAAAGATAATAATTAGGAGGGTAGTCATATTTGCTCACTCTATTTTTAGCACCATGATTTCTAGGGTCAGAGGACAGACACATGTGAAAGAGTTCCAATAAAATAATTCTTAGCCTACTCAAGAAAACATTAGCTTGGAGGGCTGCATGGAGTGAGGTTTACCAGCGAGGGATATAAATGAGTCTAAAGCACAGAGCATTCATAGCTTCAGAATGAGGTTCCATCTATTTTGGCTCCTGATTGATCACTTTTTGTGCACCTCACCTTGTTCTATCAAGAATCAACTTGATTCAAGTCCGATTTTTCATCTAGCACTCTGCTCATAGATTTTTATTTTTTTCAGATTGTAAATGAAGCAATCTATAGGTTTCTATATTATTACTATATCTGATAGGAAAATGATTCACTTAATCATTCAATCTTAAGAAATTAAAACATACTCTTTAGATTTGAAAAGCTTGAGATGTTTTGCTTGTTGTTTCTGAACCCAACCAACCTTCTTCAAGTACTCCTCTGTAGGACCATATATTTAACAAAAACTTCTATTACGAAGACTTCTATTGTGTTGGTGGTCCTTACTGAAGAAATTTAATGTTTGTAATCCATAACCAAGACATAGAAAGTGGAATTTGGAAAGCCTTGGATATTTGCATCAATACTTTCTTGGATGCATATAGAGTTCGCCCTGTAACCATGGAACACCGACCACTTATAAGGAAATAAAATCTGGAATTCATTCACAACAACATCAACCACATCTCCCTCACCTCTCCTTTTGCTCGCCCCTACCGGTGTTTCAGCATTCAACATCTCTGCATCCACAATCCATGCAGCCCTCCATATTCCAATCAAACAACTTAAACTTCTTGAAGGCCACGCATTATCGTCTTTTCAAGAGTCACTGAAACATATATAATATGTTCTTATTGATGAAATGAGTTTCATCAGCCCAAAGTTGCTAAGCAAAATTGACAGTAGGCTACGCGAAGCTTTCCCACACTCAAAAACGTCTGAATTTGGGAACAGATCATTCATCCTCCTCAATGACCTCAACCAATTACCATCGGTTTTGGACAGTCCTCTTTATGCAAGTAAATCCTATGAAGCCACCCTTTGGAAGGGATTTCATTCTTCCATTACATTACAAACTATATTTCGGCAACAAGGAACAACCGATGCACAAGTTTCATTCCAGAATTTACTTGCTCAACATGTGAGATTCAACCCCTCTTATTGAGGACTAGGAACTCCTAATGTCTCACATAGACACACACCTAACTCAGCAAGAGCTCAAAATTTTAAGGACGCACCACATTTGTTTGCAAAAAATGACCTCGTGGACTCCCACAACCTTCAAATGTTGAAGGCATTGAATGTTCCAATCACCCAATCCATTCTTGAAAGTAACAGGTGGGTTGGACCAAAAATCCTGATGATGATCAGCTGAGCACAAAGTTTTGTTGTGCAAACAACAAAAAATCATGCTTATTATAAATTTATGGGTTGATGTAGGCCTCGTAAATGGTGCTACAGGAACAATCACTCGACATTGTCTACGACGCATCAATGCCACCGCCAGCATTACCTTTATTCAAACATAATAGATTCCGCTGAGGAAAAACCAAAGCGAAGGAATATGAGCAATGATCTCAGTATTTCATTAAAAGAGAATGGAGAAATCCTCTTACCTGAATAGTGTCATAAAAATTCAAAATTAAACGTGCGACTCTTCTGAATGTGAAAGCTACGTTGGCCACAATGCGTGCAAAGGGTAATAATGTTAGGAGAGCTCAAAAAATTTAAGGATGCACCACATTTGTTTGCAAAAAACAACCTCGTGGACTCCCATAACCTTCAGATCTGAAGGCATTGAACGTTCGATCGCCCAATCCATTGTTGAAAGTAACAATGGGCTGGACCAAAAATCTTGATGATGATCAATTGGAGCACAAAGTTCTATTGTGCAAACAACAAAAAATCATGCTTATTACAAATTTATGGGTTGACGCAGACCTCATAAATGGTGCTACAGGAACAATCACCGACATTGTCTATGATGCATCAATGCCACCACCAACATTACCTTTATTTGTTGTTGTCAAATTTGATAGATACAATGACCCATGTTGGGATCCCTCCAACCCGTTACATATTCCGATACCCCCTATTTCGAGAGGGAATCAAAGACAATTGCTGCTTAAAATGGCATGGGCATTAACTATCCACAAGTCCTAGGGACTTACTATGCATAGAGCAACTGTCGACATTGGAACCAATGAAAGGCAGGGTCTGACATTCACAATTTTCTCCAGAGTTGCCTCGCTTGCAAATCTGCACATTTCACCTTCTTTTTCATTCGAAAGGTACTCAAAAATAGCGCACATAACAACACTTGGAGCAAGAAGAAAGGAGGAAGCAAGACTACTATCACTCAACCCTTCATAAATACTACACTCTACTTTGATAGCACCTCCGCTACTACTTTACTCAACACTTCTTCTATCCTAGATGACATTTCCGTTCAAGGGGTATCAAATGTACTCATGTTTACCGAAATAAAATTACCCTCAAAAGGCTACCATTCATGATATAATTCTTCTCATGTTAAGTTCAAATAAAACAGCCCGCAAAACGATACCACTCATGATATGAGATTTGTAAATGTATATGTATAAATTTGTAACAAGTTTGAAATGAAGAGATGAAACCTTTAAATGAAGTGGTTCATCTACAATTACAAAATTACACTTTTCAACATACATGTTCAATTTTTCCTTTTTATTGTTGCTCGTTTCTTTATGTTAACCAACAACAACACATTTTTAATGTCTTCATCTGCACACAAATACCTACAATTTTAAAATGCCGAGAAAGAACAATGCAATTTATAGTTGTTTCCATCCAAAGCTTTGTACATTATATCACTTTTTTGCATTTTGAATATTTTTAAGGGTTAGACCTCATGTTTGCACTTTTTAAATGAAGTAGCTCATCTATATTTCTACACATACAAAATCAATCACCCATAGTTTAAACAAACACAACTACAAAAGTAAAAACTATCCCTATAACACAAATAACATATACCGTTTTTTGTTTGCAAACTGCCTCAAAGAAATGTGGCCTCATGGAATGTTATGATTTGTAAGATATGCACAAAATAGATCTGACAATGATGCTCTCAAACTTTTTGAGGTAATAAAGAAATTTGGAATGTACCATAACCATTTCAGATTTGTTTATATATAATTGTATATGCTATCTCATTTTAGTTTCATGGAGAGATAATATGTTAAAGCACTTAGTCATTCTTTCAATCTACTTTGACAACAACACTTCACATTCACTACATTCTTGAGAGTGAGTATTAGCAAACTTACATGTCTCACTTGCATTTGTACTCAATTATTACACAACTAACAGTTATCTAACATCCCTTCTAATGTATTTTGCAACATTTGTTCTAGCTTTAATAGAAAATAAGTATTGTCAATCACACCCCTTATCAACATCAACTACAAAAGTAATAACTGTCTTTCTAAATCTAAAAACATATACCATTCGGCGTTCACATTGCATTGTACACATGCGATTGCTAGTATATAACCTTTATAATTGTTGTTTCAAGAAAATAATTATGCCCAAAGGCCTTCCTGAATGGTAGGTAAGGTTGTAATGGAGTGTGTTGTTCAATTTTATTCTTGACATTAAATTTGACATTCATTTGACTGTCATGTGACAATCCATTCATAAATTTTACTTCTATTGGAGTGTCACTTAAATAACTTTGTTTCAATTTTATTGTATAAATCAATCAAAAAATAGTAATAACTTGGTCATGTAGAAATGTTTTTCTTGAATAGATATTTTTGAGACCAACACAATCGCATAGGTGAATGATTCACCTATGCGATTGTGTTGGTCTCAAAAATATAAGATAGATGCCTCGGGATTGATATCTCTCAGCTTATTTTAGATAGATTTATTTAAGATATCTATACTAGTTATGCCAATAAACATTATTTTATGTGGAGAGGTATTCTATAATGGTTGTAAGATATGAGATGTAATTGTGTGGTTGTGTAATTATTATTATATTGATAGGTATTCTATAATAGTGTTAAGGGATGGGATATAATGGTGTGATTGTATAATTTTTAGTTTTTAAAATTAAATTTGAAGTTCATTTGACCATTACTTAAAAAAACAACTTTAAGAAGTCGATAAAAAATTAAGGGAGAGGAGCTAGTGGTTGTGCACCCTAAGTTGAGGGGTGTACAACAACCATATAAATACCATAAAATTTGAAAAAAATACCCTTTAATAGATTTTGTTATTTTTATCTAAATATTTTCTTTGGAGCATTTATATTGTATGGAAAGTGGTTTTAAGGTATTTAAATCAAGTAGTTTTCCATACAAAGAAATTTAGGGGTGGACCATTTGTTGGGCATTATGTCATGCATTTTTTTCCACTTATGTGGCATCATTTGATTGGGTGATTGTTTGATGTGACACATTTTATTGACTTCTTTTTTTCAAATTTTAAATGAGAAAGTGACATGTACTAGTCCCTAACTTTACATCTACCCTCACAATTATTGGTCCATGCTCGACGATTGGCTCCTCTCCCTTAATAGTACCTTGACCATATAGTAGAGTTTGGGGCCCTTTTTAAAAGAGAGTTTTTGTCCCTAACAAATAAGAAATATGAAGAGAATATCAAAGGTCCCTTGGTTCATTGGTGAAGTTGATTGGCTTTGAATAAGCCCACTAGGGATCAAGTCTTATTGAGTGCAAGGCCTGAAGATACCCAATAGGAGAGTCAAAATTGTTAAGACCAGGATCGTGCCCTAGGTTACTTTGGCGGTGTGTATGCCCCTTACTCGTAGCTATTTAAGCTGAAGGTGATCACTAGTTTAGTTGTTCGCTTACTCATAATTGTAAATCCACTATATGCTTCCTCCAAAGCATGAGCGAGATGCCAACATTCTATGTAATCTAGTGCCCAATTGAGTGCATGTCTCAATAAAAAATGGAGAGAATTCGGTAAAATTATTAATCAATATAATGTGTGGAACCTAAGATAAGAACCTTGAGATTGATATGTAATGATATTTTTCAAATAAATGTATTTGAGCTATTTGTAGTAGTAAATTAACAAGATCCACGAAGCGGCCAACTCCTGCCATTGAAGCTGCATGTTATAGATGGTGTTGTTTAGTTTTTCTTGCAATATTTAAGTAGAAGTTTTTATGAGTTATTGTGGAATGGTTTTATCGAATTATTTTAACATATGTATTTGCCAACTAATTGTCTTCGTGTTTATGTTATTTACGGGTGTAGTGAAGTGGAAAAGTCTTTATATCAAGAAAAACATGTTTGTTTGTCATCGTAGAAGGTGATTCCAAGATTGTAATAAACAAAATGAAACCGATTGTATGCATCACATTAATTAGCCTGAACTTTCGCTTCTGACATAACATCCTGGACTGAAGATTGTATGCAATGCCACTATTAAATATACACATCCTAAAGCCCTCGCTTTATTCGTAAATGATTTCAAAAAATTATAGTTTATGAAGAAAACAAACAAATAAGGAAAGAATTATAACTTCTATTATTCTTGCCCATGCCCTAAACTTTAATTTTTACAAATGTTCAAGATGTAATATATTTATTATAATTTTTATACCGGTTGGAGTGATGTTAGAATAAAAGTGGATCTCTCATTAATATAAACTCGTCTTTTAACTTCATGATTAATGTTGTTGTCTCAACACACCTTGATAATCGCAAACCTTGTGTGTTTTATAAGTCAAACATCTTGAATGCATTTTTAAATGCTTCTAAACTCCTATAAATCTCCATCTTTTTACTATCAACATAACATTTACTTCTAAAAGAGATGCAAGTGGTAATAGTTAAACACTTGAAAATGTGCCTACAAGTCAAACACAAACACTTTGAAAATTTGTTCGAGTTTAAAGCGAGATAAATTTAAGATTGTATAGCTATTAATGAAACATCTAGAGGAGATAAATAGAGGTGGTGGAAATCATGCGGATATAGTTATAGTAATCTTGATGTATTTTCATAGAATTATAATGAAATAATGCATGGTAGTTAAATTAATAGGTTAACGAACATAAGAAAAAGAAGCCCCTAAGATGCTTAATAGGGAAGATGTGGCAGTTGAAGCTCTCTCGGACATGAAAAGGGGTGAGTCTTCTAAGGGGAAGGAAGTTGTGGAGGATTGTGGTGGTGCCCCCAACAAGGATGCCAAGATTGCTAACATGGAAGTGGTCATTGACACAATGTCACCAAACAGGTTGGTCGAGGACATGAGGGAATGGAATATCAAGGTGGCCTTGCAGGAAAAGCGTATTAATGGTCTCAAGGCTGATTTTATCATGCAAGAGAACAAGATATTGATCTTACAAGACCAAATTTCCAAACAGGATATGCAGAGGAGTGGCTATAAGTTGGTCCTGAGCAGCTCGGATGAGGAGGAGGCTATGGAGGGAAACAAGGAAGTCAAACAGTGCATCCCGGAGTCCACTACATAATTCGGATGGTGGGTTGAGCTCCAGAACTAGGAGCAACCAAAAAAGGAAATGTTAGCAGACTATTTGTTGATTGTTTTGTGCATATATGTCCTTTGTTTCTTTTGTGTTCCCCTTTGTCTAGTTAGTGGCTTCGTGGTGGTTTTGTGTTGGCATAATATAAAAAAAATTATATGTAGTTGAGGCTTTGTTGCCTCACCCTTGTTGGGCTATGTGGTTGGTCAAGTCATTTTTTCCTTTTGGAGTCCTAGCTGGTGTTTGGGTTGCTCTCTCGCCCTTGTTTTGTTTCGGTTATACTTTTGTACTATGGGTTTTTGGTCCCCCAAAACCAAATAGTTATCTAATCTAAAAAAATCTGACAAAAAAATGCACGAGCTTCCTTTGTTTCAAGTGTTAAGATAACTTTAACTAGATGATACAGTCTTGGGTGGTAGTATTTATACAACAAAGAGAATAATGTGTTATCGGAGAAGAATTTACCAATTTCTCCCACATTTACTAGTAATTTCTCATTACATATGCTAAGAACCACATCTTTGTGGGAAGCCTGAAATATTAGGTCTCCAAACAGCTCAATCAGTTTAAGATTGGGTTAGCAGATGGTGGTTGGAGTGAGTCTCAAAACTATGAAGACGTTATGACCTAAGAGAATGCACCTCAAATCCTATATATCTTCTAGTGAATGCCCTTCACAATAAATCATGTAAATGCCCTCAAAGTTACAACTGAGAAGGTGGAATGGAATACTTAGAAATAACGTTAGATCAGATCGGGCATAAAATTACACAAAATTAAATAGCCAATATTATTTTCTAATAACATGATACCAAAAGAATAGAAGATATATGGTGCACAATAAAGACTAAAACATATGCATCTTCATATTATGAACCAATTCAGAGGCTAAAACACCATGAATATCTATTAATGCTAGTGGAGAAGACAAAATCAAGTCATGTGATATTTGCGATTTCTTTGGACAAGGCATTTACTTAAATTTGATCTAGCAACATGGGCCTAAAACACTTCTGACAAAATTGGAAACACTTCGCAAGCTATTACGAGAGCTCCATTTGTTGGAGATAGGTCAAAGTTGAAGACCACAAATCTGTAGTCATCAATACATTTGCAAACAAAAAAAATTGAGATGATACACCCAATTAGTGATCATATAAATCACATGTGTCATGCAGACAAGAATTTTGTGTGTATGAAAAAATCCATGCAAAAGAATAAAAATCTAGTTCCAGACATTATGCAAAGTAGTGGGAAACAAAATTTAGTTATGCGTCACATAAGTAGAAATGAGATAGCGAGCTTAATGTGGAACACAGAGGAAAATGTACCAGCCAATGTGTATCTTGCTTTCACGAAGTCTGAGATTTGTAAACACATAGCATGAAAATGCTCAAAGAACCTATAATTTTAGCTTCAAGAAATCTCAACGCATATAATACTTAAAAGCAAAGTTCCACTAACAAAAAAATAGAAAAATCTAGAAGACAAATTTGACATCATTTAATTCTTATAATAAATAGTCAAAGAAAGAATGCAAAGAGGTTATTGCAAATAAATACATTTACAGTTACAATATTAATTTTGGCAGGACACTTGGCAATGTTTTTTTGGGCAAAATATCCAAGCTACTTTAACTCAATACGGCACAAAAATAGTCATTTCAAGCATCCAAGACCAATGACAATAGCCAAAAATAAGTTATTTTATAATTTTTATTATGTCATTATGTCATCTCACTTTTCATACATTTGAAATCTTAACATCAAAAAAAAATCTTACTTGGCTAACAATTATATGCTTAATCGGATGACATGAAATGTATATATCATGCTAATGCAAGAACTAATAATAGAAAAATTGTCTTGAGAGGTATTTACAATATTAATCAAGGGGTGCTTAGAGGTTGAAATTTCTAAGTGTCTTCACTTTTAATTTTGAATTTAAATTTGATTTCCATTTAATTTTCACTAAGAAGTTTTCTTTTTACTTGAAGATGACAATCAAAAAAATTGTAATATATTGTACATACAATAGAGTATGGAGCCCATTTTTTTCCTAAACCTCCAAAATATTCCCAAACTTTCCTAAATCACTTGAAACATGCTTAATACTCTTCAACATAACTCTTGGATGGTTTTTATCTTTCACATTTTCCTGAAGGACGCACACTTGTCCCGGAAAGGCTAAAAATAGCCTTTCTAGGCCTACTGAAGAATTCACCTCTGAAAGCAATGCATTGAAAGAAGTGAGTCACCCTATCTTGACATTTACAAAATTAGGAAAAGTATACACAATATATGAGGATTCTCAAGGATCGGGATATTCCTAGTACGGAGGGCATATTGATCCGAAGATGGTTCAAGAGGAATCTCAAGTAAAAATTTTGACACTAGGGTATAGTTGTCATGTTTTCAGCTTTGAATTTTTCACTTGCACAAAACACATGACAAAAATATAATATATGTAATTCTAAGCTAAGAATTTATTATCAAACAATCACCTATCTATCTACTACATACTAAGTGGAAAAAGCAAGGAACACTTCTACATATTTTATACACAAAGATAGGAGGGAATAAATTTATTTTTTCTCATCAACACACAAGGGTTTGATTGGGATGAAGTATTATAGTCCGTTATCAATGTGGAAACACAAGGACAAAGTTATGACAAGGTATGGTCACATACACGTTAGCACAAATCACTAGGATAACTACATGGAGTCGAAAATGCGATGTAGGGCTCGGTGAAATCACAAAGGAGTGACCGTTGATTTAACAAAAATTACATATTAATCAAAGGACTAGACTAAATCGGATATATTATAAACATACGATATATCAACATACAATGATGAATAAGTGCAAAAAATAAGACGATAATATTGACATAGCTGATATTTAGCGACTTGGACTAGATCTTGGCTAGGCTGATGATGGAATGGGCTCAATATGGACTGTGTAAGATTCATCTATAAAATAGTGACTTGGACGTTTTTTTAGACGGTCCCACCCAGAAGGTGATAGGATCACTTGGGCACTAGTGTATGAATTATGCGTTAGTGTCCTAGTAATAGGTGCATATCTGGTTGTTTCAATGTATGATATTGTCACCTTCACTTCACTCTATGTCGCATCCACTTCACTATATGGTTATCCTATCACACATGTATCTGTAAAACAAACCATAATTACCCGTGCAAGACTCAAACACACATTAGACTAAATAAAATATGCATATGCTTGAGTTAGAATGACCTCAGGGGTCACCCCAATGTGATTGTCACTGAGGGTCTTACTACATTTTAGACTCAATGTAGTGTTGGGGTGTGTGTGATACAAATCGTGTCCCTTGAAGCTAGGTTTCCCTTGTGCAAGTTGCACTAATATAACAAGCTATAACTACTTTTCCCCAAGATAATGTGTGTTATGGAATTCAAATTTTTCCCTTCCTATACATGAAGGATCAACCCAAATGAAGTCCTTAAGTTTCTCCTATTTTCTCGTAGTAGTAGATAAAGAATAATAACCTTGTGCCCTTGGAATAATTAATAGGTTTTGTATATACAACTTATTTGTTTGAATTTTGACACTTAGTGACACCAAAGGCCGACCCCAAACATTAAAAAATAATAAGATAGATTTAAAATTAGATGCCAAGTGGTAAATTAAAATATAAGAAATATTGGATAAAAATGCCGGAAGGGACAATAATGACAAATGTTATTGTCTTTGTGGGGTGTTATTGTCCCTAAGATAAGAAAAATAAACTAGACCATGTGCATAAATAGGGATCCTTGTGACACCACCAAAAAGCATAAATGTAGAAAACATGATACAATGTACAATTAAAATCAATCAAAATCAATAGAATCACTAAGGCGGTGTGTCACCAGCTTTCTAATCCTTTTACTTAGGAATCATGCATATAACAACATACTAGAGGCATAATGTAATAATAATAAGTGCATAATTTTGTGTCTACATTTTTCCCCCTTTATGTTATTTGGATGAAATTCAATAGTATAAAGTATATAAGAAGAGCATACTTGTGAAAGGATGAAGAAGTTATAGCCAAAGGCATGCCCTAAATAAGAATCATAGCGCGAGGAACTACAGATCATCCTTCCGACTCATGCAAAGTAATTGTATCATCACAAAGGCATAAGCGAGATAAAAACATGCCATGGAGATATTGAAAATTTTAAACATTAGATATGGTATGAGGGGTCGGGAGTGATCAAACCCTCGAAAGGATGTGAATACTCTTAAGATTTAGGCATCCTACCACCAAAGTGGAAGAGCATTCAACTTTGCTCTTCATCCATGATGTTTCCCAAAAATAGGTTCTATCGCTACAAACGGAAATGAACCAATTATTACCTTGCCTACTAGTTACAGAAACCCCCATAAAGTGGATAGGAACATGCAATGACGTCTCACTACCCCTATTTTATGACATAAGGGTGTAAACTGGCGCCAAAAGAAAATTTCTCAATTAAATAATATGGATTGGATCCCAAGTTAGGTTATCTGGGAGAGGAGATGATATCATTAAAATAGAATTAGAAACAACATATATCGATTGAACAATAGTATTTGATTGAATTTGATTGATTCAAATTTTCTTTAGAAAATTGAATTGCCCCCATATTATGTCATTTTAGGGTGGAATTTGTAGTAATCAATAGTTAAAGATAGTATTGTGTTTGGAATAGATTAAGGGTTACAATTTCAAGTGATGACTTTTTAGGTTTTGAGTTTTGTTTCATGCTTGATTGAAGATAAGAGTAGTGATATATAATGTGATTGCATGTGTTGAATTGGAAACTTTTTAATTACTTAGTTTGCACCTAGAGAGGTGATAGGATGACCCTAAATGTTTTCCCCCTTTTCAACGAAATGGCGGGGGAGAATCATTAAACCATGAGCAAAAAGAAAGTAGGAAGATGGTTTGAATATGAAGCATATATGTGTATAGTAAGATAGAGAGCTATGAGAGAGTCACAATAAAAATGTGTAATAAAGCATCAATAAGTTTATAATTAATATGCAATGCGCTAGATGTGGAAAATATGATCCTAATGTCGTTGATGATGCCAAAAAATGACAAACAAGGCTTAAGATATAGACCAAAATGTGTTAGTGTATTAGTTGTCATAGGAGGGACTATGGGGATTTAGGAACTATGTCAAAAATAGTCATTACTATAAATAGTAAATAGGAAAAAGGTAATATTATTTTAATTTATAAATTGAGCAATAATGTCTTGAGCTTTGGGTTACAACCATGCCACATGTGCGAGAGGTTACCTCAATGAATTTGAGAAAGCCATGGAGGCTATAAGCGACACAAACGACATATCAGGTTGGTAAGTAGTGCTTTGTGAGGCTAGAATAGGTCATAGTATAGGAGTTTTAGATTTTTTTTAAAGCAATTTTCCATTTCTTGAAAATATGGGCATTTCTAATCTAGACGGGATGAGTGGGGCAAAATTTTCCTGGGATGGTACCATCGGATTTCATATACTACTATCTAGTACCGGGTGATAATGTCCTTTCTTGGATGGTTTTGTCCTATATGTGCAAATTTATTTAGTATTACTTGTAAGGAATTTTTTCTTGGATGATAAACTAATGTGTGGATTTGTGTTGTTTGTGTTATGTATAAGGATGTTCATTCTTGTGAGTTTTGCATGGGGATACATTTGACTACTCTATTAGGATTGGGCTTAGAGGAGGATGAGTGGGATTTGTTGTATCTGGATTGTCTATGACATGTGACCAGATTGGGAGAGGTGCCCCATAATATGCACATGATTACAATGTTTTTGAGAGATGGTGTGCCACCATGTGCACCTTTTAGCTCCCCTATGGGAAGATGAAAACAAGTCTAGAGGATGTGTATTACATCCTATAATTTCCAAAGGTAGGGGAGTGAGTCTAGGTGATTCTCTTAAGTGATGCACATTGACAAATGAGAGTAACTAGGAGGTACTTTATAGCTTCCAATGTCCATGTAGAGCTGATAATGACTCGGATGATATAGTGAGATATGGGTTTCCACATTTATGTAAATTCATTACGGTGGTTCTAGATTCTTTTGTGGTCATGGATGGAAGTGGGGTATGTGCATGAGATATGTGAGATAATTGAGTTATGTGGGACTTGATATGCATGGATTCATTATGTATTGGCACATTTGTACAAAAATATTTATAGATTTACATAAGAGGATCATGTAGGTGGTATTGGTGCAATCACATTATTATACATATGGGAATATGAGCACATTGTGGTGGTGAGACCATTAGTGGGCCATAAGTGGATTGGACATGGCCAAATATCTTCATGGTGCGGTGGATTGACTTTGAGGAGTCAATGGTTTGACACTATGATGTATAGATCGATCCTAGATCGATGGGTTTAAGTACTATTATATGGAGGCCTTATAGGGATTATGGTGGGTGGGAAGAGGAATAGGTTGAGATTCGGTATATACGTTAGATCATGTGGTTAGAGGATATATTTTTAGGAGTTTCGAGCTCTTCTAGTGTGAGTAGATTTCACTTCAATTTGAGATAGCTCGGATATGCCCCCAAGCCATACGTATGGTAACGATTGGTGCAATGCGATGAGGAGAGTGGGAGAAAGACCAAACCCCACATGATCCCAATTAATCCAACCACTTGTGGATGAGGTGGATCCTGATATAGTGCAAATCTAGGTGGATGATGTGGGGTGCACACCAATCTATACATAGTAGTGATCGAGCAACGATGGGTGGTTTTGTTTCCAATGGTGGTAGATGCTTCCAAAGGGTCACTGGGTGGGCTGCATGAGGAAGAGAGGGAGAAGAGAGACCAGGGACCTTCCCCGAGGATGACAAGGTAGTAGTGGATGTAGTATGACATAAGTATTACAAAGTATTATTTGTATTTGTTAAGTAGTATAATGATGATGTGTTAATAATATTTTTGTGTGATATCTTGTAGGTGTCAGTATTGAGTGTGATTGTGGACACACATGGTATAAATGTTGACCTACAACATGATCCCATATGTCCTCATTGGAGGGTGTAGACACAAAATTATGCACATATCATTATTTTACTAGTTCATCAATATGTTGTCTTATGAATGGATCTCAAGCAAGAAAAGTATTCACTAGTGACACTATCCCTTTTCCATCTACGCTCTTTGATTGATTTGTATTCTGATTCTTCTCTACATATCTCATTTTGGTATCCACTTTTGGTTAGTTCATAGGGATCCCTATCTATCTTTATTTTCACATCTGTCATTATTTGTCTCGGGACACTAGCGCCCACTCTGGACACTAGTGCTCAGGCGCTGTGTCCATTAAGGTGCTGCTTCTATCTTGTTTATTCTTTTTACACATTTTGACATTTGTGGTTGGCCTTGTTAATTTTCTTATCTTTATCATGTATTCTTATTCAACCTTTTTTGTCACTAGTTTCAAAATTAAAATAAGAGACTCATATATATACACAACATACCATCTATTATTATGGATGGAAACTTAATAGGGGTTATCATATCTACACATTATCACCACTATTCAAAGGGGCTACATCATAGGCTGCATACACACTTCATAGGAAGGGAAGTGTCAAATTCCATACCACAAATTTACATTAAACCTAGTTATAGCCCGCTATCTTGGCATCATTGGCGTGAGGAAAACCTAAGGACACTATTTCACACATAAGCACAAAGAACTACATGGAGTTTGAAATGTAGTGTAGCACTCGATACTAAGTTCACTCACTCACCACGTGACTTTCGGGATCATTCTGACTTCACATATTGCATATTTTATTCAAACTTAATGTGTTTATGAGCTTGTACAGGTAGCTAGGGTTTATTTTGTAGGTTACTGCATCGAGACCCTAACATCAAGGTTGGAGCGACAAATTAGATATTAGGATGAAGACCTTCGGACCCAAAAAAAGAGTAGATCTTGAATATCCACACAATCAGTAGCACCCAAAATAGGACACTAGTGCCTAGGCACTCTTTTCCTCTGTGTGCACTTCATGTCTAGTACATTTTAGAGTCCCGAACTTTCTGCAAGCCACCATGTGACACAATTTCCAGCTAGATCTGGCATTTTGATAGTTGCATTCATTTCCGGATCATTCGAGATTAGTTAAGTCACTTTCTCCTTTTCATTTGTTTAGGGTTTCATAGCTTTGGATGCTTATTACTTTTATTTTACTTGAATTTTTTCACTTGTATATCATTAGTTATAGCAATTACTCGAAATTGTATTTAATTCAATTTTAATTAAATCATTTGGTGAACCCGACCCTTATTCGAACTCCTTTCCCTAGGATCCAAAACCCTCATGGCTAATAAAAGGTACCCATCCCCAACTCACCTTATGACCTATATGAGCATGCAACCATTTTTTCCCGAGTGCCTTTGAAGAATCTAAATTTTGTAACCTCGTGTAAAATCCCCAATATGATCTAAAAGTCATCCAACAACTCCTTGCCTTCCAAAAGTCTCTTCCTGTTGGTTTCCAAAGCCTCGATTTTTGCATAGTTTCCCCTATCTAAAACCTTAACGAATCTTTTCCCCCATCTACCATAGCCACGAATGATGCTCCATCATCTTCTCCTTGTACTATGGAAAATGCTAACATTAATATAGATTCTTTGCATGATGAAGTTCTTGCTTGTGAAAATATGGATGATAGTGACTCGATTATGATAATGATAATGCACATGTGAATGACGATTTTTTTTATATTAAACTTGTTGAATGTACAATTATACCTCTTTTCTCTTCTACTTTTGAATTAATTTCCAGTTATGGTTATGTTGATACCAATGCTAATCCTAATACTCCTCCTACTATTCTTGATGAGCCTACACCAGTTGACTCCTCACATCTTACACCTCTAGAGCATATGCCTCCATCCCCTCTTTCCACATCTACTCTCCCTTCTCAGGTTCCCATGATCACTTACAATGGCAATATTCAACCCCTTAATGTGACCCTCACTTCCAAGACCATCCCTTCACATGACATCTTATCCCTTATGCATGTTGTTGGTGACTTACGAGCAAGGTCCACTCTCCTTAGAAAGCAAAGCTTATTATGCATCTCATTGACCATAATACCCTTCCCAAAAACCCCATTCCTGAAAAGATTCACAATTATGCTTTCCCCAAGGTTTCATTATACCTACTTTCTTATGTTTCAATGGCACGGGATATCCCTATTTGCATCTAAAATATTTCCAACTAGTCATGAATTCCTATTCCAATGATCAATTGTTACTCAAATCCTTTCTTCATAGCCTTGTTGATAATGCTCTCTAATGGTATAATCACTTACCTAATGGATCTATTAGTATTTCCCATGATATAGAGGATGTTATTATTAGATGTTTTATTTCTAATAATGGGCCTAAAGTTACATATGAACATTTACCCTCTTTACATCAAGGAAGAACATAACCAATCTTAGATTACATCTTACACTTTAATTCTTGCACTCATCAGTTATTGTTTCAGCATATTGATCTAGAAATGTAATTTATCTTTTGTCGTGGCTTAATTCATCCATTAAAATAAAAGCTATTATACAATACTTGTGACTCATCTACTCTTCTTTGATGTAAGGTTATTGATTTAGAACAAAATTTAATTGTGGATCATGTTATAACACCCCCTTCTACTTCTTCTACTCTTTATTATCTACTAACTCTTATCCTCTCCCATCCATTGACCCCCTTCACGGCCGCCATCTCCTCCTCTACGTAAGCATCCTCCTTCTCCGCCACCACGTCAACATTCACCTAAGTTTTCCCCACCTCCCACTTGTGAACCATTATACTTTTCACATGTTGCTAAACCACATGATGTCTTACATACATTACTTGATAAGTGGGTGATATATTTACCCTCCAACTAGCATCATCCCTCTCACTACTTACACTACCTTTGTGACCACCCTTTTTGTAATTTTCACCGCATCAATGGCCACCATGATAGTGACCGATATGCTCTCCATGGTAGAATACAACAATTAGAAGAAAAGGGTGTCATTGTATTCCACCCTTGCTCTCACAAGCAATCTCTCTTACTTATTCCACATAAGCGAGCATATGCCACTATTACCTTGTCTCATTCACCTTATCCTAGGGATATTATCTATCCACCTCTAGCTTCCCGCCTCTTGCCATGTCCTCTCACCCTACCCATGTTGCTACTACATCTCATTGGATTCCTAAGAACCCACTTCCACACTTCCCACCGTCACACCTCCCCTTTTTGGCACCATCTCCTCTAATATAAAATTTGGAAACTATACAAATGTTGTCATTGCTGCTCCACACGGTCCTACTATGCATCGCATGCCTCTTAACCTCGGTAGGTGACCCCCATATCCATCTCATTACCCAATGATGCACTCTAGTTCCATGTTTTATACTTACCTATTAAGGGTCCAATTCTTAAATGAACCTCACATCATCCACACTTCACGCTCTGTGCTTCATGATACATCTTTTCTACCATATACTTTAAATCACATATAATGCATTCATTACCGAATGACGCACTCATGTTGTCAATGTTCATACATGAATGTTGAGGGAATTGTTAATTAAATGAACCTCAATCTCACATCGGGGGAAATTGTTTACTTCCCCCACTTCATCCTTGTCATACTCAATCACCTACGTCATTCCACATCTTATTATTGTACAATTCTCAAGGAATCCTAATTTTATTCTCCTGCATTATCTAATCTTATTACCATTACCATTTATCTAAAACATTACATCACATATATTCATCTCTATTTACCATATTTATATTATTCACGCTTACTCAAAAGTAATTCCTATATAATTCATCACTTAGCAATTCTTTCCACATCATAACACATTTTAACAATCAACAATATATATCACATCAACCATACCAACAATGCATATAGAATCCAACAAACTATATAATCACTACAAGTGAAAATCATAATTATCACAAAATATACAATGCACATCAACAACAAGTATGATATCGGCATGCGTGCATATATATATATATAATCCAAAATCATAGTTACAAAATCCAATTTAAGAGGCAAGCCCCATGCCTCAATACTATACAATACATCATATGTCATCCTCATTATCACTATCTATAATCACAGGAGCCCTCGAACTTGAAGCTTCACCGCTAACTCTACGCCACCAATCTTGACCTTTGTATCTCTCAAGCTAGCTCTTCAATACGAAATATCTTCCCTCTGCTCTACATAATGGCCCTAGAGCTCCACATATTGTGTGAATACATCTTGAGCTAGGCCACCCCCTCCCACAACTCGTATCACTTGTTGTCTCTGCATGAGCCTCATCGCACTTCAACAAAATTATACATGTGGCATTGTTATCACCACATGATCAAATAAATGGGCATGTTCACCCGTAGTCACATCCACCCACTCTAGCATCCCTCCTCCAAGGATCACATATGGGGAATGTGCCAAGTCAACGTGTATATGGAAGTATCTATGATCAACATCCAATAGGAATCACTTGCAATAACATAACAAACACATCATATTAGCACTTTCACATCATCGTACTCACTAAACAAATTAATAAAGTAAACCAAACACAATATATGATACGACACTCCGCTCGTGTTGTTGTTATATCATCTACCTCGGGGTGGGTGCCTTCCCTCAAATCCTCTAATTTTTGGCCCACCTACCACATTGACAACCAATGGAAATAACAACACTCACTAGTGTTTCACATCCATCGACTATATGCTTGTGTACCCCACGTCATCCACCTGTAATGGCCCTATGGCTAGATCTACCTCATCTGGACCTAGGGGCACTAGTTGTGCTCCTATTGAGCTTGGCCTGAGACCACAGTCGTCTCGATTCCCTCGTGGACCGACACCATATATATTGCTCTGGGGGCATGCCTTGGGCCATGTCAAACCTGTTGTGACACCTTCTCACCCTAGAACAACTATGCTACCCACAGGGAACCGATCCTCTAACCACATGGTGTGTCTAATGTACCGCAACTCAACACCATCCTCTACTCATCCTCCATAATCTCTATATAACCTCCATATAATGGCCCCGGGCGCATCTAATATATCATCAACCTATATGTGGTTGTATCCATCCTCCTTTTGTGGGTACCCACCCACCTCACTGTAAATATATGTGTCTGAGCCTAATCAACCCATATCCCATTGATTGTCCTCATAATAGTTATATTCTCATATGACCATTCATGCAATAAATTAGTAGCTCCTAATCCACCTCCATGGTCCTCCTATGTGAACCGATACAAAATCTTTGTATAAATGAGCCAATACGCATCAATCCCATGCATATTTAGTACCACACCCCTCTATACTCCAACGAATATCATGCATCATGTACAAAATCCCAACTCCACCACCCTCCACGGCCACTAAAGAAGCTAATACGACTACAATAAATTTCCACAATCACAAAACCCCAAATCTCACAATAGCATCCAAATTGATATACATCTCAACATACACTTGAAACCCTACAAAATACCATCATGTTGCCCTCATCGACCATGGGAATTTACCACTTTGCCATAATATACACTCTCTCTCTTATTGCTATGAACCTCAAAATCGTATATACATCATCCATGTCACCATCATCTCTCATGTCGGCAGAAACTGAATGTACATGTATCTACGCATCATCTCTCACATAAAGTTTTCAATAATGGCATATTGTGGGGTATCTCCCTAATCTGTAATTTTCTATAAGCCAATAAGGTCCGATATATTCCACTCATCATCACTCAACCCCAAACCAAACAATGTAATCAAATGACACTGCATGGAACTCCTAGAATGTATATTTATATACACTACATGAATGGTAACACAACACAATATCGACACACATGAATAATTCAAAAGCAATACTAACAACATCAAAATCAGCTCCATTACTCAAACATTTGCAAATCTCATCCCTTGGACACTAATGTCCATGAGCTAGACCTAGCACCCAGGAGTTGGACACTAACACCCCATAGCAGTCACCAAAGGCACCAAGAACTAGGCACTAGTGTCTCGAAGAAAAGAAACACCATGTCCGCTTTTTCCTAGTAAAAACACCAAATTCTACAAAAATTTAAATTTTGTTAAAACTTATAAAAACAAACATATTTGACAAAAATTTCCAAATTTGGTCATACATCTGACTCCATGGTCGTCTGCGTAACCACGACCGTCATCACCCTCTCAAATATCATCCACACAACCTCTCTAATGCATGACATCCTTGCAAATCGGAGCTTTAATTAAAATCGCTCTCGAATCAAATGAAGTTACTATTCACCTATTTCATATTACTATATATAGTAAATTCAAAATTTTCCTCTATACTATAGGTGTTATTCACTACCATTCTTACAACTAATATAGGCATATGGTTCGACTCATATCTTGAGCCTTCTTACTACATTTTCCTCCTCATTTGCACCATCGGGATGATGTCTCACCTACCACCGTACTATTAAATTCTAACCATTCTATTTTCAAATCCGGCACATGTACTAATCAATACCTATGCATACTTTGATCACTCCTATACTATTTCTTTATTACTATTATAACCTTTCACATCCTTGTTTTCAACTCAGTTATTAATTCTCCACACCTCACCCTTTCTCTAAAAGGGGCATACAATCAAGATCATCTTATAATTCCTCTCATAATACAATATAATCAATCAACACTCCTAATATGTTACTATCACATTTTCTTTGATTTCATTCAAATACGATTACATATATTCTATACGACAATCAATACTTTTGATATCTCAAATACTAATCTAGGGGCAAAGAAATAAACTCTCAAAGAGTAATCTTCTAAATACATCCTATTCAAATCAACTCCTATCACTCAAAGTGATCAATCAAAATAATGAGCACAGTTACTATCGCTTCTAGATGACCTAACTTGGGAACCATATTACATCATCATCACTTCTAGATGACCTAACTTAGAAGCCATCTAATACCATTCAAATATGAACACCCATTATTGTATGAGTGGGGGAATGAAATTTCAGCTCCTTTCCTACACTTGTTCTTATATGGGTTCTTCAATCAGGAACAAAATAGGTTGCAATCGAACTAAAAAGTAATAATTTAGTATTTATCCATCTACACAGTGGTGGGACCTTTTTGTAAGTGTCATCAAAGGAGGGAAAAATAGACCTCTCTCCCCAACACTCTTCATCTAGTGGCAGGATGCCCAAATCCTTCAATTATCAACAAATTGGTTTGGGAATCAATCACTCCCTACCTCTTCTATCACATTTGACAAGAATCCAACATCTCCAATATCATCACAACTATTTTTCCAAGTTGCTCCTTATGAAATTTTTCTATCTCCTCTCATTCCACATGTGTCAAATCATTGATCCATGGTTTACCATGTTCCATTTTCTATATGCTTCATGTACTCTACAATATGGATTCTCCAGGACCATATATAGGTATGTTCCTTACTTCCTTTATACTACTTGAATTTCCTTCAAATAGCATAAAGGGAGGGAAAATGTAGACACAAAATTATGCACATATCATTATTTTACTATGCCATCAATATGTTGTTATATGCATGGATCTCAAGTAAGAAAAGTATTCACTAGTGACATTGTCCCTTGTCCATCTCCACTCTTTGATTGATTTGTATTATGACTCTTCTCTACATCTCTCATTTATATATCCACTTATGTTCAGTCACAAGGATCCTCATTTGTCTGTCTTTTCACATTTGTCGTTATTTATCTTAGGACACTAGCGCCCACTCTGGACACTAGCACCCAGGCGCTTGTGTCCATTCTAGGCGCTTTATCATGTATATGTTTTTTACACATTTTAACATTTGTGGTTGGCCTTATTACTTTTCTTGTCTTTATCTCATACTCTTAGTTGGGATTTTGTGTCACTAGTGTCGAAATTCAAACAAGAGACTCATACATATACACAACATACTATCTATTATTCGGATGGAAATTTAAAAGGGGATATCATATCTACATACTACCACTACTATTCAAAGGGACTACATTTTGGGTTGTATACACATTGCATATGAAGGGAAGTGTTGAATTCCATACCACACATTTGCATCAAAGCTAGTTATAGCCCGCTATCTTGGCATCATTGGCGTGAGGAAAACCTAAGGACACTATTTCACACACACGCATAATACATGGAGTCTGGAATGTAGTGTAGTACTTGGTACTAAGTTCACTCACTCATCAGAAACCGTCGGGTAAGTCGACTTCACATATTACATACTTTATTCGGACATGATGTGTTCATGAGCTTGTGTAGGTAACTAGGGTTTTTATAGGTTACAAGTGCAAGCGGACCCTAACATTAAGATTGGAGTGATAAAGCGAGATATTAGGATGAAAACCTTCTGACCCGGAAAAGAGTAGATCATGAATATCCACATAGTCACTAGCGCCTTAACATGACACTAGTACCCAAACGCTTACTCCTCCTATGGGCACTTCTATCCAAAGCACATTTGAGTCCCAGAACTTTTTGTAAGCTAATGTGACACCATTTCTAGACCAGATCCATCCTTTTGACAATTGCGGTCATTTTTAGATCATTTGACATCAGCTAATTCACTTTCTCCTTTTCATTTGTTTAGGTTTTTATGGATTTGTTTAGGTTTTTATTGCTTGTAGTTTATTATAGTTTATCACTTGTATATCATTAGTTATAGTAGTTACTATGAAATCAGATTTAAATCAATTTAAATTAAATTAGATGGGGATTATTAGAGAGGGATGATCACATAACGAGTGGACATGTTCACCTCTTTGATCTTGTAGTGGTAGTGGCATCCACACATGTGGTATTTCGATCATAACATGATGAGGCAAGAGATGAGATAGCTCATGTGAGGGAGGTTGTGGGAGGAGGAGCCCTAGTGTAGGATATGTTCATGTGATATATAGAGCTCTAGGGTCGGTACATAGAGGTGATGTAAGAGGTAGCATCATTATGGACTTTATTAGAGGAACAACACTCCTGAGCACAAAGGAAAAGGTCAAGTGGTGAAGCCTCGAGTTTGAGAACTTTAATAATTACATTTAGTAGTAGTGATGATGATATGTGATGTATCTTATAGAGGAATTTCCCTAGCTTTGTATATTAATACATTATACACACACACACACACACACACACACACACACACACACACACACATATGATGAGATCATTTTTGTGTATGATGTGATGATTTTTATTTTGTATGTGTGATCTTTGTATGATTTGATTGTATGACATTGTCGAGTTCACTATTTAGGATGGTTATATATGTTGCTTTTGTGATGATTTCATATAGTAGATGATGTATGATGATAAAATAGTGATGATAGTAGTGTGATGATGATTATAGCATAGTTATGATAATAGTATAAAGATGATAATGGTATAGTGATGAAGTATTATGTTGATTGAGTTGTGATCATAACATAGATAATAATGCATGGATGATGATAGCTAAATAATGATTAACCATATGTTGAAAGTGTAGAGATGCAAAATAAATGAAGGCATACATGTGTAGAATAGACATGGAATCATATAGTAATGAAGATCATATCATATCTATCTAGAAACAAGGCAAAAAAATATAACATGCAGCTTAAGTAATGTTAATATAGTATCATGAGCACAAATGCCAAATGATGAGCCTGAAGTGATCATAAGAACACTAGGAATATGTGAATCATATAGTGGTGGGTGGTGATCCTTTGAGACCTATTTATCATTGGGTTAAATTATACGTGGAGCAATCATCTCATGTGTAGTTGATGTCGATGGAGGAATAATCTTTGGAGGATGAGGAGCGATCAAAAGTAATAGATTCTAGTGTCCAAGATCATGGCACAAGAGAATGAGATCAATCATAATGGCATGTGCAAAAACAATGACACCCTTGTCCTTTAGAAACTCAAGCCTATTATAAAGTGTTTAACAATCATTGTCTCTGTGTCCATTAATTCTATGAAAATTACAAAATGGTTGGTTACGATTTTGTTCAACCAATGAGGAGGATGATGCTCATTAGAAGGTAACCAAATCAATTGCTCATCAATCAAAGTGTGTAAAATATCATGAGGCCTAGTAGAATGTGAAAAGTATAATGGATCACACTTACAAGGGGGATTAAATCATGGTGGAGGTCTACATGAGAGGTGAATGAAAATGGGATGAATTACTACAAACATGTCTATGTGGATATGGGGAACGTGAAGGTGGTGCAATAGGAGGAATAGAATATGTAGTAGGTGGAGGAGTAGAAGAGCTAGAAGCATGTGCAATAGAATGTACATTAAGCATATCTTGTTCTAAGTGAATAACTTTGAGATTGAAATGTAAAGGATTCAAATGTGTTATATAATACTTTTATTTTAGAGGAAAATCAAGCCATGAAAAAAGATATATTATATTTCTAAATTAATAGGATGATAAAGTAAATAATATGTGCAAGATTTAAAATGTAAAATATAATCAATAACAAGTTCATTCTTGCCTTAATGTAAAGAAGGTAAATGCTCAAATGTAACTTTAGGACCATTGTTAGAAATACAATGTTTAAGAAATGTTTCTTCCATATCAATATAAGTACAAGCAATATCAATAAGACTACTAGGAAATTATTTTAGAAGTAATCTATCATTAGAATGTGAAGCCATAGCTAATCTAAAATCATTAAGATGTATGTAAGGATTACCTGTTCCGTAAAAGAGTAAAAAACTAGGCATGGTAAAACCCTTAGGAAAAGGTGACTTGTAGATCTTTTTAGGAATAAGATTGCAATGAATAAATTTATTATCGGTGATAGCATAATATTCCCTACTCTCAAGAGTAAGAGTATGAATATTATTTTGTAAATCACCTACAACATGCATAAGAGAAAGTAATTCCTATGGAGGAATGTCATAAATATTAATAGGTTCATTGAGTGGTTTTATCTTTCCATTGTAAGTAGCCATAGCCACACTATTTGGTTGAAAGTTAATCTCAGGATCAACCAATGTATAACTAAGCTTATGAATACTAAGATAAATATCCATTGAAATAGAAGTTTGCACACTTTTATCAATAAGCCCATTAAACTAAGGAATACAATCAACATGCACACTACCTTTATAGTCATCACTATGTACACTATTATTTGAGGATCAAGAGTAGAAACGCATGCATCACTAACATTTGTATATTCTAACACATCATGAGAAGAATATTGAGTACTAACATCACCATGTTACACAAAATTAGGAGAGGAAGAAATATATGTCTTTTGGGGCACAATAGGCAATGCACAAAGCACCTTGTTAAAGAAAGAGAGAGAACATTATCAATAATTTGGTGGAACCATGGGAGGAGTAGTATAAGCGGGTTAATCGTAACTATTTGTGCATAGGTAAGTGGGAATGTATATAAGAAGAAATAAGGCTAGTACCATTTAGAATAGCACCTACTATAACATTATAAATATGAACTGACATTTTTATGTATGGTTATCATGAGCATCATCAACAAAACATTCCTCATCCAAAATATTAACCAAATCATATACACATGTATCATTTTTAGCAAGAAAGCAATATCACTACCGTTACCACAAGAACTAGTAGTGTCAATAGATTGTATTAGAAAAACATCATAATCAAGTGCTCTATGTTTTTATAGGAAAAAGAAGGTCATTGTTATCCCTATGACCATAATCATTATGATAAAAATTAGCTTTTTATTGTACATTAGAAAAGTAGGGTTGAAGATCGGTTATATGGAAAGAATCAGATTTGGGTGGAAGATATTTGGAAATATGATCACACAACATATTTTGGTAAGCCATTAGAAACAAAAAAAAAAAGCAAATAAAATTAGGGATCCTATGGAATCTAGGGTGTGATCAATAAGCGGGTTCACCAAATTATTTATCAAAAAATAAATCTTAATCGAGAGGACTAAAATAAATCGGATATATTAGAAACATACCATGTATATTGACATATAATGATGAATACGTGCAACCAACAAGAGGATAAAAGTGACGTAGGTGATATCTGGTTGTTTGGACTAGATCTAGGCTAGACAAATGGTAGAACAAGCTCAATCGCAGACCGTAAGATTCATTTGGAAAATAATTACCTAGAAGTTGTTTTAGATAGTCCTATTTGGAAGGGGACACGATCACCGGGTGCTTTATAGTATGAATTGGGCGTTAGTTTCCTAGTAATGGGTGTAAATTCGGTTCTTTCGGTGCTTGATAATGTCACCTTCACTTCACTTCATGTCACATCCACTTTGTTATAGGGTTCTCTTGTCGTACATGTACTTGCAAAACAAACCCTAACTACATGCACAAGACTCAAACACATATTAGACTAAATAAATTATGTATATTCTTGAGTCGATTGACCTTGATGGTCACCACAATGTGACCGAATCTTGAGCAACGCACTATATTTCGGACTCAATGTAGTTATGGGGCATGTGTGATAGAAATCATGTCCCTTGAAGTTAGGTTTCCCTTGTGCAACTTTCACCAGGACTAAGATAATGTGTCTTTATAGAACTAAGAATTTTCCCTTCCTATAAAGTGAATGATGTGGCCTAAATGCGGTCCTTAAGTTGCCCCTTTTTACCTAAGTAGTAGATAAAGAATAATAACCCTATGCCCCTTAAAATAGTTAGTAGGTTGTGTATATATATGAATTTTTGTTTGAATTTTGACACTTCACGGCACCAAAGGCCAACCCCAAACATGAAATAAGAATTAGAAGAGATTTAAAATCTGTGCCAAGTGGTAAATAAAAATATAAGCAAGATTGAATAAAATCTCCGGAAGGGACAATAGCAATGGATGAAATAAGAATGAGAAGAGATTTAAAATTACATGTCAAGTGGTAAATTAAAATATAAGCAATATTAGACAAAAGCATCACGAAGGGACAATAACAATGGGTGTTATTGTCCTTACTTTGGCTGCTATTGTACCTAAGACAAGAAAAATAAACTAGACCATGGGCAAGAGACAAGGACCCCGTGACATGACCAAAAATCATAAATAAAAAAACATAAGAGAATGTGACAATCAAAATCGATCAAAATCAATAGAAGGATTAAAAGAGGTGTCACCAATGTCAAACATTCTTACTTCAAAATCATGCATATAATGACATACTACGGGCATAATGTAATAGTAATAAGTGCATAATTTTATGTCTACAACTCCGAAGGTCGATCTGAATCAAGCATTTGCATTTATTTTATCTAATGTTTTCTTGAGTGTGTTACAAGGTAGGTAGGTTTTGTTTTGCAAGTTTAGATGTGAATCCTAGGGTTTGATGTGACATTGAAGATTCTAAAAGGAAAAACAACAACACAGAGTGACACTGAAGTTTCTAGAACCCCATATTCTATAGGGTCAAAAACATACAGTAAGATCATGTTGTGTTATATGGTCTTGACCAGGAAGGCACATATGCACAGGACTTGACTTGCGTATAGCTTCCGGGTTTTCCCAATTCTAGATCTTCCCCTGACACATCCTAACTATCATTGAAACCAAATAATTTATTCTTTCTATCCCATTTACACTTATGATTTATTATATCTCCTACTTAGAATTATTTTTATATTGTATATGTTTTGTATCTAATCTAAAATATAATCCTGAATGCATTTGTAACACTAGTTTCTATATTATCAACTCAAAAGAACTAGTTACTTTAAAAGGGGTTGATATAAATGAAATCAGGACCAATTTAGGTTAGAATCACAATGTATAATTACAAATAAGCTCATGTGGCTCAAATTAACCAAAATTATTTATCTAGTTTAACTAGTTAACAAACCGTAGACTATGCGATGTAATTGGGGTTGATTGAGCCCCAACTCACATAATATAATAATTATTAGGTTTTGGGGCTCTATATGGACCAAAGTGATGGTGTGGAAAGGTCAAGGATAAGGAATTCCCACCTTATTACCTCACAATACAAAACAAATCAAGTCACATACATAAGTTTATATTGATTTTAAAATTCTTAACAACATCTATGAAGACTCGTCCCATTATTGGGACCCTTACAAACAAAAACTAAAATCATAGAGATATTACAATGGTGTTTCTCCACAACCCATCACAAGATTCAATTGTTCATCTTAACTCAACTCTCTTCTATACTCTTTGCTACTTTACCCCCTTAAATGGTGGAGTTAAATCCCTTTATGTTCTCTCGGGTTCTAGATCTTTCTGCTTGAAGTGATTCCATTAACTCCTCTAAACTACCATGTTATAATTTTGTATGACCTCCTAAATTTGTAAGATTTGGTGGTTATGGATAATTAGTCCTTAGTATCTTGTTAAAGATTTATCAAATAGTTTATTAGCCATGTATGTATGTTGACCTTTCTTATTTTAGTGACACGTGTTTATAGGTAATTGCTCTTCATGACTCTTTGACATTCCCTAACATGATTTTTCAATAAATCGTGTCATCCACACATGGTTGTTGTGCATTGATTAGACAATGACCCAATAATCTATACTAAATGCACACGCCCATACCATGACATTTCACAAAACAACACCGGGTAAAACACTTTTCCTTTCCCTTGAAACTTTGTGCACACATTATGCTCTTTGCCTTGTGTAATCAACACACTATCTAATTGAACCATTATGCAAACTATTTGTGTAAGCTCTACACACTCCTCACCTCACCTAACTTCTTCATTACACTTTTCTTGCTCAACATCCTCGTGTACACCCATACTCACCAAAATTTCAAAACTTAGGTAATATATCCAATTCACCAATGATGCTTCTACAAATTACCTCTTCGATTTCAAACCAATTGACTAATTGGTTCATATATATTATAATTAGGGTTATTAGGTAAAAATCACATCATAAAGTTCCAATTAGTTTCACATGGCTCAAATTAACCCATATTTCCTCTCTTCTTGAACCAATCAACTAACTATGTAATGCATGATACAATTAAGGGGCCCAATTGAGTCAAACATCACTTCACATAGTCACAACTATGATTAGTGTCTCAAATAGGCCTAAATTGGCTCTCTAGTTTGAACAATTGACGAATTGGTATGTGCAATGATGCAATGGTGTCAATTGATCCTCAATTGATATTGTATCTAGTCCTAATTAATTTCATGTGGCTCTAATGGCTTGAATCACCTCTCTGATTGAACCAATTGACTAATTGTTTCAACTAGTGATGTAATTAGGGCATATGCAACATAAATCGTATCGTATAGTCACAATTAGTTTAATGTGTGATGTAATCAAGGCCAATTGATCCTCAAATCACATCACATTATCACAATTAAGTTCATAGGGATTAAATTGGCCAAATTACCTTTCTCATTGAACCAATCAACCAAATGTAAATCGTGTGATACATATTGTATAATCATACATTTTAAGTTTGTAGGGCTCAAATTGGCCCAATCTTTGATCAAATCAATTGATCAATTAGTAGACTTGAAGATGCAATCGTGAACAATTGAGCCCAAAATAATGTCATTTATAGTAGCAAATAGGTTAATGAGGTTAAAATTGGCCCAAATTACATCTTTAAATGAGGAAACCTAGTAAGTGGTTCAATTGGTGATGAAATTGGGGGAAATTAAACCTAAAATGATAACTATTGGTATAATTAGGTTAATGAGGATCAAATTGGCCCAAAATGCATCCTTAATTGAACTAATTAAGTAATTGTTTCAACCAATAGTGAAATTCGAGGCCAATTGATCCCTAAGATAGCCCTAAATCCTACAAATTATGTAGTAACCCCCGACAAGTGATCGAAAAAATACACCATTTTTTTGTAACTAGAATTTTTAATCACCCTTACATAAATGGGGACAAAAATCGATGTCTATCGATTTCCTACTCTTATGCACACAATCAAACATATGTAAGAAGTATAATATTACAATACAAGTACTACAAAGTTCTCTATTAGAGTATATTTAATTTTGTCACTTTATTTTAACTTGTATAGTTTTCTTCCATTTTATTTTAAGTTAATTAACCATACATAAAAAAATTGAGTACAAGTACCTACATGAGTTTCACATAGAATAGATCATCCATTTAAACTAAGGCATTGCGGTTAATGTTAGGAATATGTCTAGTGCTCACATATTTAATATTTATTATGCGGTAAATATTTCAGTTATATTATTATTAATCTGTCATATATTGTTTCAACAATAATATATTAGTATAGTTTGGTTGTACTTGTAAAGCTATTAACGGGTTATTTGGTTGTATGAATTTTGAGTTTGTAAGAAGTTGGTTTTCTATTCCTATGGTTATATAATAGCATTTGTATTTGGTATGAAGACAATACATAATATTATTATATTCATGTGCAAAGCTCGGATCAAATTATTAGTTAATTCATTAAACATGTGTATATGTCTTCTCTATTTCATACAATCCCATTCCATATATGTGCCCATAATATTCTAAGTGTAGACACAAAATCTATGCACTTGGGTACATTTCTAGGTCCTAAAGCATAATAATGTATACATGATTCCTAAGCAAGAAAAATAGTGGTTGACAAATCCTATTGGCCTTTTTGGTTCATCTCTTACACTTTTATTGGCCTTACATGTCTTACAACTTTTCCTAACCCGAAAAATTTATCTTTTATGGCCTCAGACACACTAGCGCCGAGGTGCTAATATCTCTCCCGGGTGCTCCTAAAACTCTCTATCTTTTCTTACCCTTTTGGGCCTTTTTACTTCTAGGTTATCTTTTAGTACTTTACGTTGGCCTTTCGATGTCAATTACAAAATTCAAACAAAGGAATCATATATACTTAGTTATTGCACTCAAATAAGTGTCAAAGCACTAAAAATTATATATCATCACCTAATCTTGCATTCAAAGGCACAAGAGCATTACAAGACATCCATCTAGCACACTCATACAAGGGACAAAGGCTGCATCAATCTGCATACACAACATAGGAGGGGAAGTTCATTTTATCCATCTAGATCTAGATCTAGCCCTCTATCATAGCGTAACTTACACGAGGGAAGCCTAAGGCATCTTTACACACACATACATATAGAACTACATGGATTCTGAGATGTAGTGCAGCGCTCGGTCATAAGATCATTCTTCGGGTGACCGTCGAGGTCAATCCGACTCCCCATTCTACATCTTATTTATTAGGTTTCATGTGGTTTGTGGCTACATGTATGATCGACAACATCAGAATGAAACCAAGGCGAAAAAAGAGGATTAACAATGAAGCTTTTATATCCTAGAAAGGATCAAAACACGATAATCTAAGTTGATACTAGCACCCAAATCAGTCACTAGTGCCCAGGACACTCATGTCCTCCTATGGGTGCTTATGTCATGTGCATTTTTAGTCCCAAAACCTTCAACGAGCCTTGAAAACACTATTTCCTCATGTTCCAAGAGTTTCTTAGTTCATATCATCTCCAAGTTGTGTGAAATCAGCTAAGTCATCTCTCCACTTTCACTTGCTTAGGGTTTCATATATTTGTACGCTTATTGCTTGTCCACTTACTATATATTATCATTTTTATATCATTCATTACAGTAGTTATTCTGAAATTAGATTTAATTCAATTTAAATTAAATCATTTGGTGAACCCCAACTCATGATTAACAACTTGGATCCTTATTTTTCCCATTCTATCATATTTGTCTTTCCTTAACCCCAAACCCTAATTACATCAAGGTTCATATTCATATCTATTGTTTATCATACCTCTGATTTGTATAAGTCTTCCTAGGGTTTCATCCTTGGTCTTATCTTTCTAGGGATCTTATTTCACACATTACCTTTTCTTTCATGGCCCCTAAGGTTCCTCAAGTCTCCCTATATCAATTACTTCAAATGCACCCACCTTGCAAAGATGTTCTCCAAAAATCCCTAAAAACTATGTACCTCCCTCGTAATACGCCACCTTCACAAGTCATTGCCATTTTCGATCGTCTCTTTGACTCCCCTATCGAGTCTTGATACCACAACCAATCAATCCATCTTCGAGTCAATTCAAGATTTACACCATTTATTTCAAGATAAATTCCAAGCTATGGAAACCATGATCACATCCCTCATAGCTGAAATCCAACATCTCAAGGCTACTTCTCATGCCCATGCTAGTTCTCCTTTTGTACCTCATCCTGATCCCATGTCTACTACATGTGCTCATATAAGTAAGGTCCACATATCCTCACAACAAGCACCTCTCAAGTTTGATCAAAATTCTAAGCAATATGATATTATCTCTGAGATCCTCAATCATTAGTTAACCACTTGTCCACCTACTCATTACTACCCTCCTTATCAGCTTACAAAATGAAAAGGTCGCCTATTTTGCAATTATCATAGAATTAATGGACATCATGACAATGATTGTTATGTTTTAGAATCAAGAATCGGACAACTTGAGCATCAAGGATTTATTTCATTTGCTACACAACATTCTACTACATTCTCATATTCAATTACTAAACCCCAATGGGCTCCCAAATATGATCCCTCTATGTCTAGTGAGCATCACGCCATAATTACTAATGTTCCTTCTCTGGTAATTCAAGAGTCACCTATCCAACCCAATGTCATACCACCTTTAGAAGTACCTACCCCATTACCTCCTCATATTAAGTCATCTAAAATGTTACCAATCCTAAATATGCAACCAACATTAAAATAAGAACCACCACTTCCCTTGCCACAAGCTAAGATCCCTCACCAACCTCCTCTAATTAAACGTATAATTCCCTTTTTTGATCAAAATAATGCTTATGTTAATGACTAGGACACATTTCAAACTCTGCCACCATGACATGGTCTCTCTCGCATCATCGTATAGATCTCCATCACTCACACACTTGAGGGAATCATATTTTCTCCCCCTCCATCACTATCATTTAGCTCGAATTTTTTTATAGCTTATTTACTACATTTCACGCTCTGTGCTTCATGTCTACATTTATAAGGATTCTCACATCTCTGGTACACACATTGTACCATCATTACCTAATGACACACTCTAGTTCCACGGTTCATACTTGACTGTTGAGGGTCCAATTATTAAATGAACCTCACATCATCTACTTATGTTACACTTCACGCTCTATGCTTCATGATATATATTTCCTAGCACCTACTCTCACTCGCATACAACACCTTCAATTCCCAATGACGCACTCTTGTTCTATGGTTCATTATTGAATGTTGAGGGATAATTTCTAAATTAACCTCATCTCACACACATTCACTAGGGAAAACATGGCTTTCCTCATCTTCACATCTTACACATCACACTCGCACAAAAATTACATATTTTGGTTGCATATATTCTCGTTATCTTAGACTATTCACATATTACACTTTGTTTCCTATGCTAGTTGGATACTCCGTATGTCATTATAATTTTCTATACACACATGCATGTTCACTTGGTATCTTGAGGTGAATGCAAGACCTTGTACATAATTCTTACATGATGCATGATGCTCGACAACCGCTCTTTACCACCATCATGTTGAGTCTCTTGGGGCATCTATCGTTGTTACTCTCATACTCTACACATCATATGTCCTATAGTTACAATATTTACTATATCTTATTATCACTTTAATTTTCATTGATCTATACATTCTTTGACATACTATTTATCTCTCTAACATGTTAATGGGTGCTTCATGTGTAGCATTTTCTTGCAGGATCTATACAACCATGGTTATATGTCACTTCTTGCTTACTATTTTTTGTTATTATTTTTGGGCTATACATTATGACTTGTTTGATCATTGTATTCTTTTCTCCACTTCAAACCTAATTATCTTGTGACATTATGAGTGATGTCCCATGTGTGCATCCCACTTTTTGCGGTACACCTTGTCTTCATAGTTGATTGTTACATTGTCTTCTATTGCATGCTAGTTGTTGTTACACTAACACTTGTCTACTAGTCCATATTTTTTTCATGTGCCTTAGTTTCTACCATGCACATATCATACCCATTATAGGTATCCACTCTCGATATGCATATAAGTATCGTGTCCCGATCTCGTAAACATAAGTAAATATTTTACTTTTTCAACTATTTACCAAGACCTTAAAAATCATCAACTTTCAGGACTTTAATTAATCCAAAATTGATCAGAATCTGATTTTTAAAATTAAATTATGACTGATCCAAAACTGATTTTAAGTTCCCTTAATTCACTTGTTTGATCAAAGCCATTCAAATTCAAGTTTACCCGATTTAACTGATTTTCCCATAATTGTCAAAACTGATTAAAATTTTCATCCACATTAAAATATGAATTAAATATCTGTAAATAATCGAAACTAAAAGGAAAATTTTAGATAACAAAACATAGGGATTGTTTACAGGGGTTTGAAATTCCTACGTCCTTGGGTTCGTTTAGAACCGATCCATTAATTTTTAGACTTGCAAATACAATTAAATTATTACAAATAAAATTGTAACTCCTAATTTTCAAACATCATAATTACGAGAATATTTTTTTAAATTCTGAATTAAACATATGCCTTCACCGATTTAAATGTACAAACCGATAGTAATTAGAAGAGCTTATATGAATGCAAAGATTATTGAGACAAAATACACCGAGATTAATAAACACACGATAACACAATATTATACTTGATATGTTCTTGACACAAATTCATTCGAGATTATACAATTATATAGGAAAGGAATTCCTTTTTTATGGAATTTATATCTCCATACAAATGTCAACCATATCCCTAAGATTCCTCATAACAATATCAAACTTAATGACATAATATTTTCAATAACAATATTACGTTTTAACAAATAATATGTTTCATGTAATATATTATTTGTTACATCAATATATATAACTAACCAACCATACTCATATACTAGTTTACCATACATTAAACTTACTAATTACATGTGAACACTAATTTTCCTAACATTCCCCCCTTAGTGTTTACATGGTAGAAAAATAATCACACTTCTTATGCAGCTTGTCGCCTGCGTGCGTGCTCATGATCTAGATGGTTTTTCAGGACAACCAACAACCTCGACAAGGATGGTTTTCCAAGGACAACCAAAAACTAAAAACATACAGATGGTTTTACATGACAACCAACAACCCAAACAATACATATGGTTTTACAGGACAACCAACAACCCAAATATCATGATGTTGCTTTTCCTTGTGCTTTCATCAGTCCACTATGTTTTTACTTCAGGGAATTATGTAGTAAACACTACTTACTGAATACAAATATGAGCAAGAGGTGGAAATTAAAATGGAACATTGATATCATGTTCCCCCTCAATGTGAAATTTTCACTTATTCAACACAAAATAGGAACTCTAAAATAGAATCACCCAACTAAAACAAACTGCAATTCTGAAATGAAAGCAAACTCACACACATACACAAACCGCCACCACAACTAGGTGGGCCCCATTGTTGGTGACTGATGAGAGGTCGCTTTATCAACCTCCATCCTCCCGTGCCTCTTTCCTCCGGTAATATGCCGCTAGCTCACCTAGATTTGACTTGGACGCTCAATAGTTTCCACATTGTATTATTGGTATAGTACTGCTCCCGCAATGTGAAACAACACATATTACATACCTTAATCGAATGTCAGATTCCACCGATAATGCATTCGTAAGGTAAAAAAATTATTTTGACTCACACAAAATAACTATTGACTCATTTTTTATTTTTACAATATGACTAATGACTCAATGAATTTTACAACACTTTGAATCAAACAAAAAGACTTTACATTGAATTGAACTTGACACGACGAATGAATTTTAACTTTTGACACTATTGTATTTAACTTGAGATTGTACTAACAATTCTAATGGACAATACAATAATATTTTTATTTTTGAAAAATAGACAATAAGACTCTTGATGACACAACCTATATGCACTTTTTGACAAACACGTAGATACAAGGACTTCTTCAAGCATGAATCAATTTTAAAAATAAAAATAAACATTAACCTATGAGCTCCCGACATAAAAATACTAATTTGAAACCTTCAACACCTTTTTGAAGTAAATGCCTTATAAACATTTGACTATGAATTAAACCAAAATACTTAAAAGATGTTAATATTGACACCTATAAATAACTAGCGACTCAAATGGGAAATTGAATTTGACACATCAGACTTTGCATGGTTCTTACACACAGGTTTTGAAATCACCACGTTGACAACATGGGCATTGGAGACCGGTTGAATTCACACGTGGATACTTGCATGACACAAAATACCCAAAGGTAATTCTTATTGCATGCCAATTAATTCCACACCTCAGTTAATAATAGAATGTTTGTGCTCCTGCAACCAAGACGAGACTGTGTAGGAAATCCAATGTGAAACAAGAAGACTTACGAGTGACCTATGTGAAATGCAAGGTAGATGGATCAATCATACATGCAGGAAAACAAACATGCTACAATGGACTTGTTGATGTTTGATAGACCGCCAACATTGGAGATGTGGTGACCGAGCTATTTGTGTCGAATGCACTTTGTGGATTTGGGTTAATTGGTGCTTGCTTATCACCCATTTGGAGAGATTATTATCAAGTCAATCCTTCTTTTGATTGTAAAGCCACTCTGCCGAACCAATATCCACTAAGCTCAAATCCAATGTGAGAAAAGATATGGTGAGGAGTTCCAAGAGTTCTCTCTGTAATGTCAATTGTGTGGGATCCACTCATATCACTGTGATGTCGTCGTTGCCCACCACCCTGTATACACTAATTACACAGAAACAACCACAAATCTCCAATAGAATACCAGGCCTTCAATTTCCAATCATCAATTTAATCTATTTGTAGGCATGCATGGAATAGATCATGTATACAAAGATCAGGTGAATGAAGTGAGACACAAATGAATATAGATGGCTTCAAACAGTAGTGAAAATGCATGGATGAATTTTCAGAATGTGAATTTATGAGAAAGAGTTGAAATATACAAGTTTGAATGCCTCCCACACAAAATTCTTCTCTTCCTTTTCGATGTTGCTTTAGTTTTTGTGGTTGCCTCTCATTACACAGAGCAGTCTATTACTATAGCTACTCTTACAAATCAAATTAATTCTCCATCAGATCAGTGATACACTATGATACCAATGATAACAATTATAAGAGCTTATATGAATGCAACGATTCTTGAGATAGAATACACAGAGATTAATAAACACACGATAACATAATATTATACCGATATTTTCTTGACACAAATTTATTCAAGATTATACGATTATATAGGAAAGGAATTCCTATTTTTATAGAGTTCATATCTCCATACAAATCTCAACCATATCCCTAAGATTCCTCATAACAATATCAAACCTAATAACTTAATATTGTTTATAACAATATTATGTTTTAACAAATAATATGTTATGTGTAATATATTGTTTGTTACAACAATATATATAACTAACCAACCATACTAACATACTAATTTACCATATGGTAAACTTACTAATTACATGTGAACACTAATTTTCCTAACACAAATTAATATTTAAATCCAACAACTTATAATTACAATTCTTCAGATAACAAATTACTTCATCATGTGCATAATTATGGGTCAACTAGATTCAATGATCCCCCATAAATTACTCTTTCGAGTCTATATACAAAGTATACCCTTTTTGCCCTTCTCGACATTGATTTTACAAGTGTTGCTCAAAGTGTCTACCTAGAATTCATTCAATCAAATCCCATCTGACATCTCACACTTTAGTTAGAACTAGGTGAACTTGACAGGTGACTACACATTCATCTCTCGAAACATGTCCCATCACCATGTCACTTGGTTCGGTTATCAAAATTGAATCAATTGTTTGAGTTAAATTAATTTCAAGTTACGCACAAGATACAAAATTTGTTCATCCAGTGCGATGAAGCACAATGCCAACTTAGGTTGCCTATGGGAGAGAAAGTGCTCACGTAATGACTTGCATCGTCACACAATCAATTTCTTCCCCATAGCCAACATAAGTCAGTACATAGGTGACCAGACCGGACTAGATAGACAACCTTCGCATTTTAGCACAACTCAATTCCTTATTGATTACAACATGCATGATAAATGGAGCTCGAGTGATAATTGTTGTATGGTATTATTCATTGAATGACTGCGTCATTTGATGAACACTGCACTACAACAACCATCCGAAGTTGGTTTGACGAGTCCTACGTATTAGGTTTTTCGTAACTTATTTCACCACATTGAATTATTTTTACAACAAGTTTAATCTTCTTACGCAATGATACTTCTTAGCAACAATTAATAAATCCTAAGGTACATAGATTAGTTTCAATAAGCATTCTTAATCAATTCCATAAGTTTATTTATGTACATTCATTAAGCATCTTAATATAGTTAGGACATCGATTGCATTAATAATGCAATCCCTAATTTATTTAAATTACGACATTGTCGTTTAATTGCTTAAGTACAAGTTAATTGAACTCATCAACTGAATATATAATTTGATCATTCCTAATCATATTGTTTACATACTTATGACTATATAATAAATGGTCATTAATCATTTATCATAATACAAGAGTTCAATCATACAACTATAAAATAATAAACCACATTCATTTATTTTAATGGTTTATATCTCATAATCCTTCATATAGCTTTAATTCTTTTATATTTGTTAAAGCTAATTCACATAAGTATTCATAACTCATTAAATCCGATTGATTAAGTCAACTCAATATAATTCCTAGTTGAATCAAAGGAACTGAATAAATTATATGATCAACCAAGATATTTATTACAACAATATCCAAAAATTGAATATAAAACTTTTATTTCTTTTCCCAAAAATTATACAAAAGCTTTAGAGGCCATAATGCCTTTCAACAAATTATACAAGTGAAGCACAAGCTCGCTTTTACAAACAGTTAAGTAATGAATACATCTTTCAATCATAATCAACAAGAAATCAACATAGCCATTTACAAATCATCCGCCAAATAAGACTTAAATTCCACCATCTGTAAAAATGTTAGGCAATGGTCAATTCAAAAGAACTAGCATGAAAAATTCATCCATCTTATCTTTATAATTTATAACACTGAAATATTTCAATGAACATAATTCAACTAATCAACATAATCTGAAATCCATTAAAGATAACAACCTATATTTTTCCCTTTTTATTATTTTTCCTTTCTTTCATAATCCATTAAAAAGGAACATATGATTTATCAAACTCAAAATCATAAAAAGAATAATTCAGAATACTAACAGATCTTATATATGAATTTCATATTCCATAAACATATATAACTATGTTTATTTCCCAAACAGTGTTATAAAATAACAATGAAGTAAGTATCAACAAATCATCCATGTTTCTACCAACAACATATATTACTATGACGAGTCAAACAGACAATCAATCAATCCATACAACCTTAATTTTCGGTTTATATAATTGGTTTTAGAAGTAAAGAGTATTATATCACTCGGTCCCATATTAGTAATAATATTAAGAGACTTTATTCGGGGATAATAATTAAAATATCCAAACACAATACCTTAATATCCCCAAAACCTTAACCTTATCGAAATAACCTTAACTTATCCAAACACATTATTCCTTCACATAGAAGTAAGAGTACAAGCACTATTTTTATAATAATAATTTATTTGGTAAAATTACTCGAATATCAAATACCTTAACTGTCCCAAATGACCTTAACTTATATGAACACATTCAAATAGACCCAAGAACATGTACATCATTTATGAGGAGGGCTTTGACCAAGCCTAAGATTTGACTAAGTTTATTAGTTGTTCGAGACTAAGTCCACAAATTCCTTCATGTTTGAATACACCAACACCCACTAGTTTGAGTGAACCAAAAATAATATTAAAAAGATCATAATCCTTTCACCCAAACAAGGTTTGGAAAACAAAACACAGTCAGCATCGACCATCGGGTGGTCTTTTAAACAAATAAATGAATAAGTGGAAAGTTTGAAGGGACCCAACTATCCTCGACTGGCAAGCGAGGTTGGTCACAATTATTTAATAATATCATAGAACAAAACAAGTTAGGTAATCGCATCGTAGAACCACCATGTTACTACCCATTTAAGCTCAACCATAAACCATTATGGGTTGGATTTCAAATGCCTTGTATATGAATTAAACATTGAATATCCTAACCAGAGCAAACACATTAAAAATCATGCCAAGGAAATAATAACTCGGTTATAGGTAAGATCGAATCATAAAAACTTCATTGTTGATTCCATTCTCAAAATAACTCTTCGAGAAGAAAGATAAAAACTCCATTAACATAACCTTAAACTACTGAAAGCTAAGTTGGGTATTCATATTCCATTTTTACATCTAACACCCAAAAACAATGAACTAGTGAAAATTAATGATCAACAACATGTACACGAGCCGTGAGCTTGAAGATAATAATCACGTAGTCATCTTTTGTAGCTTGAACTAGGCACAACGACCTTGGATTAACCCAACCAAACATAGGTGAAACGAAATGCATCTAATAAGGTACCCAACCATTATACATGTAGCCAATAACAACATGCATGTAACAATACACAGATTGGGTAATACAACCAATAAACACAATCACAAAAATAACATGGCCATACTATCAAATGGCTTGTATATATCTTGAACCTTCACAGTTAAAAGAATATATGCATACAAGTATATACTCAAACAAGATATACTTAACTGGGTGAGCATTCAAACAAAGAAACACATCTTAAAAATCAAACACATTATCATTTGCCATTGATAAAAGTAGAAGCATTGAAAACTAATTTCACCATGCATCCATTAAAATATCTAAATGCTATAAATGATAAAGATGAGCAAAAGATGATCTCATGCCTGAAGATGTTTGCAGAGGTATTCCTTATCAACCCTTTCACATTTGATCGTGCTTGCTTTTTCCCTCAAGAAACATTCTAAAAACTCACAAGAAAACTAAACAAAGTAATATTTCTACTAATTGACCCCAAGGTTCCATTCCATCCATAGTTTAGCCTTAAATATTTTCTTAGAAACTAACTTAGGTCGAAATTGCATGTAAGGTCAAATAATAGATTGCGCACAATAATAGCCATGACCAAATTTGCATGCAGAGCTCACATGGGGAGAAAAAGACCAAACATGAAAAATGAACCAAAAATAATCACTTAGTTCTAGTGGTAGCTTCCTCAAGAAGATTCTTGCTTCTCCCAAGGACTACAGGAACAAATTAAATTCTGTAATGTAGTGGTACCATTTTCTCCCCAACTTCCTCTTTATCTCCCTACTTATCTATCGTCTCAATCACAATGACTTTGGTGACCTCAACACCCTATAATCAAATATCAGCCATCTGTTTGGGTGGTGTTGGTTGTCAAATTAGCCTTATTGAAAGCAAAAAACTATTCACAAATGTACAACATTTAATTTCAAAGAGGAACTTTGATATCATGAAAGTGTTTTAAATGACATATTATCAATACAAAAGGATAGAAGAACTAAGGAATGGGAAAAGGTAGAATAACATTCTCAGGAAATATAGATAGCAAAATAATTCCTTATAAATGTTGAACTAGGATAGTATAGAACAAAATCATTCGCATTAAAACCATAAGATGTTATTTCACAGACACAAAGTTCCAGAGATGACATCCACAAGAATACAAAGCTTCTTAATGTAAAATAGATTAATGATTCAATAATTTTTAATAGATAAGAAGGAATGAATGAGCACATATAGAAACAGAAAGGGAAATCTTCTTGTATTGATAGCTTTTGACTCTTTTACACTTTCAAAAATAATCAGAGTTCCAACCCCTTAGAATGGCATGGAGAGCTCATTATATAGCTTACAAATTGGTTACATTTGGTAACCATTTCTTTTAACTAAAATATTAATTAAGGAAATGCACAATACAATATCCTTAATTAATTTACAAGGAGCTCAACACTAAAAATAGAAGAAGAGAAAGAGGAGCTAGAAGAAGAGACATCCGATTATGGCTGAGGAGGGCCCACTTGATTTGAGAATCTGATGCCTAAACTTTTTCAATGCTTCTACTATTTCCATGCCTCTTGGAATTGTTGTGTTGGCAGTGGCATGAGTCCAAGTGCCTAGACATTTCTCCATATCTTTATCGAATTCGGTATGCTCTAGGTATTCTTTATTGGCCTCGGCAATGGTAGATTGAAGAGAGAAAATGTCCTTTATCTTCTCTTTGGTAATTGACTCCTCTTTGAACAAGTCATCCTTGACAAATGTTCTAAACTGAGCTTTGATTTCTTGAAGAGAGAAGGGAATGCCTGAAATTTCATCTTGAAGTTGGCAGTGGATATCTTTAAAGGTAGATGAAACACAAGTTTTAAAAGACTCTCCTTTCTACCATACATTCTTTAATTCTCCCAATGCTTCTTCTAGAACCTTTATCTTCCACTCAACACTGAAAATCCATGCCCTTGATAATTTATTCTTGGCATCATCAAAAACATTGTTGACCAACAGGATCTTCTCATTGGTTTGGCCCATTAGACGAAGATCTATAATGCAACTACTCCAGACCTTTAGTTCTTTGTCCATAGTTTTGATTGAGGTAGAGTTTCTACTTGCAAGTTGGCCACCTTTTCATTGGTTTTGAAGGCCTCCACAATGAAGTTCAAACCTGCTATAGTCATATCATCAACCATGGCTTCCATAGCCCTTCCATAAGTGGAATACCTATGTATGTCCTTGATGCTTTGAACTTCATCCTGGATGAGAATCATGGGGGTGGAAGAGCAGCCAGTGGGCAGGATCCAAAACCTTATCCTTGGCCAACAATGACTTGATAAAGTTGGAAAGAACTTGGTTCTGTTCTTCCAATTGTTCTATGGTTTGCTTTCCCTTCTCCACTCATTCAATAACCTTTGTTACTATTTCTGAAGGTTATGAACCTCACTCTCAGGAGTGGATTCTCCCATTGGGATTCTAGAAAGCTCTAAATCAGAGACCAAAAGATCTTGCTCTACCTTATCAACCTTGGGCTTTGTAACCTCTAGGAACTACTGGCCCTAAGCATCAATTACTAACCTTGAAGTGGTCTTGGCTCTCTTTTCTGGAGGGGGAGGGGTAGTACCAAATAGAGCTGCCACAACATCAAAATCTAGCCCTTGTTAGATGAGAAGAAGATTTTCTCTTCTTGTTATCAACCAAGGGTTGCACCTAGGCAAAGGTAGAAGAAGAAGAGGAAGGAACAAGAGGCCCAAGAGCAAGTGAACTCATGGCACTTAAAGTATTAACCATTGTTGCCTCCAGTAAAGAAGTGAATGGAGCATCAGGAGCTTCCTTTGCAGAGGAGTTTGTTAAACTAGGAGGTTCAGTATTTGGCACCTCCTTTTCTTCTTCAACAGTGATTTTAGGAGCTCCTGCAGGATCTGGCACTTCACCATCATCACTTTCACTAAGAACAATAATGTTCTCTGGTCTTGAAGGTAATTTTGAATGCTCAAGAAGAGATTCTTCCTCAATTGGTTCTTGCTTAACCTCTTTAATCTTCTTTTGATACACTTGAGTAGAAGAAGAGAGGAGTAGATGATTCAGATCTTTTATTGAGGAAGAAGGAGGGGTTTGCTTAGGTACCTCGGTATTGGTTATATGTGCTTCCTTCCCTAGTGTGGAAGTATCTCTGGAAGAAGATCTACCCTGATTCTTCTTGAGCTCACGAACTTTCCTGTCGAACCAAACCTTAGTTCTTATAAGAACAGGGAAATAATCTCAACCAAATCATCTCTCTCTTTCTTGTACCAATCCAGGTTTTCTAAAGGAGTGTGTTTGATTGATCTTTCATATTCAAAGGATTGTAAGTCCTCATCATCATCCTTAAGCCCTTTAGGAACTTGGTAGAGATTGAGATCTGTAATTTGTTGTAGAGAGAGTTTGCCATAGTGCCTCCTTCTGGCTTCAAAATCATCAACACAATCAGCCCAGTAATCCTCAATGTCTGGCTTATGATGATAAATTATCCCAGGTTATGATCAATAAACTTCTTTAGATCAAAACAAGTCCTAGGTTTGAAGAAATGGACAGTGAGAGGAGCAATAGCCCTTTCTATGTTTTGGGCATCTAGAGTTGTTTTGCATGTATAATTTCCCAAGGAGATAGGGAAATGAAGACCAGTGATCTTCTTATCTCTCTATAGGTTCTATGTAGTTTATCAAGTTGTCTAGCATACTTCAACCAGAGCCATTTTATCATTGCAAAACATGGGGAGCTTGAGGGGTGTACTTTCATAGCCAGCCAACCTAATGTATGAGAACCTTTTGAATTGGATGAAGAAAGCCCCATACTTATCTATCAGAGTCATAGCTTCATCAGAAAATATCCTAGTAGTGTCACCCTCCAAGAGTCTTACAATATACATGGTGAAAGCATCATTGACCCTTCTAAAATTGTGATTGCTAGCTTGAGGGTAAACTAAGGGTAGTATGTGTAGATAGGTTCATCCTTCTTGCCTTCCATGTAGGTGAAACCAAACCACTCCCGGGACGCAGCTAGGGTATACATGAGATAAGAAGTCATATAAAACTTCTTAGTCTGTTAAACACTTGACAATTGCTCAGTCAAATTCATACAAACAATTTCAGCCCAGTTTATGTTCTGCTTGCCCTCATGAGATGATGTTTATAAAGGGGCACATCCAGAAATGAAATTCATTGGTGGAGGGAAATCCCATGATACGAGTGAGAAAAATGATAAAATCAGATAGCTCCTCATTGAAATCAACCCTGAATAATGCTTTGGAGAGTCGGGACGCTCCCTTCTTAGGGTTCTTTAACCATGATTTTGCTATTCGTGCCTTGTATTTTTCACTGTCTTGGTCAAACAGGGTCTGAGCTTGAGCATGAGTGAGAACGATGGAGTCTTCAGTCTCTAGGAATGTGTAGGGTAGTAAAATGGTGGCAACATCTAGTTTAGCAATTAATTCCCCATGCACATTAGTAAGTTCCTTGGTATCTGAGTTAAAATGGGCTCCGCAGAAAGCACGGTGTTGGCACACTGCACAGAGATGGGAAAACCAGCCACGTATGCAATTCCACTATCACTAATCATTTGGGCCATGGGAGTAGGGTTGGCACATGTTAGTGCCCCCAAAAATCTCCAAAATCTAAGTGTCGAACCTCACTATCCCCAATATCAGGTACAAAGGTCTCGAGAGGTGACAGATGCTCCTTGCCCTTGAAACTTGATCTTCATTTTTGCAACGCACAGAGGAATGACCTTCCAAGATCAAATTCATGATGAAAATGCAAAGGGATATAGGGAAATGAACAAATGACTTTAATTGCAAGGATTCGGGCAAGAAAAAGCAAGCGAGCAATGTGACAAATGCATAGGTAGTAGTCCCTTTAAATAGTCATTCAGGAGAGAGAAGTCATTAATGAGCATTAAATACACCTTACACCGACTCAAAAAGATGAGACGTGGGAAAAGCGAAAAAAATTGCCCAGATGGTTCTTGGGACATTAGGGACATGAAGACGTGATCCGGCCATCGCAGCGATGCCCAAATGAGCACGGGCGATGGGACTCGAGAGATGCGAGGGAATTCGGCCGTCTGAGGCAATGATCAGGGAATGTAGGCCAAATGAGCATGGTCGGTCCAAGGACTTAGAGACGCGAGGGACGCGAAGATGCGATTCGGTCGATGTGAGTGATGCGGGAATCACCGAATAGAAAGCCCAAACGCATTTGGGACAGATGAGACAAAAGTATGCGAAGAACCCGATGCAGGTGATGCGGGTGATTGGGGAAAAGGAAGTCTAGGTGAACTTGGGACAAATGGGCCAAAAAGTTCTGATAAAGCCGAAAGACAAGGATTTGTGGGGAAATCGGCCGATCGGTGAACAAAAGGCCCAGAGGTACTTGGGACATGAGGGACAAAAATGTCCGACAAACCCGCAAATCACCAAAATGACTCCAATAAATGTGAATTTTCACCATCTCTTCAAGTTTTCACTTCACTAGAACATTACTAAAGGGTGCCAACTCAAAATTTTCAAAATTCTAACTTTCAAAAGAGGGGAAATTTTGAGAGGACAACAACTGGCTCTTTCTAGGGATGACTTGACTAGATCAGAAGAATGAGGCAAGAAAAGAACTCAAGAAAAACTTAGGGGAAGAGGACCAGTGCCTTATCCATTGGGAAAATAGAGTCAAGGGAAACCAATACAGAAGGCAACACAAAAACAAGGAAAAACAAACAACAAACAAAAACAGGGAAAAGCAAAAACACACTATACACAATATACAAAGGACCTCCTATTCACCTAGGACTTGAACAATTTCAGGTACTACCCACTATAAGGAAGTGGGAGAGAGGATCCATCCATGTAATCAAGGTAGAAAGAATTTTCACTAGCAAAGTGCCTGATTCTGAAAGGACCAAGCCAAAGAGAATCAAACTTACCATGGCTTCCTCGAGGTTCATGTCTTTTATCCCATAACAAAACAATGTCTCCAACTTTGAAATCTCTGGATCTAGTTTTCTTGTCAAATAAATATTTCACCTTCTAGCTGATGGGCATATATTCTATCAAAAACCTGCAGCCTGTCTTCATCAAGCTTATGGAGATACATGATCCTTTTATCCAAAGAATCACTTGAAACTAGCATCCTCAATAGCCTTCATCAAATACAAAGCTGGTAGTTCCACTGTCACTGGTAGTTGGGCTTCCACACCATACACCACTTGAAAAGGAGACATCCCAATTGCTCTTTTGGGTGTAATCCTATCTACCCAAAGAGCATCATAGAGCTTCTTGTGCTAGTTTCTCTAAGATTCATTAACAAGTTTTCTTACAATGGTCACCAGAATTTTTGTTTGTTGATTCTGCTTGACCATTCCCTTGAGGATAGTAATCTAAAGAATGAGCAAGGGAAATCCCATATCCATAGCAAAAATCCATCATCTCAGTAGAAGAAAAATTTGAAGCATTATCAGTCACGATCTTGTTTGGTACTCCAAACCTTATCAAGATGTTCTCTTTGATGAAATTACATACTACCTCTGAAGTGGTACTTTTAACTGGGATAGCTTCTACCCACTTAGTGAAATAATATATGGCAGTCAACACATGAGTATGTCCTACACTTGAAGATGGGTTGAGTGTTCCAATGAAATCCAAACCCCACTGTTGAAAGGGTTCTTCAATCACAACTGGTTTAAGTGGCAAAGCGGCCAACTTTGGTCTTCCTACAAAAGTTTGACAAGCTTCACATTTATCAACCCACCTTGATGCATCCTTAAACAAAGTAGGCCAATAGTACCCTACACGAAGAATTTTGTGGGTAGTAATGGTAGATGAGAAATGACCCCCATAGGCTTGGTCATGGAAGGCTGAGAAAAGCTTCTTTTGTTGCTCTTTGTCAACGCATTTCAAAAATCTTCCATCCACTCCTCGTTTGAACAAAGCATTCTCCCACAACACGTACTATGTTGATCTTAGCTTGATAGCCCTCTTCTCCTTAGTAGTTAAGTGAGATGGACATTCACCATAGGTGAGGAAGTGAGCAATGTCAGTGTACCATTCATCCATTGAGCTGAGAAATAGAACAATAGGAACATCAACCTCATCCTTAGGCAATTCATGACCAACTCCTTCAGCAATGAGTTCACACAGGCCTTTACCCCAAACTAGTTTAGTTGGTCTGATGTCAATATCATATTCCTAAACCTTTGCTACCTAGTTTCCTCTCTTAGTTCCAAATTCTTGTTGTGTAAGAATAGACTTGATGGTTGTATCAGGCACAAGCACCACAGAGTGAGAGTTAAGGATGTAGAATCAAAACTACTTAACAACTTTAACCACTTTGCAAAAGCATGTTTCTCCATCATAGTGTACTTCAACTCATGATTTTTAAGAATATAACTCATGAATGCAATTGGGAGCTCATGACCTTCAGAATCTTTCTGGGTCAACACAATGGCCAGGGTACTTTCTGTGGCATAGCAATAGATAATAAAATCTCTGCTTGAAATCTTGGACATGCTAAGATAGGAGTCTTAGCAATAGCTTTTTTAATGACTTTGAATGCCTCTTTCCCCTCGGGGACCAACCAAACATCTATTTTCCTTTCATCATCTGGGAAATATTCAAAGTTAGCTCTTAAAATCAGGGATGAATCTTCTCAGGAAGTTGATCTTACCAAAGAAAGAATGCACTCCCTTTTTACTTGTAGGAAGAGGAATCTGTTGAATAGCTTGAACTCATTCAGGATCAATCTTGATTCCTTCTTTGAGACAACATGTCCCAACAACTTGCCTTTCGTGACACAAAAGACATATTTCTTGGGGTTCAGGGAAACTCCATGTTCTCTATTTTCAAGAGAATTGTTTCTAGATGTTGAAAGTGATCTGCTCTGGTTTTGGAAAATACAGTTAGGTCATCTAGATACACGACAATACATTTTCCTTTCAGACTTCCAAAATCCAAATCCATAGCTCTTTGAAAGGTGGCACCGACATTAATGAGACCAAAGGGCATCCTCTTGTAAGAAAAAGTACCCCAAGGAGTGGTAAAGGTAGTCTTGTGTTGATCTACAGTATTAACTTCCACTTGATTATACCCTGAGAAACCATCAAGCATGGACAACATTTCAGACCCTGTGACAGCTTGCAATACTTGGTCCATCATGGGTAGGGGATAGTTGTCCTTCAAAGAATCCTGATTGATTCCTAAAGTCAACACAGATCTAAATCTCACCATTTTTCTTCCTAACAGTACAATATTTGCAATCCATGTTGAATGATGAATGGGGAAGATAATTTTGGCTTTCAACAACTTTTGTATCTCTTGAAAAATGGTGTCAACAATCTTTGGATTGTACTGCCTTTGCTTTTGTTTGAAAGGTTTAATCCTAGGTTTGAGAGGAATGAAATGTTGCATTTCTTTTGGTTGAAAAGCTTTTAGATCATCATAAGAATAAGCAAGGACATCAACGTACTTCTTCAAAATATTTACTACCTTCTTCTTTTCCTCTTGTGTGCAACATTTCCCAACGTTCACCATTTTGGGGTCAATAGAGCTCCCAATGTTAACCTTTTCATATTCAGTAGATTTTGGGCTCCTTTAGAAGCTTTAGACTTAACATACCTGTCATGTTTATCAAACAATTCCTCTAGACTCACCAGCCCTTTAGGAATCTTGTTACCTTTTAGTTTGATGCACCCATCTTGATCCGTCTCCTCTTTGACACCTTCCTCATTGGAAGATACACTCTCTCAGGAAATTGTCACTTCCTTCAAATACAATTGTTCAAAGTTATCCTTGAGCTCCAGGAAAGAGAGAAAATGTTGGTCATCATTGAAAACTTTCCAGTTGCTTGCATTATCCGGTACACTTGGTCTATGGATCATTTCAATGGTGAATTTATCCTAAGAGAAATCAAGATGAGGTATAAGCAAAGACCCTAAAATGGCTAGGGAATCAGCCCTAGTGTTATTTTCCCTTGGCACTACTTCGATGGAGAAGGCATCAAGAAATTCAATAGAATCCCAAACTAGATTCCTATAATGCTTCAATCTTCTATTCTTTACTTGAAAAAGGTCTCTGACTTGTTTAACAACCAGTTCCGCATCTCCACGAGCTAGAATATTCTTCACACCTTTCTCTTTTGCCACGTTAAGTCCAAGGATGAGAGCTTCATATTCTATTGTATTATTGGTATTCTCAAACTATAGTTTGAATGAGAAAGGATGAATCTTTCCTTCCAGAGATATCAATACCACACCAGCCCCAGAACCAGCTGAGGAGCAACTTCCATCAAATTCCAAATTCCAAACGCCATTAGGATCATGAAGTACTTCTTTGGGATGTTTTGTTTCATCTGAGACATAATCATATAGTTTCCATGCCCAATATCTTCATAAAGTATTTGTGCTTTGGGATCATCTGTCTTTTGCACAATATACTCAGATTGCTTCTCAGGCAACAACTTCTTCATCTTCCTGTTGACTGGTATAAGGGCATGTGACCAATCCATTTGAATTTCTCCTCCCACATCCTTACAGAAGTTCCTACTCAACAACATGTCATATGAAGGAGGGATATCAGCTACTAGAATAGTAGCTAAAACCTTTTTCTCAGGTAAGGCAGCAAAATCTACCTATGTGCATCTTTAATTCTTCCAACCAAGGGCACCTCCCTACTCTCCATAGAATAACAAGAACCAATAGTGCATGTGAGGGTAAGACCCAAAGCATGAGCCACTTTGGAGGCATTACATTATCCGATGCTCCTGAGTCTATGACATAGTTGCTAAGTCTATGGCTTGCTATAAGGAGGGTCACATAAAATGGTTTGATTTTCTCATTAGGTGAGGTAACTGCAGCCACAAGGTTTGGTTGGGGTGTGGAAGATGGAGTAGGAAAAATACCTTTAGAAGTATTAGATGAAGTTTTGGAATGGGAATTGACAAAGTGGACCATTTTGGCAAAGGATTTTGGATGGGTTTGATAATACTCAGCCTCTGAAATTTGGATTTTGTCTTCTTAAGATGGTCGATGATATCAAAAGATCCAGAGGTGGATGGGGAATCATCACTAGGAATCTTAGGCTTATCAGGTTTTGGCTAGAGAAAAAGAAGTTTTAGAAGCAAGAGTAGAAGAAGAAGAATTAGCAGAACTTACCTTTTTGCACAGATGCAGTGGGAACAGAGATCCTCTTCTTGCCACCACTGGTATAGTTGTGGGATATTCTTTGGATTTTTAGCAGGCTGCATCACTTTCTCTTTCTTATTGGTCTACTCTTAGGTCATAACAGCGTATGACTCACTATTCATCTCTGCCACTACTTCATCATAATCATCCTCTTCATCAATGCCCTCAGTAGTAAGGAAATTAACTTGAGATCCATCAAGTTCTTCCAATTCCTCCTCAACCTCTTCTCCAGATTCTTCAAATTCTTCATTAACCTCTTCATCAGGTTCTTCAACCTCACAAGTTGCATTGATAGGGGCCTTGATGGGTGGTCCCTCAATTTCCAACCTTGTCTGAGAAGAAGGCAAATGGTTCTTAGGTTGAAAATTCCTTCTTGGAACGTCTTGATAAGGAGCATGTTGAGCCAATTGTTTCTTGATGGCAATGAGGTCATTGGAAAGATTTTGTACTAACGGATCTGCATTAGCTCTAGAACTTGAGGGAGAGGAAGAAGAAGCTTTAGATTTGGAAGAATCTCTTTTCAACTTGCAGACATGATCAAGTCATCTTCAACACTAACGGCTAATCTCTGGTCCTCATCCAATGTTGCAAGATTGGCTCTCCTCAACACATAGCTTACTTCAGGAAATTGAGCGTTTAAGAAAAAACATTTTTGAATTTGATCCACGGGTCGGGTGTCTTGTGGGATCTTGTTAATAAGCTTATTGAACTTAGCCACAAATTCTCTCATGGGCTCTTGTGGTTCTTTCTTGATTTGAGAAATCTAGGCTAGCAAAGCATGCACATCTTCTATGTAGGTTTGAAACGGTTCTCAAATCTTGTTCTCATCATGGTCCAATTGGTAATGGCCCCAGCAGGAAGATGATAGAACCAATCTACCACATTATCTTGCAAAGTCTCTACAAAAATCCTCACCGAGACATCTTCATGCTCAACTCTAAGGACTCCACATGCAACTATGAAGGCTGCAATATGTTCATCAGGATGCACCTTGCCATCACCTCTGAACTTGGGAAGTTCTTCCTGTTACCCCTGGGTAACTCATGTAAAGGTTGAGGGAGGGCAAGAGGCCCAACACGGTGGCCCCAAGGTAATGGAACTACCATCCTTGGAAAAACTACTTGAAGAGGAACTGAAACACCAACAAGAATCAAAGCACGAAGATTAGGGCTGAGTTGCTCTTGAGGGATACCACTCCCAAGGGTTCTGTCTTCAACAGGGGTGTGCTTATAGAACGAGCTCTTCTATTTCTCCCTGTTGAAGGAAGAGGAAAGCCTTGCTTGCTCCAAGAGGTGAAACTGAGAGTCTTCAATTCCAAGAGCCCTCCTACCATGGGTAAACCTTAGAGTCACTAGATCAGAAAATGATCAAGAATTTGTTCTTTAAAAACTAGAATCCGTGGAAAATAAATCCCCAGTAGAGTCACCAAAAATTGTTGGTTGTCAAATTAGGACTTTAATGAAAGCAATAGTCAGGGGACATAAAAAGTCCCTCCTCTTTAATGGGAGAGGTTCCCTTATTGAAAGAAAAAACTATTCACAAATGTACAATGTTTAATTTCAAAGAGGAACTCTGATATCATGAAAGTGTTTTAAATGACATATTATCAATACAAAAGGATAGAAGAACTAAGGAATGGGAAAAGGTAGAATAGCATTCTCAGGAAATATAGATAGCAAAATAATTCCTTATAAATGTTGAACTAGGATAGTATAGAATAGAATCATTCGCATTAAAACCATAAGATGTTATTTCACAGACACAAAGTTCCAGAGATGACATCCACAAGAATACAAAGCTTCTTAATGTAAAATAGATTAATGATTCAATAATTTTTAATAGATAAGAAGGAATGAATGAGCACAAATAGAAAATCAAAAGGAAATCTTCTTGTATTGATAGCTTTTGACTCTTTTACACTTTCAAAAATAATCAGAGTTCCAACCCCTTAGAATGGCGTGGAGAGCTCATTATATAGCTTACAAATTGGTTACATTTGGTAACCATTTCTTTTAACTAAAAGATTAATTAAGGAAATGCACAATACAATATCCTTAATTAATTTACAAGGAGCTCAACACTAAAAATAGAAGAAGAGAAAGAGGAGCTAGAAGAAGAGACATCCGATTATGGCTGAGGAGGGCCCACTGATTTGAGAATCCGATGCCTAAATTTTTCAATGCTTCTACTATTTCCATGCCTCTTGGAATTGTTGTGTTGGTAGTGGCATGAGTCCAAGTGCCTAGACATTTCTCCATATCTTTATTAAATTTGGTATGCTCCAGGTATTCTTTATTGGCCTCAAAATGGTAGATTGAAGAGAGCAAATGTCCTTTATCTTCTCTTTGGTAATTGAATCCTCTTTGAACAAGTCATCCTTGACAAATGTTCTAAACTGAGCTTTGATTTCTTGAAGAGAGAAGGGAACACCTGAAATTTCATCCTAAAGTTGGCAGTGGATATATTTAAAGGAAGATGAAACACAAGTTTTAAAAGACTCTCCTTTCTGCCATACGTTCTTTAATTCTCCCAGTGCTTCTTCTAGAACCTTTATCTTCCACTCAACACTAAAAATCCATGCCCTTGATAAGTTATTCTTGGCATCATCAAAAACATTGTTGACCAACAGGATCTTCTCATCAGTTTGGCCCATTAGATGGAGATCTGTAATGCAACTACTCCAGACCTTTAGTTCTTTGTCCATATTTTTGGTTGAGGAAGAGATTTTCTGCTGCAAGTTGGCCACCTTTTCATTGGTTTTGAAGGCCTCCACAATGAATTTCAAACCTGCTATAGTCATATCATCAACCATGGCTTCCATAGCCCTTCCATAAGTGGAATACCTATGTATGTCCTTGATGCTCTAAACTTCATCCTGGCTGAGAATCATGGGGGTGGAAGAGCAGCCAGTGGGGTAGGATCCAAAACCTTATCCTTGGCCAACAATGACTTGATAAAGTTGGAAAGAACTTGGTTCTATTCTTCCAACTATTCTATGGTCTGCTTTCCCTTCTCCACTCATTCAATAACCTTTGTTACTATTTCTGAAGGTTATGAACCTCACTCTCAGGAGTGGATTCTCCCATTGGGATCCTAGAAATCTCTAAATCAGAGACCAAAAGATCCTGCTTTGCCTTATCAACCTTGGGCTTTGCAACCTCCAGGAACTACTGGCCCTGAGCATCAGTTACTAACCTTGAAGTGGTCTTGGCTCTCTTTGTTGGAGGGGAGGGCAGTACCCAACAGAGCTACCACAACATCAAAATCTGGCCCTATTAGATGAGAAGAAGATTTTCTCTTCTTGCTATCAACCAAGGGCTGCACCCAGGAAAAGGTAGAAGAAGAAGAGGAAGGAAAAAGAGGCCCAAGAGCAAGTGAACTCATGGAACTTAAAGTATTAACCACTGTTTCCTCCAGTAAAGAAATGAATGGAGCATAAGAGCTTCCTTTGCAGAGGAGTTTGTTAAACTAGGAGGTTCAATATTTGGCACCTCCTTTTCTTCTTCAACAGTGATTTCAGGAGCTCTGTAGGATTTGGCACTTCACCATCATCACTTTCACTAAGAAAAATAATGTTCTCTAGTCTTGAAGGTAATTATGAATTCTCAAGAAGAGATTCTTCCTCAATTGGTTCTTTCTTAACCTCTTTAATCTTCTTTTGATACACTTGAGTAGAAGAAGGAGTAGATGATTCAGGATCTTTTATTGAGGAAGGAGGGGTTTGCTCAGGTACCTTGGTACTAGTTGTATGTGCTTCCTTCCTAGTGTGGAAGTATCTCTGGAAGAAGATCTACCCTGATTCTTCTTGAGCTCATGAACTTTCCTGTCAAACCAAACCTTAGTTCTTACAAGAACAGGGGCAATAATCTCAACCAAATCATCTCTCTCTTTCTTGTACCAATCCAGGTTTTCTAAAGGAGTGTGTTTGATTGATCTTTCATATTCAAAGGATTGTAAGTCCTCATCATCATCCTTAAGCCCTTTAGGAACTTGGTAGAGATTGAGATCTGTAATTTTTTGCAGAGAGAGTCTACCATAGTGCCTCCTTCTGGATTCAAAATCATCAACACAATCAGCCCAATAATCCTCGGTTACGGCTTATGATGATAAATTATCCTGAGGTTTTGATCAATAAACTTCTTCAGATCAAAACAAGTCCTGGGTCTGAAGAAATGGATAGTGAGAGGAGCAATAGCCCTTTCTATGTTTTGGGCATCTAGAGTTGTTTTGCATGTATAATTTCCCAAGGAGATAGGGAAATGAAGACCAGTGATCTTCTTGTCTCTACAGGTTCTGTGTAGTTTATCAAGTTGTTTGCATACTTCAACCAGAGCCATTTTATCATTGCAAAACATGGGGAGCTTGAGGGTGTACTTTCATAGCATAGCCAACCTGATGTATGAGAACCTTATGAATTGGATGAAGAAATCCCCATACTTATCTATCAGAGTCATAGCTTCATCAAAAAATCTCCTAGTAGTGTCACCCTCCAAGAGTCTTACAATATACATGGTGAAAGCATCATTGACCCTTCTAAAATTGTGATTGCTAGCTTCAAGGGTAAACTAAGGGTAGTATGTGTAGATAGGTTCATCCTTCTTGCCTTCCATGTAGGTGAAACCGAACCACTCTCGAGATGTAGCTAGGGTATACATGAGATAAGAAGTCATATAAAACTTCTTAGTCTGTTGAACACTTGAAAATTGCTCAGTCAAATTCATACAAACAATTTCAGCCCAGTTTATGTTTTGTTTGCCCTCGTAGATGATGTTTATAAAGGGGCACATCCAAAAATGAAATTCATTGGTGGAGGGAAATCCCATGATACGGGTGAGAAAATGATAAAATCAGAAAACTCCTCATTGAAATCAACCCTGAATAATGCTTTGAGAGAGTCGGGACGCTCCCTTCTTAGGGTTCTTTAACCATGATTTTGTTATTCATGCCTTGTATTTTTCACTGTCTTTATTTTAACGGTGGTCTAAGATTTAGCACGAGTGAGAATGATGGAGTCTTCATCTCTGGAATGTAGGGTAGCAAAGCAATGGTGGCAAGCATCCGTTTAACAATTAATTCCCCATGCACATTAGTAAGTTCCTTGGTATCCGGGTTAAAATGGGCTCTACAAGCAAGCATGGTGTCGGCACCGCACGAGATGGGAAAACCAGCCACGTATGTAATTCCACTATCACTAATCATTTGGGCCATGGGAGTAGGGTTGGCGCATGTTAGTCTACCCCAAAAATCACCAAAATCTAAGTGCCAAACCTCACTATCCCCAATATCAGGTACAGAGGTCTCGAGAGGTGACAGATGCTCCTACCCTTGAAACTTGATCTTCATTTTTGCAATGCATAGAGGAATGACCTTCCAAGATCAAATTCATGATGAAAATGCAAAGGGATATAGGGAAACGAACAAATGACTTCAATTGCAAGGATTCGGGCAAGAAAAAGTAGGTGAGCAATGTGACAAATGCATAGGTAGTAGTCCCTTTAAATAGCTATTCGGAGAGAGAAGGTCATTAATGAGCATTAAATACACCTTGCACTAACTCAAAAAGATGAGACATGGGAAAAGTGGAAAAAACTAGCCCGGACGGTCCTTGGGACATTAGGGACATGAAGACGTGATTCGGCCAATCTGCAAGCGATGCGGGAATGCGGGCTAAATGAGCACGGGTGGTCCAGGGACTCAGAGATGTGAGGGACACAAAGACACGATTCGGCCTATGCGAGTGATGTAGGGAATCATCAAATAGAAATCCCAAACGCATTTGGGATAGATGAGACAAAAGTACGCAAAGAACCCGATGTAGGCGAATGAGGAAAAGGAAGTTTGGGCGAACTTGGGACAAATGGGCCAAAAAGTTCTAATAAAGCCGAAAGACAAGGATTTGTGGGGAAATCGGCCGATCGGTGAATAGAAGGCCCAGAGGTACTTGGGACATGAGGGACAAAAATGTCCGACAAACCCGTAAATCACCAAAATGACTCCAATAAATATAAATTTTCACCGTCTCTTCAAGTTTTCACTTCACTAGAACATTACTAAAGGGTGCCAAATCAAATTTTCAAAATTATAACTTTCAAAAGAGGGAAATTTTGAGAGGAAAACACTCGATTATACACTATCTAACGATTGGGGATCATTCAACTAAACCTAAAAACTTTTCCATCAACACGTTGGCAGATGTGGACCATGCCAAGTTTAACTTGGCTCGAGTGGTGGGTGACGTGGTAGCTCGATCCGAGCTCGAGCGGGTCGAGCCACTAACCCACCCATATAACATTGCCACGTTTTAAGCATAGTTTGACCTTTAATAAGGTCTACAATAAATTAAAAGAAAATGTCATATATATATATATATGTGCACCTATACATACATATGTATACACATATCTTTGTCGATATCACAAGATTTAGAATCAATTCCTCGAACCATTCAACATTGATTTGAATTCCATATAATTTCTTTTAACACAATACTTTAAATAAGAACTTGAGTCAATGACCCTATTATCGAATATATCTTTGTTTGCCAAGAATGGTCTTCGTGACAATCAACATCACTAGGATCATAAAATCAAATGACTACACATTGTTGCAGAAGTTAAAATAAGTACACAAGTGTAAGATTGATCAATGAAGCAATCTCACTAAATAAAATCAAGTCATCATTATAAACCTTATAGATAATGAAATCAACAAGATTAAAACAATAAACATAATTGTTTATACTATACTTTAATCAAACCAAACATGATAACCAACACAATATCACCTGCAGCCAAACAAAGTATCCATTCATCCAAGATAGATTAGTGGGGTATGACAAAAATAATGAATCTTTTTGTAACTTTGACAAAAGTCCCCGAGAACTCGTGACCTTTGAAAACAATCAGATTTTTTCTCTCCGTATTTTTTCTTGGATTTACATTGATTGTCCTTCGATTCTCCGAAAAAATCTTCACAAATTACAGTACAAAATCAGCTTACAAACACCAAAATGGAAAACTAATAATATCATCAAATTATCCTTTGAATTTTGCACAACTTCCTAGTTTTCTCCAAGACCTGGTTCGGCCTCTAAGTACCTCAATTTTTAAGTTTTCCAAAATTGTCTATTCTAGTCCAATACACAATCTTTGCCAAAAGCCCCTTAAAATAGTAGTGAGCTCCTTTATAACTCGAGAGCTATCTTGGCATGGTGCTTTGAGGCATATTTTTGGTAAACTTATGGCTAGGGGTTCTACCCACCCCAAACACCCACCACCTCGTTTATTTTCCCAATGGGGATCATATCCCGATTGTTCGGGATAGCAATAAGGGTGGTTTTTATATAGGTTTGGTCTTCCCTATTTATTTGTGGTTGTGGCCACACTTACTTACCTTTTTCCATCCACGTACATGGGCCGACTATTTGTTAAGACACATATGTGGCGGTGGGTAAGTGTGCGGGACCACGTGGATAGGTCGGTGCACACACTATCTCACTAAGTTTTTGCCACATGGTGGTGGTTGAGTTTGTTTCACCACGTTGATATTTGTGGCTATCTTGAGCTCGTTCGGTATGATTGTGAGCCATGTTTGGATGTGTTTGGTGAGGTAGGTAGGGAGTTAACTCGAGCAATATGGTGAGTTCTTCGGTGTGGCGATGGGGTGGCAAGTCGTCCAAGTTGGTCGAAACTCGTCATGTTAGCTCATAATGAATTTGGTCCCCTGCATTACAATGCCCTACAATATCCCAAATTCACCTGCAAATGCACTATGTGGCATATACATACAAAACTATGGTAATGTAAATACAAAGAAAAGGCAAGAAAGGCACCCCTCCTCAAAAAGAGTGTTTCGAACTGGTGAGGGCCCTCAACCAAATAGTGGGGCCCACCCATCCATAAACAAGCATCAAAGACCAAAGTCACAAAACCAATTTTTACACTTTTGCCCCATTTTTCCATGTGTCGAGGCCTGATTAGCTTGATTGACCATGTTTTGTCCCAACTTTGACAGACAATAACTTTCTCGTATGATCTTTGGTTTTAGCATTCCTTGTACCATCAAAAATCTCTCAAAATGATCTTTCGTCTTCGTTATGGTTTTGGGAGATTTATGGAACTTCCAAATTTACAAATTGTCCTCCAAATCACTCCTCCCAAATGGGAAGGATTTTTGTCCAAAAAAATTATTTTTCACCCACAAATGTTGCTAATCTTCCTACATTTCACAAACACATACATGATCCAAAAATAGCATTATGGGTTAAATCACTACAAATTGTTGATCAACTAATCACAAAAATTGATTAGTAAAAATTAGACAATTGTTTGCTAGAATAGGATACTTTCCCCTAATACTCGTGATCCTACAAATCTCTACAACAAATGTGAACTCTAATCCTAAGAACTATAACTTTCATCACAAACAATCGATTAGATAAAAATAGACACATGTTCGCCAAAAGAGGCAAGTGTTCAAACTAATACTTTGTAATACTGATCAATCACTTTGTAAAGCATAATTCCACCAGAATAGATCAGTGTAAAAAGACAACTACATGCCAAAAATAGCTAGTGTCCACTGTCCTTGTGAAATTGTCAACATTGCAAATATCACGATCTATAATGTTTAGACCACACATGCCAAAAATAGCTATAGTCAAAACTGAATCATATGAATATGTAAATGAAATATCTATCCTATCCACATCGGTGAAACTGTTATCCATGGAAAAGATCACCATGAAAAATCTACAAACCAGTTTGTTAGTGCAATAAATGTACATACTAATTGTAACCACATATGGTAGTTACAAATAAATGCCCAAAAATAAGGTTCTTCAAGTATGTGCAAATACCTGTGTGGACACAATAAGATTGTATATTAATTACAATACCAAAATGGTGTCCAGATTTGCACAATGAAAATCAACAACAAATACTAAAATGCAAATTTCCAAAAATAGACATTATACACATGCCCACTGAATATAATAAAAATGAATTTTTTCAACCTTATCAAGTGAGAAGTATAATCTGAGTATGATAAACATGTCCCTCATATCTTCCCTACAAGTGATACCATTATTTCAATTTCAAAGCAAAAATGAAAATATGATAATTTTTCCTTTCAACATTCATCGAATCCCACAAAATGCTCTAAAAATAATGCATGTTAATCATCCATATCAACAATGCTATATAAATTTATCCATGAAAACAAATGATTTTTCATTATCCATATCAAAATAAAATGGACTCATCATGGACAATTTGTGGATAGATCCAAGCTTGTTTTATTTTCGGTTTGGTGGATTAACAACTTCTTTTACCTTGTAAACCAACTTTTTCTTACCATTTCTCGGATGGCTTGTTGGATGAAGTTTCCACTTCTTTCAACCTGTGACCACTCATACCGAAAAGAGTGGAAAAATTCCTCTTGTCCTTCTTCTGGGATGAGGAAATATATCTACCATTTCTCACCTGAGAGCTATGAGATTGGTCTTTTTCATTCGGATCATCGGAATCTACTTCGCAAGAAATACTTTCTCTTCCAACAAAAGGCAACATAATGATTACTTGACCCACAAAAAGTGCACGGAAAAGCATTCATCATTTTGTATATTAAAACCATATTGCTTAAACTAAAAGAGTGGATCCTCGGAAGGTTTACAATTTCCCTTATGCTCATGATTATGATAAAAACAAGGAGGTGGTATTTCATTACCTCTTCTCTCGTGTTCTCTTACTAAATCCATTGTTATCCAAATATCTCTCCTAGTTATTCAGTTAACTTGCATACACATTCTAGCTCTAACTTATTCATTGCAAGGTTGTGCATGCTTTGAAGATTACTTGGCACATTTCCTTGGTCACAATTTCCATGTGTGCCCCTTTCCTTCCTCTCCTTCCACTTTCCCCTTGCGCCCACCTTCTGCGCATTCGCCTTCTTCCTAATCAGCTTCTTCTCTTCCCACACACCTCACACTTTCTTCAATCAGGTAAGTCCTCGACCCTACCGTGCATTGTGCCCATTTATTTTTAATTGTTTCACCTTGACCATACATTCTCTACACACCAGTTTACCTCATTTCCCGTGTGCATCGTGCGTGCGTTCCTCTGCACCTTCCTTTATTTTCTTCTACGTGCTTTTCCTTCGTGCCCTTCTATGCCGTGTTATCTTCTATCATGCTTAAGTGTGTCGTGCGTAACCATTCAAGACATGCCAACATGGCATTGAATCCTTAGAATAAACCAAGAGGTGAAACATGGCGGAAACAACAAAATAGTTGCATAGTTGGCCATCATTTCAGCCAATCCGTGCATGCCACGTGTCTTTCATGCACCGACGACTCATGCACATATCTTCTACTACGAGCTCCGATTGATGTATGTTTGGACTTGTGAGAGAGATGCTAACATCACCTACAATCCTAAATATTCATATTCAAATTATTGGTGGATCTTGTAGGTGAGAAATGGGAAAACATCTCTCTAAGCATTGATGAGTAGAATCTGATTGCTCCAACCACTCGATTTAATCTGATCTCGCCCTCCTTCCTTCTTCAACACGTCAAACGAGGCTTGGGGAAGCACATCCGGTAGATTAGTAGGTGGATTTGCAGGCATTGAATGCCTCTTGTTGGTGGTTATATTTCAAAATTTGAGTTTTCCCTCCTCTTCTCTTTCTACATATTTATCTATAAATGTAAGATTTATGCTCATTTTGTGGGGTTGGACACTCTCTGGATCCTTACGCATTGTACTAAGGACTTCATATTTTTGTACTCTAAGTTGCAGACCTCTAGATTTGGCTCTTACATGTGGATATGGGCCTCTTTCACCATTGTAACAACACTATGCATTTCTGAAGTAATAGAATCATCATTTTGTGACTATTCTCTGTCCTAATGTGTTTGTATTCCTTCTTCTTGATTTTTCTTTTGTGTTGCGTGCTAGTTGTGTCATTCGTGTCCCTTCTAGTTCCTTATTTAGTTGTGTTCCATGAAACTGATTTGATAAATACATTTTAAGTTATGTTACACGTGCCTAGCCTTCTTTCACGCATTTCATTTCATTTTCACTTAGAAATGATAGTGTTCATCCCTCCTTTTAAATTGTTATCACCTTTTAGTGTAGGTTTCGTTCACGTTGTCCTCTTATCCCCTGGTCCTTGGCATTATTAGCTTAGTTTTCCCTTCTAGCATTAGGAGTAGTGGTAGTAGTAGAAATAGATAGAGAGGAGCCGGCCTTCTCTGGAGATTTGTCCCAAGTGCGCAAGGTCCCATAACTTGGGGACAGTTCCATTGTGGTCTCGAGACACCTCGATCCTTCCGGATCTGAGATGTGGGTGCACATTTAAGCAACCAACAGTCTCTGGCATGTCGGGTGGGACTAGCATTGAAAGCTCAAATTTTATATTTCTAAGTTCTGGAGTGTGGACTTAGTATTTCATCCTTTAGCGGCTCATTTCAACACATTTGGCGACTCCCAGATTTTAAAATATTTGTTTTAAAGCGGTTCTAAGTTCCTTTCATGAGAAGAGTACACACGAGAAAAAGTGTAGCAACTGAAGATTTCTTTGAGTACCTCCAACTATCTCCAAGAAGAATTCATTCCAGAAAGTCTATGCATGCATCTCTATCTCCCACATGCCGCGCCCACTCAACTCCTCCTCAAAATAGACATCCTATGCACCCTGCAATGGTGCATCAGCAACCTCCTCCACTGAGAAACTTTGTAAAATTTGCTGAAGGGAGTCCCATGTTGCTTGGTTGTGCAACATGATATGAAAAATGGTGCACTCAAGAGTATTCCATACTTTACAGTGAAAATCAAGTCACCCCTTAGGAGCATATCCAGGATATAGCAAATGTGTGTTCACTCTATTTGATCACACATGATGATGTAGCAGTCAGGCTACTTGCAACCTCTTTCAAAGGTAAAGCACTTCAATGGTACTGAGGCTTGAGAATTGGATCTATCACCACCTGGGATGAGCTAGGAACAACTCTTTGCAATTACTTTGAAGATAAGTCAGATCATCTATCTCTAGTGGAGTAACTGACAACAACAAGGAGGGTGCCCAATGAGCAAATGATTGATTTCAACATCGATTTCAGAAGACTTGGGATAAAATCCCTCTTGTGGTAAGACCTACAGCCAAACATGTTTTCCTATATTATCTAAAGGCGCTCAATAGCAATATTTCAATTATGATCCAATCCATGGGAGGTAGGACTCTACTAGCTGCTTATAGTATTGCAGTAAGGGTAAAAAATAGTCTTATTCAAGCGGGAAAGATAGCTCTCGAGACCGCCTATGCCCTTGTTCCTAAAAATGTCACAAGCGCCCCAACCTTCTGTGGCCCCTATTCCTGTTCTTGAGCAAAGCACACAACTAGTTGCCTCAACATCATACTCTCCAACGACAACAGAGGGAAGATGAAGAGTTGAAGGCCTTGATTAGAAATTTATCAAAAAAGTCATATCACTAGAAAAGAAATAGGCACAAGCCTATAGAGTCAATTCTAATCAAGCACATGGTCAAAGTAATCAACCTTGGCGAGAATCAGTATGGAAATCAAAGATATGCGCCCAACCAACAAAATGATAGATGATAGCCCAATGCACATCTACCCTTGCAAATTGTTACTCCCACGCTTTCCTTCCAAAGACCTGATGCGATTCGAGCACTTGTTCCAGTTCAAAATAATTTGGCACAAGAGTCAAAATGGTGCTTACCTGCGCAACATGCCTCACAGTCAATATCATTGTGTCAATGTTACGTGTGCCCAAGCTTTCATGATCCAGAATGCTTCCACCTATGAGCCTTCAACAAGTGCCCCTAAAGCAGATGACCTAGAAAGACAAGAAGCTCCTCTAGAAATAAATCGATGTTCTTTGTATGAGGACTTTTTGTAATCAACCAAGCTATAGAAGATACAAATAGACTACATGCCCAAGTTGTAGACAACAAAAGATACAAGAAGATAATGCTAGAGTCAAGCATGTGGGTTAGAATTCTAAAGAACACAAGTAGACCCTCAAAAGTAGAAATAAGTAGCCAAGGCATCCAATAGCAAAAGTGCTCAAGTCCCTACACAAGAGGCCCCACACAAAGCTCCTTTTGAGGTAACATGCACTCCTCCTTTAATAGGTCAAGCCTCTGTGCCATTTAAAGTTCTTACTTCCATTCCCGAGTAATCAAGAAGGGATGTTATTCCCCAAATGCACAAGACAGGGGGCCTTCCATTTAGCATTGTTGACCAAATGAAGAGAACAAACATAAATGTCACAATGTGGGATGCCCTGACCATTCCATCTCAGTGGGATCTATTACATGAAGCTTTGGCGTAACTCCCACGCATTGATCCAACTGTGCAAAAGCCACACGCTTCTATCAATTTCTTCTAAGAAGAGGAGAAATAAGTAAGAAAAGTTGTTAAAACCCCACCCTTTTATATGTCCTTGATCATAGGAAAACACCTAGTGCATAATTGCATGATTGACTCAGGTGCTAGTACTTATGTTATGCCTAAGAAAATTGCTGATGTCTTAGGTCTGAAATATAGCCCTTTGTTCAAAGGAGTCTTACAACTTGATGGCTTGATCATTCACCACTTTAGGAGTCATCAAGGATCTTGAGTTAACCCTCCATGCATGCCCAAGCCTAACCATTACTCAAGATGTGTCAATCATTGACCTATCACCTTTGTTTGCCCAATACCTATCAAGATACTTTCTTTGCCAAAGTGGGTGGTTACTTGTCTTCTAATTGGTCTCATATTTGACTCAAGACAAGGTATGGTACCCGGTTTACCATACAAGTTGAGCCTATATTTTCCTACCATGTAGAGATATATGTCCCATCTCCTCTCCAAGCCAACTATTTAATCCTAGAAGAACAAGCTTCAGGTTCCCGAAGAGCAATCTCTTCCACCCTCTGTTCCTGACCTAGTGCTTGATGAATGGGCGGAAAGGCACCATAAATTTGATCCATATGTTTGAAGAATCGAAGCTTATGAAACTCGAGCTTGTACTTAGTGCATTCTTGAAGAAGAAACTATATTACCACTTGTGCTTAAGAAAAACAAAGTTGAACCTAGTCTGTGGAAGTTATACTTTGATGGATCCAAAAGCAAAAATGGCACGGGAGCAAGAGTGGTTCTCATTTCCCCTAATGATGAGAAATTCTTCTTCACGCACAAATTGTAGTTTGCATGTTCTAACAATATAGCAGAGTATGAAGCATTGGTGCATGGATTTTTCATTGCTGAGAAGAAGAAAATTAAGGTGTTATAGATATTTGGGGACACATAATTGGTTATCCACCAGGTTACCAACAAATGCTAGACAAAGAATAAGCTTCTCAAATCTTATAAACACAGAGTTTGGGACCTCCTTGAGAGCTTTGATGCTCTAAATCTGCAGGTGGTGTTGCGCAAAATGAACAAGGAAGCTGACCAGATGGTTGCACTTGGTTCACAATTCTCTCATGCTGAAGACTTTGTCAAAGGAAACACTCAACACATCAAGATGGTGATCGACCATCCATTCCAGATAACAATACCAGTTGGCAAGTGTTTGACAGTGACACACAAATTGTCTAGTTCATCCAAAATGAAGTTGATTTTTCATCAAGCATGCAAGCTGACTTGCATGACAACTATGGTGACCAAGTGATACAGCTAAAGACAAATAAGCTACCTAAAGGGTTGGTCACCTTAGAGAAAATGTTTATCCCTGATGATGAGTTCAAGGGTGAAGAAAAGTACATGCCACGTAAGAAGACTCGCTGCTTCCCAGTCACTATTGAGTGCGAAAAGAGTTGATGCTCAGATAAAGCTAATGCGCATAAAGAGAAACATGCCTTCATCTCTCTCTCAAAAATACAATGATATATTCTCATGGGAATATGAATACCTCAAAGGTTTTGATCTAAGTGTTGCTCGACACTCCATTGACCTTGATCCTAGTATCAAGCCCGTTAAAAAAAGTAGTGACTAGTAAATTCAAGGATAGAGCCCTCTCGTGAGAAAGGAATTATCAAAACTTGTTGAGGTAAAAATATTTTTCCTATCAAATACTTTACCTAGGTCACAAATCGGTTCCAAAGACACAAGAAGAATGGTGAAATCAAACTCTGTGTTGATTTCATATATTTTCCTAGATTCTGATAGGTGGCCGGTGCACAAAGATTCTCCATGTTAGATGGGTATTCAGGCTTCAATCAGATCCTGGTCAAGGAAGATGATCAATTCAAAACAACGTGTACAACCAAGTGGGGAACATATGGATATCAAAAAATGCCCTTTGTTATGTCAAACGTAGGCACCACATTTCAGCACGCCATAGATATTGCCTTCAAAGGATACATTAATGAGTTCATCCCAGTTTACCTTGATGACATAACAATCTTCTCAAAGTAGTGCGCTAATCATATGGTGCACCTGAAACAAGTCTTTGAGAGATGCAGAGAGTTTGGGGTATCTCTTAACCCCAAGAAGTGCAATTTTATAGTAGCGCAGGGCAAGCTTTTGGGCCATTTGGTCTTAAAGGATGACATAAAGCAATTGATCCTGAGCATGTTTTAGCTATCCTGGCTCTTTCCCTGCCGGTGCACAAAAAGGCCCTATAGTCCTTCCTTGGTAAGATCAATTTTTTTAGGCATTTTATCCCTAACTTTACAAGATTGGTTCGGCCCATTACCTTGATGCTCAAAAATGACATAGCCTTCAGATGGACAACAAAAGGAAGAGAAAGCTTCAACAAAATCAAGCAATAAATTTCTTGCACACCAACACTTATCAATCCGGATTATTCAAAGGATTTCATCCTTTATGCTTATGGTGTTGATGCAAGTGTTGTTGCTATCCTAACACAAGAAAATGAACAAGGACTAGAACAACCAATGGATTTCTTCAATCAGACACTGAAGGATTATGAATTGAAATACAATCATATGGAAAATTAGTTCTTCACCATCATGCGCGCACTCAAGAAATTCAAGAGTATGCTCACCACTAATCACATCAAGGTGTTAGTCTCCCACTCTTCTATCAGATACTTCATCATGGGAGCAGAAATCAGTGAAAAGAGAACATGATGGGTGACCAAAATCATGGAATACAATGTGACTATTAAAGCCACAAAATTGGTAAGAGATAGCACACTTTATAAGTAGATTGTTGAGGATGCGCAGAATGAACTTGAGGCTTCATTATTCCTAGATGAGGACACCCCACGTGTAGAACTTGAGCAGAATATAGACCCTGACATGCGTGACTTTGGATGAAGGACATGATCACATTCCTTTCCGAGGGTGCATACCCTCCTAGTTTAAACAAAGCAAAGAGAAGACATCTGAGATTACAATCTATCCCTTATGTTCTGATCGATGTCCTTCTCTTCAAAAGGAATCTTGACGACATGTTGTTAATGTGTATCGATAAAGCACGCAAATTGGAAAAGTATTAGTAGAATTTCACGATGGATTCTCTGGTGGACACTTCTTTTCCAAAACTACAACAATAAAGATCATAATGGCAGGAATATTTTGGCCTACTTTATTTGTGTATGTGCACATATGGGTCATGAAATGTAAGGAATGCACTTTCTTTGCTGAGGCAAGAAAGGATTGGTAGTGCTTCCCCTTCGACGAATCCAAGCCTTTTTGCATAACAGGGTCTCGACTTCATAGGTATGATCAATCTGCCTTTAAGCATTGGACACAAGTGGGTGTTGATAGCTACAGATTACTTCACCAAATGGAAAAAGTTATCGCACTCAAAGAATCAACTGATTCAGTCATCCTTGACTTTCTCAAAGGCATAGTCACAAGGTTTGATGTTCCTCAAGCCATTATCTTTGATAATGCAAAGGCCTTCCTTGGGACCAAAATCACTGATTGGGCTCTAAATCTAAACATATATCGAAAACCTCTTCCAACTATTACCCCCAAGGAAATGGTCTAGAAGAGTCAAAAATAAGAACCTGATCAGAATTATGAAGCGCACAATGAACATCAACCAAAGACAGTGGCATACAAAGGTCTCACGCGTGCTCTATGTAGATAGAATCATAGTTAAAAAGGAAATAGGAACTTCACCTTACAATCTTGTCTATGGAAAGGAGGCTACCCTTCCTTTGACACTAGAGTTGAATTCATTAGCACTTGCCCAACAACTGGAATTCGAAGGCATGGACCAGAGAGGAATCAAAATGACAGAATTGGTTAATCTTGAAGAGTCAAGGAACTCGACATGATCAAGCTGGAACAACATCAACAAGCAACAAAGAAATGGTTTGATAGAAATGCCAAGCCTTAAGCTTTCAAAGTTGGGGACTTGGTTTTAAAATGGGATGCTTGACAGAGCTAAACTAGGGCACCATTCAAAGTTTGATGCACTTTGGAGTGGCCCATACATCATCAATTCCTGCAAAGAGGCTAACTCTTTCAAGTTAACTCATCTTGATGGAGGTGCACTACAAATCCTAGTAAATGGGATCTATCTCAAACCCTTCCATTAAGTTTGTTGCATCATTCTATATATATTAGAGTAGTTTCAATTCCTCCAAGTGTGTTGCACGCACATTGTTTGTTTGTACATAGTTCTTTCTTCTCACGTGCTTCTTACATGCACTCTTATGTTGCTTCCAAGATTTAGAATAGAGTCAATAAATGATCTTCAAGTGACTACAGGGATAGTTTCATGATTACATAGCATACTCCATGCCCAATGGATGCTCTAGGCTACTGATCTCCTTCATCTAGCAGGCAGATGGCCTCGCCAAAACTATTATCCAAATATCTCTCCTAGTGATTTGGGTAACTTGCATACACATTCTAGCTCTAAGTTATTCATTGCAAGGTTGCGCATGCTCAAGATCACTTGGCACATTCCTTGGTCGCAGTTTCCCTACGCGCCCCTTTTCTTCCTCTCCTTCCACTTTCCCTTTGCACCCACCTTCAGTGCATTCACCTTCTTCCTAATCAGCTTCTTCCACTTGCTTCAATCAACTAAGTCCTTGACCCTATCGCACACTTGCCCCCATTTCTTTGTAATGGTTGTGCCTTGACCATGCGTTCTCTGCACACCAATTTGCCTCATTTCCCGGTGTGTCGCACGCACCTTCCTTTGTTTTCTTCCGTGCACTTTTCCTTCGTGCCCTTCTATGTCAGGCCATCTTCTATCATGCTTAAGTGTGCCACGGGAAACCATTCAAGATGTGCCAACAGGGCACTGAATCCTTGCAACAAACCAAAGATGTGTGACATCCGGCGTAAAACAACAAAACAATTACACAATGGCCATCATTTCAGCCAATCCACATTTGCCACGTGTCTTTCATGTGCCGATGACTCTGACATCTTCTGACAAATGTATCTTCTTCTATAGAGCTCCGATTGATGCATGTTTGGACTTGTCAGAGAGATGTTGACATCAGCTACAATGTTAGATATTCATATTCAAATTATTGGTGGATCTTGCAGGTGAGAAATGGGAAAACGTCTCTCTAAGCATTGATGAGTAGAATCCGATTGCTCCAACCACTCGATTTAATCTAATCTTCCCTCCTTCCTTCTTCAACACATCAAACAGGCTTGGGGAAGCACATCTAGTAGATTAGTAGGTGGATTTGTAGGCATTGAATGCCTCTTGTTGGTGGTTGTATTTCAAAATTTGATTTTTCCCTCTTTCTCTTCTCTTTCTACATATTTATCTATAAATGTAAGAGCTATGCTCATTTTGTGGGGTTGGACACTTTGGATCCTTATGCATTCTGCTAAGGACTTCATATTTTTGTACTTTGAGTTGTGGACTTCTAGATTTGATTCTTGCATGTGGATATCAACCTCTTTCGCCATTGTAATAGCATTGTGCATGTCTGGAAGTAATAGAAGCATCGTTTTGTAGCTATTCTCTATCCTAACATGTTTGCATTCCTTCTTCTTGCTTTTTCTTTTTCGTTACATGCTAGTTGTGTCATTTGCATCCCTTACGCTTCTTTATTTAGTTGTGTTCCATGAAACTGATTTGGTAAATACATTTTAAGTTTTGCTACACGTGCCTAGCCTTCTTCCACGCATTTCTTTTCATTTTCACTTAGAAATGATAGTGTTCATCCCTCCTTTTATGGTGTTATCACCTTTTAGTGTAGGTTTCTGTTCACATTGTCCTCTTATCCACTGGTCCTTGGCATTATTAGCTTAGTTTTCCCTTCTTGCACTAAGAGTAGCAGTGCAGTAGAAATAGATAGAGGAGCCACCTTCTCTGGAGATTTGTCCCAAGTGCGCAAGGTCCCATAACTTAGGGACAGTTCCATTGTGGTCTCAGACACCTCGATCTTTCTAGATCTAAGATGAGGGTGTATGTCCGAGCAATCCATCTTACAAGATTACTATTGGGGTATTCACTTTGTTGTATGAAGTGGTCTCCCTTCAACGTGCTTGAAGCATCCTCTAATATCCATTCCCACACTAGGAAAACCCAAACCTAAAAATGAGAACGATCTTCAACTTTGTATTGGGTTAGTAATTCCTTGGCCATTTTTACTAAGGCATTTTCCATCAAATCCCATTTTCAACAATAATTGAGATCCAATGCCTTTATTGTTTTTTTTCAAATGAACCAAAAGCATCATTACCTAAATCTAAATTCGAATGGGAAGAAGAATCACGTGGTGAATAACTTATAGTGCACTCATCGATCATGGTTTCTACATCTGAAGTTAAAGGTTTTAGACACTAAATCATGCACTTTGGGTAATTATTTAGTCTTGGTTTCATACTACTATTCATATGGTTCTTAAGTGAAAAATAGTACTAATTAACCCATGTATTTGGCCATCTTACATTGTTTTCTATTGCTACTTTCGATCTTTTACCCATACTTACGCAGTCCGTACTTTTATATTTTGTTTTCCCTATTTTCTGGGGGTGCCCAACCAGGGCCCCTGGGCACTCTGGGCGCCTTGATCCTCTTTGCACTTTCCTCTCACTTTTTGGGCACTTTATAGCCATTTGAGCTTCTTATATTTTTGGTGGTCGGCCTTTTTGGGGTTAATTACGAAATTCAAACAAGAGAACCATATAAATATAAATTTATGAGACCATAATGAGGGACCAAGCACTAAGCACTACTATCACCACCTAAGGTTGCATCCATCAAAGGCTTCTATTACTCCATTTGCATCCATCTAGCTCCATCACAAGGGACAAAGGTTGGTTATTCTGCATCACACTTCATAGGAGGGGAGTTTATTCTATTCCATGCACACATTATTTACATTCTACATCTAGTTATTGCTCACTACTCACAAAGTGTGACTCGCACAAGAGCACCTAGGGAACAATTCTACACACACACATACCTAGAACTACATTGGGTCTGAGATGTAGTGTAACGCTCAATTAGTAAGTCCACCATTGTGGCCATTGAGGATAGTTCGACCCCTTCATTTGCATCTTTCTTTTTAGGGTTTTGATTCTTTGCTTGGGGTTTTGTAGGTGATTTATTTATTGGAGGCTTAGAGCGACATTGGTAATCATACAACGACATACATACGCGAGTAAAGGAAAACATAGGTGAGCATTCGATGATGCCTAGAGGAGGTTCTCTGGTCATTTCCGTAGACGAGGGTGCCTAGATTACCAGGCAGACCGGGGCACCCAATCCCTTTTCCAGGCACCCCATTCTAGCTAGTTAGCTAAGATCTACATTTTCTCATGCTCGTGTGAGATGGTTTTCTCCTCCTGTTCAGTCGATCTCCATCATGCGACACGGTCTAACACCCTCAACAAATCAGCTAAGGCCTTTCTTACCCTCTTTGCACATTAGGGTTTTATACTTTCATAGCTTAGTTTCTTGGGTTTCATTTTCATTATTTATTTATTTTACTCACATATAGCATTAGATTAGGCTAATATATTCCATTTATCTTAATCATTTTGGTGAACCCATACTCGATCTTCATGCTTTTAGGATCCTCATTCTTTGTTTGTCATCCTAGAGTCTAGTCATCATGAGTATCTCAATCAATGATTACTTGCTTGCAAATCCTAATTTAAGGCGTAGAGTCCAACATCTTCTTGCTACTACTTGCATTCCTATAGATATGCATCCAGACTCGGTCTATCATTCATTTGTTGATGCATTTTCTCAACACATAGCATTCAAATCTAATCCTCTTACTGATCTTAACACTTTTGACAATGACCCACCCTTGCATATCATGATTCACATTTACAATGTGGGTGTCAAGCGCACTTTAATTGACAATGGATATGAACTCAACTTATGTCCCATGTCATTCATTGAAAAGTTAGGTCTTTCTGCTTGTGATGTTAGTCCATCTTGTCTTTCATTGTGTGCATATGATGGTTCTATTCATCCATGTGTTGGTCACATTACATTACCTATCACTTTGTAGGGCCAAAAATTGTTAACACTATGTTCTTTGTCATCGACTTTCCAGTCTCCTATAACTATTTGCTTGGTAGACCATGGCTTCATGTCATGCAAGTTGTTGCTTCTATTGTACATCATTGTGTCAAATTCATACATGAAGGCATTGAATATACTATTTTTCGCGACCGTGACCCTTACAAATATTGTGACCGAGATCCTAATACTACTCTTCCTACTCCACGTACTAATACTACATATGATCCTCAACCTATGGATGAACCACCTCATTTTCAACTTGAAGGTGTTATTTGTGTAATAGATGGTGTTTCTCTACACCATCACCTCCACCTACTACTACACATGTTATGATTCTTTATCGGGGTCTTGTCCAGTCTACAGATGTCGATCTATCCCCTACACCTTCACATGCACCTCCTCCATTAGCATGCCCACCATTTACATGTACGCTTTTCATGAATGATTCATATTGGGAACATATTCCATTTGATCCTACTTGTGATGACATTGTATGTACACATGAGGGCTTGACTTGACTAGGATTTTCTTTTGAGGACCTCTACCCTCCACCACACACTCCTCATCTTTATCATGGGTTTGTTCCTATCAATTCCACTTATGACCTATGTGTCTTGCATCTCAAGGTCTTGCTTGCATGTGATCCTCGATCTTGCCACTTACATTAGGACAATCATGGCTTTATTACAACAGGGGCTACTCTAGACCACGATTATACGATATATCATTCCCCATGCCTTTTGGTCATATATTCATTTGCAATAGTTCCTTTTTGAGCTATACACAAATCTTACCCATTGGTATGCACACAAATTTCCATTACCTCTATTCACTAATGAGGAATATGCTATGGGCATGTATCATTTACACCTCAATGGCTCATTACACGACCAACCCGACACTATAGCCTATCAAGTTTCTGATGCAAAGCACCTTATGACTTCAATCCAAACAGTGATGATCTTCTTGATGACATCACTTGATACTTTCCTTCCTCACACACTTGGGGGTCATGACAATTACTTCCCCCTATCTTCATCACATAATAATACACATGCTCACTCATCACACTCATACTAGCATGGTCATTACCTGATGACACACTTTTGTGCTTTATTTCACACTTGACTTTTGAGGGCATCCTATAAATGTGAACCTCACACACTTTGCACATTAAACACTACACACTACACACCACATACTACACATCCTACACATCCTACACATCTACTCATATGTGTTGCACTCATTACCCTATGATGCACTCTAGTCTCATGGTCCATACTAGACTGTTGAGGGTATACATCACAAATGGACCTTATCACATTCACGCATTCATCATTCAAACTTCTATCATGTGAAATTACTAGGTTAGTGACATACACTATAGGATAAATTGTCACCTATTCCATCATCTTGTAGTGGTATACGGAGTAGGATACATCACCACGTCTTTTTATCATCTCATCGTGATATACACTTTAGGCTAAATCATCACATGTCTTCATCTCTAGGTCGCATATCATCACCACACATATACATTCAACGCACTACATATAACACACAATTCAACCATTTCCTGATGACGCACTCTCATTTAGGGTTTATTCTTGACTACTGAGGGGGCATAAACAAATCAACCTCATTACATATAACTCCATTCACTCGAGGGGCACACAGCTCTTATCATTCACTTTGAATTTCATTCCATCCATTCAAAGCATACTACATATCTTGGTTGCATTTACTTGTACATGCTCATCTTATTACATATGCTAGATAGATTTATTATATGTCATTATCCTTACCATACACACATGTGTGTTCACTTGCTTTTCTAGTTATGATCACATATACAAAGATTTTATACATACAATATGGATGTTTGGTGCACTACCAATCCCATAAAGTGGTCGGGGCATGTTGTTGTTTCATTTTTATTTCATAAAGCACACTACTTTATTATTTATTATACACGCTTTTGACATACACTTTATATCTTTCTAACATGCTAACAGGTGCTTCATGTGCAATATTTATTTTGTAGGATTATATGCTACCATGGTTATCTATTTGTTTTTCCTTACTTGTCTTTGTTTGTCATTATATGCGGGCTTTGCCCTTTGTTTTTTTTGCACAATTTTTTGTTTTTATGCAACCACTATGGCCTTTAGTGTATTGTGACATTGTGAGTTATGTCCCATGTTTGCAACCCACTTTTTGCAGCCTACATTGCCTTCTTGTGTGTTCTAGCTTACACATTATCTATTTAGCTTACATTTTGTCTTATGCACTCATGTTTGTCTTTGTTTGTACTAACAATTATCTCCTGGCCACTTGTTTGCATGTGCCTTAGTTTCTACCAAGCACATTCCCCCCTTCTAGGGTAGAGTTTAAGTTTCAATAGTTGGTCCTTTCTTTGGGGCCACATTCTCCTATCGTGACATTGTTGTTGCACCCCCAAAAGGAGGGACATCATTTGGGTGAATCACCACCCCATACAACATATACACAGCGCGATCTGATACAATTTAGTTTTCGGTTTTATCCATGATACAGTAAGTGGGTTCAAACCAGTCTACAGAACTCCATACACAACGGTTTTTACAAGGCAGATTGTCCTTAGCATTCTGGGGAGTAGTTACATGTTAGAGGATAAACCAAACCTTCCTCTCTATAATACTTTGGCCATGGGTGTCGAATCACCCAAAAAACTAGACAAAGTGCAGAGATCTCTTCAATTTGGGAAGTAGTTACAGGTTGGAGGATAAATAAAACTTTCCTCCCTACACTTCTTGGCTAGTGGTGTGAGATCTCCCAAAAACTCGCACTTCATCGACATTTACAAGATCCTTTCTACACCATTTTTCTCATCACAGATCAGGTGCACATGTTCCTTTTTCATTTCCGTACTTTTATTACATGATTTTTACATATATACATGTGTCTTTACACATGAGTTTACATATATACATGTGTATTTGACTACTTGATCATCTTCTCTTTTGCAAGTCCATCCGTATGGGAAGCAAGCAATCAACATCAACAACAACATCACTCAAAATCACACACATCATACTAACATGCAAGTACATTACACACATTGGCATCTACACACACACTTCGACCTAGGTTCACTCTCATCACTTTTTACACTTTTGCATCTTTAGTCTCCACACTCCACCTTTTTGTCACTCCACGCTTTTTCTAGTCCCTCGGCATGTTTTCTACATCACTCTACATGGATATCAGGTACACATCTCTATCTACTTTATGTTATGAGAGTTCCACTCACCAACATAAAGTGGGGGCAAATGTAGACACTAAATCACACACTTTGGGTAATTATTTAGTCTCGGTTTCATACTATTATTCATATGGTTCTTAAGTGGAAAAGAGTACTAATTAACCCATGTCTTTGGCCATGTTGCATTATTTTTTGTTGCTACTTTTGATCTTGTACTCGTACTTACACAATCCATACTTTTATATTGTGTTTTCCCTATTTCTAACTGGGGCCCCCAACCAGGACCAGGGTGCCCAAGGTGCCCTGGTCCCCTCTGGGCACCCTGATCCTCTTTGCACCTTCGTCTCACATTTTGGTCCCTTTCTAGCCATTTGAACTTCTTATATTTTTGGTGGTTCTCCTTTTCGAGGTTAATTACGAAATTCAAGCAAGATAACCATATAAATATAAAGTTATGAGACCATAATGAGAGACCAAGCACTAAAGACTACTATAACCACCTAAGGTTACATCCATCAAAGGCTTCCATTACTCCATTTGCATCCATCTGGCTCCATCACAAGGGACAAAGGTTGGTTATTTTGCATCACACTTCATAGGAGGGGATTTTATTTTATTCCATGCACACATTATTTATATTCTACATCTATCTATTTCTCGCTACTCATAAAGTGTGACTCACACAAGAGCACCTAGGGCACAATTTTACACACACACACACTAGAACTACATTGGGTCTGAGATGTAGTGCAACACTCAGTTATTAATTCCATCATTGTGGCCATTGAGGACAGTCTAAACCCTTCATTTGCATCTTTATTTTTAATGTTTTGATGCTTTGTTTGGGGTTTTACAAGTGATTTATTTATTGGAGGCTTATAGTGACATTGGCGATCATACAGTGACATACACGCGACTAAAGGTGAACACATGTAAGCATCCAAATGACACCCTGAGGATGTTGTCTCGGTCATTTCTGCGACTAGGGCACCCAGATTACGAGACCATGACACCCCAATCCATTTTTCGAGATGCCCCAATCTAGCTAGTTAGCTCGGATATGCATTTTCTCATACTCTGTGTGACAATTTCCTCCTCTTGTTTAGTCCAATCTCCACCGCAACATAGTCCAACAAACTCGATGAATCAATTAAGGCCTTTCTTACCCTCTTTTCACATTAGGGTTTTATACTTTCATGGCTTAGTTGTTTGGGTTATTTACGTTATTTATTTACTCATTTATTTACCTCTATGGCATCGATTGGGCTAATATATTCCATTTTAGCTTAATCAAAGGTATTTCCTTTTTTTTATCACCACACTACAACCTTACCAAGAGCTCATCCTTGGTTTGTAATTTTGATTTCAAATGAGCATTCTCCTCTTCTAAGGAGTAATATATTGATATCAAGAGAGAGTTCTCTTCCTGGATCTAGTGATTATAAGCGTCAATCTCATCAAGCTTTTCTTGTTTTGATAACTTTCCCATAGTGCACATGTAATCGCCCAATCAAAACCGAACTAATTGCACAATCTAAAGCAATCAAATTATCAAATCAGCTTCGCTTTCGATACCAAAACATGATTCGTAAACAATAAATATTTTACTTTTTCAACAATTTACAGGACCTTAAAAATTCATCAACTTTCAGGACTTTAATTAATCCAAAACTGATCAGAATCTGATTTTTAAAACTGAATTATGACTGATCCAAAACTCATTTTAAGTTCCCTTAATTCACTGTTTAATCAGAGCCATTCAAATTCAAGTTTACCCAATTTAATTGATTTTCCTAGAATTGTCAAAATTGATTAAAATTTTGCATCCACATTCAAATATGAATTAAATTGTTGCAAATAATCAAAAACTAAAAGGAAAAATTTAGACAACATAACACAGGGATTTTTTACGGGGTTTGGAATTCCTACGTCCCCGGGTTCATTTAGAATCGATCCATTAATTTTCAGACTTACAAATATAATTAAATTATTACAAATCAAATAATGAATCTTTTTGTAACCTTCCAGAAGTCCTTGAGAACTCATGAGCTCTGAAAATTATCATATTTTTCCTCTTCATGTTTGTTCTTGATTCGTAGTTGATTGTCCTTCGCCTCCGACAAAAGCTTCACAAACTGCTTTACAAAATTATCTTACAAACTTCAAAATGGAAAAACAATTATATCACTATATTCATATTTGAATTTTACACAACTTCCCGAGCTTTGTGCTAGGACCTGATTTGGCCTCTAAGTGCCTCAATTTTTTAGTTTTTCAAAAATCTTGTTTTGGTCCAATTTACGTCTCTGCTAAAAGCCCCTTCAAATAACAAAGAGCTCCCTTTATAACTCAGTGAGCTATCTTCTAGTGACAAGATGAGGCATATTTTTGTGAACTAGTGTTTGGGGCTTTGAACCACCCCAACCACCACCAACTCATTTATTTTCCCAATGGGGAGTATATCCACATTGTTCGGGATAATGATAAGAGTGGTTTTTAAATAGGTTTGGACCACCTGTTTATTCATGGTTACGGCCACACTTACTTGATTGTTAAGTGCACGCTAACTCGTCAGTTGTTGTCACGTAGGTGAAAATTGAGTTTGTTTAGCCATGTTGATATTAGTTCTTTATCTTGGGCTCGATTGATATGATTATGAGCCCTTTTTGGATGTGTTCGGTGAGGCAAGTAGGGAGTTAGGTGAGCAATGTGGTGAGTTTGTCGGTGTGGGTAGTAAGGTGGTAAGTCGGTCGAGTTGGTTAGTAACTCGCCGAGTTGGCTCACAATGAACTCGATCCCCTACATTACAATGCCTTGCAATATCCCACATTCACCCTGTAAATGCACTATGAGGCATATACATACAAAATTGTGGCAATGTAAATATGAAGAAAAAGTAGCAAAGTGACCCCTCCTCAAAAAGAGTGTGTCGATCCTAGGTGAGGGCCCCACCAACAAATAATGGGGCCCACTTGCCCATAAATGAGCGTCAAAGACTGCAGTCACAAAACCAAAATTTTACACTTTCGCCCAATTTTACCATGTGTCGAGGCCTCGATTGGCGATTGACCTTATTTTCTCCTAACTTTGACTAAACTTTGACAAGTGGTAACTTTTGCATACGACCTTTGTTTTCAACGTTCCTTATACCATTAGAAAGCTCTCAGAATGATAGCATTTAAGGAACTTAAAAATTTCCAAAATGTCCTCCAAATCAGGTCCTCTCCTTTGGATTGTATTCTCCTAAGGTCGTCGCATGCACCTTAAACGAGGGGGCATCTATTGGGTGAAATAAATCACCACTACATTAGCTTAGAGCTCCAGAACATATCAGAAAAATATAGAATTGACACAAGTACATTGCTAGAAATTTATCTAGAATCAAACTTGGACCTAAAGCATAGAGTAAACACTAGCACCCAATCCTGAATAGTAACAATGGGTGATTGTGCCCCCCTAGGTGCTTATGTCATGGGGGAAAATAGTCATTTTATCAGTTCAATACATTTTCCAGTAGTTTACAACAATAGTTCTCTAGTAGCAAGCACTTGCCTCCAGTTACAAATTGCATTCTAATTCAGTTACAAAAGGTTACAATAGTTTACAAATTAGGGATGTGTCATCTGCAGTGGTGCTTATTTGGGAAGTGTCATGGAAGGAGAGAAAAATAAACATCTCTCCAAAAATTCACTCTTGGTGTGAGATCACCCAAAAAAACTCGCTCTTGATGTGAGATCACCCGAAAACCTCACCATCGACATTCAAATCCAGCGGCATCTCCAAAGTAAACAAGATAAATTTTCTATCTCATACTCTCTTACACATCAAGTGCACTCTTTCCTTTATACACTTTTTACTTATACATACATTACTCTAATTTTTCACATATGGGACTTTGACTACTTTCTCGCTCTTCTTTTGTAGGTCCATCCTTAATATGTAACAAGAAGCAACCCACATCGGGAACCATAAGCTCCAGGTAACACACTACTACACATGCACTTCACCTTTAGATTCTACTTCCTTCTCTAGTTTCCATGCTTCACTTCACGCTTCACTTGTCCACTCAACACACTATCAACAACACTCCTCTTTACAAGATTACAAGGTACACATATTATATCTACTTTTTGATATTAAGTATTCAATCAAAAACATAAAGTGGGAAAATGTAGACACAAAATCTATGCACCTAGGTACATTTCTAGGTCCTCAATCATACTAATATATACATGATTTATAAGCAAGAAAACTAGTGGTTTACAACTCCTTTTGACCTTTTCGCTTTATCTCTTGTACTTTTACTAGCCTTACACATCTTACCACTTTACCTAAACTTGACTAATTTATATTTTATGGCCTTGGACACTACCACCTAGGCACTTTTATTCCTCCTAGATGCTCATGACCCTTTTTATCCTTTTCTTACCATTTTGGGTCTCTTTTACTTTTAGGTTATCTTTTAGTACTTTGGGTCACCTTTTAGTTGTCAATTACTGAAATTTAAACAAGGGAATCATATATATATAGTTAGTCATTGCACTCAAATAAGGGGCCAAGCACTTAACACTATCTATCATCACCTAAACTTGCATTCAAAAGCACAAGAGCATTACAAGGCATCCATCTAGCACACTCATACAATGGATAAGGGATGCATCAATATGCATACACAACATAGGAGGGAAATTCATTTTATTCCATCTCACACATTTTCATTCTTGGAGAAATCTAGATCTGGCTCGTTATCTTAGTGCAACTTGCACAAGGGCAACCTAAGGCATCATTACACACACATACACATAGAACTACATTGAGTTTGAGATGAAGTGCAATGCTCGGACATAAGATCGCTCTTCGGGTGACCCTGGGTTAGTTTGAATCCTCATTCTACATCTTATTTATTAGGTTAGATGTAGTTCCCACTCCTCTTCAAAACTTGTTTTTTTAGGGTCATGTTGACTAGTTTTGCTTAGAGACATGGATATTATCTAGGATTGTATGGATGCCTAGCTGACATTGTTAGATATTGCAGCATATGTTGATTTAGTGTTGTGTTATTTATATATTGACGTCTTGATTTCATGGTAGTTGCAACTATTTTAGATGTATCGTCTAACCATGTTTACATTGATATTATGGATTTATTGATTTCGAGATGATTTTAGGTGATCAATATATAGATTGTGTGATTGTCGTAAAATGTGAATTGTGATCATGAACAATTGTAAATGTTTGATTTAGAATAGAATTGCATACTGTGATATCTGATGATGATGCTTTATATGTGTTTTATTTCCGTGACATATTGATGCAGCCATGAGGCCGAAGGTGGTATTATTTATGATTGCAGGAAATGAAAACACACAAAACAAGAGAGACTAGGAAGGCCAACCATGAACGAATGTCGCGAGTTCACAACATGGTCACCTTGGTAGCTACATGTATGTATGTGTGTGTTGTCTTGTTTCTTATCGTATGTTAGGAGGTCTCCATGGGGGAGCACCTTGCAATGTGACCATGGGTGTATTTTGTAGTTATGTTCTTTTATTTTATTTTGGTTGTGTTCTTTAATTATTTTGTGGAAGTGGTGATTCTAAATTATGTCCTAATGTACCCTTATGTTCCTATGTGGTAAGTGTACCCCTAATTATCTATGTAAATTTTTAGTATGTGTTAAAGTTTTAATGTGATGAATGGGGACAATGTATATGTTTGTTATACCTTAGTCTTTACTTTGGTTTGTATGATTTTTGAATTTGACTTTGGTTTGTGTGCCACTCCTAAACCCAATCTCGGATTTGGGCTTTGAGCCCAATTTTGAAGGCTTGTGGGACAATTTTTACTTATCCCACACTCTTTAATCTCTTCCCCAACCTTACCTATGACTTGGGGGTCATATTTAGCTTGTAATGATGAAATTTTGGTGGAAAAGAGGCAATTATTTCTCTCTTTCTCTTGGTCTCCTAAATTGAATTTTGAAATGTGCAAAGTGAGCTTGTGTGCAAGTTTGGAAATGTCATATCCTCAACCACCTAATTATGAGGTTTTGAAATGTGTGTTGAAAGGGTGATGTGGATTTAAGGGAGATGAAGTGGCATCCTACATGGAGCCACATCACCTCTTCCTCCTTCTTGTCTATTTATATGATTTCCTCTTATGTTTTTGGGTTACTTGTTCTTGGATTTTGGGATTTGGAGAGTGCTTTCTTGGGAGTTGCTTGTTTTGGTGAAGGAGTTTGAAGTTTGGATTTCTTGGAAAGTGAAGGTGCCACAAATGGAAAGGTAGGATCTTGATATTTTTATTCCTTGTTTTTATTGTTTATGGAATGTAAATTGTTGAATGTATGTGTGTTTGTTTGGGTTGGGTAGTAGTTCCCTTAAGAAAGGTGTAGGGAGAAATAAAATGGGAGCCATGAGGGAGGGATAAGAGATATGTGAATTTTGGAGGGATTTGTGGGAAGGGTGTTCCACCTTGTGGAGGGATAAGGGAAAATTCTTAATTATCTTTGTAAAATTTACTTGAGGGAGTGATAAGAGTTTGAGGGAGGGATAAGAGATTGTGTATGATGGAGTTTTGGAGGTTTCAAGGTGGACACTTAACCTACTTGGGAGGTAAAAGGGGCTGCCCATGTTTCTTCTCTCCTTTTGGCTCTAGATTGAGCCTTTGTGAAATTATGAAAAGATTACAGGTTTCTTGTTGTTGTTTATATGTTGCAAGAAATTGTTTGAGTGTGTTTGTTGAAATGTGGAAGCCCTTGTTAGTTGTCATGGTTGTGAACTCTCTTCATTTGTACTTGGTTGGAGCTGGGGTCAATGAAAGGGAATGGCTTCACCCTTCATTGAGATTTGGTTGGGAGGAGAGCATTTCCTAGCTCTCTCTCTTGTTGTGTGTAAAAGATGCAGTGGAGAAAAGTTGTAGGTTTATCTATGTTTGGGGTTGTTCAAATTATGTCTTTTGGAGAAATTTTGGCATGTTGTCTCCACCATTTTGGGTGGAGGGCTTGTATAATCTTGCATTTTAATAATTTTTGTAATTCTGTAAATGTTTAGAGTTATTTGGAGGCCCCGTAATTATTGGAAAAATCTTCCCATTGTAAAATCTATATTCCTTTTAAAGATGGAGAAAAACAAAAATTATGTATCATTCTTATTAATGTGAAGTTTCATTGTTGTAAAACTTGCATTACTTACATTAGAAAAAGGACTGTAAATCCTTGTAATTATTGAAAGGACTACATCATTGTAAATATTGTGAGGTCTTCCTTATTAGGCAAGTTTGAATCTATTTTGTAACTCTATAAAATATTAGAAATCACTATCTCGCAACCCAGCTTAAGAAAAGTCTGAAATAAATTTGAAGGAATTCATTTATGTTGATTTGCTTGTATCAAGGATTCCTTTCTCTTTTTTTTGTCTTAGCTTTATAAGAAATTTTTCTTTAACTTCATGTATTTCCCTCCTTGGAAGTAAAGTAGTTAAATATTTGTGGAAATGTAAACTAGAGATGTCAATGTTCTTCATATTTAAGTATGCCTTCCTCTAGAAATCAGTAGTGAAAAATAAATAAAAATAAACCAGTGCCTAAACCATGACAAGTATAAAAGGTATATATAGACATATATATTAAAATATATGTGTATATATACAAATTTATAAAACTCCCAGTAGAATGATAAATAACATGTACTTATGCATTTAAAAGTGTGTGTGTGTGTGTATTATGGAATATATATATTGAACATATATTATATAAAAAAATACCTATCGGTGAAATGAAATCCGATTTGGATTTAGGGTCTTTGAAAATCTTAAAATAAAAAAATATGAATGCGGGGGTGGGCGGCTTGACCCACCCCACCCATTGTAATATGGGGGTGGGTCACCAAGCCATCCACCCTAACACTGTAAAATAAGGGGTGGGCGGTTTTTGGGTGACCCACCCCAACCTGCAAATTAAGCCATGCGGCCAAGTCGTCATTATAACCATGCATATAGCCCTTTTTGGGCTTCAAACCCTCTGAAAACAACAAACACAAAAATATATTAATATATAAATATTTGTATATGTGTATATATACACACACTCGTGTATATATACACATATACATTCCCATCTCCCATTCTCGTAAAAGAAATGCATATTTCTATCGGGGTAAAATAATTACCCAATAAATAAAAATGTTGATTTATAAAGCTATGAAAGATCACAAAAAAATAGAATAATAGAACTATGGAAGTTTTTAAGGAAATAAATCAATAAGCATGGAGGATGGGGAGAAAATCCTCCCATTGTTGACTCTGTAACATCTTCTTCCACATAGTTTCACATCTCATTCCCTTGCCTCCATTTTTGCCTCCCTAGTAGCTTGACCTGTGCAAATGGAGGCACTTAGGGTTAGAAATGAATCATATAGGAATGCATAAGGAAATTTAGGGCAGTAGGAATGACCTAAGATCTAAGGGAGAGGATTGAATCAATCCTACGGATGTGATTCAATCCTCCTCCCTTCATAATGGGTGAATAATTTTAATGAACTTTATAATGCTTGAGCAAATTTATTTAATGGAACCCATAAGAGATGTTCACGAGTGTGGGCATTTTATTGTTTTAGGATATTAAATTAATGGTTTTAATTTATGTATGTGCATGGGTGTTGTGATTAGTTCTAGTGGGAAATTAATGCATGAGGGGAGTTTTAATAAAAGGGTTTTAATTTATTAAGTTGTGGATGTTTAAGTGTATTAAGGGGAAAATTAATTAATAAAAGGGTTGTAAGGGGTATGTGAGTATTAAAGAAATTTAATTATAAGTGCTTAAGGGAAATTTAACATTTAATTTGAATAAACTTTAGCATGCTAGGTTTTATTAATGTTAGCTAAGAAATATAATTTAGACATGATTTATTTAAATATTATTATTAACCTTAGTGGGAAAAATCAATGAAGTTAATTTGTGGATTATTTAATAAATTAATTGAGTTAGTTAATTAATTAAAATAATTAAATTAAATTCAAAAAGTAATTCTTATCGTCATGATATTACGGGAATTTCAAATGATAATTCAGGTTGATTAAATGAAATTAATCTAGCGGGAGAATGATTGATTAATCTAGTAATATTTTAATTAATCACGGATAAGGTAATTGAGATTTAATTAACACACTTAATCTTCCAAAAAAATGTTGTAATTTTCTAGTTGTTCATTGGTGGTTTGATGTAGCGATGTTCGGTGTCACATTTGATGTGGTTTGTGAGCATGTATAACTAGATATCTATTTCGCAGGAGTTACAAGTATGACCGGAAACATTGGAGCGAAACTAGAGTGATAAAAGATGATTAACAACAAAACTCTTCCATCACATAAAGGATCAAAACTTGAGCATCGAGCGAGCAGCACTAGTGCCCAAATCGATCCTACTGGCGGCCAGTGCTCCTGTCCTCCCGTGGGTGCTTCATGTGCATTTCTAAGCCCTGAATCTTCGGTGAGATTGACAACATTGTGTCCCCCTATTCCAACAGTTTCTCAATTCAAATTATCTCTAGGTTGCGCGAAATTAGCTAAGTCATCTCTCCTCTCTCACTTTCTTAGGGCTTCATATATTTACACACTTATTGCTTGTCCATTTACTGTATATTATCATTTGTATATCATTCATTACAATAGTTACTCGAAATTAGATTTAATTCAATTTAAATTAAATCACTAAGTAATAATTTCATTTAGTTAGGTTCATCTAATTACCTAAACATAAGCATCCATCTAGTTAAGTTTATCAATTATACCATAATTACAAATCCATGTTAAGTATATGAAAGTGTATGTTTTCCATTTATCCACAAGTGTACACCATTACATAAATTTATATATCAAGTATAAAATCCATCTTTTGTTACATGTGAAATATTGGTTTCTTTTACATAGTGGTTTCTGATATATAATAGTTATAAACATTCAACTACAATGTTTACAATTTATTTTCTCAATATACAATACAATAGATATCACCATATACAAATAAAACAATCCTTCATTTGTAACACAACCATCTATTATCGTAAGAGATCCAACCTAATGTTGAATTATGCCGTGAGATAAAGAGTATCATCAAAGCTCTTTACCTTCAACCATGAGACTTACGAATCCTCACACACATCCCACTAAGCGAGAGTGTCCCTACTCTTCATGAAAAATAAGATGTGATTAATTAATAAGGCAAGAGAGAATATCATGCATAGTATAGTCACCCAAAAAGTGGTATACTTATGAATAGGGTAGGAATATAACATCTTATAAATAATAGAAGTATTGAATATTCTTTTGTTCAAAATAATCAAGATAATAGAAGGTATGCATTCCTAATGAAATCTAACGATGTATTAGGGAATGAAATAATTACAATTGACTAATCATGAGGGAAGACCTTGAGTCTATTTTCAATCCACCCCTAACTCCTAGCACTTTTTATGTACAATCCACTATATTAGATCATTTATCTCATCCATACATGTCACTTCCTAGTCTAATAACACATTCCTCAAAAAAATTCCCTTTCCCCACTTGTAATTCACAACAAGACATCTCTATCTCCATTTTAACAACTTGGGAAAACTAGAACTAGAACACAAATAACACTATTCTTCCTTAATGTCCCATACCACTTGTTCACATTAATTCACAAAGAATCATAATCCTAGTTTGTAATCCCCAAATAATACAAAGCAAATTGTAAATAGGATGCAAGCAATCTAAAACTTCTCACATGTCCTATACTACACAAGTCATTATTGAGAGAATCCTAAGCTCGGTTTTCCATACCATGTAAAGGAATATAAATTTTCCATAATAGTTTCCATATACGTCTTCCAATTATACATGTTTAAAGGTTTACTAATAATTTTTATAAGGTCTATAAATGATGTCAATCAATATACAATCACTATGTCTTATCTCGTTAGTATTAAATGTGTAAATTCATATTACTTCATAATCCAAATAATTACTTTAATCATATCATAATTTTTTTATAATGGATATGTTTAATATTACAATTAAATCGTAATACATAATACATGTTTTCATCATTTACCTATCACCATAGGTGTATAAATCATAACCATTGTTTCATTTTAGCCCCAAGGTCTTAACTTTTGATTTTGTATTTATCATCCAAGATGGTTGTTATATTATGTTTAATATGGTTAATAACTCTTTAATTATCTTTATTATCAAGACTCATTTATCATGATAATTGTTTGTTACCATATCTATATAGGTTAGGATGATGTGTATGGTTTCATTAAATATATGTCTTCACATAATCCAACATGCAACTATTGTTTTTTTCAATTTTGTCCTTTATAAATTATACATTATGATGGACCTAATCCAAACTTAGCAATCTTTTGATTTATTGAGTTAAAACCCCAAAATCCTATCTTAGTTTATAATTAATTATATTCCCTTTTAAATTTATAATAAAAGTCTCCATATTTGGTTTCATATGTTTTAAAATAATATAGGAGGGAATGGAAAAGAGGACAGAGCCTCAGACAAAGTAACAATCAAGTAGTAAACCACCAAAGGAGTCGATCACCGAAGTGAAGGATAAAAAAACAAACAACTCTGCATGCCAACAAAAGGAGTAATCCACCAAAGGATTCGATTACCGAAGTTGCTTGCCAAAAATCAATTAGTGCCAGACACCCAGCTTAAAGATCACTAAGTAATCCAGAGATGACCTGTTCAGAATTTTTAGTTTTGTAGCATATTTGATAGTGCCCAACTTGAAGAAGTAGTCCTTGTTTAGACAAAGAATCCACTTCAATGTTTCAGCTCCCTGTAAATATGACAAGCTTCAATGTGAGAGAAAGTTTGTAGGATCTCCTTTACGTGACCAACAATATTTGCAAGTTCAAGGTGTGTAATATGTGCCCATCCATTGATGAATTGGATGACCAGAGAGAGTCACCAAAATCCTCATAGTGTGGACAGAATTAGTATTTGCCCATTTAGTAGATAATAAAGTGCCATAATTTCTCCACGATTGTTGGTACCTTCACCAAGGTTAGCTTTAAATGTCCAAAAGACATGGTCAGTAAGATGGAGCTTGAATCCCAAACCACATTTAGAGGAGTTTTCTTGACTTGCTCCATCGAAATAGGACCATGGGGAGGATTTGTTAAATGTAAGTGGCTCAACAATCCTACGTGTTGTGGGAGATTTGCAGATTTTATATTCATATATGTGTGATTCCACTAAGGCAGCAGTAATAAGTGGGGGATTTGTTTTGGAATCAAATAATGTTGTGTTTCTAGCAAGCCAAATGCCCCAACAAACCAAGGCTGGGACACCCCTCCAAGTTTTTAAAGCTCCTTTAGTCAGGAAGTCATCAAGTGAGTCAGAAATAGTAGTGTTGTCCCAAACATTAGTGAGCTGGAGTTTGCTTTGTATATAAACCCATACCTCACGGGTATATGGACAGGTAAGAAAGAGGTGCTGAATATTTTCATCATTAGATCGACATAGATAGCACATACCCGGGCCCTGAAAGTTCCTCTTTTGTAGTCGATCCCATGTCAAAACTTTATTGTGGATAATCAGCCATAACAACAAAAGACATTTTAGGGGGCTTTTGCTTTCCAAAATTTTTTTCCACCAGGTTGTTCTCTCAGCAGTCCTTTCCTCCAGAGTCGAGAGGTATCCAAGCTTAGTAGTGTATTCTCCTCCTGAGACATTGTAGGACCAAATCAGCTCATCTCTTTGGTCAGCTAAGCGAATATGTCCACGGATTAATTTCAGAGGTGAAATTGTTCCAATGTGGGTCAAGTTCACTAGGAATGCCCAATTGTTCAGTGGTTAGCCATTCCTGTTTCCAGATAGTAGTGTGGGCAATATTGCCAATTTTGTTCAATGTAGAAAATCCAGTTTGTTGGAGAAATCTGACAAGTTCCTCCACAAGGTAGACTGAATTTTTGCATCCCATAATCCCATCCACACCAGTTCTGATGAGGGAGCCATTACCAACTCTCCAAGCAAGGAATCGCCAATAAGAGGAAAGGAAAGTGTTAAAGCTTTCCAATGGTTTGAAACATTTTTCACAGATTTATCTCTGGGCCCTAATCCAGTCCAACATCGTATCTGGAGCAATGTATTTGTCTATGATCAGTCGGCTCCAGAGATTATCCACAATAATACAATTCCAAAGAGACTTGGCAGCAAGTGCTTTCCCAAAGAGCATACCATCCTTTAGTCCCCATCCACCTTGCTGATTTTGGGAGAGCGATTTTAGTCCAACTAACAAGATGCATGCCTTTATATCTATCCGATCCCCTCCAGAGATAGTTGTTGCATAACCGACGGAGTTTGTCAGAGATGCCCTTAGGAATATGTGCTAGAAGGCTCCAATAGACAGAATGGCTTCAATAACAGATTTAATGAGAGTAAGTCGACCTCCCCTGGAGAGCCAACGGTTACACCAGTGTTTGATTCTAGTCTCAACTCGCGTAATAAGCCAAAGCCAATCCTCTTTTGGTATTTGTTAGGCTTCAACCAAAAGCCAAGATATTTAAACCCAAGTCCAAATCCTTCCTGTTTAATGGACAAAAATTATGTAGTTGTGTCAATAATCTTCTGTCCACCTGATGGGCATAAATGGCAGATTTGTGGAAATTAATCTCCATACTAGTACTAGCACAAAAAGTATCAAGTAGTTCAAAGGTTCTCCGGAGCTCTCCTTCTTCTCCAAAATAGAAAATGAGAACATCATCAACAAACAATAGGTGAGTGATAATCTGAGTCTTACCAACAAGCACTCCTTTGAGGCGCCTATTGCCATATGCAGTATGAAGTAAACAACTTAAACCCTCAGCAATCAAGAGGAACAAGTATGGAGACAAAGGACACCCCTGTCTCGAGTCCTCTTTCAGGTTTGAAGAAGGGAGACGCAGATCCGTTTATGAGCACAACAAAGTTAACACTAGTAACACATGCCATGATCCACTTCATGGCATGGTATGAAAACCCCACATGGAGAAGTAATAAGTGGAGGAAAGTCCACGAGACCCTATCAAAAGCCTTGGAGAGATCCACCTGTAGAACAAAAGCCGGTTGTTTCCTAGTCTTGATGCTATGGAGTGTCTCTTGCCATGTGATAGCTTCATGTATATGTCTGTTTTGTAGGAACCCAAATTGTTCATCGGAAATAACCAAGGAGAGTATAGGTTTGATGCGCAGAGCTAGTACCTTCAACCACCTTATAGGTCATATTGCATAGTGAGATTGGTCTGAAGTCCCCAAACCCCACCGGGTGATCAGTCTTTGGGATCAAAGCAATAAAGGTAGAGTTAATATTTTGTGGAACTAGTCCACTAATTCTGATCTCCTCAGCCACTCGAGACAAGATCCTCACCAAGTAAGTCAAAATAGGCCACGAAGAACTCAGTAGTCCAGCCATTTGACCCGGGCTATGATCCTTCCTAAGGATTTGAGGGTCGCAGGATCTCATCCTTAGTGATCTCTCTGAGGATATTTTCATTGTCTTGTTCCTGTATGAGGTGAGGAAAAGTTTGAATGGTCTTCATGACATCCAAAAAATTGTTCCTATGTGGATCCATAAAGATACTTTTGAAGTGTCGAACACCCAGTGCAGCCAAATCTTTGAATTTATGCACTCTTCTACCATCATCATCCTGCAGGTCCCAGATGGTATTCTTGTGCTTGCGGTGTGCAACAAAGTTATGGAAAAACTTTGTGTTTGGTCGCCCTCGAGATCCAAGTAGCACGACTCTTCATGCGCCACTCCATTTCTTCCTCAAGTAGTAATTTATTTTTGTGAGTTTCCAGTTCCTTTATCTCGTATAGACTTCTTCAGAGAATAGACATCCTTCCTGTGCACTAATGAGAGCTGCCAGTTTTCCTTCAGTTTGTTTGAGAAGTTGGCTACATTTTTTATGTTTGGAGCTGGCCCATTTGGAGGCAAGTTGTTTCAGGTTTCTTAAGAGTCATGGAATTGTTGGCAAGCAAAGTTACTTGAAGAGGGATCAAAAGGACTCCAGTTCTCTTTAACCAGATTATTAAAATCTTGGTCCAGAATCCAGGTAGGGTTAAATTTGAAAGGTGCACCTGGCTTAACTCCATCATCCTCAATATCAAGAATAATAGGAAAGTGATCCAAACACCGGTTCCTGCAATCCAGGTGTGTATACGGCCCATGTCCATCATGAGGTGATTGTGTAGGAGGAATCTATCAAGTCTTTTGGAGACTGATGTGGAACCAAGTCCTATTGTTAACCCAGGTTGGCTTATTTTCAATAGGCACAATATCCAGTAGTCCATTATCTTCCAAAGTGCCAAGATTTGTTCAGCTAGTGGATCAGATCGGGCTAGTATTCCCCACACTTCCCCTCCATTCAAGGTGAAATTTAAGTCACCACCAATAATAACATTATTGGCTGTAAAGTGCTTGATTGTTGAGGAGAGCTTCCCAGAAAGGTAGTTTATTCTCATATGGGCATACACATTCAAGACCTTAAGTGATTTGTTCAAAGATTTCAGAACACTTCAATCAGAATACAAGAATTCATAGCATAAGAATTAATCAGAGTCACGCTTGTCATCCCATCCCGAATGATGCCACCAGAATTGCCATCAGAATCAAGTCCAATAAAGGACCAGCCAGGTAGTAGTTTGGTCAGGGACTCACAGATAGTAGAACATGGACCCATAGTTTCTTGCAATAGAATCAAATTTGGAGCAAAGTTTTCCACAAACCGTTTAAGGGATAATTTCTTAGCCCATCCCCCAGGCCACGATGTTCATAGAGAGTACCTTCATTTGGAACCTTTCTTGTGGGTGGTCTTTGCTCTAAGAACCCCTTGTATTGAAGCTTGTTTCCCTTGCTTGATTTCTCTTAATGCCTTATGTTGTGCCTTCCTCATAGAAGAGGGCCTGCCAAGATTATGTTGTTGTTTTTGTTCTAGGTCCAACCAAGTCCAGAACAGCTGATTGATTCGGGGCAGCTCGATCTTTCCTAGGTCTAAGATCATATGGAGTGTGTCCAGTGCCATCCAATGAAGAGCTGGTGTCAGGATCTGAGATCAAGTCGGAAGGTAGTAGAGTCTGTCTTGCAATGTGTAATTTGTTGCCATCCAGTGAAACAAGTCCTAGTAGGTAAATCGGTGTCAACCACAAGCTGGTTTGTTGTGGGGAGATCAGAGTTCAGAGGAAGTTGTGTGGGGGTTGCACCTGAGGATTCATATCAGCAGTGGGCACAGAGAAATCAACCCCCGATATCCAAGGCCGGATTTTCAACAGTATGGTGATCAGGTTCCATTTTATAGAGGAGACATCCTTCTTGGCAGTATTTGTAGTAATGCTACTAGGAATCTGCAGGGAAGCCACCAAAGGACTACTATGGGAAAAGTCAACTTCCTCAGGTCCCATGAGTATCCGTAATAAGAGTCTACAACACTTTGCTTTGATTGTGCATCCATTCTGAGTGTGGGACGTTGTTGTAGCATCACATGTTGTAGTAGGTGGCTGGGAAGACTATGAAAGGATCCCTCCAAATGTTTGGTTCCGATTCACCACAGGGGAAGTAGTATTGTTCGGACTGCAGTGATCAACCATAACATGGATCAAAGGAGTAGTATCCAGGGGATGACTTTTGGGAATCCATTTACGGGAGAAGGATTTCAATGGGCAGGAATCATATAAATGACCCAACTTATGACAACGAGCACACCTGAAAGGAACATTGATGTAGTCCAATGGGAGGGAGAGTCTCCGGTTGTTGTGGACCAAAATAATATTTTCATAAAGTCCATCCTTTGCCTGCAAGTTAACCAGGATTCGTGCCACCGTGTGTTTGAGACTGGTTTTATAGTTGTTATCAATAGCTAGAGTGCCTCCAAGTGGTCCCCAATCACTTTGAGCCCTTCATTAGTCCACCATTCAGGGAGGCCAGGAAATTTTACCCAAATTGGGTTTTCTACCAGTTTGGCCTCCACCGGATTGAATAAGGGAGTCCAAGGATACAGTAAGCAGAATAGAAGTATCCAGGAACCATTGCAGCTTCCTCGTATGACAACAACATCATCTGCAAAGTGGAAGCAAAAACCGATCCAACCTTTGCAGAGCAGATGGAATGTGGGGGAGTAATTGAGTACCGACATCCAGTTGTCAGTAATCCACTTGCCTACACCTGCAAGTCCAACTTTTCTACCCACATATTTGCCAACAAGTGTTTTACGATCCATCTGAATGGCAACATCCAGGGTGACATCCTTGCCAACAACTAATTCAATTGGGTTGCTTCTGCTTTTGACAAGTTTACTTTTCTTCTGAGTAGGTGAGACCTTCCCCTGTCCGAAGATGGGACATTGTAAAGTATTGTTGGTGCCATCCAGATCGGAAGAGTTGTGTGTACCGGCTCTCGATCCCAAGTTGTTGGTGGGAGATACTTGGAAATTTTTAGTAGGGATGAGGTTGTGTTTCTAATTGGGAGGATTAGATTCAGTAATGAAAGGAGATTGTTGTGGCGTCAGGCCAAGAACTTGATCTGCATGCCTCTGTTGGACCAGTCACCTGAAAAAAGTGAATGTCGTGTAAAAGTAGTCTACTGTGCATAGTTTGTGAAGATATATTAATCAGGAAGAAGGTCTTTTGAGTAGTCAACCAGATCACCATACTCCTCAAGTCCACTAATTGGATTTGAATCCATAATTTCTTAGAAACTAGTTTGGCATATTGTCAAACAAAGTGCTTTGATAATCCCCGACCATCATGGTGTCATAGGGATCAATAAAAACCTTCCTTTGCAATTTGGTGTTGTTCTTCCCTCGTGAAGTACATGGAGCACTATGTCTAGCAAACACAGACACTGTAAATCACAAGCAAGAGTAATACGTAGGAGGAAACATTTTATCAAACATATTGCATGCAATGTTCCACAACACCCCACAAAGAATTTTCACGCCGATATCATCCCGATCGGATAGATTTCCTTCATATCAATTTGGGATAATCAACTCCATCAACATCTTATGTGTGCAAAGTGGATCTCGATTCAATTAATTTTGGCATACTGACGTGTTGATCCGTATGCGGGCTCTTCTTGTGAAAAGTTGATCTACAATTCCAACTAGAAGATGACTCTATGGAAAAGGATAACTCGGGAGGGGAATTGAACATATGACTCATCCCTTCACATTTATTCTCTGAGTCATTCAAATCATTGTTTTCGATACTAAATCTCTAGATTTGCATAAATAAATTCAACAACAATAAATCAAATTAACTCATGAAATGGAAAGTACAGAAAATACAAAGAAAATGAAAGTAGAATGGAGCAATTTCTATTGAATATGAGAGGGCATTTTATACAATTGCTTGCTCCTAAAATCATGGAGTCAAGTCTTATCATTTTATCCCCATATCTCTCCTTTATTCCCTAGTCTTACTCCCAATCCCAAGATATTCTCATACATTCCTATCTCTATGAGTTGTGCATGACAACTAATTGTGCACACTCACATATTATTTAAATATTAAATAATAATAATATTCAAACCATATGTTCACACTATGAACACTAATTTCCTAACATTTTCCTTGTTTTCTATTCAACACATCTCAATATTATAAAAATCAGTGCCTAGGTTTAGTTTTAAGTTTAAACAAAATATTAAGGAGTGGAGGGGTCAACTTACAACCCTCATTCCCAAAACCATTATAATTATCATGGTATTATGGTTCATGATTTATTTGTAAGCTAAAAACAACCACCATTACTATTTGAATTATGGCTCGAATGTTATTTGAGTATGTTTTAATGTCTTATTTAGTTTATAATTTAAATCGTAAAACATGTGGATTTCAAACCTTGAACCTTCCAATCATGCAAGCCCAAATATTTAACTACTAATCCACCCATTTACATGTAACACTTCATAGAAACATGTAGAATTCAAAAGGGAAAATTAGAGGTACCTAATAGTAACATTACAATTCTTCCTTCTTATTCTTTTGCCTTCTATAATCTTCCTACAAAATACCTCTACTCTTTTCCCCGCTTCTATACCCGCATGTGCATCCAAACTCCCCGACCAATACTTGTGTGTCCTAAACTTAGTAATTAATTTTTTTGTGTCTCTAGTTTACTATGCCCTTCGTTTATAAGCTTCCTTCAAGATAAGAACATATCTTCCACTCTTCCTTATCTTTTCATGTGGTTTAAATTTACCAATAGATTTTATATTTTGGAGTTAAACTCTTTGTTAATCTATTCATGTAATCTCTTGTTTATAGGTTACTTTTATAAATCTATTTCTAGATTTAAAGTTGTGTTTCTAACTCATGTAACTTGTTGGTATCCATTTAATCTCCTTCACAACTTGAACAACATCATGAATCACACAAGACACTCAAGGATAGATAGATGTTTTGATGTCATTTGTAGCATCACACCTTTGTTTGCATTCAAGAATAGGGAGGGATAGCACCTTCATTTTTGATCTAACCCTCACTATTTTAGGTTGTGCGTATCAACCAAGGCAAGAGAACCTATATTGCAGCCCCTATATGGTAAGGAGATGAAGATATCCTTGTGTTTTGCATATGGTGTGGAGGAGGCTTTGTGAAAACATGATCAAATATCCATTATCCAAACTCAAAAGAGCTGTCACTACTAAATGATGGAAATGTTCTCAAAACAAAGCTAGAGCTACTAAAGACATGATAAAACCCTGATCAACCTTGTGCATTTTTGTGAAAGGATTGAATTCTTTTGTGGACACACAATGCAGATGCAGGGGTATTGTAGGTAGGATGAGTTAGTTTAAAGTGAAATTCTGATGAGAGATGTTGGGACAAGAGTAGTTAGGAGTCATCACCTTCTTTGGGAAACCTTGCAAAAGAATTACAACACCTAAACAACAGAGATATTTCAATGAATTTGAAGTGCTCTTTCAACCAGGATGTGTGCACAATGGATGCCCAAATCTGCACTATTCCATACAAAATTTGATAGCCTACCACAAAGGCTTGAAGCAAAATATCAATAAAGCATTAAGAATCCCCTTGTTAGATCATGTCCTAAGGTGCACCCAAAGGTTTACAAATACCCTCAGTTTGTAAGGAAGGTAAGATGAATTTAAATCTGTTTATCTCCACTCAAATGAATGCTCTTCTGAATGGAAGATTACAGATGCCTTCAAACCCTCTACAAGAAATGAGACCATGCATGACCAATAAAGATCCCAAACACAAGATTGCAACATGAGCATGAAACACAAATTGAAAACATATTGAAATACAAGTGCATGCAAGCTTTTCCAAGAGATAAAACCAGTTAATCCAAGAGTCTGATCAAATATATCAGCAAGGGAATGCTATTTAGAAAATCTCAAAGCTTTTTGATGGCTTTTCAGCTGAAACCAACTCAACATGATGAACATTTGATGCAAACCGAAATCAAAATGGCTCTCAGGCAGTTTCTCAAAAAGGAAATGGACTTCTTCCAGTCTTTCTTGTGAAATTTCTTCTCTCTTTCTCCAAAATTCTCAACAAGACCCAAAAATGTTTCCAAAACTACATGATATACCCTATGCTAACTTGGATCCTTGCATCCCAAGCAAATAATATGCCAAAGGGATCAAATTTGTTACAAAACCCTATTCATTTGATGAAAAATGATATAAAACTGTGAAACAGATTCGCCAAATGCCAGAGATGCACAAATATTTTAAAATATTGCATGAACTCGGATCCTTATCCATCCTAGGGTCACATTTTTGGCATTCCACCATGCCAGCATGCATTTGCAATCATTTTTCACCTTTTTCCCTCATCATTTTTAACTCTGCAACTTTTCATTTTTACATTTCACGTGTTTTTCACGGGCTGAGAAAAATATCTCACAAAAAACACTATAGGGCACCAAATTATCTCAAATAAATGATGCCATTATGTTCAAAAGGCTGAAGGGATGCAGATTCATATAAAATTTCATGTGTTTTGGTGCAAAAATGATGATTCCACACTTCTTGGAGCTCCAATGGTGCCCAAAAAAAAAAATGCACAGCTGCCGTTGATTAAAATCAACTTTAAATGCCACCCTCACGTGGCAGATCCAAATCCTCTCTAAAAGTGCCAAAATTACCTTTTTTCCTTTACACAAGGTGGGACATGTGTCCAAACATGATTGGGCGGGCCCCAATCCTTAAAAAGCATTTTAAACCCCTTTTGAATTTTGGAAAATTTTGAAAATTTTCCCACGGGCCCCTGGATGCGCCACGTGTCCTCCTGTGGGCCTTTACCAAAACCGCGGGCCGATTTGATGCATTTTGCCACTTTTTCGCAAAAAGAAAATTTTCTCAAAATTCCCCGCGGGCCCGAACACCCGCTGTTTCTCTGCCACGTGTCGATATCCCATTGGAGGCGGAGCCGACTCATCACATTTGCCTTCATTCCTCCATGCAAGCATCAAAACTCTATGCGGGCCCGACATCTCTCTTTTGACATTTGAAAAATGCCATGTGTCGTTGTCCTATTGGATGTGGAGCCGAAACTCCAAATTTTTCCATGCGGGTTTATTTTTCTCTTTGAGATTTTTCGCTAAAATTTGGAAAATTTTCCATCTTTCCTCCGCACTCCGAATTTCCATCAAAAGTTGGACACGTGTCCGTTGTTCATTGGTGGCGGGACCTTGAACCGAAATTTTCCTTTTACCCTTTGAAGTTTAAAAAACTTCAAATTCCTCCAAGCCTCTGCCTCTCCATTTCATCCTTGTGCATACGTGTCACATTCTCATTGGTGCGGGCCATCGGGTCCAACTTTGTCTTTGAGGTTTTGAGCCAAAATTTCAAAAAAATCAACTCTTCACTCCCCTGCTTGACATCCCCATGCCACGTGTCGCCCTTCCATTGGGCGCGGGTCTTCGGCCAAATTGTAACCTTAAAATTTTGAAGTTAAAAGACTTCAAAATTTCCATAAATTCCGCCCATCCATGCCACCTTTCTTGGACACGTGTCCACCTCGTATTGGATGCGGACCTAGGGCAAATTTTTTCCTTTTGCATTTTGAAACCAAAAATTTTCAAATTCTTCTAAGTTCCCTCTATTCTGGTCAATCTCCCTGGACACGTGTCACCTTTCCAATGGTTGTGGGCTCATGGGCCAAATTTTCCCTTGACACCCCGAGCCAAAAACACCAAAATTTTCCAAGTCCTTCACCATCCGCCTGGCCCTCCTGGACACGTGTCATCATGCCATTCACTGCGGGCCTTCGGGAAAAAATTTAATTTTGAGAAATTTTTCCAAAATGGAGGAAAATTTTCCTAAGTTACCTCCGCCACTCGATGCTCCATCTGTCCAATCAAATCATGCCACGTAGGCACACTAGGCAAATGCGGGGCCGCGGAGCAAATTTTCCCTTCACCAAAATTTGAAAATTTGACAAGTTATAACATTTTTTCCGCACATCCTTGGCCATAGAATCTGCCACGTCAATCGGTATAAAGTTTGATGATAAATTTGACGGCCCGAGAGCACGTCAAAAATGTGAAAAATTCAGGGAATGCCCTAGAAACCGAATTTTTTGATAGGGAAGGCAAAATTCTTCATTTTAAACAAACTGAATCATCTCTTGACATCATTTGCAACCTTGGGATTGGGGAAACACTTGCACAAATTCACGATTTGATCAATTTCAAGCTCTATCACGATTTGGCAAAGGAGAAAATGGTACAGCCCGTGAAAATGAATAAATCAGGGCACAAATGGGGGAGGAACTTGGATTTTACTTCAATTAGGGCAGAATAACAACAATGAGGGTATTTGAAAGCATCCAACTGAAAAACAAGTTACTGAATCTTGACTCGAGCCACAAGGACATTTTGGAGTAAAAATGGAACATGGAGAATTAGAGTAAAGTGTGCAAACCCATAAATTGCACCAACATTGGCTCTTGCTTGGGGATGGGCACTCCCAGCGAGTGCCACAAGATCACAACGTAGACCAAGTGCCAAAAATCCATTGGGCAAGGAGTCAAAACATTCATAGCAGCCCAAAAAACCGAACTTTCACCAAAAATAGAGTGAGAAAACCACACCAACAATGGTTGCCAAGGACAAAAGGGAAAACCACGAGCCAACAACAACGCAAGAACAAGGAAAAGACAAAACAAAAACAAGGGCTATACAAAATGTACAACTTGTGCATACCTCCTTTGGGATTTAATCCAAAAAGTGTTTTAAATGTCTGCCATTAACAAGCAGCTCCAACAAATCCCCATCCAAATCCTTGAGAAAAAATGTATTTTCTCCAATCCTGATATCAATGGCATAAGGGCCCATCCATAGAGCATCAAATTTTCCATGCTTTGCCCTTGTCTTCATGCCTACTATCCCACAACAAAACCAAATCTCCAACACTGAAAGCTCTAGGGGTGACCTTCTTATCAAACAACTTCTTCAATTTCTCCCTAAACTTGACATGCCTTTGATGAGAAGCTCTCCTTTCTTCATCCAACTCAATGATCTGATTGATTCTTGATTCATATGGGCCATGTTCTTGATCTTCCAACTGCTGGGCAAACTGAAAAGTGGATAATTACAGGTGTAATGGCAGCAAAGCCCGAGTTCCATACACCAGTTCAAATGGGCTTTTACCGGTTGCTCTTTTTGGAGTTATCCTATCAACCCAAACTACAAATTTCAACTGTTCTCCCCACTTCTTCTTGTTGATTTCCAAGGTTCTTCTAATGATCTTGAGCAAGTTTTTGTTACTTGATTCAGCTTTCCCATTCCCTTGTGGGTTGTAGTTTGAAGAATAGGTCAGATTTATCCCATATTCATTGCACATTGCCATCAAAGGCTTGGCTCTAAAACACATAGCATTATCAGACACAATCTTAACTGGAACCCCAAATCTGCATATGATATGATTCAGCAAGAAATCCATTACCACTTGGTGTGTTGCCTTTCTAGATGGAATTCCTCAACCCATTTTATAAAATAATCGATTCTTCTGAGGATCCACTTATAACCAGCACTAGAAGGATCTGAAATCTCACCAATAAAATCCATTCCCCATTGTTTGAAAGGAGCTTCAACTGATACAGGATGCAAAGGAAGGGAGCCTGAAGCTTTCAATCTTCCTGAAAAATGTTGGCAACTATCACACCTTCTAACTAACCAGTTTGCATCTTTGAAAAGAGTTGGCCACCAATAACCAGCTCTTAAAATCTTATGTGTTGTCACTCTCCCAAAAAAATGTCCTCCACAAACTCCCCCATGGAAATCAGCAATCAACTTGGGAGCTTCATCTTCAGTTATGCATTTCAAGAGAACACCTTGAGGGTTCTTCCAAGCCATTAAGTGTCATTATGACATATTTCTGAGAAGCCAACTTGAGGGCTCTTTTCTGATTTTTATTTAAGTGACTGGGACAACATAAGTGCTTGAGGTAATAGACCACATCCTTGTACCACTCAAAAATCATCAATTTGTCAAGGAGATCTGCCCTTTCTTCCCCTAGCTGATTCACTTCTACATTCTGCAAATTACTCTCAGCCATGAGTTTGGCAAGACCTAAACCTCTTACCAGCTTTGTTGTTTGGATATCCATATCATACTCTTGTAATTTGTTAACCCATCTACATCTCTTGCTTGATATCTCCATGTCAGATAAGATGTCTTTAACCATGGTGTGGGGAACATAAGCAACAACCTTTGAACTCAAAATGTAGGGCCTGAAAATCTTTGTTGCTTTTACTAATGCAAATGCTTGTTTCTCCATAATTGTGTACCTCAATTCAGCTGCTTGTAAATCCTTGCTAAAGAAAGCAATAGGCCTCTCAGCTCCATTTTCATCCTTTTGTAACAAAACTAAAGCAATAGTAAATTCAAATGCAAAAGAGAAGATTTGGAAAGGCATCTTATAGTTTGGAGCTGCCAAAATAGGTGCATGCTTGAGTGCATCCTTTATTCCTTCAAAAGCTTGGATGGCAGCCTCCTCCCACTTAATAACTTGATCCTTTCTTAGCATGCTTGTGATTGGAAGAGTCAACTCAGCAAAATTGGAGACAAACCTTCTAATGAAATTGATTTGGCCAAAGAAAGATTGAATACCCTTCTTGGTTCTTGGCATAGGCACCTTGTTGATTGCTTCCACTCTCTCAGGATCTATCATAACACCTTCTTTGGACACAATATGCCCCAACAGCTTGGCTTTTGGCACACCAAAATGACACTTCTTTGGATTAAGTGAAATGCCATACTCCCTACATCTGATCAACATCTTCTCTAGGTGTTGCAAATGGTCTACTCGTTGTCTTGAAAAAATAGTCACATCATCTTGGTAAACTACAATAAACTCATTGATATAACCAGCAAAGGCAACATCCATTGCCCTCTGAAAAGTAGCACTAGCATTCATCAATCCAAAAGGCATCCTTACAAAAACATAAGTCCCCCAAGGAGTAGTGAAGGTTGTCTTAAGTCTTTCTGATTCTTTAACAACTACTTGATTGTATCTGGAGAAACCATCCAAAGTAGAAAGCATTTCTGACAAGCTATAGCATATTCTCCATGTTTGGCAAAGGATAGTTGTCCTTCATAGATGCTTTGTTTAGATTCCTAAAATCCACACAAAGTCTGATATCTCCGTTCTTCTTTCTAACTGGCACAAGGTTGTGACCCAGAAGAGTACTAGTAGGTTTGAATGATGCCACCATCTCTCAATTTCTTCAACTCTTCTTGCATTTTCATGGAAAGTAGTGGGTTAATAGGCCTTTGTTTTTGTCTAAATGGCTTAGTCTTGGCCTCAAGGGGAATCTCATGCTGAAATAAATCTTCTCTATATGCCTTCAGCTCTGAATAAGACCAAGCAAGGCAATCTTGATATTTCTTTAAAAGTTGGGCATAGGACTATTTTCTTCTTTGCTGAGATGATTGCTACCCAACCAGATCTTCCTTGGTTTGTCTTTAGTTCCCAAATTGTGCTCTTCCACATCCCTTGAAGCAGACATCTTTCTATTAATGATGCAATCAACATTGCTAAAATTGGATTCAAGTGCAACAAGACCCTTAGGAATGGTATTTGTTTTCAATTGTATAATATCCTTGTCAAACAAAGTTTCTCTACCTTCATTCATGCACACCATTGGTTCCCAATCAATATTCTGACCAGCAAAACTCTCCTTGGCATTGTAAGAATCTCAACACTTGTGCATCATCATCAAAAATCTGCCAATGTTTCACATTATCCGGGACAACTGGCCTTGTTAGCACTTCAACATCATATTCACAAAAAGGTGAAATGGTGCAATTATCAAACTTAGAACCAAGAACAGCCAGCTTATCAGCAGCAACATTAAGACTTCTATCATGGTAAACAATGTTAAAGGAATCAAACATTTCAATCAAGTCCCAAACAACATGCTTATATTGCTTCATACGCTGATTTTTTGTAGCATACAACTTTCTTACTTGCTTGACAACCAACTCTGAATCTCCTTTAACAACAATATCTTTTACTCCATACTTCCATGCAATCCTTAATCCCAATAATAATGCCTCATACTCAGCAATGTTGTTAGTACATTCAAAATTGAGGTTGAAGGAAAAAGGAAACTCTTCTAAACTAGGGGAAACCAACACTATACCAGCACCATTTCCAACTTTGGAGCAAGCTCCATCAAATAGTAATGTCCATGGAGAACCTACCATACCAAGGCACTCTGATTTGTCCATCTTATTCTCTTTTCCATCAGCAAAACCAATGAAATTGTCAACATCTACATCAGCAAACAACACTTCATAAGAAGCATTGTTGGGATCTTCAATCAAGTGTAACATCTTCTTTTCACCATAGAGTTTGACAAGGCTGCCCTCAATGGGAATGGTGGCATAGGACATGTCCATTTGAACACTACCACCAACACTTGCAGCCCACTTTCTTGACAAAATCATACCCCATTTGGCAGGGCAGTCAACAATTACAACATCAAGTTTTAAATTCTTACCCGGATAGGCTGCAAGTTGCACTACTAAACCCTTCACACATCCAACAACCGACAACACTTCCCTTGAATCCATGGTTGTACACTTTCCATATGTTGTTGTCACCTTGATATCCAATTCATTCATAACTTCTAGAGGCATAACATTACATGATGCACCAAAATCAAACATGCAATTGTGAAGCAACCTACCTTTTATGAGCAAAGTTGTGAAGAATGGATCAACATTCAATTGGGAATCAACCAAGGATGTCCCCAAATATACTTCAGGTGCCTCTCCAAGATCTTCCATTGGTGGTGGTGTTTCAGGGCCAACAACGCTTTGAAGAGGACTCTCAACAACATTTACATTTCTGCTTGGTATACTCTTTTCTTCTTTCAATCCCAAGTATTCAAAAGCTCTTTTCTTGTGTTCAGGAATTCTAAGCAATTCAATAATGGGAACACTCACTTTAATTTGGCTCAATACCTGGCTATATCATATGGAACATTCTTTGGCAAAACAACATTGGAAGGGAAACAAGAAGGTTCATCAGATGGAGAAGTATTCTTGGCAGCCTGGGCATGAAGAGGACTGATATTTTTGCATGGGACAACAGGGTTCTTAGCAATTGTTTCTCTTCTAGGATTATCTTTGGGAATGCTTGTGAGCAAGGGTGTCTTTGGCTTGGCTTGAGGACCAGCTCCTCTAACAACTTTACTTCTAGTATTGTACTCCTTTTCTTGACCAACCACAACATTCATTAACAATTGTCTATCTTCCTCCGAAGGAATACCACCATCATACTTCTTGATCATTAAAGCCCTTAGGTATTCAAATTCATTATTAGGAATTTCAAAGGCCTGAACTACATCTACATCATGAGTTTGAGGAAGAGAAAGAAATGGTACCCTCTTTATGCAATCCCAAAAGGTTGCAGTAGTCCTTGCACTTATCACATCTGTTGATGTTGCTGCTTGCTTGTGAGCCTGAAGAGCTGCCCATCATACAAATGTCATCATCCATTTCATTCTCATTATCATCATCATATATCTTTCTGGTCCATTTCACATGGTGGATGAGGAAGAAAACATCTGTCACACCAATCCATATCAGCAACTTCTTGAACAATAACAACTCTTGCAGTCAGAGGGTCAGGCACCACTCTATTTTCACATGCTTGGGGTTGTCTATTTGCAGATCCAATAAGCCCTTTACCTCTATCATCTTGTCTTTGATCACCCCTAGGATGATTGCCAAATCTATCATGGTTTTGAGTTCTTTGTTGTCCTTGTGAACTTTTCCCAATTCCTTTCTCATCCCGGCTAATTTGTAGGAAATTTCTTTGACAGCCCCTGCCAAAGTCTTGACAACATCCTCCAAATCAGCACCCTTGCTAGTTTGAGGCTTCTCAGGGTTTATCAACTTCACACCATCCCTCTTAAGTGGTTTACCAACAACTTTAATATTATTTTCAATTTGAAGTGCCATGGTGAAAGCTTGCCTCAAGTTTGTAGGATTTTTGTCTCTCAAGTAATAGGCTGCCTTTTTATCAAATGCATCTGCATATTTGATCAAGCAAGATTCATCACAAGGCCTCAAAATTACAGGCAGCCTTCTCAATGTCTTATTAAACCTTGTATTGAAATCATGAATGGTCTCATTCGGGTTCTTCTTGATGTTCTCAAACTCGGATAGAAGGAACCTTGGATCTGTTTTGTCTCCATATTGTAATCTGAATGCATTACTCATCTCAGTCCATGAATCAATAGAGTTATCAGGCAGAGCTTTATACCAATCTCTTGCATCTTCCTCAAGTGTATGGATAAACAACTTGATATACACATCCTCAAATTCTATTTCAAAGTCTTCCATCATGTTAACAAAGAGTTTGAGGTGTTGATCTCCAGTTATGGCATTGTTACCTTGGAATTTTGGTAATCTATTTCTCACATCCTATGGGACAGCATTTGGATAACCATCCATTCCTCCAAAATTTATAGGACCAAATGTGTTTACAACAAATGGAGGTCTAGGTTGAGCCATATTGTTTGGTGGGGGTGATCTTGGAGGTGAAACAAGCTGATGAGGAGTAGTAATGGGTCTGATTGGAATAGATGAATGATCTCTAAAATGATAACCCCCCAAAGGCTCTCTCTCTTGATAAACTTTAGCAAACTTAGAAACCACAGGAGCAGATTTAGGAGCAAGTTTTTTAAATACACAAGAAGGTCCCTCACCTGATGGAGAATGAAAATCAGCAAGAAGATTGCCTGAATCAGATCTACTTGAAGAGGAATTATAATCTTCAATGACAGTTGTTCTCCTTCAAATTCAACTATGGGGATTCCTTTCCTTGCAACCAAATCACCAACCACTTTCCACACTCTTTCTTCCTTCTAGTTATGAGCTTCTTGATTCGGTGAGCAACTTCTTAGAAGAGTCCTTGATGAAGAGGGATCTCCTTCCCTCCAGTTTGACAGATTTAAACAACAAGTTTCAAATGATAAAAATGTGTTAGACAACTGGTATTTCAAGATCCCAACAGCATGGAGTCACCACCAAGGATTTTCACCTTAGTTGTGCAAGAAAGCACTAAAAATATTCTATCAAATGCATGCTATACTGAAAACTTGCAGGGATTTACAAATCAGATTTTCTTCTTCTTAATTCAACCAAAAACAGTGCATCCAAATCACATAAATTGCTGGTAGATGAGGAGAGCAGGCTGAGTTTGAAGTTTTTCTTACCCAAACATCCAGATCTGAAGTATGAAATGATATCTCAATAATATAATAGCTCAAATACTTGATCACACAAATGCTCAAACCTTTCAAGTACTTCAAAACCACTAAGAATTTGCAAGAAGTCCCCTGGCGGGGTGCCACTCAGGGTGTTGGTATCTAGATTTAATCTCCTTCACAACTTGAACAACATCATGAATCTGCACAAGACACTCAAGGATAGATAGATGTTTTGTATGTCATTTGTAGTAGGGATCACACCTATCTGCTTGTTTGCATTCAAGAATTGAGGGAGTGGATAACACCTTCATAAGGGTTTTGATCTAACCCTCACTATTTTAGGTTGTGCCTATCAACCAAGGCAAGAGAACCTATATTGCAGCCCCTATATGGTAAGGAGATGAAGATATCCTTGTGTTTTGCATATGGTGTGGAGGAGGCTTTGTGAAAACATGATCAAATATCCATTATCCAAACTCAAAGGAGTTGTCACTACTAAATGATGGAAATGTTCTCAAAACAAAGCTAGAGCTACTAAAGACATGATAAAACCCTGATCAACCTTGTGCATTTTTGTGAAAGGATTGAATTCTTTTGTGGACACACAATGCAGATGCAAGGGTATTGTAGGTAGGATGAGTTAGTTTAAAGTGAAATTCTGATGAGAGATGTTGGGACAAGAGTAGTTAGGAGTCATCACCTTCTTTGGGAAACCTTGCAAAAGAATTACAACACCTAAACAACAAAGATATTTCAATGAATTTGAAGTGCTCTTTCAACCAGGATGTGTGCACATATGGATGCCCAAATCTGCACTATTCCATACAAAATTTGATAGCCTACCACAAAGGCTTGAAGACAAAATATCAATAAAGCATTAAGAACCCCTTGTTAGATCATGTCCTAAGGTACACCCAAAGGTTTACAAATACCCTCAATTTGCAAGGAAGGTAAGATGAATTTAAATCTGTTTATCTCCACTCAAATGAATGCTCTTCTAAATGGAAGATTACAGATGCCTTCAAACCCTCTACAAGAAATGAGACCATGCATGACCAATAAAGATCCCAAACACAAGATTGCAACATGAGCATGAAACACAAATTGAAAACATACTGAAATACAAGTGCATGCAAGCTTTTCCAAGAGATAAAACCAGTTAATCCAAGAATTTGATCAAATATATCAGCAAGGGAATGTTATTTAGACAATCTCAAAGCTTTTTGATGGCTTTACAGCTGAAACCAACTCAACATGATGAACATTTGATGCAAACTGGAATCAAAATGGCTCTCAGGCAGTTTCTCAAAAGGAAATGGACTTCTTCCAGTTTTTCTTGTGAAATTTCTTCTCTCTTTCTCCAAAATTCTCAACAGACCCCCAAAAATGTTTCCAAACTACATGATATACCCTATGCCAACTTGGATCCTTGCATCCCAAGCAAAGAATATGCCAAAGGGATCAAATTTGTTACAAAACCCTATCCATTTGATGAAAAATGATATAAAATCTATAAACAGACTTGCCAAATGCCAGAGATGCACAAATATTTTAAAATATTGCATGAACTCGGATCCTTATCCATCCTAGGGTCATGTTTTGGCATTCCACCATGCCAACATGCATTTGCAATCATTTTTCACCTTTTTCCCTCATCATTTTTAACTCTGCAACTTTTCATTTTTACATTTCACGTGTTTTTCACGGGCTGAGAAAAATATCTCATGAAAAACACTATAGGGCACCAAATTAGCTCAAATAAATGATGCCATTGTGTTCAAAAGGCCGAAGGGATGCAGATTCATATAAAATTTCATGTGTTTTGGTGCAAAAATGATGATTCCACACTTCTTGGAGCTCCAATGGCGCCCAAAAAATGAAAATGCACAGCTGCCGTTGATTAAAATCAACTTTAAATGCCACCCTCCACGTGGCAGATCCAAATCCTCTCTAAAAGCACCAAAATTACCCTTTTTGCCTTTACACAAGGTGGGACACGTGTCCAAACATGATTGGGGCGGGCCCCCAATCCTTAAAAAGCATTTTAAACCCCTTTTGAATTTTGGAAAAAATTTGAAAATTTTCCCCAGGGGCCCTGGATGCGCCATGTGTCCTCTGTGGGCCTTTACCAAAACCAGCGGGCCGATTTGATGCATTTCACCATTTTTTCGCAAAAAGGAAAATTTTCTCAAAATTTCTCGTGGGCCCGAACACCCGTTGTTTCTTTGCCACGTGTCGATATCCCATTGGAGGCGGAGTCGGCTCATCACATTTGCCTTCATTCCTCCGCAAGCATCAAAACTCTATGCGGGCCCGACATCTCTCTTTTGACATTTGAAAAATGCCACGTGTCGCTGTCCTATTGGATGCGGAGCCAAAACTCCAAATTTTTCCGTGGGTTTATTTTTCTCTTTGAGATTTTTCGCTAAAATTTGGAAAATTTTCCATCTTTCCTCCGCGCTCCGAATTTCCATCAAAAGTTGGACACGTGTCCGTTGTTCATTGGTGGCGGGACCTTGAACCAAAATTTTCCTTTTACCCTTTGAAGTTTAAAAAACTTCAAATTCCTCCAAGCCTCCGCCTCTCCATTTCATCCCTGTGCATACGTGTCACATTCTCATTGGTGCGGGCCATCGGGTCCAAATTTGTCTTTGAGGTTTTGAGCCAAAAATTTTGAAAAATTTCAACTCTTCGCTCCCCTGCTTGACATCCCCGTGCCACGTGTCGCCCTTCCATTGGGCACGGGTCTTCGGGCCAAATTGTAACCTTAAAATTTTGAAGTTAAAAGACTTCAAAATTTCCATAAATTCTACCCATCCATGCCACCTTTCTTGGACACGTGTCCACCTCGTATTGGATGTGGACCCCTAGGCAAAATTTTTCCTTTTGCATTTTGAAACCAAAAATTTTCAAATTCTTCTAAGTTCCCTCTATTTCGGTCGATCTCCCTGGACACGTGTCACCTTTCCAATGGTTGCGGGCTCACGGGCCAAATTTTTCCCCTGACACCCCGAGCCAAAAAACACCAAAATTTTCCAAGTCCTTGACCATCCACCTGGCCCTCCTGGACACGTGTCATCATGCCATTTGCTGCGGGCCTTCGGGCAAAATTTAATTTTGAGAAATTTTTCCAAAATGGAGGAGAAATTTTTAAGTGACCTCCGCCACTCGATGCTCCATCTGTCCAATCAAATCATGCCACGTAGGCATAGTAGGCAAATGCGGGGCCGCGGAGAAAATTTCCCTTCGCCAAAATTTGAAAATTCGACAAGTTATAACATTTTTTCGCACATCCTCGGCCAATAGAAACCTGCCACGTCAGCATAGAGTTTAATGATAAATTTGATGGCCCGAGAGCACGTCAAAAATGTGAAAAATTCAGGGAATGCCCTAGAAACCAAATTTTTTGACAGGGAAGGTAGAATTCTTCATTTTAAACAAACTGAATCATCTCTTGACATCATTTGTGACCTTGGGATTGGGGAAACACTTACACAAATTCATGATTTGATCAATTTCGATCTCTATCATGATTTGGCAAAGGAGAAAATGGTACAAAAATGAATAGATCAGCCTGAATGGGGGTAGGAACTTGGATTTCCTGCATTAGGGCGAATAACAACAATAAGGGTATTTGAAAGCATCCAACTGAAAAAATGAGTTACAGATCTTCAGCTCGAGCCACAAGGACGTTTTGGAGTAAAAATGGAACATGGAGAATTAGAGTAAAGTGTGCAAACCCATAAATTGCAAACATCCCATAAACTATTTAATCACTAGCCTTTATTATCCAACGTCCCTAGATTTAAATTTATCATGTTAAAATCCTCTTGTTGACCCTAATTTATTTCTTCGCAGCTAAAATTATCTCATTTCCTCCCAAATATATTTCTTCATGGCTAAATTTAGCCTCAATAACTTTCATGAACGATATGGTGGTAGTTTTGCTTTTGCGGGAGTCCACTAATTGTTTTCTTGAGAAAAACTTTGTAACTTACGAGTAACTCGAGTAGTTTGATCCCTAGCTTGTCGAGATATGCATGATGTGTTTTGAGTTGTGATGTAAGACAACTCAATTTTATTCCAATATAACTCAGGCTATATAATGAATTGTCCTTAGTTAACATGTGATCTTGAATCAATTGAAATAATGTAAGGTTAACAACTGGAGCTCTGTTGGTAAAAATGAAATGCAACTTAATTATAATGTAATACGTACTCGATGCCTTATAATTCATTGAATGATTTAGTTTTAATGCAACTCGACTACATAATGACAAGATCTTGGTTATAACAATGCAATGTGAGTTAGTTGTAAGAGATCAATCAATTTAATAATATTAGGGATTTAATCCCACACTTTTTTAAATGAAACCCTTAATAATTCATTTTGCTTGATAAAGCATAATCATTATGACATCTTATATATATAAGACAACAACATAAATGTTAGTGTGTCATTGTTGTAAAGTGACAATGCACCGCGCTACTAGATGTGCAATGCAATGTTGAACGCATTTCTATAATGAGAGCATGCGAACATTATCTCTTTGTCGTAATGTAACTAAATCAATCCGTCACACATCGTGACATGTACAAAATAATGATGAATCACAAAAAGGCATATATGACCTCAAATTGTGGTTTGACACTATTTCTCATGTGTTGAATCACACTTAGAAAATATCTTTATCCATACCCATTTTTTACATCTTTTTACCTCTCCCTAATGACACCCTTTCTCAAAACACGAGAACACTGCCGCACACAAGTAGACAAGAATACTTAGTGTATTATCTATTCCAGGATATCAAAGTGAGTAAATTATACACACACACACATAATATCAAAACTATAATATGAATCAAAACATCATCTATAGTTAATCAATCTCTAATAAAAATTGTTTTATTCTTTAAAAATGTCATAATGCTAACCAAAGAAAATAACATTATTATAATATGTTGCATCAAATGTGGAATCAACCACCTAGTCTCAAAATGTCTCTAAAATAATAAAAAATAAACATGGGATGTGACAAAATGAAAATATCACAATTAAGTTCACAAGGAATGTTGACAGGGGTTTTCATTGATTTTGGAGACTAAGGTAGAAATAAAAAAGAAACCACAAAATAGTACAAAATCAGTAGAACACTATAAAATCCGTGAAACCTATAAAATCCAAAGAACACTATAAAAGCCACCGAATACTATGAAAATTCACGAAGCCTACCAAAAGTCGTCGAAAGAAAAATACAACACATACTTGAGTTGACAGAGTCACCACCAAAAGAAGCGACTTTTGTATAATTAACATAACAAGGCACTTATTATATTTCAATGTATTAGCTAAATATACAATGAGAATAATAATAAGAATGAGATGAATAAAGAGAGAGTAGATAGGAAAAAATGAAGGAATGATGGAATGAGAGTGTGTGAGATGGATGTGAAAGACATGTAATATTTATCTTAAATGAATGAAGAAAGATGTTATTGAGCCATGTGTATTCAAGTTTTTGATTTATTTATGCTTTAATTTATAATCTAGACTTCACTCTCGAAGTCTTGTAGACACTAAATCATGCACTTGGGTACATTTAGGTCCTAATCGGACACCACTATTTATATGATTCATAAGTGAGAAAACTAGTAAATGGCATCTATCTTTGCCCTCTTTTTTTGATTTCTTGTTGTCTTTGTGGTCTTATACACCCAACCGCCTAGTCGACTTTCACCGCTTCATCTTTCTTGGCTCTAGACACCAAAGGTGCCTCGCCAGGGATGCCAAGGCCCATGCACCTTCGTCCCCTCTGGGTGCCTCCGACCTCTTTGTACTTTACTCACTCCTTTTGGGTCTCTTTTATCTTGTGGGCATCTTGTTTTCTTGGTGGTTGGCCTTTTAGATGTTAATTATGAAATTTAAACAAGGTAATCATATAAATACAAAGCTATGTGACCATAATAAAGGACCAAGCTCTCAAGAGCATCAAAGCATCCATCTAGCTTCATATAAGGGACAAGGGACTCCTTATTACACGCATGGGAGGAAGTTCATTTTTCTATCCACACATCTACTTTCATTACTACATCTAGCTATTTCTCGCTATTATGTGCATCTTGCACAAGAGATTCCTAGGGCATGATTCTACAGAGAGATAGAGAGAGAACTACATGGAGTCTGAGATGTAGAGCAGTTCTCGGTCATAAGTTCACTTTGTCGGGTGACTATCGGGGTTAGTCTGACTCCCCATTTGCATCTTTTGCTTTTTAGGATTTGATGTGTTTTAGGGTTTTGTAAGAGGTATTTTGTTTTACATATTACAGGTGAGCTCACCGATCTTCCAGTGACCTATAGGCGATCAATGATGAATATTAGTGAACATCTTACAATACTACAAAAATTACTTTCCAAGGTTTTTCGTAGTCACGGGCGCCCAAAACCGAGTATCAAGACCTATTCACCTGACCTAGTCCAGCGCCTAGTCCCGGCATTTCTGATAGTTCTATAATTTTTTGGGTTCGGTTGCGACAATAATCTCGTGTTCCATTAGTTTTCTATCTTAGTACATATTTGTTATTATTGTGAAATCAATCGGCTAAGTCTCTTATTTCATCTCTTGCATGTAGGGTTTCAATTTTCATTTGTTTATTGCTTAGGTCATAGTTGTACTTCATTACTTATTACTAATTTATGACTCTGCAATATCTAGGGTTTAATACTTTATGTTTTTGTTAAATCATTTGGTGAACCCATTGCTCAAACCCACCTTGCTTCTAGGTCTTTTATCATCTTCTCATTATGGCTCGATATTATGGACCATTTATTGAATCCCATCTCCAAGAGCTCAATGATCATCTTGTTGAACATCCCTAAGATCTAGATATGTTTTTATTCATTTCTCGTGAGGAGGCCATCAATCTTGTGAAGCTTAATGTTCCTATATCCATCCCCGCTTCCACGCTTTATTGTTACTCGGCCCCTTGCTACGAATCTTCCATCTACTTATATTTTCTAGTATTTGTTCCTACTCCCACCAACCACTTCACTCCACCTCTTGTTTATCACATGTGGCAAGTCTCTTCCACTAGCACTCAAGACCTAGCTTCTCTTTATCAAGATCTTCAAGTTCAAATCCGTTAACTATAGTAGGCTACTTCTTGTACATCTCCATCTCTTGATTCCACTTTACTCTTTCATACTCCTTTCACACCCACCATCTCTACTTATGCACTTCCTCCAAACTTTGTCACTCCCAAGATGCCCACCTTTAATGGCCATGGTGATCCTCAAGAGCATCTCTGAGCATTTCATGTGGCATGTCTAGATTATGTGGATGATCACACTTTACTGCAAAGCTCTTTCCTAGAAGTCTTCAGATTATGCAATGTGTTGGTTCTATGATCTACCTATCCACTCAGTAACATCTTTTACGCATTTAGCCGATGATTTTCTTGCTCATTTTTCTATCAATATCGGCTCTAAGATATCTTATGCTCAACTAGCACAAATTAAACAAGGATCTAATGAGCATCTAGCAGATTATGTCTTGTGATATAAGAACAACTTAGCTAAGATGTTTAATGTGCTTGCAAAATCTGAACTTCAAGATCTATTCATCCAAAGTCTCTTACCACCTTTGCAAGAGAGTGTCATTTTTGAGACATCTCCATCATTCGATCATTTATGTCATACTCTTAAGCTATGCGAAAGTAAACTATTATCTATGGGTAAGCTTAAGTATCATGAGCAGGCTTCATCTTCTACATGATTTCAATGCAAATCAACTTTCAATCCATCTACTAAACCTAATGAATGAAAAGCTATTTTCAAAGCCATATCTACTCTGACAAGATTTAATGGCAACCGCCTAAGCGTACATTTACTAAATTGCCTTGTGCTCCGTATTCTATTGTATTGCAACTCGTCGAGAGCAATCTTATTACACCTCCTCCTCTACTTAATCTGGACCCATCTCATCCTAGAGGTCATAATTACAACGATTTTTTTATATGACTATCATAATTATGTTGGGCATTCCACCAATCGTTGTTTCAAACTCAGGCATCTTATTCAAGATCTCATCGACAATAATACAATCGAGCTTCCTAAGCCTACAACATCGACGTCGATCAACAAAAATAAAAACTTAATATCTTCAACAATCCTCTTCCTAAGAATGACAAGTAATTTGTTGATTCTTTAGCCAATCATATATATCGCACAATGCCTCCTTCATCGGGGACCCTTGATTTTCTAGTTGCTCACATTGATGCATCTCTTCAATTCATTGCATTCTCTGATAACGACTATCATGCCACATTCTCTTCTAACACATTACATATTCAGGCTTCTATTGGACCTCATGCTATCAATAATACAATGATTGATCCATCAATTCGCATGGGTGTGTGCTCTATTACACTTTTGGTTGCTATCGAATATCCACTCTCACATATTTCGTATCCAATTCCTAAATCTTATGGTTATGTCAAGCTTCCAATTCACAGTTGGTCCTTTTACCATACTTGTGTTATTTCTTGTGGAACCTTTAATAAAAGGGTGTGACACGCTCTTAGGTCTTCCATGGCTCCGTGTTACTCAAGCTATCATTTCTATGAATTACCTATATCTAAAGTGCATTCATAACAAGAAAGTTATTACTATCAAGGATGTTCCACCATACACACTGTGGCCTTAACCTCCTCTTGAGGTTTTCATTACACTCGCTAGAGCATCTACATCCACTAGACCTCTCCAACCTAAAGCACAATCTATTGATTATGCTAAAATGGAATATATTAGCCTAATATGATGCTATAGAAGTAGTAAATAAATAAATGCAATATTAAAAATAACCCAAGTAACTAAGCTAGTGAAATATGAAACCCTAATGTGCAAAGAGGGTTAAAAACCTTAGCTGATTCGTCGAGGTTACGATATTGTGTCGTAGTGTGAGACTGGTTGAACATGAGGAAGAAACCATCACACGAGCTTGAGAAAATGTAGATATGAGCTATCTATCTAGACTAGGTACTGGAAAAGGGATTGAGGTGCTTTGGTTACCTAGTCTATAGTTTGGGAACCTTGGTCTATGCGGGAGGTCCGAAAGCCAATTTTACGGGGTGCCAGGATGATGTGAAGCCTTCACTTTGCTTGTCACATATATGTCACACCTAGTTCGTTGTTGTCATCGTAAACTTGTAATGAAGAATCACCTTCAAAACCTAAGCAAAAGCATCAAAACCCTAAAAAGAAAGATGCATATGAATGGGTCGAGACTAGTCCTCGGCCGCCATAATGGTGGACTTATCATCGAGCGTTGTACTATATCTCGGACCCAATGTAGTTTTGTATGTGTGTGCGGAGAATTGTGCCTAGGTGTTCTTATGCGTGTCGCACTTTGTGTATAACAATGATAACTAGATGTAGAATGTAGTAAATACATGCATGGAATATAATAAACTCCCCTCTATGAAGTGTATGCAAAAAAACCAGCCTTGTATCCCTTGTGATGAAGCTAGATGGAAGCAAACGAAGCTCTAGATGCCTTGATGGATGTAACCTTAGGTGGTGATAGCTAGTTCTTAGTGCTTGGTCCCTTATTATGATCACATAACTTTATATTTATATGGTTCTCTTGCTTGAATTTCATAATTAACCCCGAAAAGGCCGACCACCAAAAATATAAGAAGCTCAAACGGCTAGAAAGTGCCCAAAAAGTGAGAGGAAAGTGTAAAGAGGATTAGGGCGCCCAAATACGGAGATAGGGAAAACATAGTAAAAGTACATCTTTGGGAAAGTACGGGGTGCAAGATCGAAAGTAGCAACAGAAAACAATGCAAGATGGCCAAAGACATGGGTTAATTAGTACTCTTTTTCACTCAAGAACCATATGAATAGTAGTATGAGACCGAGACTAAATAATTACCTAAAGTGCGTGATTTTGTGTCTACATTTGCCCCCACTTTATGTTGGTGAGTAGAATTCTCGCTAACATAAAGTAGATAGAGATGTGTATTTGATATCCATGTAGAGTGATGTAGAATGCATGTTGAAGGACTAGACAAAGCGTGGAGTGATAAAAACATGGAGTGTGGAGACTAAAGATGCAAAAGTGTAAAAAGTGATGAGAGTGAACCTAGGGAAAAAACACGTGTGTAGATGTTGATGTGTGATGTACCTGCATGTTAGTGTCGATGTGTGTGATGTTGAGTGATGTTGTTGTTGATGTTGACTACTTGCTTCCCATATAGATGGACTTGCAAAATAGAAGACAATCAAGTAGTCAAATACACATGTATATGTGTAAAAGTGTGTAATGAAAGTATGAAAATGAAAAAGGAACATGTGCACCTAATGTGATGAGAAAAAGGATGTAAAAAGGATCATGTAAATGTTGATGAAGTGTGAGTTTTTAGGTGATCTCATGCCACTGGCCGAAGAAGTGTAGGGAGGAAAATTTGATTTATCCTTCAACTTGTAACTACTTCCCAAAATGAAGAGATCTCTTTACTATCTCGGTTTTTGGGTGATTCGGCGCCACCGGCCGAAATAGTGTAGAGAGGAAGGTTTGGTTTATCCTCTAACCTATAACTACTCCTTAGAATGCTAAGGACAATCTACCTGTAAAATTCGTTGTGTATGGAGTTTTGTAGACTATGTTGAACCCACTCGTTGTGTAACCCACTATGTCATGGAAAAAAATGAAAATTGAATAGCATTAGTACTATGATGTGTATACCTGTGTGGGGGTGACTGATTCACCCAAATGATGCCCCCTCTTTGGGGGTGCATGCGATGTTACTATAGGAGAATGTGGCCCCAAAGAGAGGACCAACTGCTGAAACTAAAACTCTTCCCTGCAGGGGGGAATGTGCTTGGTAGAAACCAAGGCACATGCAAATAAGTGGTTAGGAGACAAGTGTTAGTACGAACAAAGATAAGCATGCATGTATAAGACAAAGTGTAAGCTACGCAGACAATGTAGAAGCTAAGACACAAGATGATAATGTAAACATGCAAGAAGACAATGTAGGCCATGAAAAGTGGGTTGCAAACATGGGACACCACTCACGATGTCGTAAGACACTCAAGGTTGTAGTGGCCACAAACAAACAAGTGTGCACACAAAACAAAGGGAAAATCCCACATATAATGGCAAACAAAGAGAAGTAAGTACAAACAATGTAACAAACAACCATGGTGGAAAATAATCCTGCAAAACAAATGTTGCACATGAAGCACCCATTAACATGTTAGAAAGATAAAGTGTATGTCAAAAGCGTGTATAACCAATAAAGTAGTGTGTTATGAAACAAAATGAAACAATAGCACTTGTAGTGTACGAAAGTGGATGCCCCCAGGAGCCATTGTGGGACTGGTAGTGCACCAAACATCCATATTATGTGTAGAAGCTTTGTATCTACGATCACAACTAGAAAAGTAAGTGAACGTGCATGTGTGTTTGGTAAAGAAAATGACATACAAGAAATATATCTAGCATTTTTAATAAGATGAACATATACAAGCAGATGTAAGAAAAAGTAAAAACAACCAAGATATGCAGTATGTTGTGGATGTATGGAATGGAATGCAAAATGGATGATAGGAGCCACGTGCCCTCGATTGAATGGAATTTTATGCAGTGAGGTTTATTTGTTTATGCCCCTCGATAGTCAATAATGAACCATAAACGAGAGTGCGTTATCGGGAAATGGTTTGAAATATGGGTTGTGTGTAGCACACATAATGTATATGTGTGGCAATGATATGTGATCTAGAGATGATGTATAAAGACGCGCGATGATTTAGCCTAAAGCGCATATCACGGTGAGACAATCGAAAGTAGTGATGATGTATCCTATGGCATATATCACTGTAAGAGGATGGAATAGGTGACGATGTAGCCTATAACATATGTCACTATGAGATGGTGGAAGAGGTGACAATGTAGCCTATAGCGTATGTCACGAAGTGATACTTGACGATGTGATGATGTGGCCTATGGTGTATATCACTAAGCTAGGAATGTTGCATGATAGAAGGTTGAATAGGTGAGATATATAAGTGTGATAAGGTTCATTTGTGATGTATACCCTCAAAATTCTAGTATGGACAATGAGACTAGAGTGCGTCATAAGGTAATGAGTGTAGCACGTAAAAGTAGATGTGTAAAATGTAGAAGACGTGTAGTAATGACGTGTATTGTAATATGTGATGTATAAGATGTAATGCCGGATGTGCGAATGATATAGATGTAAAATGTGGATGAAATATAAAGTGTAAATGACGCATGTAAGATGTAAGATGTGGCATATAAGATGCAAGATGATGTGCATGTAGGATGTGTGAGGATGTGTAATGCATGATGTGTAATATCTACTGTGTAGTGTGTGAGGTTCATGTGTATAGGATGTGTTTAATAGTCAAGTGTGAACCGAAGCACAAGGGTGTGTCATCGGGTAATGACAATGTGAGTGTATGTCGAAGTATGAGTGTAATGAGAAGATGTTGGATTGTTATGTGATGAAGATGTAATACACATGTTTGTTGTTTAGAAGAGGGAGGGGGATGATAAGTGTCATGCCCCCAAATATCTAAGTGATGGAGATTTAGTTAAAATATGGTAAGTGGATCAATATAAGGAGTAGTTTCTTTGAAAAAAGTGATTGGAAGTTGAAATGAGAGGACCTGGATAAGCTCCTTAAATTGTGAAAGTCGAAAGATGTCGAAAGTGTAATGAGTGGTTATTTGTTGACCATGCAGATGACTTGAGAGGTGGAGGAGTTGCATTGATCTTTAGAGGGGGTTTCTTAGTTTGGCTCGGTAATATTGTAGGTGACTTAGTAGGAGGAAGTGTTGGACTAATTTGGAGAGGTGGTTGCTTGACTTGAGTAGATTGCATAGGTGGCACTTGAGTGATGGAAGAAGGAACACTAGAAGTGATGGCGTGATGCTCATTAGACATAGATGAATCAAATTTAGGAACCCATTGAGATGTAGCATTTGTAGATGGGCATGCAACAAAATGTTGTGTAGCGAATGAGATAAAGCCTTGATGCTCAAGATGTTTGATTCTTCATTGTAAAGTGTAATAGTCATTATTGTTATGGCCATTGATTTGATGATAATTGCAATCTGATGACCTTGATATTTTGCAAGACAATAAGGAGGATAACAATAATGAGTAGGCGGAAAAGTGATCAATTGATGACTAAGGAGCTTAACAAGAATGTCATGTTGCTTAGTATTGTGATCAAAGGTGAGAGGATCTGGTAATGGTATGGCTTGAGGTTCACTGATATGAGCACATGTAGTAGACACAGAATGAAGATGAGATGTAGAAAGTGAACAAACATGAGCCTGAGAAGTGTGCTTAAGATGTTGGATTTCAGATTTGAGAGATGTAATCTTAGATTCCATAGCCTTGAATTTGTCTTGAAATAAATAATTGAAAGCTTGAATTGATGCCAACGTGTGGTTGATTAGATGGAGGATCACGAAGATTGGGGTCGTTAAATAAACAATCAAAAATAGGGCTTATTGTGTGTGGCGGGGTATCTTTAGGAAGATACATGGTGTCTAGGGATTTTTGTAGAAACAACCTGGCAATTGGGATGCATCTTAAGTAAATTAGACAAAGAAATTTGACCCATAATAGAGGAAACACGAGGATACTAAGCGTGAAAACCGAGTTCGGGTTCACCTAAATGATTATGCTAAAATGGAATATATTAGCCTAATATGATGTCATAAAAGCAGTAAATAAATAAATAAATGCAATATTGAAAATAACCCAGAGAACTAAGTAATTGAAATATGAAACCCTGATGTGTAAAGAGGGTTAGAAAAGCCTTAGCTAATTCGTTGAGGTTGCGAGATAGTGTCGTAGTGGAGACTAGTCAATAGGAGGAGGAAATTGTTGCACATAAGCTTGAGAAAATGTAGATCTGAGTTATCTATCTGGACTAGGGCACCTAGACAGGTCTAGGTGTCATGGTCATGCGGGAGGTCCGAAGCCAATTTTATAGGGTCACATATGATGCGAAGCCTTCGCTACTTGTCATGTATATGTCGTACCTAGTTTATTGTTGTCTTCGTAAACCTCTGTAATGAAGAATCACCTTGAAAACCTCAAGTAAAACATCAAAACCCTAAAAATAAAGATGCATATGAAGGGGTCAAACTGTCCTCAGCCACCACAATGGTGGACTTATCAATTATTTCTCCACTACATCTCGGACCCAATGTAGTTCTATGTGTGTGTAGAATTGTGTCGTAGGTGCTCTTGTGTGTGTCACACTTTGTGTATAATGAGCAATAACTAGATGTAGAATGTAGTAAATGTGTGCATGGAATAGAATGAACTCCCCTCCTATGAAGTGTATGCGAGAAAACAAACATTGTGTCCCTTGTGATGAAGCTAGATGGATGCAAACGGAGCACTAGATGCCTTGATGGATGCAACATTAGTAGGTGATAGTTAATGCTTAGTGCTTGGTCCCTTATTATGATCACATAACTTTATATTTATATGGTTATCTTGCTTGAATTTTGTAATCAACCCCGAAAAGTCCAAACACCAAAAATAGAAGAAGATCAAATGGCTAGAAAGTGCCCAAAGAGCAAGAGGAAAGTGTAAAGAGGATCGGGGCACCTAGAGGGGGACCGGGCACCTAGGGTGCCACAGTCAGAAATAGGGAAAAAAAGAAAAAATACATATTGGGCAAATACGGGTGTAGAATAAAAAGTAACAACAAATAAAAATGAAAGATGGCCAAAGACATGGGTTGATTAGTACTCTTTTTCACTCAAGAACCACATGAATAATAGTATGAAATCGAGACTAGATAATTACCCAATGTGCATGATTTTGTGTCTACATTTGCTCCTAGCTCTCTTGTTCACACTTGACATACTCGGTATCATCAGTCCATTAGTCCATCCCATCATCCTAGTTTCAATACTCGATAGTTCCTTCACGTAGGCATTCATCACCTCTGCAGTATTAATCATATAAGTGCACATCACCACCACGGTCTCCTTCACATGACATTTGTCATCTCCTCAACCTTCTTCGCATAGGTCTCATTCACCGATACATCAACTTTCTCCTACATTAATGATCTCGGACCATGGTCACACGCCTTTATCTCCGCAAGCATCGGGTGGAGGGCCCTTGCCCTTCATTTTTGTCGAATAACTTACTCATCATTGCACACCTGAAGGGCATCATGTTTACTCCTTCCCCGTTATAGTATGACCAGGTGTCTCGCATTTCTACTCTTCTACCCTATGATTTGCATCTAGACTCTCACACATATATTACACATCTTGATACACTTGTATCGTTATTACCCTATGACACACTCTTGTGTTATGGTTCACACTTATTTATTGAGGGTATATTGCATGTAATGAAATTACTAGTATAATTCAGATTATGAGCAACAATAGAACAAAAAATAACGCAATATTTCGAATAATGATCTCAATATGCAATTATAATAGCTTCGTCACTTCGAGGGGGCAACCTCCAAACTATATAATAAGACTCAAATGCTCAAATGATAATGAACTACTACCTACTGATCCCCTATATATACTATTCATATGTTATGGCCATCACCAAGGCCGACCTATTAAGCATGAGAAAGTATAAATGATATAATAAAATGATATGGTAAGCCACAAGTCAGCTACTCATATCCTAATACAAGCAATAGGTTAAGGGTGTAACACTACATCCATGAACCTCACACACTACACATTTATACACTTGACGTATTCATGTCACATATTTTCTTATGGACATTCTCACATGACACACTACCCTATGACGCACTCTAGTTCCACAGTTCATACTCAATTGATGAGGGTCTAAATCTAACATGAACCTCACCGCATTCACACTTCTCACGCTCTATAATTCATTGATCTATCTACCTAATGCGCATATTCAAACCACTTCCCGATGACACACTCTTGTTCATGGTTCATTCTCGACTACGAGGAGGCGTTTATAAATGAACCTCATCTCATGCTCATCCATATACACTCGAGGGGCACGTTGCTCCTATCACACTCACTATGCATTCCTTTCCATTCACACTCACAAAATACTACATATATTAGTTGCACATTGTTCTTGTTGGCTATACTCGCATGTTTCACTTTGCTTACTATGTTAGACGGATACATTGTATGTCATTATCTTTTCTATATACACATGTGTGTTCACTTGTCTTCTAGTTGTGAATGCAAACTTTACATAGATCTATTACACGCAACATGGATGTTTGGCATTATACCTCTTACCAGTCCCACAACGACTCTTAGGGGCATCTACTTTCATACACACTGCATGTACTATTGTTTCGTTTTATACTACTTCATCTTTTACTAGCACCCTACTACATCGGATCATACATGCTTTTTACATTTCTAACATGCTAACGAGTGTTTCATGTGCAACATTTTCTTTGTAGGAACTATTTTCTGTCATGGTTGTTTGATACTTTTCTTTTCATTATTTTTCATTATATGCCATTGTTTGTGGGATTTGCCTTATGTCTTACTTGTTCATTGCTTGTATGTTTTTGGCTGCTTCGGCCTTGATTATCTTACGACATTGTGAGTGATGTCCTGTATTTGAAACCCGCTTTTCACGGTCTACATTGTCTTCTTGCTTGCTAGATTACACATTGTCTTCTACATGTGTATTTGTCTTGTTTGCACTAACACATATTTCCAGCCACTTTGTTTGCATGTGCCTTGGTTTTTACCAAGCACATTCCCTCCCCTTACAGGGTATTAGTTTCAGATTAGCATCCAATCCTCTCCTTTGGGCCGTATCCTCCTAGTGACGTCGCATGCAACCAAAATGAGGGGGCATACATTGGGTGAATCAGCCACCCCATACATCGGTACACAGTCAAAACTCATACACAATCAAAATTCATACATGCCAATATATGAACAACACAGTCTTCATTTACGAAATGGCCCAAATTCTGACTTGGGTCCTCAGCACAACACAAACGCCAACGCCCAAATACATGCATGAGCACCTAGGCATTCCTAACCTTTCCCGCACCTATGAACAGGGGGAAGTTCTGATGATTTTCTCATATTGACACAATTTACATCGGTTTACCAGAATAGGCACAGTCCTCCAATAATTAGAATGCATTCTATCTCCTTTTTCTATTTGTGTTGGATCAAATTAGATCAATTGGAACAAAGTAGGATCACACCATCTGTAGTGGTGTATAAATCATCAAGAAACAAATCAGGGTTGGAGAATAACACTAGACCTTTCTCCCCAACAGCTTTTTTGCGGTGGTGCGTGCAAGATCACCCAAAAAAATCGCACTTAGCATGAGATCGTCTCGAAAAACTTATTCTTGGCATGAGATCGCCCAAAAACTCATTCTTCTACAAAATTTTAGGACACTTTCTATCCCTTTTCACTTGTCACGGATCAGGTGCACATGTTCCTTTTACTTATTTTTCACATTTTTACACTTTACATATTTGGATCAAATTTTCCACATATACACAACTTTAAGTACTCTTTTGCTCTTCTCTTTACAAGTCCATCCTCATGGGAAGCAACAATCACATCATCAAACACATTAAGTGACAAATGACAATAGGTACAATGCGACACAACACATACGCTTTCACCCCTAGGGTCACTTCCTCTTCTCTAGCTTCCATGCTTCATTTTATCACTCCACGCTTTTTCTTATCTCCTCAACACACTTTCGCCATCAATCTACAAGTTATTAGGTATGCATCTTCTATCTACTTTATGTTATCGAGTATTCACTCAACAACATAAAGTGGGGGCAAATGTAAACACTAAATCATGCACTTGGGTACATTTCTAGGTCCTAATCACATACCACTATTCATATGATTCCTAAGAGAGAAAACTAGTAATTGACATCTATCTTTGGCCTCTTTCTCTTTGCTTTTTGTTGTCTCTGTGGTCTTACACACCCCACTGCCCAATATGACTTTCATTGCTTCATATTTCTTGGCTCTGACACCAACACCTAGCCGGGATGTCAATGCCCAAACACCCTCGTCCTCTCTGGGCACCCCGACCTTTTTGTATCTTACTCGCCTCTTTTGGGCCTCTTTTATCTTTTGGGCATCTTGTTTTCTTGGTGGTTATCCTTTTAGATGTTAATTACAAAATTCAAACAAGGGAATCATATAAATACAAAGCTATGTGACCATAATAAAAGACCAAGCTCTAAGCATCTATTACTATCACCTAAGGTTGTATCCAAAGGCATTTCAAGAGCATCAAAGCATCCATCTAGCTTCATACAAGGACAAGGGACTACTTATTCTACATATACACATAAGAGGGTAAGTTCATTTTTCCATCCACACATTTACTTACATTGCTACATCTAGATATTGCTCGTTATTCAGTGCATCTTGCACAAGAGCTTTCTAGGGCACGATTCTACACACATAACTATATGGAGTCTGAGATGTAGTACAATGCTCGGTTGTAAGTTCACCCAACTCCCCATTTTCTTCTTTTTCTTTTTAGGATTTGATGTGTTTTGAGGTTTTGCAGGTCTTTTGTTTCTGATTACGGGTGAGCTCAACGATCTTCCAGGTGACCTACATGTGATCAATGCTTGAATATTAGCAAACATCTTACGACACTACAAAAATTAGTTTCTGAGGTTTTTCATAGTTGTGAGCGCCTTTGGACCAGTATCCAACGCCTGGCATCCTTGACCCAGTCCAAACACCCTAGTCCTGACATTTCTGACAATTCTACAATTTTATGGGTTTGGTTGCGACAGTCTACCCTATTGTTCCATTAGTTTTCTAGCTCAAGTACATCTTCATATTATTACAAAATCAACCAAATCTCTTATTCCATCTCTTGCATTTAGGGTTTCAAATTTATTTTGCTTATTGCTTGGTCGAGTTGTACTTCATTTCTTATTCTTTGCGTTGTGACTCTGCAATATCTAGGGTTTAATATTTTCTAGTTTTGTTAAATCAAGTACATCCTTAACAAGAGGGAAAACTACTTAACCCTCACATCCACATTGAGGCTTAAGGTCAACATTTTGGTGTCTCGGCCCAAGTTTAAACAACGAGACCTTTAGTGTGTGAGACTAAGCCGCGTAATACTATAAAATATATAGAACACTTTAAAAGCCGTAGAAGTCTCTGTAAAAGCCATATAACACTATAAAAGCCACCAAAGACTATGAAAAGCTGTAGAAGCCTACCATAAGCCCTCAAAAGAACAAAACAAAGCATGGATGGAGTCGACAAAGTCGACACAAAAAAGTGACTTTTGGATAATTAACATAACAAGATACTTATTGTACTCGAATGTAATAGTTAGATATGCAATGAGAATAATAATAAGAGAGAGAGAGAGAGATTCATGTAATATTTATATTGAATGAATAAAGATAGATGTTTGATGCGATGAGCCATGTGTATTCGGTTATTCGATTTATTTATGCTTTACTTTATAATTTGAACGTATTTACGGTCTTAATTTCCACATCTATTATGGCCTTGCATTTTAACGACAACCAAAATAATAAAGTGGTCACGACTAGATTTCATGAGAGCCTTTTGAGTGGACCCCAAAGAAATTAGAAATACTCCAAGATCTTGACGAACCGTGGACACAAATTTCGACTATTGGTTTGAAACTACACTAGATTCCTTCATTATCACGTCACAATTCAGGGTTGGACTAGCTTTGATCAAAAGAAGGAAAAATTTTACATGAAGCCGAGAGGAAGATTTCACAAACAAGTCCCAATTTTAATCTTCATTTTACTTAATGTATATAGGAAAGAATAATGATTATAAAGTGTAATAAAATCTAAAGCAAATTTAAAAGATAATATAAGTTGGACATAGAGTTGACGCATTCAACCTCCTCTCCTCCATCCTCATTTCGGGTGATGCCACCTGGAGGCGGTGACAACATATGTGCTCGGTGCACCTTAGAATTGCTTCTACGACTCTAAAAATCTACATGCCATCAAAACATCAATCCCACTTTAGTTGGTTGTCCTCATCCAAACCTAGTCTGCTATAATATATTGCAATCCTTATGCTAATAGGGCGAAGCTGCGGTGAAGGTGGCCCTCTCACTAATATACTAATGAATTGGTTGTAGAATACACATGTTTGTTATCTTTGATTTCGAGGTTGCCTTTACAACCTAAATCATACATACCTATGAATGCATTTTCAAATTGCTTCAACAACTCTAGAATCCCTCACATTTTAGTATCTCCACCTCCTTTTTTAATGCAAATTAATTACGCCAAGGCGTTCCCCCTATGGGAAAGGCCCTTGCGAACGTTTCTACGATTTGTGTTAAATTTGATGGTTTGACAAAAAATGTCTGGATGTTTTCGCATTTTTGACTATTTTTATCGGTTTTTGATCCCCATGCTCGACTTCCTTCGTGGTATGTTTGGCCTAGTTTGTTGGCTCGAACCATACATTTGTTTTCTTTGCATGGACTTGGCATTGTTGGTTTGTGTTTTTTCTCTTTGTAGTACCGTTCTTGTTGTTAACGTCAACACATGTATTGTATAGGTTACCTTACAAGCGGTTTTAGAAAAAATATACTTCCATGAGGTAAACGGTGTATGTTTTGTCTCTCTCAGCATTCAAGTTATGTTGTACCACTAGATTTTCATACGGTTTCCTACCTGGTTTCTTCCATTACTAGGAGGTTTTCTTTTGATTTTCCTCGAGCCGTGTCGCATGAATACTTTTATAATTTCAGGAAGTAACAATTTTGTGATACCTAAAACCATTATTGATTCTTGCAGTGGTTTTCCAATAGTCATGTCATTTTATTGATGGTATTGTGAGATGGATGTGAGAATGAAGAAAGTGTAGGTGGTGTATTATCTGAGCAGAGGCGGTCAACTTGAGCATCCGCACTTCATGGAAATCTCTCTGCCTTGCAATCAAGAGCTACACTAGAGAGGTATAACAAGAATTTAAGGTTAGGGGGCAATTTCTGCCTTTTCCTAGCAACATGTTCACCCTCTGTTAAATGACATGGCATTTGAGATCTGGTTTTACCAGGAAATATAAAGAAATATATAGGGGCATAATATATAAAAATCACTACCACAACACTCTGCACATCCATCTCGGTTCTCTCAATCAAAATCTCAGTGGTCGTTCAACCACCTTGATAGCTCGGCGCTCTCCCACTATCAATCACATACCTTATCGAGTGTACAATAAAAAAAAATTCAACAAAAGACCAACCAAACACCCGATGTAGAGTATGTTCAACGATTGGGGAAATGATGCAGAGTTTGAAAATAGACTCGATGCCAGCTTCAAAAGTAGTGGAAGAAAAATCTGCTAATGGAAAACAAGTAAGATCTTATGGATTTTTCCTTGTGTACATAGGCCACGTCTTCTGGGGGCTCCGAATATCGATATTGGTTTGCCCAAAATATTGAGTGATGCTTATTTTATATATCAATTTTCTAAGTTTTTTTGCATTGTGGTAATTGTAATCGGAAGCCGACATGTCAGATTTGCAGGATGCCCTGAAACATTAAGTTGGTTTCCCCTTTTCCTAATTTATTTATTTATCTGTTCATCAGGATTACAAAGGATAAGGGATTGCAATGGTGACTGAATTTGGTTTTACACATGAAAGTATCATTTGGCGTAATGATTTCAAGGCCTTATCATTGTGCTCATTTTGGGCATGCCCTGCAATTATATAATTCCATGTAATCACATTTGGATTTACGCCTAATGCCTGCATCTGATGGAACACCTTCAAGGCCTCATCGCCACACCCACTCTCAGCATTCCATGTGATGACATCTGGTTTAGTTCCTTCTAATTGCATTTGACATAATAGTCTCTGAGCCTCCTCAGGTATTTCATTTTGAGCAAATCCTGCAATCATTGCATTCCATGCAACTAGATTTCTTTCAGGCAATTGGTTGAACAAGTTACCTGCATCCTCTAGGTTTTTGCATTTAATATACATGTTAACAAGAAAAGTATGCACAACAACGTCCAAATCATATCCAACTTTAATAACATAGCTATGGACCTCTCTTCCTTGTTGCAGGTTCTCTAAACTGGCACACACCCGAAGAACAATAATGATAGTAACTGAACTAGGTATAATTTCTTCTAATTGCATCTGGTAAAAAGCTTCAAGGCTTCCTCAGCATACCCATTTTGTGCATAACCTGTAATTACTGCACTACACTTCTTTGGGGCATTTTGTTGAACATTTGGCTAGCAAACTCAATTCTTCGACACTTGGCATACATGTCCACGAGGGCACAAGATATAAAGGCATTTGATTCATATCCACTTGTAATCATATAGCAATGAATCTCCTTTCCCTGCCGCAGAGCTCTTAGGCATGCACATGCCTTGAAAACACTTACCAAAATGAAAGGGCTTGCCCTGATGCTTGTGGCATGCATTTCATTAAACAATGTAAGGGCCTCTGCATACTATCCCTGTTTGGTATGGGTTGTTATAATAGCATTCCACAAGAACACATTTGGGTTAGAAATTTTGTTTAACAAATGGTGTGCATCCTCCAAACTCCCAGACTTGGCGTACATGAGAACAAGATTTGTTTGATAAAATGTGATGTCTTGAGTCCCAATTTTGACCATGTAAGAATGGAATTATTTTCTCCGTGTATCCCAATTGAACTAGCTATGGATCCGGAATGATATAAATTTCTTTATATCTTCAATCATGTAATTTTTGTTTGTAAGCCGAATAAGCTTTAGATCTGGGACGATGTAAATTTAGAATAGTTACAAAAACAATACGAGCTTTTTGCAAATGTTTAAACTTGAGTGTGGCTAGAAACACCCTCACTCATTAACCTACATGTCATTTGTTGTAGGTGTGGCCTTCATGTTTGTAGTGATTTTAACAAAAAATTCACCCCAGGAGTAATTTTGATAACATGCATCGAATATTCAAGTCCCGTGAGCAAATAGATTGATTAAAGCCTAAAATTGTGTTTTTGGGGCCCCTCGGCTTCTTTCTAACTCTCCCATCCAAGAAGAAAACCCAACGAGTTAGAGTAAATGTGAAAAAATTGCAAAAAACCAAGCTTGGGGCCAAAAAATGAAGAAAATCGGCTAAGTCCTAGTCCAGGCGGTCCTTGGGACAGTTGGGACGTCGGGGCGCGAATCGGCCAAAAGCCGGCCAGGCGGTCTACGCAGCATCCGGGACAGTTGGGACATCGGGACGCGCGGGGCGCGAAAAGCCGAACCGGCCGAAAAAATGAAGAAAATTGCCTAAGTCTTGTTTCGCACGATGGGATAGTTGGAGCCAATGGAATCTTGCCACGTGGATTCGGCAAACAGGTTTGAAGCAAAGCGAGTCCATTCGGGCGGTTCGGAGAAATTTGTCCCAGAGCGATTTGGGACATCCGGACAAAAGTACGCGGGGACATGAAAAGGCGAAGTGGCGGAAAAGAGACAAGGAAGCCCACGGATGAATCGGGGACAAAGGCGAGAGCGTGACACGTGTCACGAGAGGGAAGCCGAATGGAAATTTTGCTAAGTGTTTTTGGCCAAAAATTTCAAAGGGCAAGGTTTGAAGGGTCGGCCCGAGCTAATAGACGTGGGACACGTGTCCTAAGGCGGGGGACACGTTCGGTGGGGAGTTCGGAGCGAGGGAAAGACTTAGGAAAATTTGACAAAGTCTTGGGCCAAAAATTAAAAGACAAAGGATGACCCCGCCCCTGTCCTCCGACCCGAGATCACGCCACGTGTCCCAGTGGCGGGGCGCGGGAAAAAAATGGAAAATTTTCCAAAGTTATAAAAAGTCAAAATTTTCAAAGGAAAACCCACGGAAAGGGAAGGAGAGAGAATTTCTCATCGATCGAGCACGACACGTGTCATCCAGAGTGGCGAGCGCGGGAAAAAAATTCAAAATCCATTTTGGCTTTGTTTTTGCCCTAAATCTTCAAATCGCCATAACTTTTGATCCAGAGCTCGGATTTTCGTGTTCTTTATATCAATGGAAAGCTGGTGAAATTCTCTACATGATTCCAGGGTCAATCTTGCATTTTGGTTTAGTTTGGAGAGAGAAAATCAAGAAACATCTCTGGCGCGTGGTAATGGCCAGAAGTGACGTTTCAACAACCAGTTTAATGCACATGGGTCGCATTCTTCTTGAAGATGGCCGATGCGCGTTTGACACAACCGGGTTTAATGCACATGGTCGCATTCTTCTTCAGCATGGCCAAAAGTGATGTTTCAACCACCGATTTTAATGAAGAATGCATTTTGGTCAATGGTTGGACTGCTTGCACGTTTTCCCACGTTTTCTCTCTCCTGGGCTCGACCCATGCATTGTAAAAAAGCCAGATTTGGCTCATTTTTAAAAGTGTTTTCATCTTTTCTGCTCTGCCCTCCCTTCTTTTCTTCTCCAGGGTTGAAAATGGAGTTCGAACCTCCTCCCTTGCTCTGTAATGGCGTTTTTGCCTTTTACTATTGAAATGATGTTCTGTGCAAACTTCTGAAGCAACAAAAACGTGTTTTGTGATGCATCTGTCCATCCTTGCTCATTTTTTTGCTTGTTTTCTTCTTGCCTCTCTTCATTGCAGGTATTTGTGCATGTTTGAATGTTCATTGCAGTTTGGAGCTGTGTTCATGGAGTTTTGGGACATTTTCTGTGTGAAATCTATCCTTGGGCTGTGATGCATCATCCATCCTTCCCATCGCTCACCTCTCCTTGTTCCATGGCAGTTTTGATAGATGTTCAACATTTTCCTTCTCTGGTGTATCACCGTTTTAGTGTAGGCTCTGTTTTTCCCTTTTCTCTCTCTCTCTCTCTCTCCTTGGCATGGTTAGATTAGGTTTAGATTAGCTTGCCTGCACTGGAATAGCTTGTGGCAGGTAGTTTAGGAAGAGGAACCAGCCTTCTCTGGAGATTCCTTTCTCATTTTCACGAGTCCCACACTCAAAGAAAGGATTCAATGTTGTGCAATCACACTGGATGCTAGAGTGATCAACCTAGAAATCGATCAACATCCGGGGTCTTTGTGATTTTGCACAACAATTTTGGCAGATTTGGCACGCCCGGTGGGACCTTAGAGGTCTTCCACTTCATCTTTTGCAGGTTGGTGTGTTCCTGTGAAGATTTCAGCCTTTGGAGGCACTTGCAAACACATCTGCGACTCCATCGATCAATAACCCATTTACTGAAGTTGCAGACCTGTTTTCATCCATTTCCATCCATATTTCTTTCCATCTCTTTCATTCTTTTCCATTCCATGAAGTTGTGCAATCATGACTTCATTTCCATCATGGAACTCACATTTACAACAACAACAATGTTTCCCACCTCCAACATGTTTTTTAAATCCTCCAAATCAGCATTTTGAACAAATTCAAAATCAGCATGCATACCCATATGAGCAGCAATGCCAAAATCAGTTTGGCTATGGAGCTTTCCAAGAGCAAGAGTATGCATATAATGAAGACAATCGAGATGCGAAGATGCTTTGGTCATTGGAGAAAATCCAAAAGATGGAGGTAAAGATGGTGCGATCCGAACAACGGCTCAAATGAGAGCTTTCAAAATTGGTTGCGGGACTCCTTGTCCATGGGAGGCCCTTTTCCAAGACACTTCACCCTCGGGAGAAGCTGGACTTCATGATGAAGATGCTGCCCCAACTTGCACAATGGGGCGAAATAGAGGCCTATACACTTGTTGTTGAACAACCTTGTCAATGGGTAAGTTCTACACCATCATCTGGTTTTCTCTTCCCATTACTCAAGCAACACCATCTCATTTGGAATTGCAATTCTAAACTCCCCATCTGCTTGTCCCAAATGTTGATCCCATGTCTCCACCTCTCGGTCTTCCACCACACCTCAATTCTTCTTTCCTTTTTCCTTCAAACAGTCATCCCCTCCACAAGAGCTAAAAGAAATACCCCTCCCCCAAAGAAACAAGAGTTTCTACTCCTCTACCACCACAAAAATTGCCAAATCAATTGAGTTATGACCCATCCCTCCTCTTGCATTCCCAATTCCATGTGGGGAAGAAGAAATTGCAAAAATCGGCCATGAAGGACAGCAAGAAGAGGAGCCCAACAAAAAAGAAATGACAGACAACTTGAGGGTTTGGGCTGCCAAATTTGGGATGACAAAGATCCCCTTGATGGTTAAACCTACAGAAGAGGCTAAGGTTGAACAAATGGTGGTTAAGACTGATTTTGTGGCAGCAGAAGAAGAGCAAAAAGAAGAAGTAGATCAGCAGTCAGTTTTCTCAGAAAGTAGTGTCCATGTTGGCACTCTATTTGAAGGGAATGCTGATTCAATTCAAGTTGCACAATCAGCCATAAAGGAAGAAAGCTCAGAAGAAGATCTTGCAGTCCCAACTTGTCCTCTAGAGCAGCAGATTGAAGAGTTTGACTTGACAAACTTCATGCTGGAGGAAGAGTTCAATCAAGAGCAAGATTGTCTTCAAACATTGGAGGAAGGAGAAGCTGCTCCAGATCCAAAAGAAGAGGAGCACATTCTAGTTGTGGAGGAGAAAATTGCAGATCCAAGGGCTTTGAGCACAAAGCAGGCTACGGAGAACCTTGATTCTTCTTTCTACTTCACCTCTCTCAAGTTCTAGTGCTGAAGAGGAGTTTGATCTCTCAAACTCAATGTTGGAGGGTGAAAGAAACCATGGTGGTCAAGTTATAGATCAAGAAGACACCATGGAGGAAGTGGAGCATTTGCAGCAGGACAGCCATGAGGCAGTTTATCATCAGATTTGGAGGACTGTTTTGATGGAGAAGAGCCGGTTGAGTTTCCACCATTCTCTCTTTCATCATCCACATTCCAAACACTTGAGTCTGCTGTCATGAAGGAGAACATTCATTTGCAGCAGCTTGCATCTTATAGCAGCTCTTTGGAACCAAGATTGGAAGATTTTAATCTTTCATGTTCTTCATTGGAGGAAGAGAAAGGACAGAGGAATTTCACCATTTCTTCCACACCATCCATTCGAAGGTCTACAAGAAGACTCCATTTTTGGAGTTGAAAATCAGAACTATGGGCATATCAAATGGATCATACCTTACCCAATCAAGTATTTGGCTTCATTGGAGCCAAAGGAGAAGTCAAAACCGAGTCATGCTTGCTTGAGCATGAGGGTGAGCTACAAGTACCAGGATCAGCTGTCATACCTCTTGATCAAATGCGAGCAACTAAAAGAGGTATTGAATTTGCCTTCAGCTGATACCTTGATGATTTGGGTGGAAGACCAGCTTCTTGTTGATTTTCCATTCATCCAATCAGCCATGTTCAATGCCAAATCAATTGCATGGCTGCCACTTTTGAGAAAGGAAGCTATTTCTCACAACCAATTGCAGGGTTTGTTTAGCTTGCCTTTGCTTCCAGTTAGAGTAGAGTAGGTAGGTTTGCTTTCAGTAGAAGAAGTGCTTGTGCACACTCTGCATGTTCCATTTGGAGCATGTATGATTTTCAGTTTTGTACATAGTTTTTGTGGTGCTGGTTTTGCTCTTGCACAGTCCATTTCAGTGGCATTTTGGTGAGAACGACTCCATTTCAGTGGGTTTCAAGTGGCTCAGAGGGAGGTTTTCAAAGTTCAGATCAGTTGTAGGTTATAACTCATGACTCCATGCCCAATGGATGCTTCAGGCTACTGATAACTTCATCTAGCAGGCAGATGACCCCGCTGAGTCGCCAAAACTGTTATCCAAAATTCACCCCCCAGGGTAATTTTGATAACATGCATCAGAATATTCAAGTCCCGAGCAAATAGATTGATTAAGGCCCAAAATCATGTTTTTGGGTCCCTCGGCTTCTTTCTAACTCTCCCATCCAAGAAGAAAACCCAACGAGTTAGAAAAGGTGAAAAATTGCAAAAAACCAAGCTTGGGGCCGAAAAATGAAGAAAATTTGGCTAAGTCCTAGTCAGGGCGGTCCTTGGGACGATTGGGACGCGTGGGGTGCGAATTGGCGAAAAAAAAAAAGCCTAGGCGGTCAGTGCATCCGGGACAGTTGGGACATCGGGACGCGCGGGCGCGAAAAGCCGAACCGGCCGAAAAAATGAAGAAAATTGCCTAAGTCTTGTTTCGTGCGGTTTGGGACAGTTGGGACAAAAGTACGCGCGGGATGCGGATCGGCCGGTTTGGCGCAAGTCAATCCATTTCGGGTGGTTCGAGAGATTTGTCCCAGGCAGTCGGGACAGTTGGGACAAAAGTACGCGGAGGGCGAAACCGGCCGGTTCGGCCAAAACAGAGGACTTTCGTTTGGGACATCTGGGCCAAAAATGCGCGCGGGATGCGTGAAAAGCCAAAAGCGAGAGAGCGAATGGAATCTTGCCACGTGTCTTCACCACAAAGAGGGACAAGGAAGCCCGAATCGGGCGGTTCGGAGAAATTTGTCCCAGACAGTTTGGGACATCCGGGCCAAAAGTACGCTGGGACGCGAAAAGGTGAAGTGGCGAAAAGAGACAAGGAGGCCCGCGGATGAATCGCAGCGTGACACGTGTCACAAGGGGAAGCGCAATGGAAATTGGCTAAGTGTTTTTGGCCAAAAAAATTTCAAAGGGCAAGGTTTGAAGGGTCGGCCCGAGCTAATAGACACAGGACACGTGTCCTAAGGTGGGGAGTTCGGAGCCAGGGAAAGACTTAGGAAAATTTGACAAAAGTCTTGGGCCAAAAATTAAAAGACAAGGATGACCCCGCGCCCCTGTCCTCCAACCAGATCACGCCACGTGTCCCAAGTGGCGGGCGCGGGGAAAAAATGGAAAATTTTCCAAAGTTATAAAAAGTCAAAATTTTCAAAGGAAAACCCACGGAAAGGGAAGGAGAGAGAATTGCTCATCCAATCAGTGCCCGACATGTGTCATCCAGTGGCAGAGCGCGGGAAAAATTCAAAATCCGTTTTGGCTTTGTTTTTGCCCTAAATCTTCAGATCGCCATAACTTTCGATCCAGAGCTCGGATTTTCACGTTCTTTATATCAATGGAAAGCTGGTGAAATTCTCTACATGATTCGAGGTCAATCTTGCATTTTGGTTCAGTTTGGAGAGAGAAAATCAAGAAACATCTCTGGCGCGTGGTAATGGCCAGAACTGACGTTTCAACAACCAGTTTTAATGCACATGGGTCGCATTCTTCTTGACATGGCTAAAAATCGACGTTTTCTTGGTAAACCGGTTTTAATGCACATGGGTCGCATTCTTCTTGACATGGCGAAAAGTGATGTTTCAACCACCGATTTTAATGAAGAATGTGTTTTGGTCAATGGTTGGGCTTGCACGTTTTCCCATTTTCTCTCTCTTGGGCTCGACCCATGCATTGTAAAAAGCCAGATTTGGCTCATTTTTAGTGGTGGTTCATCTTTTCAGCTCTGCCCTCCCTTCTTTTCTTCTCCAGGGTTGAAAATGGAGTTCGAACCTCCTCCCTTGCTTTGTAATGGGCGTTTTTGCCTTTTCTTATTGAAATGATGTTACGTGCAAACTTACGAAGCAACAAAAAAACATGTTTTGTGATGCATCTGTCCATCCTTGCTCGTTTTTGCTTGTTTTCTTCTTGCCTCTCTTCATTGCAGGTATTTGTGCATGTTTGAATGTTCATTGCAGGTTTGGAGCTGTGTTCATGGAGTTTTGGGACATTTTACGTGTGAAATCTATCCTTGGGCACATGTGATGCATCGTCCATCCTTCCCATCGCTCACCTCTCTTTGTTCCATGGCAATTTTGATAGATGTTCAACATTTTCCTTCTTTGGTGTATCACCGTTTTAGTGTAGGCTCTATTTTTCCCTTTTCTCTCTCTCTCTCTGTCTCCTTGCATGGTTAGATTAGGTTTAGATTAGCTTACCATCTACAAGGATGTGGTGATTCATCTTGTCATTAAACCTATTATCCAAATACGTATCTTTCCCTATCCAACTAGTAGTGTTTGTCCTCTGGTCACCATTGGATGTGGTACTTTTAATTAAGCCATCCTATTAATCACTTTGGTTAGTGTTTGACAACTGATTCCAAACTACTCAAAACATTGTAGGAAGTCGCTTGTTTTTTAAGTGCTACCTTGAATGGTGTTTTTGTACTTTTTTCCTGTGGTTGTGTATTTGTGGTTCAACCAATGGACATATTTTTGTTGGATCCTTTTAAATGTATTTTGGCTTTCTTTATTCAAAACAAGAACTTGTATATGATGTGATCCTATCTGATGCATCTTCATCAGTGACCTCATTAGGTGATTCTCTCATGGGAATTTTCAAAGGTATATTCAATATTATAACTTCTTATGTTTGTAATGGTTTCCGTGGAGGAACTCCCAACACCCATGATCTGTGTAGGAATGTACCATTAACTTAGGACCAATATCAAACTCTCAACTGTCCACCCACCCCTTACGTGCATATCAACTTCCTGACAATAACCACCTAGTGGTTACACCCCTAACACTGGACCATGATCATCAAAGTAACACTAGATTCACTTATGGTAATGATAATAATTACCCAAAAGAGTACATTGTCTCAATGTGTCTAGGAGAAGAGTAACAAGTTAACTATTAGAGAATAATTAACTTGATAATTAAATTGTTATGACTCGATATCCTACTAACAATATCAATCATTTCATTTGACAATTGCAGGGAACTCTTGCACATTGAAAAGAGACAGGATGATACTTACAATTTTTTGAACGAACCAACTGACCCCTAGTAATAATTACAGGAGGTATTTGGATGAATATGCAGATGGTAGCAGATAGATGTTACATGGAGCACAAGAAGCGCTTTTGATGGGCATTTATTTTTGAGATTTGGTGAGGTGAATTCACAAAACACTGTTTGACTGGAATGAGACTGGGACAATGTTGTGTCGGAAAAAATGCATCCTGCGAGTCTTCTCTATCTCAGAGTCTTCTTTTCTCAATGGATGAGCTGATTTTCAAGTAAACAATGATCAATTTTTCAATAAACAACCCATATTTTTTTCATATTAGTTCAGTCCACTCAAAAATAGATAAAAGTGTGCCTAAATTTTTTTTTGAAGGGGCTTTTGGACATTTTGTTCCTTTTCCACTTTCCCAAGAGGAATGTTTTCGTCAAAACTAAATCAATCCACTTCCGATACTTGTAGTATTACACTCTTATGTTGTTGCCAACACTAATTGTATAAGGTTCCACAAGAAAAATAGTTGGATCAAATGAAATCAAGCAAGCTCGTGTGGATATAATTTTTGCTACATTGGATGGAGAGCATCGTGTGTAGTTCAGACCAAGATAAACTTAATTGTAGATATAATTTCAGATAAATGAAAAGAATAATATGCTTACTGGGTTTGTGTTCTCTTTAAATTCTTTGTCATGTTGACATGCAAAAACATGAATTTAGTTCTTTTTGCAAGGCTTCAAATTTGGCACCAGCTAGGATCATATTAGGAAAGACTTCTCTCTTTACATCAGTTGATTGCATAAAAATGCTTATGAACAAGCTATGAATTATTACAGTCCATGAAACACAATTGACCGAGGCATTTTGACAAACATCAACAAGCACCATAAGAATATAGGTTATGTTTGAAATAATGGAAATGTTTTCATGTTTCATAATAATTTCTCTAGCAAATTCCGAAATTCTGCAACACTCTACTTTCCATTTTCTGAAATCTGCAACACTCTCACATAACAACCTTGCTTTCGGTTCCTTGTACATGTACAACCAGTTCTTCCTCTCCCTCTAATTGATTTCCACCTTGCAATCCACCATCCACTCCAATAGAACACCCCACATGTCTTCATGTATTCATGTTTAGTTCAAATAAAATAGTCCGCAAAAGGTTGCCACTAATGATATAAGATTTGCAAATGTATATCTACAAATTTGTATCAAATTTGAAATGTAGAGATAAAACCTTTAAATGTAATGTTTTATCTATATTCCTACACTTACAAAATCAATCACACCCCTTATCAATATCAACTACAAAAGTAACAAGAGCAACATTGTTGCCAAGTACTACCGCCGCAAATCGAAATGATGATGAGTGTATGGTACCAAAAGTGAATTGAATCTAAGTAACTCTACTTCATGGTTAGCTACTCAGGTCTTACTACCGCTACTAGGGTACATACAACAGTGAAATGCAAAGAACGAAATCTGATAGGATTTCACAAAATCGTTCCTTGGGTATGCGGATTATGCTGAAATTTCAAGTGGGTACTGAAACAAACTCTAAGCTGAGTTGACGGATTTGTGACATGATTAATGGGAGTATTTTTAACTTCATGTTTTAGTGTGCGGCATGTGGAAGCGGTTTGGATAGATTTGTGTATGGCTTTTGGACGGAGGAATGGGTAACCCGGTTTCTTAGCTACAGATAAAGTTGGTAGTGGCATCTCCAAATTCTTGTGAAATGTCATGAAATACAACCACAAACCTAGAAATGTGGGTTGTTGAGACAATGTCCAATCCGTCGAAATAGAGGAATCATATAGCGTTGGAATTCTGCAGCTTGTGTAGCGTCTAAAATCTCCTCAAGCTCTCCCAAAAATAAAACTTCCTTTTGACAATTTGTGAGACAGCTCACCAATGACATTATGTCTTTTTGTTTCCATGATGAAACGATAGAATATATTGTTGATTGCTTTTAGGATGAATGGACAATGTACCCTGAACTTACCATAGATGCGATGCAGTATAGTTTTCAAATATTCTCTCTCCCGAGGATCTTCTTAATCAAACAATTGCAACAATCTTAAGACAAAGGAATGATCAATATACCTCTTTGCAATCTTTGGGTCCGTATCTGTAGAGACTACATACTACGACAACAATTCATATACTATTTGCAAATGTGGCCAAGAAGGTTCCATGCATGGCTCCTTCTCTTCTAGGTTAAAGCTCTCAGATCCCGTGTTCATGAGAGGCAAGAGGCAAGCCTCGGAAAAGGTTTTCTGTGATCATTTTGGCAAGGTCTTCTTGTGAAGTTTCATTAAGTTTATTTGAACTCAACTGAATAAAATCAACAAGCTCAAGTAGGGTCTGTTGCTTAATGTCCTTCTCCCTCGCATTTTTGGTAGGATCAGAGAAATCAAACAGATAGGAACAAAGATTCACGTTCTTTATAAAGAGATTCAGTCTTTCAGATGCAGGAACTTTTGCTTCAACAAATTCGTAATTTCCAGTACAGAGTATTGTTGCCAAGGAAACGAAACCATGCCAAAAAACTCAGCAGGACATCCCTTGCAGTTTGGGCCGGAGGATCGAAACATTAAAGCCATGTCAATGTCAGAGGCGTATTTGAAGTTGTGTTTCCAGGCATCCTGAAGCTTGTGGTAGTTCCAAAGGCAGATTCACTGAATTACTTGGAACTGGGATTTCCTCTCTGCATTGCTATATGGCACTGTCTCCCCATCACCTGCTGAACCGGGTCCACATCAACCTCTTCTCCTCCCACGTCATCGTATTCCAGTACCAGTGAGACGCTAGGTGGAAACATGTTGCCATTGTGTGTGGCAATCGATCTCATCATGTCCATGGCTTCTTTCATCCTTCCTTTTACTGTGTACTATCATGGCAACTCGAAAATTAAGAGCAGAACGAAGATGACATAGGTAGAGCGGGAGGGAATCGAACTCGCGACGTACAAGAATCTCTAGGTCATAATAAAGTGGGATATGCCATTTCTACCGATTAACTCATCTGCAAAACTCGTTCAGTTATAATTATCTTTGCTGCGTTTTAGACCTTGTAGAACAATAGGTAATTCGTGAGTTCCAGCGACAACAAGATGAGCTGCACAGGGTCAAATCTCCTCCCAGTTTTTCTTATTTTGCTGTTTCTAATGGGTTTTCCTTCAGTCATATGTACCTACATAACATCTACCTGCAATAATGCCTCAACCTACACAGATGGCGATACATATTCCTCTAACTTGAATCGGGTTATCGCTGATCTGGTTCGTAATACGCCTCAAAATTCAGGATATAACACTTCTTCGGACGGCCAATCTCCCAACCAGGTCTATGGCCTTCTACAGTGTATTGGGAACATATCAGCAAAAAAGTTGTTCCACTGTTCTCGAGAAGCAAATAATTCTATTCATGAGGTTTGCGCGAATGACATAGGTGGGCGAATATGGCTGGATGACTGCTTCTTCCGCTATGACAACTCTAATTTCACTTCGAAACTAGATACCGATGGAAATTACCTCACCAACGTGAATAATGTCGCAAGCAATTTGGAGGCTAATTACAAGTCCATTACCACTGATCTTCTATCCAATCTGTCTAATCAAGTTTATAACGACCCTGCAAAAAAGGGATACGCTCTAGGTTCAGCCAATTTCTCCTTTTCAGACATTGTATACGGTCGAGTTCAGTGTTGGAGAGATTTATCCGTTAAGGATTGCAGAACATGTTTGTTCACGGCAAGGCAAACGTTGGAAAACTGCTGTTCTTCAAAACAAGGAGGTCAAGGTCTGCTTGGAAGCTGCTCAGTAAGATATGAAATATACCCATTTTTCGGCTTTACATCGACGCCCTCTTCGCCTCCGGAGGAATCGCCGCCACCTGCAACATCTACACCACCCACAGCAGCTCGCACTCCGAGCAATGGAACTTTTCAAGGGATATCAACGAGTAAGCAGTAGCACAGACACCTCTGTTTGTTTTCAGTTATGCTTTTGAATTGAATGATGCCTAGGGAATAACACGACCAGGGGTGAGATGCGCTCATTTCATTAATGCTACACCTGAAACTCTGTACATCTTGTAATAAATTGAATATGCAAATAATAAATTACAATAAATGTTATGGCATCATTTTTTCCTTGAAAATGCTGAAGGCTCCAATAACATCTCAAGTTTTAAGCCAATCACAGTGAAGATAAATCAAATTTTGTAATTATTTTGTTAAATAATGTGCAAGTTTACTAATATTTAGTATTGTTGTGAGAACTATATATTGATTTATGCAGATAATAACAATTTCTAATTGGATAAAAGGTACAAAAATTAACAAAGATTTAAAGAGATATGAGGCCTATAGTGACAAATGGGAGTACACATTGCATTAATGAGGTGGAACAATACCTCGAGATGCAACTATTTTCTTCCACTGACTGCCAATTCTTAGTTACGTTTGCTGACGCATAATTTTCCGTCACGTTATCACATGACCATTTCCGTCCTATTCTATAACCTTATTTTTTTCTGGTTTTTCTGCAACTCGCGGGCTTTCAATCACCAAACCCGTGAAAATTTGGGCCACAATTACGGACGAATCGTCTCATTTCATTATATTTCACCAACGAAATCAAATTCCTGTCATTTGTAGCTCCAAATTAAGTATAGATCCAACCAAAAACAGTCCGGAGTAAGAAATTTCGGTCCTTAGAGGTATGCTTTTTCGCAGTAATACTGATGCAGTTTTTGCCAAAAATAGAAACCTCTAGGCTGAGATACAGTTTAAATAACAGTTTGCAGTGGCTGGCCGTTTTGTTTTTCACTTTTTGTCAGGCCAGGGTTTGGGGAAAAAAACTTAAAAATAATAGGGAATTTTGATCTTTGTTGATGTTTTGGAAAGATAGGATTGCCGGATATAGTTTCTGTTCTGCGAGAATTGCACTTATTTAAAGGGGAAAATAAATTTGCTTTAAGGGACATGCAAAAGAGGGAAAATATTGCCAGAAAGTTAGGGTTTTGGCATTAAATGACGATTTCGGTTGGAGTTGAAAAAAAAAAAAACCCGTGAGTCCAGGTCTTGTGTCGGTCCCTGTTGGACACCTTTGACCTGCAGTGGAAACCCTATTAAAAGGAAATTTCATTTTGGTGTTTTTAAGAGACAATGGGCATAATTTGATTAATTCTGTGTTGGAAAATGGTGCAACGTGTAGGGGAATCGGAATTGATTTTGATTTCGAGCTGATAAGGCTCGGGGATCAAACGACATCCTAAGCCTATTAGAATGCTAGGGTTCAAAGCTTGAATGCGGAGGAATAAGTTGTAAGGTTAGAGTTTTAATTCTGGTGTTTTTAGAAGCCACCAGGATACTTAAGAAAATTTGGTCATTTCTGTCAACTGTGGGAAATGGTTGACGGGAAAGTGGAATTGTGGGAAGGAATTTGGACTAGCATAGAATTCTTCATTATGACGTCTTCTTTATAGTGTTGTGGGTTATGAAGGCACAATTTGTTCAGCTTAGTGTGAGTATGACATTTGGTCTGCTGGTATATTGGAACTGTGAGAAAGAAGTTGGAGTGGTGTTCGACATGTAGTTTTAGGTCCAAAGTTGTCAGCTGGACTGCAGAGCTTGTTTAATTATTGGTGAGTTCTCAGTGAAAAGCTTATGTTATTTTAATCATTGGAAGAAGTTGGAATAGCTTTGTCCATGTAATTGTAGCTCCTAGTTTGTCAGCTAAACCAAAAAGTGTATTTAGACATGGAGCCACTGTGGAAGCTCGCATACCTCCTTGAGCCGGCATCGCTTGCACTCATTTTCACAGCAGTTCTAGTTGTCTTTGCATCGGCCGGAGAGCTCTCAATTATGAGAAAGAAATGGAACGGAACCGCGACTTTTCGGAATCTTCCATTACTCTTGACAGTTCCCAGGCTCTCATGATTCCTGTTGCAAGCTCATGCAGTCTTCTATTGATGTTTTATCTATTTGCATCGATGTCACATCTTGTCACTGCTTTTACTGCGCTGGCATCAGCATCATCCCTTGCTTTTTGTCTCTCCCCTTATGTATTATACATAAATACTCAGCTTGGGTTGGTGGATCCTGTTACCCCGTGCTGTTGCCGAACAATCACTAGGATGCAGGGAATTTTGGCACTGGTGAGCTCAGCCCTGGTGATTTCTTGGCTTGTATCTGGACACTGGATATTAAACAATCTGTTGGGTGTTTGCATTTGCATTGCTTTTGTCAGCCATGTTAGATTGCCAAACATCAAAATCTGCTCATTGCTTCTCGTCTGCTTGTTTGTGTATGACATTTTCTGGGTGTTCTTCTCGGAGCGGTTCTTTGGAGCCAATGTCATGGTTTCAGTTGCCACGCAGCAGGCTTCAAATCCAGTTCATACTGTTGTGAATACGCTTAATCTCCCAGGTTTACAATCAATAACGAAGAAATTGGAGCTTCCAGTTAAACTTGTCTTCCCAAGAAATTTACTAGGTGGAATGGTACCTGGAAATACTGCAGTGGAATTCATGATGTTGGGCCTTGGTGACATGGTTTGTATTCCTTTGCCGATGTTGTGACATTAGTTTCATTATTTTGCAGTACTTAATATGCTGGGATATTATGGCTATTTCTGTGTGTTTGTGCGATTTCTATTGGTTTTAACTTTTGACTTTTCCAAAATTTGAACTCATGCATGATTGGGCATTTATCACCCTGTTTGACAAGACTGACGGTTTTTTTCCTCTAATTTCATAATATTTTTGTGTACTAGTTTATAAGAACTATAGTTTGATGTTATTGTCATATTGCTTTTTGGTCAACTGTTCCAGTGTTTTGTCTGTATATAATCACACACTTTGTCAGGTTTTGGATGTGACTGATGTTCTTCCTCTCTACTGTATTATATTTTTCCTGGTTTTGATATAATGTTTGACATAATACACATTCTGTAATAAACATATATCTTAGTGGTTAGTGAGATATGGTTCCTGATAACTATTGATTGCATTTGGTGATCTACCACATCTGCCTGCTGAAGGTTTTATCATTTGTGAGATAACCAAGATTTTTCCAACACTCTTTTCTTATCTATTTGGGCCAGCCATATTTTTTATAATACAATTGTCTAGTGCTTGGAATCTGGAACAGGCATCATACAAAATCAAACTGGTCAGGTACACCAACAACCGCTTTCTTAAGAACCTTCCACAGAGTTTGTTTCCATAGCTGTTGGCCAATATTTGGTGCCACTGTTCAGGGAGAAATTCTTCTTTACCTGCAAACCGATGTACAAACTACAAACTTCCAAGTAATTCAAAAATTGAGGTTCAGTCCCACTGTCAAACCTAGTTGAGGCTTAATTCTTTATCTGGGACCAAATGTTGAAACCTATAATATTTATGAGTAATAGGAGCTTCTATGGCATAGTATTATTTTGATATTTTATTTTATTTTTGTGGGAGTTTTTGCTTTGAGGACTATATTCCATGAGTAATAATTTCTCTATGACTGTTTAATTCATTTACATTGGTGGATAATCGCAAAGCAAGAGGACCAGCAAAGCCTACAAGCACCTCTAAGCATTTGTTCATATGGGGGAGGAATGGATACTTAAATAAACTCCAGTGTTCTGGTTTTCACCCTCTAGCCTCTGTTCCATTTAGAAAAGCTCTAGTTTGATTTTGGGTAGGTTTTGGACCATCTAGGAAACATGTCACAAGATTTCTGGCATATACTAAATACTGATAATTGGCATGAAATATTTGTGCCTTTTTTGATATTCAGCATCGCAATAGACATTTAAAATTGGAATGTTGCAGCTAGAAATGGAAGAATTTGGCTATCCTATTGCAATTGTTTCCTTGATTATAGTTGTTAGATTTCTCTTCATTTCATTATTGCATATGTAGTTTCCAATGAATGGATACGGATTTGTGATTATAAGTTATATGGTATATCTAATGACCGAGTCATCATCTTTCTCAAATGAAACCTTTACTTTGGTTATTGTATTGTGAAATAGTTTGGGTGCAAAATCAAATGTGTTTAGTAGTCAAACTGTCTTGTAGTTCACTTGATGTTCACCTTATTAAGGTTTTGGTCTGTTAGAATAATCTTTGCCAATCAAGGCAGTGGGCAAGATTGTGAGATGTTTTAAGTGAAATAAGATTTAATAAATTTCACTGTAGCCTTTTATAAGTTTTTATTTATTTTGGTGTTAATTTTGTTTAAGTGTTTGATACCTCTCAACGAGACGAATTCGAGCTATGTCATTGAAATGAATAGAGTGGTCTTTGGTGTTTGTTTATAAACATTCTTATTTCTTGTGTACGAGAAACGGCGTCTGTCCGTACATGCTAAAAATTACTTGCCGTATGTCTATTCCAGAACAGAAACAGTTTCTTCCCCTCCCCTGCCTCCGCCCCCTCCCCCAACTAAAACAAAAGTAATAAGAAATAATTATGTATTCTACAAGCTCACATAAACCCAGGCCAATCTTGGACCAAACTGTACGGTATTTCTCATTTCTGATCTTTTATGTAAATTTGTATACAGAAAAATCATGTGTTAGGTACCGTGTTGTGCTTGCCTTTTATAATGTTTTGTTTTATTTTGCTTGTTGATTTGATTGTATTCCAAGTTTTTAGTTTGACGATGCACTCTTTATGGGGCACTTTTGCACAGAGGGATGCTCATCTTCATACCTTAATCAGTGGGTCCCACAAGCTTTTCTTATTGACTTCTACTGTTTGGTGTTTTCTTGCTTGTGGAGTTTGGTTGCATTTAGTAATGGGCAAGTCTGTCATCTGTGGCTTTATGGGAATTGTTTGCAGAGAAATCAGCATCTATAATTTTCTGTATCCCTTTTAATTAATCTTAAACTGTTAGGCTGCTCTTTCTACATTGCTTGATTTGCACTGGTTTATAAATGGGAAAATAACTTTGAATTGATTGTGGGGTTGTCTTGAGCTGTGTTTTGAATGTCAGACGGCTTGCCTGAAGTATGGTTTGTTAAATTTCAATTAATATTTTTTGTATGATGAATTAACATGCAGGCAATTCCAGGGATGCTCCTAGCGTTGGTGCTCTGCTTTGATCATCGTAAGAACAGGGATATTGGTAATGTCATAGAAGGTCCATTTGCTAAGGGTCGTAAATACATTTGGTATGCACTTGCTGGATATACAGCTGGTCTTATTGCTGCTCTTGCGGCTGGAGTTTTGACTCGATCTCCTCAGCCTGCTCTTCTATATCTGGTATGTTTATAACCTTATAACTATTACCCTCTTTGAAAAATTAATGACCTTTTTGTAAGCGAGATATCTTGGATTTGGGCCATTCTTCTGTTCCAAATTTATAACTTCAACAACTGTATTCAAGATTGTTTTTGTCTAGTCATATTTCTAGATAAACGTCTTGCTTGAGCCCGATGTGCAATATGCTGTGAAATATAAGGCTCAATATAAACATGTTTTGGAGAGGTGGGCCAAGAATGGTATATCTCAAAAACTCAAGGGTATTGCACTGTTTTGTGATGAGTTTTCTGTCCAAGTAGTTGAAGGTGACTACAGTGTAATCATCTGTTTCATTGAACACAGGTGTCAGATCATAGGAATCATCTCATGGATATCATTGTTGTTCCCTTACATTGGTTTTCATCATACACAGTCCAAATTGGTTGAAGTTTTGATTTTGATGTTAGCATTGTACTTTTTTTTCAAACTTCAATTTTTTCATAAATTTATACCAATTGAAAGAAAAAAAGACTTCCTTAAGTAATTTTCTGTTCGCAGTAATGTTACTTTAGTTTTCATCACAGACTGTCCAAATTGGTTGAAGTTCTGACTTAGATGTTAACATTATATTTTTTTATTCAACCTTAAATTTTTTTATAAATTTATACCGATTGAAAGAAAAAGATTTCCTTAAGTAATGTTCCTTTCGCATGGATTGAGACTATAGTATTCTGACACGTTTGTTTCATTTTGTGCTCTGTTTCATAGCCATTTTAGAAATCAAAGTTTATTTGTGTCATCAGCGTTAATGGGTCCTAACAATTTGGAGCCCACAATGGGCAATAGTGGTTTGAGTCCATACTTGTGTAATATGTGGTTGCTAGAGGTTTTAGGTCCATGGTTTTGGTGTTTGACCCAATAGAGGTTTTGGGTGGTAAACTGTTATATGTATGTACGGAAATTAAGATGAGTGGAGCAATGCTGTTTTTTCCTATATTTTGTATGTACTCAATGTTAAGATGAGTCAGAGCTCATTGAGGAATTGGGATGATTTGAAGATATACTATGTGCTACACAGTGTTGGAGGTTATATCATGAATTGAAGGTTTGAGTGAGTGTGGAACGGTAAGTTTGCTGGCACTGGCTTCATTAATGTGAAGGAGGCTGAATGGAGGAGGTTATGGTGGCAGTGCATGGAAGAGGTTGTGGTGATAGTGTGGGTAATGCAATAATTTGTGTGCCCATGCAACCTTTGGGATGATACGAGGATATAGCTTGTGCCATCAATTGATGAATTGTTTGTTCATGATGTGAATTGAAGGTTTGAGGAAGCGTGGAAGAGATAGAGCTTAGTGGCCACTTCTTCATTAATGTGAAGGAGGAGGTTTTAGGTCCATGGTTTTGGTGTTTGGCCCAATAGAGGTTTCAGGGGCAAACTGTTATATGTATGTGCCAAAGTTAAGATGAGTGGAGTAATGATGTTTTTTTCCTATATTTTGTATGTATTCAAAGTTAAGATGAGGCAGAGCCCACAGAAGAATTGGGATGATATGAAGATATACTGTGTGCTATATAGTGTTGGAGGTTATATCATGAATTGAAGGTTTGAGTGAGCGTGGAATGGTAAGCTTGGTGGCACTGACTTCATTAATGTGAAGGAGGTTGAATGGAGGAGGTTGTTGTGGCAATGCATGAAAGAGGTTGTGGTGGTTTGTGGGTAACACAATAATTTGCACACCCATGCAGCCTTTGGGATGAGACGAGGATGTAGCTTGTGCCTTGAAGGATGAATTGTATATTCATGATGTGAATTGAAGGTTTGAGGAAACGTGGAAGAGATGGAGCTTACTGGCCACTTCTTCATTAATGTGAAGGTGGAGGTTTTGGGGAAAAACTGTTGTATGTATGTACCAAAGTTAAGATGAGTGGAGCAATGAAGTTTTTTTTTCCTATATCTTGTAAGTAGTCAAAATTTAGACGAGTCAGAGCGCATGGAGGAATTGGGATGATATGAAGATATAGTGTGTGCTATACAGTGTTGGAGGTAATATCATGAATTTAAGGTTTGAGTTAGCATGGGATAGTGAGCTTGCTGGTACTGACGTCATTAATGTGGAGGCTGAATGGAAGAGTTTGTGGTGGCAATGCATGAAAGATGTCGTGGTGGTGTTGTGGGTAATGCAATACTTTGTGTTCCCATGCAGCCTTTGGGATGATACGAGGATATAACTTGTGCCATCAAGTGATGAATTGTATGTTCATGACATAAATTGAAGGTTTGAGGAAGCGTGGAAGAGATCCAGCTTACTGGCCACTTCTTCATTAATGTAAAGGAGGATATGCGCAAGTGCTATGTTAAGACTGCATATAGAAGAGCTTGTGCACGACTAAAGCTGTGCAATGTGTTTGAGAGTTGAAAATATCTGTCAGAAAACAAACAAAAGAATACCATTCAGGTGATCGGCTATGGACTATTCTAGATTGCAGAAACAGTAGTAATTGAGAACTACAGGTTGTAACTCTTTCTGCTGATCTGTTTGTGTGGGGTGAAGGATGCACTTAAAAGGAAGTCATAGAGCTGCATTATATGCAGATTGAGAAGCAGAGTTTCGTGGAAAAATAGAAAAGCTCGAGTCTGCTAAAAATGTGTTGATACCTGTTGTAAGGTTTTGATTCTTTGTCAGGTTGGATTTAAACTGTAGTCACAAGGACACATTGGTTCAGGGATGGAGACCTTCCCTGTCCCAAAATTTATTGGTGACCATATTTAAATGTACTATAACCACACCCTTTATATGCTTTTGTGCTCTATTTTAATATGATATTCCTTTTCCTGTGCCTGTATCCTGTGCCTCCTAGTGACTATGGTTCAAATGAGAGGGTGAAGTTTGAGACAGCTATGGCTGTAGTGGTGATGGTCTAAGTCACAAGGTTCGAGTTCGAGTTCGACGAGAGGATAAAATTCGGTTGAAGTTCGTCATTAGATGAAGTTCGAAAAAAATTCGCCATTAAGTTCGACTAATATATAAAATAAAAAATTAAAATAATTATAAATATTTAAATAAATATAAATAAAATTAAGATTAAAAACAAATGAATTAAAAATAAAAAATAAAAACAAGGATAAAATATTAATAAATATTAAATATGTATTAGTAAAGATATATAAAACATATTAAAAAACTTATTAGCATCCTAGTTTAAAAATATATTTAAAATACGTATTAGTTTAAACAATAAAAAATATATAGGAAAATATTAGCATACTATTCTTTGGATAAAAAATAGTATATTATATAAAATATTTAAAATACGTATGGTTTATTACATATTTAAAAAGGTATTTAAATATATAAAACATATAATAATATGTATTAGTTTAAACAAATAAAAAAACTAAACTTTGAAAACTTTAAACAGATTGTAATTAACATATAAAATAAAATTATAATAATGAATGAATAATTTTTTTTTACAATAAAGCGAATGCAAGGAAAAGCTCTTCGTCGAACGATGAGCTCCTGTGGGCTGTGTTGGGACAGGAAACGCATAAAAAAATCCCTGCCATGCAACGTGAAGTGTTGAACCAGAAAACACAGCTCCTCACGCCGGGCCACATGACTACCTCCACGTCTGACAACGTGCACACCTGCAGAAACCCTCGACAAACTGAATGAATTTGGACGAACTTATGGTGCCGGATTTTAATTGCCGAATTTTGAATTTTTATGAAAAAATTGGCGACTCTAAAAATTGCAATGTGGCAATGGCAAATTGAGCGGCATTGCAGAGATGAAGCTTGTGCAGATAGGAGGATCTTGTGTCAGGGTGTATTTTTGCCATGGAAAAGTGGAAGCATGAAAAGTATTGGGTGTAACAGTGCAACGAAGGCTGACAGGACATGGGGAGGTGATGAATATTTTGCTTAAGTCAAATGTCTACAAAAACACTTCTTATAAATCAAATTTGCATCTGCCCTCGACTTCTGCATGGTGGGAGGTCTCAAGTGTAAGGTAAGGGCCTGCAGCTTCTAAATGTTTATTTTTATTTTTGTACATTGTAAAGTGAAAAGGAGGTTTTGAAATTTAAGAAATAAGTTTCGCTGCTATTCGTATTAAATGAATCCTGCAGTTGGCAGTTCAACACGGGAGCCTCTTTAGCATGCACCACCCCAAAACAAAGCTTTCATTATTTCCCTTGTGTACCTTGTGGGGTTGAAGTGGCAGGTCCCTAACCCCCTCCCCAACATCATTAGGGACTCTGCAGTTAATAGAATTTCTGCTTACCCAATGTTAGCCCCTGCATCAAGTTAAGGTGGTGCCAACTCAGTGACAATAGCCTGAACATGGTGCCGATCTCTCATTAATGTTTTAGAAAATGAAGTTCCGTCTTCTCATATATATATATATATATATATATATATATATATATATGAGAAGACGGAACTTCATTTTCTATATATATATATATAAAACTTCATTTAATATTCTTAGAGTTTTTCTATAATGAATTTCACAGCTCGTCCCGTTGGAGGTTTGCTTCAGCCCTCTCTCATCTGGTGAATTCATATGGCATGCTATGCTCCACGGTATGGAACCATCTAGCATGAATTTTCACCTCTTTCAAAAAGTAATCAAGAGCTATTTTTGCTCATTTGATAGTGAATCTAAGGCTTCAAATCCTTCTGAGCTCTACAGATGTATATATCTAACCTAACTTATAGCGCAAGTGATTCATTGACACAATCATGCGGCAATTGAGCTATTTAGCAACATTTTAAACTTGTTACATCCTAAAGGAATTAGTGATGCTTTATATTTATAATAGTTACGCTGAGAGGCATAACCTACAATGGCAGTAGGGTGGTGAAGGTTCCAATGTCGCCTCGTGAAAGAAAACCCAAACCAACATTATTTTTATCTCTTCTTTTTCTAAAACAATAATTTAGTTAGTGTTGGTCTAAGAAAATTGCTAAGTAGTAGCCATGCACTTTGGAGTTAGGAGTTGCGCGCAAGGGCACGCACGCAAGAGAGAGAGTGAGAACAGATAGTGCCCGAAGGTATGTGCACCATGAGGTGACAGGTCAGTGCGCAAAGCTGCGTGCATGCATGTAGAGGATCAAGGACTTGGCCGATTTTCCAAGAGGGCTAAAAATAGAAAAAGCAGAGTTGGAGTGCTGCTTAAGCAAAGTCTGGAGATAGACAAAAGCAAGATGACTTAGCGGCCAAGTAAGGGCTATAATTGGGAAAAGCACATGCAGAGCAAGGAAGAGGACAAACACATGGAGAAGGCTAATAATAGGAATTAAAACAGATAAAGTTTGAAGCTATTTATAGCGTAGGCTATTATTAGGAAAAACATGTAAGATGTATTTTGGGCATGCCTATTATTAGGAATGTGCATGTAAGCGGTGAAGGGAAAGTCCCCACCCTATAAATATAAGTCATACTTCATTGTAATAATGGGGTCCTAAAGTTCGAATACTAAGTCAAAGGTTTTGTGGTATACCAATGATGATAGTTTACATGCGCGCAGGTCCAAAGTGCATTGATGTAATGGATCGTAATGTATTCAACTTCTATGTTATGTTATGAATTGTGGTTATAATGGATAATTGTGTATGAATTGCAAAGATCTCTATGTTTGAACATGGCTTGATGGGTATTCAGATCTTAATGTTCATTATCTTTGAATGATTTCTTTATTATATGTGTTGCCATCTCTTTATGGTATGATGTATCTACTTGTATGAGTGGTTGAATGGTTAATAAACATGCATGCTAACATCTTGATAAGCATGACAAAGGAGGGACTGGCGGTCGCGCGTGTTTCCAGTGTGAGCTTCCAGACTTGTCTGGATGAAGTGCCAAGCGCATAGCTACTTTAGAGGGTAATAAAAGACTACATTTTTGGTTCCGTTGCCGGGACCTCTTTTCAGTCTGTCTACCAAGATGTTGCATGGAGATGACGTTTACCGTCCTTGGAGAACATTGAGAGCTAGATAGAAGATGACCAAGACACTTTTGCACAGAGATATAACACTGGACCTGACTTTAATGCACAAAAGTGGGTGGAGGATGACCTATATGTCTGCCTGTATGAGATGTTCTTCAACTTCTTCCCAATAGAGTTGTATCAGTGGTTAGTAGCTTACGCAGTAACTAGGTATCCGACCAAAGAGGACGCAAGCTTGGAGAGGCGGGGAAGATTATTAGGCACTTTCGATGGATGAGCCGTGGACTAAGGTCGTGGATCGTTGGTGGGAAGGTGTGTTGCACAACTATACTTTGAGTACGCAATTTCAACATATTCTTGCCCGAAGGAAGCATAGTTTTGGTTCTTGCGTGAGCCAAGAGGATCTTATTTACGCACAACACCTTTAGCTATCAAAATCTTGATGGTGGAATTAGGAATGGAAATATTACCTATGGCGAGCTAAAACCCCACCGTGCGTAGGGGCAGGAGTAGGTTTGGGAAGGATGGCGGCAGCCTAGCGGAAAGAAAGACAGAGAGAGGAAAGACAACTCAAGTATAACGAGGCGCGACAAGAGGGTAGTTGATGAGGTGCTTGAGGTCGAGAAGAATGATGACTACGAAGTGATGAGAGCCCCGTAGAAGACGAGGGACCGCAGGATCATGTCCTTCCAACATTGGGAAAGCGCAATAGAGAGACCCTTTCGACCTCTGATGAGAGTGAGTTTGAGGAGAGAATGAGAACCGCGGGCATGCATCTGACCCAACCTAGCTACCTAGCCCTTACGCAAGGTGTTTCGGATCTAGAGGTAATTATAGAAGAGCATCATAGTGAAGGCGAGCAAGGAGGATCTCCACGTTGGGTAGAGACACAGGTAGACATATTTTAGTTACTTTTCAAGAAGCGCGACAGATCAAGGACATGCATATGGTCATACAGTAGAGCACCAATGTTTGGAACAAGTACTTTTGGAGGTATTTTCTCGGGCCCATCATCGTGACAATGTGGGCGTGCACTTGTTGGAAGCGATCGATAGTGTAGCTATAACACATACAATGGGTGTCTAGTTCAAAGACAACGACCGGGACATAAGGAAGTTCATCAACAGATCATAGGTCATGCGGTAGGAGGCTCGGGAGGATCGGGATAACCTCTCGCTTAGAGGGGAATCCTAGCGGAGGATCAAGTTCTAGATCTGGCCCCACTCCGGGACAAGGTCCTTAACCACCGCCATTACAACCACAATCTCAACAACCACAACAACAGACACCTCAAGTTTTCTTTGAGATGTCTCTTCACTCACAGAGTACGAGAGGTGTGGAGGATGTGACAAGGCATGTGCACAAGTGTGAATTGTTATGGAGAGCTAAGGGCATAAGAACCCCGATAGAAAGGTAGGTTAGTTTGTCACCACACTTCAAGGGCGCGCACACAATCGCATAGGAAGTATAATCCACATCGATCATACAGTGGATTATGATGTGTTGCGTCTTTATTTTTTTGGCTGAATTCCACATTCTTGAGTTTGAACTACAAAGTATCGGTGTGCTTAAAGGACATCAAGCAGGGCTTATCTAAAAGTGTGAGGGACTATGATGCGTGGTTTAAAACTCTATTGTCAAGCTATCTTACGACATTCATCGAGCCAACTTGCACAATGGTTCATTGAGGCTTGTTGACTCCGTTTTGAAGGGCCTTATCACATAAGACATTTACTAATCCGTGCGACGCTTTGGAAACAACTCTACACGTTGAGGTAGTTGGGAGTGCAAACACTGGAGTGAGTCCTTTTCTTGAGGTGCAAATAATAACTATGGCCAAACAGTGGAAAAACTATCTCGCGAATTCGGCACATGAGACATGTAGTGGGTTATGGTGCACCAATTGCGATGTGGAAGGGCATACTAAGGATAGTTGTCCATGTAGAAATGTGTGCACATTATTACAGTCTTGTGAGATTTGCCACAAGAATCATGATGTCCGGAATTGTACCCTCTTGTAGCGCGCAACAATGAAGAATGTCTCTATGTACTGCAAGATTTGTGATGCACATACCCACGATACACCCGACAATGGGGTTGATCGACCATATTCATGAGGCATGTGAGTCTGAATTATGAAAACCACCGTGGCCAATAGCTCTAAAGCTCGGGAAGCCCAACCTAATGAAGGACACAATAATGGAGATGGTGGGTTCCGGGGTGGATATAGGAGCAGAGGCCGTGGTGGTAGAGGAAGGTTCACACGTGGAACTGCTATACTTGTGGGTCTCCAAATCATTACTAGCGCGAGTGTCCCAAGAATCAGGTATGTGCATATTGTGGAAAGCCACATAAGGTTGAAGACTTGCCTTGATCTTTATGCTCATATGTGCAAAAACAAGGACAAGGGCATAAGGTTGATCAAGGTGCAAAGCACGCGAAGAAGGAACAATGGACACCTAAGAAGGTTTACAAGCGAAACTCGCTATACTTGTAGGTCTCCCAGATCATTACCAATGCGAGTGTCCCAAGAATCGATATGTGTGTATTGTTGAAAGCTACATAAGGTTGAAGACTGCCCCGATCTTTATGCTCATATGTGTAAGAACAACAAGGACAAGGGCACAGGTGTGATCAAGGTGCAAAGACGCGAAGAAGGAACAATGGACACCTAAGAAGATGGCTGATCCAAAGCTCCAGCCTGTGTTAGTCACTACGTGTTGAGAAACAACGTGCGCGCGTGAGCCTCTTAAAGCAAAACCTCTCATCAGGAGGGAGGAGATTATACATGTTAAGTATCCATATGTTGCTCATCAAAAGAGGTCTACCAAGAGACCATGGGAGTCACGAGGGATTTGCAGGGTGAGATCCAAAGGTGCACAAAGGAACAGCGCGCGAAAGGAACACACAAAGAGCATTGAGCTTCGATAGAAGGATGTTGGTGACTTGAAGGAGGTCCGTAGGATGTTGCAGCAGCGGTAGAATATCGTCCTCTTGTTAGGAGAATGGTTGCGAGAAGGTACTGCGCGCTAAACTAAGCGAGAGTGCCGATTCTTCATGCGAATTTGCCACCATAGGACCACGAGTATGACAAGGAAATTACATTGGATGCAAAGTGATGACGGTTGGGTGGTGAGCAATATTCGATTGACACAGCGTAGAGGTCAATGATTTAACTTTGGATGCCCTGAACCAAATGGGAAGACCACAATTGAGTCATCTTCTAATGTGTTGTATATGGCAAACAAGACAAGGCCATATCTATTGGTGTATTCAAGGATGCTTCAATCACTATTTAAGGAGCAAAATTTACAAGTGATTTTGAAGTATTGAACCGGGCCGAGGCGATAATTTCCCAACACTTTGCTTGGGCGTCGCTCATCTTATATGCAAATTGAGACCATTAGGATATTATTGGTAGAATTTACGGCCGCACACCATAAAACAACACCCTATCACCTTCGAGCAAATGGAACTGCTTGAGGCCTTCAACAAGATATCGAGCCACACATTGACTAAGATTTGCGACATTGGAAGGAAAGACTGGGATGATAAAGTCTCTGCTTTGTACTTTGGGCATATAGGACAACCTATAAGAGGTTGAATAAAGCCACACCCTTTCAGTTGGTGTTTGGTGCGGAGGCTATTCTACCAAAGGGAATTCATGCGACATTCTCTCGCGTATTGCGCACGTAGGAGGTTTGGCTGATGAGCAAGCACTTGAAGAGCACATTGATAAACCGATGCGGTTGGATGAAAGGCGCGCCATTACCGTGATGGAGTTAGAAGACATAAAAGGTTAGGCGTAAGGCATTGACATGACATACATATTAAGGATAAGAAGCTTGAAGTTGGACAAATGGTTGTTCTTTATGACTCAAAGTTTTTGCGCCACCTTGAAAGCTTAAAGTGCATTGGTTGGGACCGTATATTGTGACTTATATACTTGATTAAGGCGCTTGCTAGTTAGAGGTGCTTTGGATGGGACACGGTTGCCTGGTTATTTTAACGGGAGTAGGCTGAAGCCCTACTATAAATAAGTCTTCTTGGTGTTTGTAATAAAGCAATATTGCCATTTATATTAGGTTTCCTTAATGCATTTCCTTTATGTGTGTTTCCTTTCATCGTTGTTATGCTTTGTCAATTTAGTTCAGTGTTTTGTGTAATAAGCACGCTTGCGCGCTAGAAGATGATTACTATTTAGTGATTTCATGCGTAGAGGACTACGCATACCCTTAATGTGGGGTCGAGTGTATACAGGATACATGGGCCAGATTTGAATGTTCTTTGAAAGATGGGTATGCATAGAGATGTATGCAGTGCTTGAAGAAAAGGTGCGAGATAGAAAAAGGTTGCTCGGAATGAAGACCACGTATGGATGGACGCACAAAGTGTAACGCGAGGCGAAGTGCAATGAAAGGGAAACTACTTAGTGAAAGGCGTAGTGGATAGGTACTTCAGCGCATGAAGGTGCACGGAAGGAGGTATGTGGTCGAGAAGTAGTTATGCGCACTGAAAGGTTATGACTGGTCGTGGAAAAATCGGTGCGAAATCTAAAGAAACACCAAATTAATGTTGGGTACGGTGGTAGGTGGAGAGCAATAAATGTGGCAAAATTTTAAAATCCTATATAAATCGGTGTTGGGAAATCATTTTTACCCTTGTAATTAAGAATTCGAGCGAGTTGAAGAGCGAGCTGAGGAGTGAGTTGTGACGTGTGAAGAGCTGCAATACCAATCTGAACCAAATGGATTTGTGAAGTTATGCACAGGGTTTTCTTGCGCTCCATTGGAGAGAAGTGTTTGAGCAAAGCAAAGGCATGTGGGGAAGAGAAATCGGCTGGTAGGGTTCAAGTTTAAGCTAGGGCATGCGGAATCGAGCTAGGGCACGCGGATTTAAGTTGCAGAGCTCGAATCTATTGAAAGAACACACCTTTATTAATTCTATGGCACCTAAGAGAGCACCTAGAGCGGCCACAAGGGGAAGGAAGCAAAAGGAAGTCGAGGTTGAAGTGGAGGACGCCCCTAAAAGCCGTTTTCGGAGATGCAACGTCTAGAAGGGGTTTTGATGGGTTGGGGCCCAGGATTCACACATTAGCCATTGCAAAGTAAGTGATTACAACCACGAAACAAAGATAACAAGGATGAATTGGATAAGTTGCTAGTGGTAAAGACAACAAAGAGAATAGCGGACGACATAGTCATGTGTATGATGATGCAAGCCAAAAATTGTTGACAAAGGTGGGAGTTTTGCAGTTGTATGAATTTCCTTACTTTAGCAAACTAGAGAAGTTGTACCAGTGGTTGATGAGTAGAGTCCATGAGGACTTCTTTTATTTTGTTGGGCGACAGATGAGGATTACCGCGCCCTTGATTGGGAGATTGACAGGATTGAGGAGTTCGGTCACAGAGCTCAACAACGACCTCACCGACAAGGAGGCGATAAAGCAACAAATAATGCATTAGGATATACGAAAGGAGGGCGCAAGATGGATATCCCTAAGTTGCAGAAGTATTCAGTTGTTCAGGTGGCGACGCACCTCTTGACTAAGTTGAACAATCAAGAGTGCTGGTCATAGGTAAACAAGGCATGGTTGCATGTAGCAAAGAAGATGACAAAAGGAGTAGTGTACAATCGGCTGGTTTCATTGTTGAAACCATTATTGAGGAGGCGCACTAAGGTGAGAAAATAAGTTTCGGCGTGATCCTTTTGTCACTTGTCTTTGTAGAAATTGGAGTGCCCAATGGGCCAAAGGATAAAATTTGGCAATATCTTGAGGAGAAGAAATCTCTAGCAGAGAGATTTGCTAAGTACACATGTGATGGGACCATGAGTGGCCCCTTTAAGCAGAGAGCAGAATTGTGGTATGAGTGCCTTTGCATTGGATTTGAGGAGGAATGGAGAATACCCAAGGATCTACCTTCGGTATTAGATAAACAAGTACAATTTGCAGTGTATCAGCACTTTTGTATAGGGCGCTTCGGGATGAAGGATGGGAAGTGGAGCCCTTGGTGTAAGCTCCCTTATGCCTTCATCGTGCGCTACTTCCGCATTTGTACACTAGTTTTTAGACGCGCGCCGGTTACTTTTCAATGTAAATAAGGTAGACTGTGACTACCACACGCTAAGGAAAACTTGTGTTTATCCAAGTAAGTCTGCATATATTGAAAAATTGATTTCAGATGATATAAATATTAAGGCTATGAGTTTGGCTGTTGGAAAGTTGGGGACAGCCCTTGTTTATATTCACCTCAAGCCAAGATGGGAAAATGGAAAGTATGTTGAGATTGAGTTTAAGCTCCTTGGACCACCCAAGTGGAAGCATATAGTTGGTACATTGCAAAATGAAGAAGATACCTTGCCCCTTGGAGAGGAAGAAGGAGAACTGCAGGAAGAGAGTGGTGGCTTGGAGCACAGGGGTAGAAAACAACCTACTATTGGAGAGAAAAGAGAGTGTGAGGTAACCCCTCCACTGCAGCAAGAAGATGAAGTGTTGGAGACAAAGGGCGTTGTGGAGATAGATGTAGAGTAGACTACTGAGGAACCTCAGTTTAAAAAAGTGCTAAGAAGAACAAGGACTCGGGCGCGGGAACTTCATAGCCCCTCGGGAGAGTCTCTTAGGACTTCACCATGAAATTAGAACCCGAGAAGAATAGAAGGCGCAGGTACATTCCTAGGTAGGATGATGAGGAAGATAAATATGATGGCAACGCACGTAAGACTCCAACGTACACCGAGGATGCCGGAGCCTCGGGAGGGAGAGTTGAAAATAATGCGGAAGAGTCAAAGCAAAAGGGTATCGACAATGGCGTTCTGAAGCGAGAGATGGGAGAAGATAAGGGCGAGCCATTAGGCACGCCTCATACTACACGAGCGGCGAAGAACCACCGCTGGATTCGGGTGTGTGCATTCCTAAAGGAAAGTGCTCAGAAAAGGAAAGGAGGAAGAAAATTATGAGACACCAGCAGTTGGATACATTGATGATCCGACCAAGATCATATGTGCAAGGTTCCAAATCACTTTGGAGCCCAAGGACCTCTATGGCTGGGAGTTGATGGATGCAGATATGACAGCTACGCGCACACGGAAACAACTATCGTGGAGCATGCAGACTCACATGGATGAGCTTGACTTCGATGTATGTGAAGAATCGTGTGTTTTGCGCGCAGATGAAGAAAGCACCACATTCGCGCCATGTAATTGTTAAGCTTCTTGTGATGTCGATGAGCGGAGTTAGCAACACATTGACAAACGTATCTGCCGAGGTTGCTTGCGAGAAACATAGACAAAGCGACAACTATTCGGGCATTGTTAGATGATAAAAAGGATACATATATACTTGAGATAGGATACATATATTGACAAATGTATCTGCGAGAGGAAGATGAGGTCCTTAAAGCAATGAAGAATGAAACACTTGGACGTGTGGAGAGGCTTACTTTAGTGGAAGAAAAGCGTGACGCACTTGCAGCCGCCTAGACCCACACAAGGAAAACTCATCGCGCGGAGGATGGATATGATGGAAGGAATGGTCTCAAACATGGTTAATATTCTCGAATATTGCGAGAATGAAAGTGAGAACATGACTCGCGATGAAATGGAAGTCGTGGTTGTAAACATTCCGATAAAACTAATCAAGCGGTGAGTGATCGGAACGAACTAAAGGCGTAGATCAAGAATGAATATCCAGAGTTAATTATGCCTCGTAGATGAGTAGAGCGCCTAAGTATTTCTTCATTCTTTTGTACAATTATTCTTTGATTCCTTATTCTTTTCATGGAGAGATAAGTTGTGGTTACCCATTGCAGGGCGTGGCAATCGATTAGTGTGGGGTAATGTTGGGCTGATGAATTGCAGCCCAAGTATGAAGACGCAGAAGGATTGGGCATGCGGGCACATGACGTGTAGGTGCGCGCGGAACTATAGTGAAATAGGGCGCGCCCAGAACAACATGAAATCATGACTTAGCCGTTTTCCAAGTTGAGGCTAATTGTGGACATGGAGTGCGGAGCACATTTTGTAGAAGACTTGAAGAGCACGCAAAGACTATTTTGGACAAGTAGGAAATCAAGCGCCATGCATAGTTTTGAGGCTATTAATAGGATTAAATTGTAGTTGTATTATTAGATAATCTATTATTAGCGAGCTTGCATGCTTTTGTATTTATCATGTAAGGGCACATAAAATGTAGTCTTATTTTACCCACCAAAAGCCCAAGGCACGCTGGCACATCACCTAGGCAGAACCTGAGTGCTCACCCGAAGCATGCAAGGGTACCAGTCCCTCTTTTATGTGAGCTCTACCAAGGAGTTAGCATGATGAACATATATATACTCCATATTTATAACAAGCATTTAAGTATATTGCAAAATATAAGCTAGATCTAGATCTTTAACTATTAGGCATGAATAATCAAACAAGAACCATAATCAGATTTACCATACAAAATCCATGCTCAGTTATATCAATCACCAATATCCAGCCACAAAGATCCATTATATTAAATACTTTGTAAAACACGAAGCTTCATACATACATAATATAATCACCATAGTCATGTGCGCTCACAAATTCGCAGCATAACACTAACAAAACATGGAACCTGTCTAAACCATGCAAATCAATACATATTTATAGGGGTGGGGACTTTCCCTTCACCGCCCATGCACCTTTCAAAAATAGGCTACATGTTAATAATAGCCATGCGCCCTTACATGATAAATACAAAAGCATGCAAGCTTGTTAATAATAGATTATCTAATAATACAATTGCAGTCTAATCCTATTAATAGCCTCAAAACTATGCATGGCGCTTGATCTTCTACTTGTCCAAAATAGTCTTTGCGTGCTCTTCAAGTCTTCTACAAAATGTGCTCCGCACTCCATGTCCAAAATTAGCCTCAACTTGGAAAATGGCTAAGTCTTGATTTCATCTTGTCTTGGGCACGCCTTGTTTCACTATAGTTCCGCGCGCACCTACGTGCCCCTGTGCCCGCGCGCCCAACACGCCTTCATACTTGGGCTGCAATTCATCGCCCAACACAAACAATGCGACTTGCACTTCAACAAAAGATATATTAGCTTTGAGAACAAGGAGGAGCGTGTTGCCATACCCATGGATGATGTGAAGGCTGCGCCCTACATTGAGCCGGTAAGTAAAGAGGAGCTCAACAGGATTTATGCACAATCAATGCGCGACCACGAGAATGTGGAACCATCTAAGAAAGGCGTACTTCAGTGGGAAGACACAACTGCTTAGTAACACTACTAGTGTTGCTTGTGATAATTGAGCCCATGACACGTATGAAATGATCGGGTGTGAGGTAAGAGGAAGAGTCACTTGGATGATCAGGCCGTGCATGATTAGGTGCTTGGGCAAAACTCAGTTACCTAGGTATGCTGGGGAGGAGAAACTCGACTCATTATTGCACAACATGGAGGACCCATTGAAAGAATGAAGGAGACAGAGATGGAAGATGGTCTATATCTTGCGTGGAACGCATTGCTTGCTGGTGGGCAACACACAAAGAACTCGTTGGGCGGAGCGAGGTGAGAGTAGCCTTCTTGACGAGGTTCACTAGAGCAATGTCCCCACTCCCGTACATGGATATGATGGAAAGATCCCCTGCTTTAGTACATATCCATAATTGTGAGAGAGACAAGGGGGCGCAGGGCGAGGAAGCTTTACCACCATCTCTTTGGGTGCATAAGTTCTACTCTACCTTGCGAGGATGTGCACGCGCTTTGTATGTCCATGTCGAGTTAAAAACAGAAACCGTGCAAGTTGTGCGACTTGTTGAAGGTATTGTTCACACTTTTTCTAATAAGCCACTAGTACATGAGGCCTTGTAGATTATGAAGCACATCACTCTGGGAGATAGTGCAAGGGCGAAAGAACTCATGGTACAACCAATGTTTTCAAAACCGTTGAACCGTAATCGAACTCGAACCGACCGGTTCAACCGGTTTGATATATTTTTGCATTAACCGGTTGATAGACAGATCGTTTGACTGGTTTGGTACCAAACCAGTCAAACTGGTCTGGTTTTGCTATAAACCGACCGAGTCATGCCAATTTGCAAGTATATGATGCTGTTTTTAAAAAATTGGAAACTATTAATTTTTTACCAAAGAAACAAATTCCTCTTCCGCTTAGTAAACATCACAATCCTGTTTTAAATAGGAAAAGATCAGGAATGCACATTCATAAATATGATGGTATTTTGCTATCCAATACATGTTATTGTGTCTCACGACTCTACTTTGATGTCTATGACGCATACCATTATCTTAGACTCGGGAATCAACAAAACGAAAATAACCAGTCTATTGTATACTTATATAACTTTGAGAAGAGTCTCTATTCAATTTCCCAAAGAGTATAGTTAAGTTGTGAGTTTTGGCCACTTGGGAAGAATAGAGTTAAATTGTGAGTTTGCACAAGATCCCATGTTTCGTGAAAGAACTAGCCATAGAAATATTCAATATCTCTTTGTAAGAGAGAAGGTTGCACTAATACATGAGTAAGCTTTGCATATTTTGTGTGTAATTATTGGAATCATGGTTTCTAATCTTTCAAATATATTGTTTTCATTAAAAATATAAATTTGTGTTTTTAGTAAACTAGTTCATAAAGTTTTAACCGGTTTGGTTCAACCCTTGACTAGTTTCGAGTCCAGTTCCGATATTTAAAACATTGGGTACAATTGTTAGGAGAACTTGATATTAAGGCGCGCGAGGATGTTCTAGAAACAGAGAGATACAATTGGGCCACGCTGAAAGAGAAGGAAAAAGGGAAGTTGGTCTATCTCATTGATGATGAAGAAGTAGAAAACCGGATATTAGCCATACAAAGGGTGCGCGTAAAGTGATGGATTCTGCAAATGAAAAAGCTCGTGCATGCCATGTTCCTATGAACACTAATAAGGTTAATATAGGGACTGATGATGCGCCTAAGGAGGCTATCATTGGAGACTATTGGTCAGAAGCAAAGGTAACAAAGATCATTGAGCTATTGCACGACTTCTAAGACCTCTTTCCTAGAGGTTATCACGAGTTAAAAAGAGTGCACCCCTCATTGGGAGAGATGAAGATTAAGGCGGAAGAGGGTGCGTGTTTGGTTCGAAAGAGGCCCTATAGGATGAATCCGAACCTGTGCGTGAAAGTCAAGGAAGAGGTTGACAAAATGCTTAAGTCAGGAATCATCGAACCAATTGAGGAATTTGAATGGATCAACCCCATGGTAATCAACATAAAGAAGGATGGCCGGATCAGGATATGTGTTGACTATAGGGTACTTAACGCTTCATGTGTTATAGATCCTTTTCCTACACCATTTACCGAAGAGATCCTTGAGGGAGTTGTAGGGCATGAAATTTATTCATTCATAGATGGATATTCGTGGTACCGTTAGGTCCGCATTGTCGCAAGGATCGAGTAAAGACCACTTTTGCCACCGAATGGGGAAGTTTTGCATATATTGTCATGCCTTTTGGATTGAAGAATGTGTTGACAATGTTCTCACGCATTGTTGTTCGGGCATTTCGAACTTTATCCACACATGTTTTCGCAGTCTATCTAGATGATTGGACCGTCTATGGATTGGTGAAAGATCACTGTGATAATTTGAGGCTCATGTTTGAGAGGTGCGAAGCGGTAAACATTTCTCTCAACATTAAGAAGTGCATCTTTGCTACACCCTTTGACACTCTACTTGGGCACATAATCTGTAAGGATGGATTGTTGGTAGATCTTGCTAAGATTGCAATCATTTTAGGACTGGAAGAACCTACCAATCAAAGTGAAGTGCGCGGATTCTTGGGGCATACTGGTTATTACAGGAAGTTTATTAAAGGTTATGTAAAGATTGTCATGCCCCGGAAGAATTGCTCAAGCCAAAGGAAAGTTTTAGTGGGTGACGCGCAACATAGCTTACCGCCTCACCTATCTTGTGCTTTCCTTATTGGGACAAGCCTTTCCATGTACATGTTGATGCTTTTGGCATGGTAATTGGCGAAGTTCTAGTGCGACCAGCAAAGGAAATGTTGTCCACCCTATTTGTTTTACAAGTAGAAAGTTGACACCAACAGAGCAAAACTATACAACGATGGAGTGCGAGGCATTATCCATGATTTACGCGCTCCATAAATTCAGAGTAGTACTTATTGGCCACATCATTTATCTTTTATACAAATCACATGGCATTGAAGTACTTGGTCAACAAACCTGTTTTTACAAGGGTGCATCTACCGATGGATACTTCTTTTTAGGAATTTGACTTCAAAGTCATACTGAAGCCTGGTAAAAGTAATTTGGGACTTGATCACTTGTCTAGGATTAACTATGGAGAGGACGCGCATAGATTGAAGACATTATGTTAGATGCCTAGCTGTTTAGATTGAACAGCGTGCCAACAGATTTAGAGAATATAATAGTATTCTTGCGCTGACAAGACTTACTCCGAAGAATGTAGACCTTGGAGAATAAGCAATTTGCTATTCGAGCCGCACCATACTAGCTCATTGGAGGAGACATGTATAAAATGGGTCGAGATGAGGTCTTGTGCAGATGTGTTTTGGAGCATGAGCTCAAAACCATTATGGAGGAAGCGCATGAGGGATTGTAGAAGGACATTATGTAGGAGAAGTGACCGCGCGCAAGATCTTATTAGTTGGTGTATGGTGGGAGATGTTATATAAGGATACCAAGGCTTTTGTCAAAGCATGTGATCATTATGAGATAATTGGAAAGCCTGGAAATAGAGAGGAAATGCCTTTGAGGCCTATAGCCATCGCGAAGCCTTTTATAAAAATGGGCAATTGATTTTGGAAGACCTATTGCACCACCTGCGTGTAGGACTCCGTAGTGCACTACATCATCACATGTACTGACTATTTGACAAGGTGGGCAGAGGTTGCACCTACAAAAGATTGCACAACAACAACAAGGTTCCTTTGGGAAACATTATCAACAGGTATGGATGTCTATTAAGCCTAACCAAAGTGATAGAGGAACTCATTTCTTGAATGAGACCATTAGAATTTTATTGGCAGAGTTTATGGTGGCACACCATAAGACTACCCCTTATCACCCTCAGAAAATGACACTGCTTGAAGCTTTCAACAAGATCTTGGGACAAACACTAACAAAGATATGTGATGTTGGAAGAAAGGATTGGGATGACAAGGTATCAACTATTCTTTGGGCATACAGAACAACCTATAAATGGTTGAACAAGGCCACACCCTTTCAATTGGTGTTTGGCACAGAGGATGTAATGCCTGTGGAGTTTATGTTGCTCTCCTTGCATATTGTACGCCAGGAGGATTGGGCCGATGAACAGTGTGGATGAGCGGTAGCGCCATTGTGCGTTGGAGTCGAAAATGAGAAAAGGCACGTCAAAAGGCTTGGCATGATAGAACACATCAAGAACAAGTCTTTTGCAGTTGGAAAGATGGTACTTCAGCGTATGATTCTAGGTTTACGCGCCATCCATGAAAGTTGAAAGTTCATTGGTTGGGACCCTTAGTAGTGACCAAGATATTGGAATCAGACGCATGTCAATTGCAAGTCTTTGGATGGCACCATATTACCCGTTACTTCAATGGGAGTAGGTTGAAGCCCTACTATAAATAAGCTTCCTTATGTTTGTAGAAGACATTATTGCTACTTAGCTTAGATTTCCCTTTGATGTTTTGTTTTGTTGTAATAAGCGTGTTTGCGCGTATGAACCGATTACTACGTATTGAGCTGCTGCGTGAGGACCACACATACTTTTAGTGTGGGGTGAAACGGGTGTGATTGTGCACAAAAACAATGTGATGTTAGTACTTGTATTAGAGCTGGTTCGGGGTGCACGCGACAATTTTTTGTAATAAGGGTGCTTATGGATATGGACTGGGTATGTGCGAGAGCGAAAGAAAGGTGTTGCAGGTGTTTAGGAATGATGGTGCTTAACGAGAGTTGCTCGGATTGGGAAACCATGTGAGAATGAGGCCGCATAGTGTAACGTGAGGGAGGCATAATAGGACAAACTACATGGTATATGACACTGAAAGGAAGATGCGTTGTGGTGCGGGGAAATGCGCGCAAGGACGCGTTTGTAGTCTTGGAAGTAGGGCGTGCAGAAGGTTACGATTGCGGTGCGTGGAAGAAAACATGAAAAAAACGCGATAAGCAAAAAAACACATTAAATGCTTTGAAGCGGTGGTAGGTAAGGAGCAATTAATGCATCAATTTTTTTGAAAAACTATAAAAGGAGTGCAGGCGAGTTCATTCTTACCTTGCATATTGAAGAGTTCGAGTGATTGAAAGAGTGACTAAGTGTGAATTGTGTTTGTGAGTGCAAAGAGCTTGTGCGAAGGAGATTTGAGACAAACCAGAGTAAGATACACACGACTGAATTTGGAGCTCCTTCGGTGGAAGTGAGAGCGTGGAAATAAGGCATGGAGGTTGACAATAAATAGAGGTTGAGAATCGAGGGTTTACATTGCGAGAACTAGGGTTTTAAGAAAAGTGAATTCGCAGAAGTCTATGTTGCGAGAACTAGGGCACGAGGTTACGTGTCGCAAACCATTGAACAAGGCAGACTAGACAAGGACTTGTAAGAGTTGAGCGCACGATGGTTGTAGCACAAAAGATTGGGCAAGTTTTATCAACACTTAGGGCACAAGTTTTTGCAAATTTCAAGTTTGAAGGTAGAAGAAATTTTGAAGATTAACAATGGCACTAAAGAAAGCAACTACAATATCACCCAAAGGAAAAGGTAAGGGCAAAGGCAAAAATAAAAGCTTGAGGTGGACGATGCGTCGGAAGAGTGGTTTTCGAGATGTAATACCCTAACGCAGGTTGTAGTAGGGCAGCCATGGGAGTCACACTTAACAAAGTGCAAGATAAACAACTATAACCATCGCTCAAAGGCACATGAAGCTGAAATAAACAAGGAGGTGATGAAGAAAATGGACCAGAGGACTACAGAGGGGCAATTGGTCTATGATGACACAATACGAAAGACTTGGAAAGCGTTGGAGTCCTTCAATTATATGCGTTACCCTTCTTCGACAAGTCAGAATGATTGTACCAATGGCTGATGTTGCGCGTTCATGAGGACTACTATTTTGCAGGGAGAAGAATGCGCATTACCGCACAACCGATGCCCGAAGGAGCGTTACGGGCTTGCGCAGTTCGGGCTTTGAAATAGAGCCAAATTTGGAGGATGATACAGAGTAGAGGCCACTGCTTCCGCGCTTAACTATCAAAGAGGAGGCCATGTAATTGACATTGTAGGTATCGGTGACCTAGGCATGAGAGTTGCCACACGCCTTGTTAGTTGCAAGTTGGGCGCATCTCGAGAGGTGGTCATAGGTAAATAAAAAGTGGTTGGATATCGCTCACAAGATGGTGAAAAGGCGATGTACAACATTGCAGGATTTATTGTTGAGGGCATAGTGGAGGAGGCACGCATGCAAGTAATCAAAGGTGAGAATATAACTTGGGGCGACATCCTACTTTTGATTGTCTTCTGGGAGATAGGGGTACCGGATGGGCCTAAGGACAAGGTTTGGATATATCCCATGGAGAACAAGTCCTCTGCGTAGAGGTTCAGCAGATTACACATGTGATGGAGCCATCAATAATGCATATAAGCTCCGGGTGGACAAGTGGTACAGTGAATGCACGAAGCATTCGAGGATGAGTGGCACGTACTGAGGGAGATGCCCTCGATTTTGAACGGTAAGGCGTAATTTGCAGTACATCAACATTTTTGTTTGGGAAGGTTCTACATGAGTAATGGGGAGAAAGGCCCATGGTGCAAACTACCATTTGCCTTTACTACTAGGTACTTCCGAATCGGTGAACAAGATTAGGGATGCGCAATGGGCTTAAATTTTGATGCAGATAAGGTAGATGTTGAATGCCACACATTGTGCACCAAGTTTGTATATCCTTCCAAGTCGACATATGTGGAGATGATGGAGTCTGACAATATGGATATTACTAATGTGACTTTGGTAGTGGGAAAGGAAGCGCCGTGAGTTTTTGTATATCCGAGGCCTAGAATGAAGAATGGAAATTATATCGATGGAGCGGACCATAGCCTCCCAAAGCTGCCAAAGGGAAAACAAACCATGGGCACAAAAAGAACGCTCGAGGAGATCCCTCCTAGAGAAGGAAAAGGATGAGGGCGAGAGAAGAGGACGATGTCACACTAGACCACAACTATAGGAAGAAGTTATACAGTAACGCACAAGACAAAGCCAAGGTGCGGGGACTTGAGGCAACAAAGAAGTCACCCAAAGTCACCCCAACAAAGCCAAGCCCAGAAAAGAAGACAAGTCCTCCAAGAAGGAAAGGCGATAGTTGGTGACCACCGAGGAGAGCGATGAAGAGAAGTTCGAGGAGGAGGCCGTGCATAATGAAGAAGCTCCACCATCCACAATGTAGATGAGGATGAAGAAAAGCCTAAGGATGAGACTTTCTGACATGATGCGAGAGGTACACAACGCGCGCAAGAAGGCCCCATTGATCCATAGGGATCCAAATGACTCTACTTCATCGATCATCAAATCGGCATGAAGAAGGAAAATAAATACGGAGGTTCTGTCTTTATAATGTAATGGCGCGCTCAGTCAGAGCGGCGATTCTGTAACCGCCACCCAACTAGGGCGGCAGTCCTTAGACCGCGATCTGCATTGGGCGCGATCCCGGCTCTTTCGGACGAAAAAATAAAAACATGAAACAAACAGTCTCAGAATTTGAAAGGTTGTCTGTGTCTCTTCTCCTCCATGACCTTTCCCATTTTCCAAAGGCACGGAGGACATGAGGAAGGCTAGAAATATATGTTTGTAGAAGAGAATAGGATCATCGAAGCATGAAAGAAAGTGAGCAAGAAGTTCTTAGTGCTTTGGAATTGTGTTTTGTAGAAGAAAGGAGTGTTAAGACAGAGCAAGCAAGTAATTGAGAGGAAGTGTGAGATATTATCTACTTCTCATTCATACTTATTGTAATTTCTGTACTTATTGTTTGAATTGACCAATAAAAATGGGAAGAAAGAGCAATTGCCCTTCTGACCGGTTTCTCCTCTGGAGGTTTCTAGGATAAAACTTGTTAGTGTTTGTGAGTTTATACTCTTTCCTTTCCTGCAATTGTTGATTCTAAGCACAAGCAAAATTCATTCACTAGCTATCTCTGTCATTTTCTAATAGAAGGTGGAACAACAACGTTTAATTTGTGATTCTATGGATGATTCCAAAGTTGAAGAGTTTACGAGATCACCCATAGGAGATGAAGAAGAAGAGCAAAGGAATGAGGAAGAATAGCCTACTAGAGAGAACTTGGACGCCATAGGTGAAGATGGGAGTAACGTGCAAGTCGTCAAATGTTGAGACAAGGATGCCCAAAGGAAAGCACAATGGAGGAAGGAGGGAAAAGGAATGGATCTCGCAAGCAACCCGGATGAATTATATAGATGATAATATAAAGGTGCTATGAGCAAGATTACGAGCACAATGCAAAACAAGGACCTCTATGGCTGGGAGGTAATTGATCCTGAAGGAACGACAATGCGCACTAAGAAGATGCTTTCGTGGAGCATGCAAACTCATATGGAGGAGCCCGAGTTCGAGATTAATGAGGCATATGCCAGTGCAAATGAAGAAGGTACTGTACAATCCTCACAACTATCAAAACCACTGAGCTGATTGATGAGCTGATCAACAATGCTTTGAATAGGATGGCGCTTGAGGTAGCGCGCAAAAACTTGGACAAGGGGGCTACTTATCGAGTATTACTGGAAGATAAGAGAGATAAGGAACAAGAGGTCCAATAATTCACGAGAGGAGTTAGTAAAGGCGGAGAAGCGTGCAAAATACGCCTTAAACAAAGCTACTCATATTGTAAACGCAATTACAACAATGCGCCCAGACCTAGTAGAGAATGCTAAGGATGAATATCCATCGGAATTTCACTACTTGGAAGACTTGGTAAGGATGTTGTTACATGAAAAGAAGTATGCACAAGGGTCGTCGAAAGAAAAGTTGGTTGAGTGAGAAAAGAATAAGGAAGCAGTGACGCACAAGATAGTTGAATATAAGGTGTTGAGCACCATGATCAAGGAAGCAATGAAAAAGGTAGGGTGCACGTTTGATAACTGTCAAGACTTTGATCCCATCGTCAAGGCGCACACTACTTAGGAGGAGGCCGAACTTAAGCGAGCGCGGGCCACCAAGAAAGACAACAAGGTTGGGTGAGAAGAGATCATGGCTGAGATTGCGCGGAAGTGGGATTTGCTTAAGGCCATGAGAGACACACTTGAGGTAAGACTCAAGGAACTTGGCTCATTGGTTGCGCGGAAGATGGATGCATTGGAGGGAATGACATTAGGCCTTGCTGGAATTATCAGGGAGTTAAAGCAAAATGATGAAGGAATGACCCCTGAGCAAGTGTCGGATATTTCCGGACCGGTACAGATGCAACTCGCTAAGGACCTTAAAGCGTGGGAAGAGTTGGAGAATATCCTGAATACGAGTTCCTAGAACTACTCCAGCCACCCTAGGAATAATTTGAATGCGCGCATTAAGAAAATTGATATTCTTCGATTCACTAGGTATATGCCCCACCATTCTTTGGTCTACCATTTCTTTATTCTTTGATTCTTTGAAGGGCGTTCTTCGGATACAAGTATTGCCGACGAACAATATCCCTAGTGTGGGGTAATGTTGGTCTACGAAAATGGCCAAGTACTAGCCATGTGCAGGAGTTAGGAGTTGCGCGCAAGGGCACACACACAAGAGAAAGCAAGTGAGAACAAATAGTGCGTGAAGGTATGTGCACCACGAGGGACAAAGCCGAGCGTGTAAAGTGCACGCATGCATGCAGAGGATCAAGGACTTAGTTGATTTTCCAAGAGGGCTAAAAATAGAAAAAGCGAGTTGGAGTGCCGCTCAAGCAAAGTCCGAAGATTGACAAAAGCAAGATGACTTAACAAAGGCTATAATTAGGAAAAGCACATGCGGAGAGCAAGGAAGAGGAAAAACGCATGGAGAAGGCTAATAATAGGAATTAAAGCGAGAAAAGTTTGAAGCTATTTATAGCTCGGGCTATTATTAGGAAAAGCATGTATGATGTAATTTGGGTATGCCTATTATTAGGAATGTGCATGTAAGCGGTGAAGGTCAAGTCCCCACGCTATAAGTATAAGTCATACTTCATTGTAATAAGGGGTCCTAGAGTGCGAGTACTAGGTTGTAAGGTTTTATGGTATACCGTGATGATAGTTTACATGCGCACAAAGTCCAATGCACCGATGTAATGGATTGTAATGTATTCAACTTCTATGTTATGTTATGAATTGTGGTTATAATGGATAATTGTGTATGAATTGTGTTGGTGCCCGTAATTGTCGCCCTTTTTATACGATCAAGCATTACATGCCCGCTGTTTAAGCCCTTATTCTTGATTTTTAGGTCTTTGGAAGTAAAGGTAGTAAGGTTTTTGACATGTTGTGGGAGCAATCAGCTGTCCTTTACGAAGTGTGAATGTGGGGTGTGAATACTTATTTCTTCCCCACACTTGAGACAACGAAATGTTTTGGAAGTCACAAAGGCATTGTGGATTGTTTTCTGCTTTTGCCTTGGTATATGTGCGAAGAGTGGGTCTCATACTTGAACCCGAGATGTAAGGGAGCAAAAATAATTGCTCGGGAAACCACAACAATGTCAAGGTCCGTTTCATCCCCAAAGTGTGCAAAGGGGACGGTGTGACCACGAGATTTGATAATGTCTTCGGTGACATGGTGTAGTTGGCCTTTGGGGCTGGAACCAAGTTTGCACTCCACCCCGCTTTGAAGGGTTTTAAAGTTCATACCGCGGGCTCGGGTGCCCGGTTGTGTGTTGGATAAATGCTCATTGGTGTGCGGCTATGGAAAGTGTGTGTGTACAATAATAGAAACTGTATGAAAGAAAGAATTAAGTGTATGGACTTGTTCGCGATGCAATGACTATGATAAAAAGATAACATATCCCGACAATGTTCAAACAAAAGAAAGAGAGATATTCCATGCATTGAAAAGAGAAATAAACAAATTGGAATGATGAATAATATAAGCAAAGTGGGGTTCTATTACAAGGGCCTCTCGCCCTGGAAAATATATGTATACACACAAAAATGGAAATACAGGAAGTTATATTGCAATAGACAGATTAAGGTTCTATGACTACTATCTCGCTAGGAAGGGTTGGCACACGTTTCAACAACTGGTCCTTGCGATAAACAAATTCTTCATGGGCCACAACGTTGAAGACAAATTGGATGTCCCCCATTAGGCCCCGCGACATCCCCTTCTCTAGCAACTCTGGAACTCCCACCCAAGGCCCATCTAGGATGTGGGTGAGCTCTCTTTTCTTCTTGAGTGAGCTCACCCACTCGGAAAGGGAGAGCCCCCCCTCTGATGTACGCTTTGGTCTTCTTTCCGGTAGAGTTGAGTCATGGGAAATTGAGTTGCTCTGTTCAAGGACCTTCTATCATAACTCTTCTTTTCTTCGGAGGAAGGGCTTGGGCGCATATCGTAGACCGTATTTCAGCAATGCGCAGTCTCGGGGTTGATAGTTGCTTCTCTGTTTCACTTTCATGAAAACTTGGGGTTCTTCTTTTAAGATGAGCGGTGGGTTTGGCATTGGGAGCTTTGTGTTCAGCGAAGGGGATCGTAGTAGACCTTCGAAGATGTGCCATTGATCATCATGCACATGGGGACAATGATGAAACCATTGACTTTTTAGGCATCTTGTTTTCGAGGCAATGCTTGGGGCGGATGAGGTGATAGTGCGAGATTTGAAACAGAGAGAATGAAGCACACATTTCAGCTAATCTCTTCAAGAATGACAGAACTGGGAGGTTTTGGGATGAATCATTAGGGGGATTTGCTTTGGCGTTGGGCACACCGAGACATGCAGGATGAAAACTTTGTTCGGACTCACCAGTTGGAAGAACTTGCCTAAATCGGGAGTTTTTCCTCGGTAGGACTTGCTCCTAGAAATGAAGAAGCCATGACAAATGGATTATTGATAGAGACGAGATGCGGAAGGCTCTATGGAAATTAGGTGGTAAATTGGTGGTCCAAAGAAATCACGCTTAAATAGGTATGTCTTCTAAGCCGACGTGTTTAGGAAACTCATATCACCATCAATGTCGTATCCTATCCGGATCGGTGGGCACATGTGGGAGTTATATCGATTCATTATTTGTGCGAAGCGTGTCACCGGGATGGAGTAAATATCCGCACCTTTGAAGATGTCTTGTCAATTTAAATTTACTAGCCAAGTCACATTTATTCATATATGGAAAAATTGATATTAAATTAATGTGATGTGGAAAAATAATGCCTCGTCATTATTAGCATGATGGTGACAGGGTAGCGGCGAATAAAATTGAGGGTTGTCGTGGATGTAGATTCCCCATTATTCTTTGGAATCTCCGTGTGGTAGCTTGAGCATGAGGTTGCTAGAATCGGAGGGATATTCTGTAAAACCCTAAAATGGATAAGGATATATGCGAGGGTTTAAGGTTTTAGATAGGGAGACGGTTTTTGGAGGGAGAAGACTCCTTGGAGAAGTTCGAGGATTTTGAGGTGCATAATTTGACCATGGAAATTTGCACTTTCGTGGCATAGGTGTTGTGTGTTTCTCATTTGCCTAGAATTTATGTTAAGGTGATTGCCCATGTACAATCATTAACAAGCTTTGAGAGCATATATATATGTTTCCCTTGTTTTTTCCAAGTGTAATGGATTTATCATAAATGGTCTACTGTAATTCTCTTGGTTATGCTCTTCTTGTGGAATGATTTTGTGGGTGAAATAGTGTCTTTTCGTTAGGATCTTGTGCAGGTTATGGCTGTGATTTTATGTGAAAATACCCTATTATTGTTTAAGTTTTGTTAGGGTGGTGTGGGAGATTGATATCCTTTGGGGGTACTTTAGGATGTTATCTTCTGTACCTGTAAAATTCCTTACTAATTGAGCAATACTAGGTGCTTTGTTCATTTATCTTGGGGCCCCTTGATTTAGAATACTCGACATAATTTCGCGCACGGTGATTTAGCTTCAGGGGTACTAAGCTAAATTATCAAGGATCGGGATTGTATGTTTGCCTAGAGGCTCCTCGCGATCAATTCCCTGTGAGAAACCCATTTCACAAATCCCCCATCTTCGTGAAATAGTAAGGGTGGGGTAACAATTTGGTTGATATGTTTCTCGACCCTCTCAGTTCCCTTTGAATCCGGGTTTTCCTCTTTGATACCTGTCACCACTTCATAAATTTACACTAACTTCTTCAAATCTCATTTGTGTGGATCTTGCCTTATTTGTTTGTTTTACACAGATTTGCTTGTGAAAATACATCGACGACCTCCCCGGACCCCTTTGCCCGATCTCTGTGCCACCGTACCTCCCTCTCTCCCTTGGGGTGTGATTTGGGAGCCAACAAATTGCAAAGTTCTCCGTGTCTAGACATGGCTTGATGGGTATTATATTAATGTTCATTATCTTTGAATGATTTCCTTATTATATGTGTTGCCTTCTCTTTATGGTATGATGTGTCACTTGTATGTGTGGTTGAATTGTTAATAAACATGCATGCTAACATCTTGATAAGCATAACAAAGGAGGGACTTGGTGGCTGCACGTGCTTCGGGTGAGCTTCCAGACCTGTCTGGATGAAGTGCCAGCACACATAGCTACTAGAGGGCAATAAAATACTACAGTTGCCAACTAATTGTTTGAAAAAATATATTTTTTTATATAAGATAAGATAAAATTAGAAGTTAACCAACAGAAAACATAAATGAAATTCCAGAAAAGAAAAAGTGCAGAGAAGAGCGCAGATCACAAAGGAACATAACAGAGGAGTGAAGAAGAAAGAATATCAAAAGGTATTCTTAATTTTCAATCCGCTTTTCTTTTGTTGGTATACAATCTACCTTCTGGCCTACATTACTTCCCAAATCTTGGCGATTTGTCTACAAATAAAGTAATGTGGTTGTTTTCTACAAGGCTGTCAGCCACGATGTTTTAATGGTATTTCCTAGTGATTTACATAAAAAATTGGAAGAGGGAGAAATTTAAGAAGGATCACAGGTTTTGATAGAATATGGTTTTACAACAGGGACACCTTGAAGATAGTCTTTGTACAGAGTACATGCAAGGCTACCGAAAATAGACACAAGGGGAATTTTCTTTATAAGAATCGATTCACATAAATATTTGGGAAAAGACATACAAAATGCATGTACCCTTTACTAAAGTTAATTCATCTTCCGTAAAGAATTATGGAAGATGAATTAACTTTAGTAAAGTGTACATGCGTTCCATATGTCTTTTCCCAAATATTTGTGCGAGTTGATTCATATTCCTTTGACTAAGAACAATGTATTAACACTTTTATAATTTTGTGTAGATAAAAGGAAAATTGAATAGACATTATTCTGTTATTTCATTCTTAACATAAAGGAAATTTGTACCATATAAGAGACTTTGAGGAGATTTCTAATTGAAAAGGAGGATAGTTTATCTTTATCTATTTAACAAAACATAATGGAATATTAGTGGGAAATCACATTGAGGCTACAACATAATTAAATTGTAGAAGTAGTTGAAAGAAATATATTAGGAAGGAGACATCTTAATAAACAAGCACCGTAATATATAAACTTATGAGTGCCAGACCAAAACTACCGACAAATGTTATGGCCAAATTCTATAATTATTCCGAAATTTGGATGATTTTTAAATGCGTTGTTTATTGTCATCTAATGTGATGTATGTTACTCATTTAAAATTTTATGATCTCTCTCAGTGTCTTTTACATAGATTTATCTAAGATAGGTATACTCGTAAATAGAACAATTTTCACACAAACTACCTTTTTCTTAGTCTAAATGCATTAAGATAGGTTCATATTTTTGTCTCTAAATCAGACATATTTTAAGACATCTGATTATTATAATCCATGGTATGTTTTATTTATTTCTTTCTTCAAATTAGATAAAGTATCTATGGATCTCGTCAGTGGTGTTTTTCAAAGTGTTTGCTTTAATTTTGTTCTTTGTAAGGGCCTAGCAAAGTTTCTCTTTGGTTTCAAGCATTCTGGTTTACATGTCGATGTGTTGAAGTAGGTTTAGATGTTTGTCTCTAAATTTACATTTTCTTTCTCAGATCTCAAGTTTGTATACTGAAATGTTATGTTATCTCTTTCATTTGAGATTGCCCTAGTGTAAGGGAAGTTTCATTTGTTTTCAACCTTCTGCTCCTCTTTTCCAAACCCGTAGATAGCTAAAATAATTGTTTATTGACTTTGAGACTGCCAAAGTGATTCTGCTGTCATCCTATAGTTTATGTTCTCATGTCTAAATGATATTTATATAGAAATTAGAGTTTTTTTTTTTTTTTTTTCCTTTGACGGTTTTACCTTTCAGAGTATGATCATAATGACAACCAAGTGGGACAAAGGTCCCACACTAAATCTTGAGAAATGAACATCGCTTCCAAAATCCTTTTATAAATCACATAAAAGAGAAGTAACATATAAACAACATTAGGAGTAACAAATTTTGCATGAATAGAGTATGCACTTGAATTGTGGTGGAATGTGACAGAAGCCGAGACCACAGACTGTTCTCTGTCCAACTATCTTTTGTTCTTTTTGCTTTGGCTTATATTGCCAATAACAAACTAACTAGTCTTCTGTGATGCAGGTTCCATCAACTCTTGGGCCTGTTATTTTTACTTCTTGGAGTAGAAGTGAACTGAATGAATTGTGGGATGGGCCAAGACCAATTGTAAATGATAAAACACGAATGATGGAAGTGTAAATGTCAGTGGGAAAACCCACGTTTAGCTAGTTTATAACATTTTCTCCAGGAGCCTTTAGTGCTCTACCGAATATCATTTCTTAAAATTATTAGTACCGAATGTTCACTTGTTTGGTGCACAACTTTTAATTGGACTATATTAGTTAAAGCTAGATTAAAACAATGAAGCATCACTACTGATGTGTTGGATTACCACTGTTTCTAAGAATCTCCATACTCTCGAGTCTTTCTTATGTAGGTGAGCTTTAGATTCCATTTTGTTTATAACTTCGTGAACATTAAACAAAATATACAACAATTGTCTTAAGGATACCAAATTCAATAAGGGATTGAGATATATTGCTGTTATTATAGAAGTATAGAGGAAACAAGCATGGAGTTGGCTAGCAGAAAAGGGAATGGTAAACCTGGGCTCATTGTGACATTGTAGGATTTCTTATGATAGTTTTGTGATAGATGTACCTTGAGAAGGAAGGTCATCGATAACGATAACATCCAAGGCAACTTTCCGAGATCATATTAGTCGACTTAGATAATGACCATGGGATCGGTGTGATAATGATCAGTAGTTCATGCTGCCAAAGTTCAAAATAGAACCAGCAAGTTACTTGAGAATTGTAATAAAATATTCATTATTTGCGATGTGGTTCAGTACACCTGTTTATGATTGGGAAAAATTCTTGCAAGAAGAAAAACATTTCTAAATATTATGGATACAAGAGCTAGATTTAGAATAGATGCTTAGAGCAATCAGTTCTTAAAGCAGTAAATTACTACCAGATCAGCTAGGAAAATACTCTCCTAGAGCTACTTAATAGAAGATAAAATTTCCAATGCAATTATAGAAACAACCAGATGAATCATTTCCAAGTTCCATTGGGTCATATAAGTGGAATGACACATTTGAATCCATCGACTATACCACAGCGTAAGTATAATTTGCGATTTCATAAATATCAGCAATGAGTAATCCAACAAACCTGGTGGTTTTTCTCACACCACTTCAAAAAGGACCAAAGATGACAATATCACAATGGTACAACGGTGCAATAGGTAGTTATTTTTTTGGTCATTGCCAAATGAGACGGTAGTTTGGTGTGCAAGATCCCCTTATGAAAGCCGACAGTGCATTTGTTTTCCCATTCATCTAATATATATTTAGTTCAAGCTTCTCCTGATGATGAGTCCAGTAAGGAAACTTGAAACATCAGAATTAAAAATCACTTTATGCAGTCTTATCCAGAAAATAACACAATATTTTGTTCATTTTTTCTGTTTCTGGGTTTTGACCCCATGACCAAGCTGGATGAAAAATTTGAAATTGTCAATCCATCTAGATATTGGACGGATGTAATCTTTTAATGATGGAACAAATAAGATAGATTGAAAACATTATAACATGTATTTCTGCGTTCTACAGATTAGCTTCACATTCTTGTGGATTTTCTTTTGCATGTGATTGTTTTCTTGTGATGTTTTGTAAGTCTCACTGATCATTAATTACATAGAAAGTTGCCCATCGCACAGAAGTTGAGGATTTTGTTCCAGTATAATACTTCTCAATTAAAATTGTGCGTGTTAAAAATAATCCCATGTGTATAACAGTTGTAAGAGGAGGTTTATAAGACTATTGTTACCAAAGGCTTTGCATCGATGGGTAATGCTAGACGGTGAAATCTCTGAAGAGGTGCGTGATGATCACCGCGACTCTCAACTGATATCGCCGGCTGTTTAAACAGAATATGAACTCTAACTACAATAGTATTGTTAGGATGAATTTTAAATAACTTAAGAAATAAAATTTAATTTTTTGACCGCAAAATTTACATACATAATACTACTACTATTGACCTTTAATTACGAAAATCATTTATTTGAATTTAGTATATTGACTTTGCAAAGAAAATTATTGTTTTGAAAATTTCTAATATGCCTGTAATTCATTAGTTTGAGAAGAGATAAATTATCATTTCATATTTTGAAACCTTTTGTAATATCTTTATGAGAAACAAAATAAGTGTTTTGATTGTGCAATTGAATTTTGGTGAAATGCTCAACCTGATGATTGTTCTGGTACGGGAACCGCAACGTTGGTGCTAATCCTCTCCACGCAGCGTATCCAAAAGTTTCTTTCTTCATTTAACCTGTGATATGAACTTAAAATATTTGAAAATAAAAGTTTCCTCATGTAGAGCTTGTTTTGGAATGTGGAGTTTGTAGATGTGAAATGCTTGACCATACATATCAAATTGATTTATATTATAGACTCTAAATTTGATAATTTCAATGACAACTTTGGGTTTATCCTCAAATTATGATTTGCGTGCACATTCCAAGTGTAGATGACCTCTCCTTATATCTTTTGTAGGATTTGTTTCTCTATTCACAATGCTCAATCACTCTAAGAAGTAGTCATCTTGGTACATGATAGTATATTCCTTCTAAACATCATTCCCAAAACTTTGCGAATCCCATAAACTCGCTGTTTGTATGAGATTGTTTGTCCGGGAGTGAATCTGTCCAATGGATCGATCTAAAGTCGATGGTTTTGTTCCCATTCGCCCAATGATTACTTTTTCAATTTGATATCTTTTTAGGGTCGGTTGATATCCTATAGATTGGCCTTGATGGGAAATTTTATCTATGAACATCTATATAAGCAACTCTAACTCACTTATTGACCTCACCCGACACTTTCAAAAACATATTTCCAAAATACATTCTAGAAGCACTCCAAGCTCCCTTAAATCCTTCAAAACAACAACACACTCTAGGAGTAATCCCTATACATGTTTGAAGCACACTCAATCAGTTATAGAGTCACACTTCTCAACCAAAATTCAAGTCAAGTTAAACACGCCAAGCCTTTGTTCCTCATTACCAAGTGATGAAGTTGTTAAACTTGTTGCATCCATATAGATATCACATGTTAGGTGGAGAATTACGTGTGGTTTGAAGCCTCTTCAGAGTATTGCCAATGTGGGAGGTATACGAATTGCATTTCATTCCAACCAAGAAATCTTTTTGTAGGGTCTCTTGCCCGTGGTTAAGATGTTGAAACTATTACATTACACAGGGGTTTTGTAAATGTGCGACACCTAGGGTTTTAGAGCGATGTATATTTCGAGGGTCGCACAAACACGACAAATTATATATCACTTATGCATCACCGTATGGAACCATCCGATACTTCCATACATACTGGACGATTCTATACCTATTCAATTTTGCACTCTAGTTCTAGAGCCAAGCATCTGCAGATTATGTTTAGCATGTTACAACACTCCCGCATCAACTTTTTGATTCTCGTAAGAAGTTAAGTGCATCCACTTGTGTTTTAGGAATCATTTCGATAATCTATTTTTCCAATTGCTAATAAAAGTATATTTTGGTTTATGTATTAATGTATATTAATTAATCGAGTATATTATTTGTTTCCAACCCTTTGACCCTTAAGTAAATAAGAACACATTTAATCCCCAAATCTTAATTAGTCAAATTAGGATTGAATCATTTGGTGAACTCTGTTTGTTGATAAAACCCTAGTTGCTCTAGGCCAAACCGTACCACGGGCAGGGTTGACCTATATGGTCTCGTCCCCTCTTTCAATGACTCTTTTCTCAATTTGAATATCTTGTGTGTCATTTCATTTTCTTTAAGTTGGCCTTTGAAAACATATAAAACCAAGTCAAATGCACTTCATAGCTCACCTAACATTCTACAGCTTCCCACCTATTCCTCATCCTCATTTTGTGCAGTATCGACTCATTATATCATGATATTTTACTGATGAGCTTATATTGTCACTATGTTCCTACCTTTTTGATGTTGATATTACTATATGGCATAAATGTTTACTAGCATTAGGATGCTAACTCTTTTTGGACATGTTATTGATGAGGTATATGATGCCAATATTTATTGATCATTTATGTATTGAGATGATGTCATGACTGGATTTGATTATGATGTCTCTTGTTGTCTATTGGATTCATTGTGGATATATTGTCGTAAACTTTCTTGTTACTTTGGATGATTGCTTATACCATGATGTACTTGCTTTAGCTAGTTGTGATTGTGTATGGATGATCGTTATGATGCATATATATGTTATTGTATTTTCAATTATGGTGTTGGATAGGTATGATGTTTGCCTTGAGTGTGTAGGTGACAAGTATTTAACCATGTGAGAAATGTGGGACTCAGGAGACATACTCTAACTAGCACAACAGGCCTTGAGGGGCCAAATTTTCCCTTCCTTGATGATTGTGGTACTTTGTTCATCTTGTTTAAACTTTGGCTTATATATGGACTTTCACCCCTATGTGCTTGTATTAGTCCATCTCTTAACCATGTGAATTGTGTGCACCTCTTGTTATAGTTTCTAATTGTTTAAACTTAACCTCTCTTGTTTAATGTTTGATCTAGTGCTTAATGCTAACCCTTTTGGCTTTTGGTAATTTTGTCTTTGGGGTGTTTTTCTTAGGCTAAGGAGGGATCTGGGGCACCTAGATTAGGTGAGCCTAATTGCCTCCTAAATGCCACATCTTTCCCAAACTCGGATTTGGGAAAGATGTGCCATTTAGGAGGAGTATAATGCAAGCAAATGACCTCATTTATCTTGAAAAGAGGCCCTAGGCCCTATCCCTATGGGTGGGTGGGCTCTTTTCAAGGTAAATGAAGCCTATTGGCCCATTTTGCCTCCTTTCACACACCTTTTCTAAGGATTTTTGAAATTTGGTTACGTTTTGAGATTTGGGGGTTTTAATGAGTGCTTGGATTTTAATTTTCCTTTCCTCTTTTTGATTTTGGAGTGCAATTTTGGAGGTTTGTGGTTGGATGAAGTTTTGGTGGAGGGTGACACTTGTCACCCTCCCATTTGCTTGTGTTGTGGTCTCTCTCTTTTAATCCCTCATGTTGAAGGGAATGGGGTTCTTTTGCTCATTTTTTTGGATAGTGTTTTGGGGAGAGCTTGGAAGCAAGAAGGATATTTTGGTGGAAAAGCTTGGAATTGGACTTTGCTTTGGATTGTAAGGTAGGATCTTGTTCTTATTTGATCCTTATTTGTTTATGAAAGTGAATTCTTGCATGTGGAAATGTTGTTTGAAATTATGAAATTGTTGTGTTTAAACTTATGTTTCTTTTACTCCATCCACCCTTGAGGGGTGTGGATTTTGGAGTTTGTTTGGGAAGAGGGAGGAATCCCTTCCATCCTCACTTTCAATGCTTGTTGGTCAAGCTTGAAAGGTTCTTGTTACACCCCTACATTTGGTTTGTAGTAGGGGTTGATTTCCATTTGGTTTGGAAATCACCCCTATCTCCATCAAAGGAAACTTGATGTTTGAAAATCCTTAATGGAGAGGGGTATGGAGTGATAAGGGGTGGAAATGCATAGAGAGATAAGTAGATATGTGGTGCTAATTTGGAGACTTTTGGTTATAATATTGGGATATCTTCATCCCCTCTTCCCATGGTAAGAAGCTTGGTGCTTCTCAAAGTTGCTTTTGCTTTTGTGTTTTGGCTTTGTATGAATTTTTGAAGCCTTGATTGTGTGAATGAATTTCCTTCACCTTAGTGTTGGTTAGAGCTATGTCTACCTCTTTCCCATGGGCTTGGGGGAAGGCTAACATGCTCTCTTTGTTCTCATGGAGGCATGTAATGATGCCATTTGGTTGGGTGGTCAACCAAGATGATTCTTATGGCTGTTTTAGAGTTCTTTGAGCTGATTTGGAGCATGGAGTGAAACTGAATTTTAGAGCAATTTGTAGGTCTTTCTTGTTGTTTGAAAGTTAGTTTTGCCTGCCTCCACTCTTGTGGAGGGCTTTTAACTTGCATTTTAAGATTGTTTCTTCCTTTATGTTTCAAAATAAGTTGTAAGAAATGAAACTTCAAATCTATGTTGTTGCAAAGCTGGAAAGATTGCTTGAAAAAACTTATGAAAAGTTTATATTGTGTCGTTTAAGGTTGTATTCAGTTTGATGTTGAAAAAGAGTTTTCACCTCGCTTTAAAATAATATAAATTGCTGTAATAATTCATGTTTCTTTCTCTAAACTCTTCCTCCTCGAAAATGAAAGTGAAAGAATTTAATTTAAGAAAAGAAAACAAATTTAGTAGGTTTTTTAGTAATCTAGGAATGAATTAGTTTCCTCCCCTTCTTAACAGAAATTTGAAATTATTCCACTTAAACTTTCTTTCAAAGGAATGGAGAAAAAATTTGTGCACTTGTGTTTTATGATCTCATAATGATGCCGTTGTGATAAGAAAATCCTAAAAAATGAGGCACTATTATTTCGTTTGTATCTTGTTTTCTCTTAGGCAGAAATTATTTCATTTCAATAAGAAAGAGGTAGTTGAGTAGATTTTGTTCTGATCCGAATAAAACTTGCTGTTTCATACTTGATTCCTTAATGTCTATTTTGCTAACTTGGTATAACAAGATCATGCATAAGTTTATACTTACCTCTATTTATCTCAAATTGTCTTAAGACTTATTCTTATAAAAATATAAATTTTGTACTTATCTCATAAATTAGACAACTTTACTTTATTGATCTTTGCATGCTTAGAATACCCCCACACACCCCGCCCACACACACACAATTATTTCTCAAATTAAAATTCACTAATAACTTTCTTGTATTACAACTTATACTTCCTAAGCTCCTCGAAACTTGTTGAGATCATATTGCCATTAAAATAAAAATAATATTAGAAAATAATGCACTTTGAAATCTAATTATTCCCATATATTTATAAAAGTGCACGCACACACGCACACACACGCGCACGCACACGCGCACGCACGCACGCATGCGCGCACACACACAGCTTATAATCTTGTATTTTAAAAAATGTATTGATGAAATAATTTTGAGGAATGCGTTTAAGTTTGGAAGGTATACATTATAAATATGTATGTATACATACGTACGTACATACATACATACATACATACATATATTATATATGTATGTACACACACCCACACCCACACCCAAACAAAACAATCTTCCCATAAAATCGCTCGAAGAAGAGATGACAATGAAAATAAATTAGAAACCTCGTAAAAAAACCTTGCTCTCGCACAAAATAAAACAAAGGAAATGATGGATTTTTCATACAAAAACAACTTGCAGATCGAATCCCTAACAAGTTTAAAATGAATAAGAGTACAAATTTTTTAAGCATTCTAGGTTCCATTAGCTTGAGCTCCATAAGAGCTTCCTCTTATTGCCTTTCACTGCAACCAAGAAATACAACTGAATGAACAAAAGAAAATAAAATGTGAAAGGTAATGTTTTTTAAACCTATAAGGAAAATTAGGGCTTTGTTGATGCCCTAATATCCTATGGTGGAGAGCCCTCTTAATCCAAGGGCTCTCCTTTATTCATTTTGGAACTTAAGTTATTTAAGTTTTGACCTAGTATTTTAAATAATTAATATGAACCTTTAATCATTGGTGCTTTAATCTTTTATAAGGTATGGGTCTATTTAGGGAACTAAATTGGACCCATGACCATTTTGGCCACTAGTGGGCTTCCTTTAGACATTTTATTGTCTTCGAATGATTAATTTGCTCAAGATTAATTAATTCAATTTAAACACTTCGATGTGATTATTTTAATCATTGTTAAATGAAGTAACTAAATGCCCTCATTGCGATTATTTTATCGTCAATCGATTAAAATAATTTAATAACCTCGTAAGTAAGTGGCTTAACGCCAATTTTTTCACCTTATAATGTCGTAATTGTGGCGCGGTCGTGTTAGGGTAATTTATCTATAACTTAACCATTTGTGTTATCTGCTCAAGCGACTTGGTGCCGCTTTCATGTAATTGTGACTTAGTCGCATATGGGATGTTAGTGTTGTAACACTAATTAACCGTACTACTTAAATTATTTTTACCATTATTATTATTATTATATGGATATTATTATTTTTATCTTTTTGATGTTTTGCACCTCACGCCGAAAGGGTCGCGACATATTCTCGAACACTCCTATTACAAAATATTAACACTAAAACACTCAAGGCTCTCCTAAATATTTATAAAACATATGCCCATCCTTTAGAACAACTACCACACAGTGCTCAAACACTCAAACCAGTGGTCAAGAGTCTATCTTCCTCTATTAAAAAGCATTCAAAACTCTTAGAACTATGTTTTATCAAGAGCAAGTCACTCCAAGCATTGCCAAAGGTCTTAAGAGACAAAGGAAATCAATTTTAGCATCTGAAGCACATCACACCATACTATTACTACGTTGGGTACAATTCTATCTATAGTTTTACTTGTTGCTCGTTGTGTCAAGAGACATAAGGGATGGTAGGGGTTGGCTTAAATTGTATACACTATTTGTATAACACTAAGAGAACTACATGAGGTTTTCTTCGCCCCGAAGGGATGTAGTGCAACACCTAGATTGGTTTAGTAGGGGTTGATCGCCAAGGGTAGTCTAACCTCATCCACACATAAATTTATCCTTTTGTTATCTAATAATTTGATGAAGTTTGTTACAGGTATTTAGGGTTTTCTATTTGTTGTAGGTCATTATAGGTGGTGCCAAAGGTGTGCGAACCCTAACAAAAAAAAAAAAAAAAAACCGAAAACCATTTATAGGAAAATCACAAAAATGAAGTTACAAAGATTTACTATTTATAGGTTCAAAACTATACAAATGATTAGATCATACTACGCCTTGGCTGAATTTGTACGGTTTTGTACATGACCAATTTCCAGCTTATAGTCATAAAACAAAGCATCCGCAGTTCACATCACTCCTTTTGGCTAGTTTGCACACTCAAATATCTTTTGTACCTCTCTACACAATTATGTATTCATCCCTTCTTGTGTTTTACGCCATTGTTTCATTTGTTGTATCATCATTTACTATATTACAACTATATTTTAGATTGTATGGTTAATGTGGATTACCTTATTTACAATATTCTACATGTAACATTTTTACACCTTATATATTGTTGGTTGTCAAACTTGCACCCGTGTCTCGGATCTGGAAGAACCGAGTCATTTGAGACAATAATGGAACTGTCTCCAAGTTGTGGGACCTTGCACGCTTGAGACAGATCTCCGAGAGAAGGTTGGTTCCTCTCTATTTCTATTGCTACTGCTACTCCTAATGTTGAAAGGTAAAACTAGATAAAAGGATAATAGAAAGGAAAACTAATCTAAGGAAGGCGATAACACTAGAAAAAGAGGGATGGCCACTATCTCTGCTTTGAGCGAAAATGAAGGGAAAGACATAAAATAAGGCTGACACGTGTAACACAACTAAAACACATTTACCATATCAATTTCATGGACACAACTAAAAATGGAGCTGCAAGGCACGTAAAATGACACAACAAACATGCAATGTAAAAGAAAGGCAAGAAGAAAGAATACAAACACGCTTAGGATAGAGAATAGTCACAAAACGATGCTTCCATTATTTCCAGAAATGCACAAAACTGTTACAATGGAGAAAGAGGCCGATATCCACATGCACGAGCCAGATATAGAGGTATGCGACTCAAAATACGGAAATATGAAGCCTTAACAAAGTGCATAAGGATCCAAAGTGTCCAACGTTAACAACGAGCCTAGCTCTTTCATATATAGATGAATTCATGGAAGAAGAAGAGGAGGGAAAATCCGAATTTGAAATACAACCACTAATAAGAAGCATTTAATGCCTGCAAATCCATCAAATACGCTTCCCAAAGTTTGCTTCGGTGTGTTGGAGAAGAAAAGAGGGCGGATCAGATCAAATCGGGTGGTTGGAGCAATCAGATCTACTCATTAATGCATAAAGATGTTTTCCCATTTCTCACCTACCAGATCCGCCAAGAATTTGAATTTGAATGTCTAACATCAGAGCCTACACCAACAAAAATCGATTAAGACTAGGCGCACGCCGATTAGAGCTCTATAGCAGAAAGGATATGACTGTCGAAGATTGTCGATTCGCTTGTGCACACAAGACATGTGGCGTGCCATGATTGGCCGAAAGGATGGCCAACTGTGCAAATGTTCTTGTCGTTTTTGCCACATGTCACTCATTGATTTGTTGTAAGGATTTGGCACCCAGCTGCCAAGCGCTTTGATGGGTTGCGTGTGGCATACTCAAGTGTGTCAGAGAATGACATGGCATGGAATGACACAGAGGAGGATGTAAAGGTATGTGCGCAGAAGAATGGGGTGTGGGAAGAAGGTAGAAGGAAGGTGTGCGCAATCGTAATGTGCACAGAGGAAAAGGGTCAAATTGGTGAGCGGGAATGTATGGTCAAGGTGCAACTATTACAAAATAATGTGTGGGGGTGTGTGAGAGGGCCCATGACTTAGTTGATTGAAGCAAGTGCAAGGCGTGCACGTAGGATGAATAATCTGCTAGGAAGAAGGCGAATGCACAAAAGATGCACACAAGGTAAGAGTGGAACAAAGAGGAAAAGGAAAATGGAAAGGGGAGAAGGGGAAGCGCGCAAGGGTGTGTGAGGGAACAAAAACCAAGTGAATGTGCCAAGGAGACAAATCAAGTGCATGTAATTTGCAATGAAAATATCGAGCCATAATATGTAAGTTGTCCAAATAACTAGGAGAGTTATTTGGATAACCGTTTTGGTGACTTTCGGGGCCATCTGCCTGCTAGATGAAGGAGATCAGTAGCCTGGAGCATCCATTGGGCATGGAGTCCGCTATGTGATCATGTAATTCTGAATTGTAGATTTAAAGAACTCGCCTCAATTCACGTGAAGGATCATTTATTCTGAATCCTGGAAATTGCTAAAAGAAGACATGCACCCTAGAAGCAAAAAGAAGAGCACACACAAGAAGCGCGTGAGAAGAAATAACTTATGTACGAACAAACAATGTGCGCGCAACACACTTGGAGGAATTGAAACTACTCTAATATATACAAATTGATGCAACATACTTAATGGAAGGGTTTGACATAGATTCCATTTATTGGGATTTACAGTGCGCCTCTATCAAGATGAGTTAACTTGAAAGAGTTAGCCTCCTTGCATGAATTGATGATATATGGGCCACTCCAAAGTGCATCAAACTTTGAATGACGCCCTAGTTTAGCTCTGCCAACATCCCATTTCAAAACCAAGTCCCCAACTTTGAAAGCTAGAGGCCCGACATTTTGTCAAAGCATTTCTTTGTTGCTCATTGATGTCGTTTCTAGCTTAATCATGCCAGAGTTTCTGATTCTTCAAGACTGACCAACTCTGCTATCTTGACTTATCTTTAGTTCGTGCCTTCAAATTCCAGCTGTTGGGAAAGTGACCAAGAGTTCAACTCAAGTGTCAAAGAGAGTTTAGCCTCCTTGCAATAGACAAGCTTACAAGGAGAAGTAACTATTTCTTTTTTAACCGTGATTCTATCTGCCTAGAGTGTGTGCCCAACCTTTGTATGCCACTGTCTTTGGCTGATGTTCATTGTGCGTTTCATGATCCTGATCAGGTTCTTGTTTGTTAACTATGCCAGACCATTTCCTTGAGGGTAATAATTGGAAAAAGTCTTCTAATGATGCCCGATTTAGAGCCCAATTGGTGATTTTAGTGCCAAGGAAGGATTTTGCATTATCAGAGATAATGGTTTGAGGAATGCCAAACCTTGTGACTATACCTTCGAGAAAGTCAAGGATGATCGACTTGGTTGATTCCTCGAGAGCGAAATCTTATGTCCATATGGTAAAGTAGTCCGTAGCTGTCATCACCCATCTATGTCCAACGCCAAGGTGGATTGGATTGATCATGCCTACGGTCGAGACCCTTGTAGTCTTTTTTACACCCACCAAGAACAAGGGAACCCCATGCGCGCCGGCCTATCACCCAACGGGTGCTGGGCACTCACCTGAGGCACGCGTGGGCGTCGAGTCTCTCTTTTATGTGAGTTAAGTGGGAAAATATCATTTATGATCCAAACTTAAAGGAAGTGAGTGGAAATGAGACATGCAAGCATCATAGAGCTCATAACGGCTTCAAGATTAGTGCGGTCATTCCAGAAAAAGGTACTTAACAAATTAAGAATTGAATCAAAATAGAAAGGGAAATGCGCAAGGATTCAGACTCATTCCATAAACATGCATAACACATAACCATGAAGATATGTAAATGCACCATAATCATTACTGATCATATTCATATAAACTGGTAACCTCATTACATTCATTAGATTCATTACAGAGCATCACAGAAAGGTAGACCAAAGTCATGCATCATAACTGATTCCTATCCTTTAACTCTCAAAATGAAAATCAAAACATCCAAGCCCTTGGTACATCCATCTCCTATGTTTTATCTACCCAACCCAAACAAAGTTCATTTCACAGCATTTTTGCTGAGCTCCACTCTCTCTTCATCTCTCTATCCCTCTATCTCTTTTTTGTCTTCTCATGGGTGCAGTATATATAGGCATCCCAAAGTGCCAACTCATCCTTCTGCGGCCTCAGATCCGGCACCAAGTGTCTGAATGTGGTCCTCCATGGGCGCATGCTCCTCCAGGCCTAAGCTCTCCACTCCTTGTCATGATGGTCTTCTAGGAGCTTCCATTGCATGGCATATTCCTTCCTAGGCCAACTTGTTGCCATGATGACACCTTATCCACTCCACATGCGCAGTCGGGTCACACTTTTTTCATGTCCTTCTTGATACGCCAAATATGGCTAAGTCCCGAGACCTTGTCCTGTGGGCGTGCATCATGGGTTCTACTAAGATCCTCCTAGAACCTTGCCTTGCGTGCCTTCTCCCTACACGCCCATTTCTTAACTTCAGTCTTGCGCGCCCATGCACCCTTTTTGACTTAGTCAATATTTTAGGGGCCCAACAACCCCATTCCGCAAAAGGCTGATCCGCTTGGATTGGTCGGAGGGGAAGTGCTTGCAATCTCTTCTTTCCTGCAAAGAAAGCACATTCCTTGCTTTTCATGACCCATTTGTGTGCATCTACAAATAGAGTAGGCGAAAAGATACCGCCATTATGATCTTCATTGTTGTAGTCTTGGTAGAGAAGTGTGCACCAGAGAATCCATCATGAAATTCTACTAACACTTTTTCAGTTTACGTGCCATTGATACACCATAACAACATGCCATCAAGATTATTCTTAAAGAGAAGTCTCCTCTTTGCCTTGTTTAAGCCAGAGGGTATGCGTGAAAGGAATGTGATCATGTCCTTCATCCAATCATGCACGCATGAATCAGACTTCGTGAGATTTCGTGCGCTGGGGAGGTCCTCATCCGTAAACATGGAAGCCTCGGTTCGGTGTGCAGGTGCACGCCCTTAAGCAAGTCTTTGCAGAGTGCGTTACCTCTTACCAACTTTGTGGCTTTGATAGTCACATCATACTCCATGATTTTGGTCACCCATCGTGTTCTCTTTTCACTGATTTTTGCTCCCATGATGAAGTCTCTAACGAAGAGTGGGAGACTAACACCTTGATATGATTTGTGGCGAGCATACTTTTGAACTTCTTGAGCGCGCACATAATGGCATAGACCTATTTCTCCATATGAATATATATTAATTCATAATCCTTCAAAGTGTCACGTCAAGAAAGCCACTAGTTATTTTGGCCCTTGTTCATTTTCTTAGGTTAAGACAACAACAACACTTGCATTAGTGCCATAAGCATAAATGATAAAATCCTTTAAATAATTCAGGTTGATGAGTGATGGTGCGCAAGTAAGTAATCTCTTGCTTGATTTTGTTGAAGCTTTCTTTTCCTTCTACTGTCCATCTAAAGTTATGTCCTTCTTAAGCATCAGGGTGATGGGCCGAACTAGTCCTGTAAAGTTAGGAATAAAACACCTAACAAAATTGATCTTATCGAGGAAGGACTGCAAGGCCTTTTTGTGCACTAGCATGGAAAGAGCTAGGATGGTTAAAACACACTCAGGATCGATTGTGATGCCATCCTTTGAAACCACATGGCCCAAGAGCTTTCCCTGCACCACTACAAAATTACACTTCTTAGGGTTAAGAGATACCCCATACCTTTTGCATCTCTCAAATAATTTCTCCAGTGCGCCATGTGATCCGCACTCTACTTTGAGAAGATTGTAATGTCATCAAGGTAAACCAAGATGAACTCATTGATGTAACCTTTGAAGGTAATGTCCATGGCACGCTGAAATGTTGCGCCTTTACGTTTGATAGACCAAAGGGCATCTTCTGATATGCATATGTTCCCCACTTGGTTGTAAACGCTGTTTTGAATTGATCTTCTTCCTTGACTAGGATCTGATTGAAACCTAAATACCCATCCAACATTGAGAATATTTGTGCGCCACCACAGCATTGCAATTTTCTCCATTGAGGGAAAAAGATAATGATCCTTTAGAGATGCCTTGTTCAAATATCTGAAATCAACACAAAGTCTGATTTCACCATTCTTCTTGTGCACCGAAACTTGATTCGCGATTGAAGTACAATACTTTATGGGAAAAATGATCTTTGCCTCAATGAGTTTGGATAAATCCTTCCTCGTGAAGGGATTTATCTTTGGATTGACTGTTCTACTTTTTTCCTCGGCAGATTGATACCAGGATCAAGGTTAATGGAGTGTTGAGCAACACATGTATCAAAACCTTTGAGGTTTTCATACTCCCATGAGAAGATATCATTGTATTTTTGACAGAGAGATGAAGACCTTATTTTCGTGCAGGCACACAAGCTTTCTTGAGTAACAACTCCTTTCCGCGTGCAATAGTGATTGGGGAACAATCTTCTGCATGGCATACATATACTTTTATTTACCCTTGAACTCATCATCAGGTATAACCATTTGTTCTAAGGTGACAATCCCTTTAGGTAAATTATTTGAATTCATTTGAATCACTTGGTCATGATAGGCTGTCATGCAAATCAGCTTGCATACTTGATGAGAAATCAACTTCATTTTGGATGAACTAGACGATTTGCGCATCACCTCACAAACACCGCCAACTATAGTTGTTATCCGAGATGGATGGCCTGATCACCATCTTAATGTGTTGAGTGTTTACTTTAACAAAGTCTTCAACAGAGAGAATCACAACCAAGCGCGACCATTCGGTTAGCTTCCTTATTCATTTTGCGTGGCACCACCTGAAAATTTAGAGCATCAAAGCTCTCAAGGAGGTTCCAAAATATGTGTTTATAAGCTTTGAGAAAATTATTATTTTCCGACATTTGTTGGTGACCCGTGGATAACCAATTCTGTATCCCAAAATATTTGCAATGCCTTAATATTCTTCTTTTCAACAATAAGTAGACCATGTACCAACGCCTCATATTCTGCCACATTGTTAGAACATGTAAACTGCAACTTGTGCGCGAAGAAGAATTTATCATCCTTAGGGGAAATGAGAATGACTCATTCTCCCGCACCATTTATGCTTCTAGATCCATCAAAGTATAACTTCCATAGACTAGGGTTCTCTTCACTTTTCTTGAGCGCACGTGGCAACACTTCTTCAAGAATGCAGTAAGTACCTAGTCCAGTTTCATAAGCTTCCAGATATTCAACATATGGGTCAAATTTATGGTACCTCTCTGCCCACTCATCAAGTACTAGATCAGGGATAGAAGGTGGAAGAGGCTATTCTTCAGAGACTGGAACTTGTTCTTATTGGATTAAACAATTAGCTTATAGAGGGGATGGGACATATGACTTTACATGATAGGAAAAAAATGGCTCAACTTGTATGGTAAATCGAGTACCATAAATTGTCTTAAGTAACATATGAGACCAATCCGAAGACAAGTAACCGCCTACTTTAGCGGTAAAATATTTTGACAAACATAAGGCAAACAAAGGGGGCGAGATCAATGATTGACATTGTAGACACAAAAATTGGGTCACACTCCCCTTGGTCCCTCGTCGAATAACCAACTCAAACATATTCACCTAACCATGACCCCTTCCACCCCACACTAATATTAATTTAATTAACTTAATTAAATTAATACCCATCCTCACAATATTCATTACTTAATTATTTTAACTAAGCTAATTTCCACCTCACCCCTCCACCTCACCTAGCCACCTCACCCTAGACCTATTCTTGGCATGTTTCCATAACTAACTAAGACTTGGTCCCACTTACCTTAATGAGCTAAGACTTAGTTCAACCCTAAAAAATCAATGCCTATTATCCCTCTAACCACATTCCCGCTCATGAAAAAGGAAACTTCCACTTTGATTTGGGAGAATAGACATGTCTGGCAGAAATGATTGCAAGATCTATTATTTTTAGTAAACCTAGGGAATCCCACCTTAACCGACGCCTTGGTCACCCCTAAATCGACGCCGGTCAACCAGGAACCATCGTCGGTTACCATTTATTGTGGCACATTCTAAGATCAAAGCAACGAGGAGAGGTTTACATGCAAGCAAAACCAGAGCCTTTTCGCACCTACATATATCCATAGCCAACATCAGGATAGATCTAGAAGCATTGCACTCACGATGACATTTCGGGAGCATCACTATTACACCAAGCTCCATCCCACCAACCGATCATCACCACCACCCAATCATTGGACTTGAAACATTGGTAAGTGTTTTTATCACTGATCATTTCCATTCTTATTCTGTCCATAGAGTTGTTATCATTTTGTTATCATTCTTCCATTAATATTCCCATTCCTTCATAGTTTACTTTCTGACAAACTTAAACCTCACCCACCCTTTTACCAGATCACCTATCCTGGCCCTTCCACCTCTCTGAGTGTTCTCAACATTCCCATAGACCTCGCCATCCCCTCCTTTAGCTCTATCTAACCTCACCCAGACTCTACAATAAGGTTTTTATTGAACTACTGTCACCCGACTATACCGACGCCGGTTACCCATGACCATCGTCGGTCTCTCCTAAACCATCACTGGTTATACTAGACCGACGTCGGTCTCTGTTTTACACCTTTTCCAATAATAGAAGCCAACCTACCTTCTACCAAGTGACCCAAACAACCTAGAACCTGACCTTGACCAGTTCCAACACCCTGACAACTACCTACCCTTCAGATCTGACTATAGCCTAGCCTGTTATGTTAGATTTTCTTATTGTGCTTGAATGAAATACCTAAATCATATCAAATACAGTAGGAATTTGTTTATTTCTCACATTAAGTTGTTTTAAATAGTGGATTGAAAACCATTTAGGGAGTATCACACTTCTCGATCTAGCACACGCTAGGTAGTCCACTGTCATATATTGTTTAATTCTTCTTTTGTGGTCTTGTTTTCTATTTCAGGTAGTTCCTCCCAGCCAAAAGGAAGCTCTCACATTCAACATTGGATTGAGAAGTCAGAACGCGCACAACAACTATCAACTAACCAGCATAAACATGTATTCCTCCTTGGCCCTTACCCTTATCTGTTTCATCTCAATAACGTAAAGAAAATGGTGAAACATTTTGGCACGCCCGGTGGGACCCATCGGGGTTCTATTGCATTTTCTTCATTCCTAGGTGAAAGTTGTGTGTTTGTTTCCCTTTAAAAGGATTACACATTAATCTTCTTCTCTGGTAATCCTCTCTTCTTTCTAATTGCTCTAAAAGAAACATTTCTCTTGGTGCATTTAAAAAGAATCATTCTTCTTTCTTGCTTTCTACATTTAGTGAAAGAGCATACCCTCTCCTATTCATCATTTGCTTCATCGAACGTAATTTTTTTCAATTTGGGCTTAAAATTAGTTGCATTACATTTTGATTTACTGCATTTAGCTCACATTAAAATGAGGGAAACCTATATGTTGGAAGTCATGCCCAGTTGATGGTTGACACAAAGAATCGTAGAAAGCACATTCTCTCTCTCTCTCTCTGTGTGTCTCTTCTCCAAACTACACAAAATTAAAATATACACATCTTTCTTAAACAACATCTTACATGTGAATGCTCATCGCTGAATCACATGATCAAAGGATTGGTAGGTACTCCCCAGCTCGCTACTTCTATCTAGTCATTACCTCAAAGGATGGCCCGCCCCACCATAACATAACCTGAAACCTCTCCTTTTAGATATCCTTCTTCGTAGGAATCCTTCCTCACCAAAACTCTACTCTAAATTCATGAGTCAATCTTCTAAATAGCATAAGCTCAACACATTAAAAATCACTTGTTAGATACATGTTTTTAGCATTTGATTGATGTGTGTTTTGAGGTGTGAGGATACGTTTCTCCATTTTTTCATTCTTTTTCCTTGCACACTCCACAATCATAGTTGGAGTATTTTGACTTCTTCTGAGTGTGTCAGACTTCAATTGCATCATCTCCAGACCTCTAGGTTGATTATTTATCTAACTCAAATTCACAACAATCCATTTTTCTACATTTTTCCAATTTTCACAGTAACCGACATCGGTTCTACCTAAACCGTCATCAATTCCCTATCCTTTTGGTTAACTTCCCCAAAGGACACCTATTCTCATCTTCTTTACTATTTTGATTTTTTTTCTGAGTCTCTTGTACTCTTTGTATTCTCATAAATGGTCATCATACAACCTACTATCTGACATTCATCAATTTTTTTGTCCCCTTTGGTTAAATTATCTTTTCTCACAAGAACTCGACCCTCGCTACCCTTGAACCATCATCGGTCATCCTTAACCGACGTCGGTTACCCTGTGCTGATTCTCAACTAATACATTTCCCAAATCCACCTATAAACACCTATTTTCTTCATTCCCATTGCTCTCTGTGTCATCTACAGATGTAACATCACCGAGATACATTCATTCACATGGCATGACTCGCAATCAAGCTAATGCTCTTATATTCCACACTAGTCGTCAACCACTCCCGCCTATTCCTTCACCACCCTTTTCTTGTCACCCATGGATCCAACCCTACCTACCATCATTGCCGTAGGTGACAAGGAATTTGCATGACTCCTCGATCAGAATCCCACGGCCTTACAGTTCTATCTTTCCCACTCTTCCACCCGAGACTCTTGGTCGGTTGATATATGACATGCCAGTATCCATCTCTCCTGCCCTTATTCCCACTTCTACATTACCCCTACTAATGCAATGTTACCTTCACCTGCTTTACCCCTAGTGGTTTCACAACTAGGCCCCATACCCACTATGACCGCTGCATCTGCAGTATCAGTTGCACACCCATAGTATCTATTATCCCCTCATTGACCACCCAAACCATAACCCCATCCACACCCATTGTCTCATAGATACCAATTGCAACACAACCGCTCATGGTGTCGGTGACCCCTACTCCATTCTAGAAATCTTGTCCTCTCCATCTCGCAATCTCTACCCCCAATCACTACTAGAGTCACTGTGACCATCCCACCTACATACACATACTATCAACAACCCCCTATCTCGTCCGTCACCCATTCGGATATATGCCCTCTATGTCGGTCCCTATTCTCAACCTTCCTATTCGGCACCGCCATACACTGGAATGCCACCCACATCACATGTTCAATACCAGCCCTCTTATGCCATAGGAGGAGCCCTTCCATCACAACCTACCAATGACCTCATCAAATTAATGATGGAAAGGATGCAAATGCTAGAAGCATCGGTTTCTGCTCACGCAATTCTCTCACCTATGATGAAATCTATAATGAGCCCATTCATCCATCCATCCCTATTCACCCATACCCTATGTACATTGGGAAATGCCAAAATTCAACCATTTCAATAGTAAAGAAGACCCGTAGCAACATTTGCAGTCTTTCAAACATGGGTGTTACCTGATCGCCCATGATGACGCTTTACTCCTACGGACCTTCCTAATGTCCCTGACAGGACCTGCATTAGACTGGTACTAGTGGGCTACCAAGACACTCCATCTACTCATTTAATCAAGTAGCCCAAGCCTTCTTAGACCACTTCTCAATCAACATTGTTAATAAAGTCACCATGACTGATCTTTATTCCACATGATAGTACGATGATGAGTCTATCGTTGACTTTGTCGCTTGTTGGCACAACCTAATTAACCAGCTCACATTTCAATTACCTCAAACTAAACTCATAGAGTTGTTTACTTGAGCTTGCGCTAGACACATCTCACCAACCCCAGGTGCAGACCTTTCACACTTTTGATGAGGCATTCACCATGGCACGAAATTGGAAATTCATGCTATCGAAGAGAAGAAAATTCAGTTGCATAACAAGAACATCGTGTTCAAATAAAATGATGCTTCTTCATCTTCAAACCCCAAAACAACTATTCAAAACCCAAAGGATCTACCAACACCGTAGTTCTCAAAGCTGGCCCCCTCATCATCAAACCTAACCAAACCTCCTTCTAATCTCTCTCCCATCCAAGCTTTTAGTTCAGATGAGAACAATGAAAGTACACTTCAATAGGAGAACCTTATTCTTTTGTTTTGGAAAATATTATTAAGGCTAGGGCCATTACCCTTCCACCTATAAAACCACACATTAGTTTTGACCCTGAGTGCCCCATGCCCACATGGTATAAAGAACATGACTTTTGCAACTATCATCGTGTCAAAGGTCATAGCGATGGTAACTACATCACCTTCAAGAATATCATCCAAGAAATGTTAGACAACGGGATCTAGTCTTGGATAACCCAAATGCACCCACTAACCAAAACTTACATATGTTCAAAAAACGCATTCCCTAATCATGCCCCATCTTCCAACCAAACGGATGACTCTTCAACCGATGATAACAATGTCTGTGAGGTCCATGCCATTTTCGAGGACATACCAATTGCTTCCCAATTGTCCCATGTCCCTTCCATAGATGAAATCTTATCCCACGCTCCCCTACTTAGACAAGAACCTATTTCATCTACTCCTCCACCCACAAAGGAACCCCCTTCATTTTCTCCTTCACTGTGGAAGAGCCTATAATTAGCATGCCACCTTTGACCCCTCAAATTACCGAGCAATCGTCAGTGGCACCTCTCCTACTCATAGGAGATACATGTCCACAACCTCCACCATCACAAGGAGAGTCCACCTCGTCTGACCCATCCTTTCCTCCACCCATAGAGGATCCTGTAGAAATACCATTTCCTTTAGATGACCATCCTCCATCGGACCTTCAAGATCCTGCTTGATATGCTTTTGGCTCTCTTACCCACAGAGTTTGAAGCTAGCCATTTCTTGTTTCTCAAACACATTTTATGGGGATTGCTACTCGATCCACATCGGCCCCGCTTACAGCAGTACCATTTTCACGCTTGGCCGATCGCTTGGACTATGTTGATAGAGCCTTACTTTGGGGACATCTTCTACTTCTTGCTTTAACCCAAATGTAGTTGTCACTCACCGACACCTCCACTATCTATCCAAAAGTGTTTCAAGTGACCAAACCAAACACAACCATGATTATTACAACACCTTCCATGTCATCAACCATAGCCCAACACACACCTCTACCCACAACCCAACATACATCTACACCCAAACACCTACCCACACCTATATCATCTCCCTTACCTAAACCCATCACTACCTTAGGGGTCATGCCAACATCGAACCTTACTCACCCACCCATCAAATTAGATTTAGCCACATCTTCCCAAACCAACACTAAACTAATTCCAACCCTAAAATGAAGACCCAACCTCCTAGGCCTCATACACCAACCTCGTCTACCACACCGTTATCACCTTCGCCTCTCCCTTCCATCCATCCTAGGACCTCACCCCTCAACCTTGGCCAAGCAACCTTATTCCACCAAAAACTTAGAACATGCAATAGCCCACCTCCTCATCACGAACCTGTAATATACCCAAGTGATCCACACAACCTCTGCATTGTCACCCGTAACCTTCTTACCACCCATACCACCACTCCCATCCATAACTTCTTCACTACCCATGACACTTTCTTCTCTTCCACTCACACCTTCTACCCAACCTCTACCAACCACCTCCATAGTAACTCGGTTACCCCATGGGTAATCCATCCTCTTCCACCATCTGCTTTTCCCTCTACATCTCAGTACACCCGTGTCACCTTTTCCCAAAAAGGTGTAACCTAAAGTTAAAAATCCACTACCTTCCAATAAGGTAGTTAAACCAACCAAACCTTCCATCGCCAACTCTTCTACCATGCCCGTACCCAAGCAGATGCAATCAAGACCGAAGACCACCCCACACACCAAACTAGTGGACCAACCCATTCCCCCTCCTATAAAGCCTCTTCCTCCATAATCAATCGTACACTGCACCCAAACCCACATTCACCTCCCATTGTGATCCACTAGCAGGGTCCTACGCCAAAATATTAACCAATCTCCTTGAAACTTCTATCATCACATTACCACCTCTTAGACCTTACGACCCACTTAAACCCAAACCAAAAGGGTTTGATGAAACTAAAATTTGCACCTACCATCGTGTGTCAGGATACGATGTAGAGAATTGTATTGATTTAAAACTTCTCTTGTCCAATTGTGTCCTCCTAAGAAAATTTTGACGATGACGATCTTCTTGATGAGGACCCCATTTCACCTTCACCAATTTCCCCAGATACTCTTCCATTACCCACTCAGTGACCGATATCTCCATTGCCGTAACTCTTTGATCCACCCCCAAGATTCAAGATCAACATGATCAACATTGCCACCCACGCCCAAAAAGACAAAGGAAAGGAAAGGGAAATTGGTCCATCCACCAACCCTGTACCCAACATACCATTTTCTCCCATACCCAAAGTCACCATTTGAGGTCCTGCGTATCCTATTTCCGATGGGGTCACACATCGCACAATGTTAAAACAACTACATCAATCCCCCCTCAAAATGTCTTTATATGACCTCATGCAAACCTTTGAGTCACATTGTCAAGCCCTCATGGAGGTCCTTCAATATATTGAGGTTTTACCAAATGAGCCCATGCTCGTAGCCTCCATCATTACCCCTCACCACGTAGCTTCTCTCACTAGGTCATCGCCTTCCTCTATGCCTCCACCTACTTGCCAAGTAGTCACCCTCATCTTTTCAGATGAAGAGATCACTCCCTTCCAATCCAACGACCCCGACCCCCACTCTTTTCATCTCCATCTTTATCGATAATATACGCATACGACATGTTATGATTGATGTTGGTGCTAGTATTAACATCATCTCCTCCCATGCATATGACCAAATGCAAATACCTACCAATTGCATGTATGTTAACCCAGTTATGTTGCGGTCCTTCAATGACGCCATGACCTCTACCCTGGGTACCATCGTTCTCCATATCCACATGGGTCCCCGCACTTTCCTGAAACTTTTCTATGTCCTAGAAGGGGAGTTCCAGTATAATCTATTTCTTGGCTGGCCTTGGATTCGTGCCATGGGTTATGTCCCTTCGACTTTACACCACTACCTCAAATTTGAACACGAAGGGCATAATTACACCATCCTTGCCAACCCGTCACCTTTTAAGACCTGTAACATGCTATACCAGCCCAATGATGTGCTTGTACTAGTCAAGGTATCTGCCACTATCCCCACTTCACCTTCACCTACAGCCCATCCACCCAGACTGCCACAACCTCTCCCACATCTAACCTTGCTATCCCTACTACCACTGCGGCCTCTACCACTGACTCACCTGTTTCCCCATATTCTAGCGAGTCATCTATCCCCGCTACCCACATATCAACTACTGATCCCTTAGAAGGTGTTTTCAACACCTCACTCTGGGGAATACCACCTATACAATATCGACACTTTCCTCACCCCACAAGAGTATGGGAACCTGCATCAACACCCCAGTTATGACATCCGCATAGGTGAAGTTTTTCCTTATGGCCCTCCCCACCTTCGCACTAATCTAATGTATGGGGGACTTGATATTGCCACCTATAAACCTGAACCTCCATCCCAAACCCAACCATTTTCATCTGACTTACATTCCCTTACTAACCACTACTTCGCTCACACTTTCCTCCACTAGTGCATATGGAAAGGATTTGGCTTCATTTTATGAACAAGGCCACCATACTATCATTTCATGTACCTCTCGTAAACAAAATGACCGTAGTGGCATTGGTTTTGACGCACCACCTTCCAAGAAGGTTCACGTCGACCTCATCCAGGACGGAAAACCTTCCCCACCTCATTCACCCACATTACCATCTTCACCCATGGAGTCCATAGATCCCAAATCTATTCCTCCTAAATTTTTTTTTCATAAATACCATTTCCCTGGGACCTCTGACCTATCAACGCGATGGTGAGGTTCCCTCTTCTCTCCCATTCCTGTATCTTGACATGATCGATGATGATACACCTTCTATTAATGTTGTTCAATGTCAGGATGATGAATCCATCCTCACTTACCTTGGTGTGGAAGATTCTTATATTCATCAGTCGTTACCTTCTGAGACGTAAACCATGTTGAATGAATCGACCATCGAAATCAACATTAACACTTAGGACGACCCGCATATTCTAAAGATAGGCCAATCCTTAGATGCTACTAAATAGAAACTTTCACTTCTTTTCTTCGGGACCATAGCAACGCTTTTTCTTGGTCCTATGCCGATATGCCTGGTATCGACCCAACAATCGTGGTACACAATATCATAACCATTCCTGATGCCAAACCCATCAAATAAAAGATGCAGAAAATGCATCCTCGCATTACTCTTCTGGTTAAAGAAGGGCTGACGTGCCTTCTCTTAATTTCCTTCATCCTACCTATTGACTATCCTCAATGGATTTATAACATCATTCTTTTCACAAAGGTGACATGGGGACTCCGCATTTGCATGGACTTCTGGGACCTCAACCTAGCTTGTCCCAAAGATGATTTCCCCCTACCAGAATCGACTAACTAGTTCATATCACCGTTGGCCATGAAATACTATCGCTCATGGATGGTTTCTTGGGCTACAATAAAATATTACTAGCTCCATAAAATCAAAACAAGATCGCCTTCATCACCCCTTGGGGACTTTCTCTACTATCAAGTTAACGTGGTGGTGGGGCCTTAAAAATGTTATCCTCATTCCTCTTGATGGTGAACCTATGCCTTTGTCTTTCAAACTCAATTTTGATTGTACAAACAATATTGCTGAATATGAAGCACTTGTATTGGGCCTCCAAGCTGCTTATGCCTTGATGTTAAGTCCATCAATATCTTTGGTGATTCCCAGCTGGTCATAAACCAAGTCAATGGTATATACTAGTGTCGTAATGAGATACTTCAAAAGTATAAACATCACGTAGATATAATTTTGACCACCTTTGACCGTTACGAACTTTGAACCACCCCACGATCTACCAATAAATTCATGGATACCATGGCCTGCTTGGCTTCTCAGATACCTGCTTCACCCTTTGACTCTAAAATCTTTGTCACAATACAAAGGATACAATCACCCTCTTATTTACCTCGTGAGGTCTACTCCGGCTTGAACATTCCCCTTGACCCACATGACCTTTTGTATAAGCAATATGCAGACTATCTTTCCTTTTCCATTATACCCGCCGATCTCACTTGTAATGGAAAACGTGCCTTTCTTAAAAATGTCTTACGTTATGCCATCATGGGTGGTCTTCTTTAAGAGATGCTTCAACGACATTCTCTTATGATGCCTTACAAGTCCTGAAATTCCCTACACCATTAAGGAATTCCACGATGGAATCTATGGAGGTAACTTTAGTGGTTTAGCTGTGACAAAATGCATTCTTCGCCTAGGCTATTATTGGCCAACCCTAAACCGTGTATGTTGTGATTATGTCAAACGTTGCGTGAAATGCTAACCATTACATGCTAATCTCCATCACACACCTAGTCATGCCTTACAGTGTCTGGACGAGACCTTTGGCCTTTCTCTCAATGGGGTTTGGACCTTGTCGGTGAGATCAACCTTCATTCTTCAAACGCCACCAATGGATCATAACCGCTATTGAATATTACACTAAATGGGTAGAGGCCATTCCCTCATTTCTATAAAAGCTGAGAAAGTATGCGAGTTCATTAACCATCACATCATTTTCCTCTTTGGTGTTCCTCACCATCTCATCACTAATAATTGAAAGCAATTCAAAAACAAAACCCTATGCAAACTATGTGGCAATTTTGGCATCGAACTTAGTTTCTCATCACCTTATTACTCACAAGCCAATGGTCAAGCCGAATCAACCAATAAAACGTTGAACAAAATTCTTATGAAGGTAGTCAACGATACTGGGAAGGATTGGCATATGCACATTCCTTTCACTTTGTGGGCCTACCGCACTAGTATTCACACTTCGACTACTACCACACCTTTTTCTTTGGTCTACGGTACCAAGGTTGTCTTACCTCTCGAAGTCCAGATTCCATCTCTCCGCATCTCACTACAAGACATGCTCAATGACGATGACTTTCGCCAAGATTGTTTGGCACAACTTGAGTTATTAGATGAACGCTCGTCTCAATGCTCTTGACCATCTCCAAATCTACCAAAAATGTATCAAACGTGCCTATGAAAAATGTGTTCATGAATGAACCTTTCAGGTCGGTGACCTTGTCCTAAAGGAAAATCAACATGTAACCAAAGAGGAGAAAAGTAAACGGGGTAAATTTTCTCCTAATTGGCTCAGACCCTATATCATTACCCATGCCTATGGATCAGGTGCTTATCATTTGTCTTCACTCGAAGGTAAACTCAACTTGAGCCCCTTAATTCCTTACATCTTTGACCATTTTGCTACACGACGTCAAGTTCTATACCACTTTTCGTCATTGATCGCTTATCCCGAGAACCGCTCACCTTCCATATTGCCCATTTTGAGGATCCATGACTAAAAAAGAATCATGTGATTCCCGTCACCTTTCAACGTTATCTTCAATATGAGTACCATGACTCTACTCATAACATGATTCTCATGTATACTTTTTGTCTTATTCAAGTTGGAATCCCATGGTCGTTCATCACTCAAAACCACCTCTTTCATAGTTAATCTATGTGTGCTATGGTCTTGTCTTCTAAACAAGAACCTAATCTTCCTCTATAGTCTTGTCCATGACTTAAACGTCCAAAAATAAAAAGGATGCAACTCCTTGAGTCAAACTTCCAAAGAAAAGATGACTCCCTCAAAAGGGACATCTCTTCACTCTAATTCCACTACTATAAATAGACTCCTTGAAGGACAACTATATCAAGTTATTTCACAAATCCAATAAAAATATCTAGAAGCTTCCCGCATCGATCAGCTTCATGAAGACCTCAAGGAGATAATATACCCATCCCATATAGACTTCTCGCATTGATCAGTCTATTAAAAATAAACAAATGAAGAAAAATATGAAATTTTCGTCATGGACTTGCCTATTTTTGATTTTGGGTTTCTTGTTCCGCAAAACACGTTGTTGTACACTAAGTTACGTTAAACCACCCATTCTCACCTCCTTGCCTTTTAGCCTAATTTCCTCTTTACTCAAGGGACTTGCCACAACCGCAACATTTTCATGATTATGTGACTTTCTTCACCCTTAGAATGGTCCATTATGCAACACCTTTAGGGTCTTACATTCATGAGCCCCTCTTAGGTATGGTCGACTCATTAGGGTTCTTATCAATTAAGTGACTCTTTTACCACCTCTTACCATTCACCTCCCTCATTACTTATTGATTATCCTATACAGGACCAGATCATTGACACCTATATTTAACAATCACTCAACCATGCCTATGACCTAAACTCAATCATGCCTATAACCTACATTCAACCATGCCTCACACCTACCAACCCATTCCTCTACTTTATCATAATATTCCCTAGCTTATGGGAGAACTACATCGGCCTGAGGTCCCTTTTTTTCGGGACTATGTAGGTAGCACTTCGAGGGCATGGGGCCCTTGGAGGTTAGCTCGACCACTCTTTACCCTAACCAAAACCCCTTTCACTTTCCTATTCACATTCTACCCTAGTTAGTTTCCATTCTATATCAATAACTGGAAATTAAACCAAACAAGCAACAATTGATAAACATTTTTACCATCATAACACATACATTCATTTCATCACGTCTACCATTTCTTTACCATAATCATATATTTTCCTACAAATCATCTTAACACGATCCATACCATCATTAATTACACAAATTAATGAATTAGAAATTTAATCAACCATAAAACCACGACTCAACCATGCCTAACCAACCTAACTCGATCATGCCTAACCAACCTGACTCACTCATGCCTATGACTGACTCAATCATGCCTACACCAACTCTGACTCAATCATGCCTAAATCAACCTAACTCCATCATGCCTAAACTGACCTAACTCCACCATGCCTAAATCAACCTGACTCAATCATGCCTAAACCAACTTGACTCAATCATGCCTAAACCGACCTGACTCCATCATGCCTAATCCACCTAGTTTCCATCACATACACACATAATAACAGAAATTAAAATCAACAACCCCATCCATGCTATAAATACCATCATCTATAAATCGAAAAGTCTGTGTATACATACATGTGTACATGGATACAAATAAATACAAGTATCTCAAATAACATCTCATATACAAATCACCATCTTCAACATGCAAGCCGGTATATGTTTAAAATACAAAACTCTCATATACAACCTCACCATCTTTGGCACACAAGTTGGTATATGATCCAACTCTCAAAACTATCGCATACAACCTCACCATCTTCGGCACGCATGCTGATATATGATCAAAACTAACAAAAACTCTCATGTACATCATCGCTATCTTCGGCACACAAGCTGGTATATATATAAAAAATATGTCAACAACACGAATGCACTAATCATAAATGGTGACTAATCATCACCCCACCTAATATCCATCCCTGTCTCATCAGTATCCTCCATCTCCCCTCTCGTGGGGTACCGACAACCTCTCCCCACCTCGCCTCGGTCCCTCCCTCTCGAAGGCCCCTCACATGGAGCTAGCCTATGTGCAATGGTAGCCTCACCTTGACCCTGTCCCGGGGATCTCACCCCCATGTACTCTCTACACTATGTGCATACGAGACCTGGTCCTCTCACTCAAGGCCTACTGTGCTCTGTACTCTACATAGGATGGGATGTCTATCCCGACAGCCATCAAGTGATCCTGATAATATCGTGCCTCTCCTAGGGCATCCCTAAACCTGGCCATAAGTACTATCTATAGAGGCACCATCGGTCTCGACCCTTTACCTATCTCTCAAGATCCTGTCTCATGCTGGTACTGTAAAGAGGGACTCTATCCCCGTGCTTATGCCTATCTCGAGGACCATGTCCCCCTTTGCCTATATATCTCGGCCTCAAAGGGCCACAACCTATAACTTGTAGTGGCCAACTAGCCTTGCAAACCTATAACCTATGCTCGTAGGGTGAGCACTGCACCCCATCCCCATCTCCACCCTGCAATGGGTGCTTGTCTTACGCTTATTCGGGCTCATGGCCACATATGCCTCTGCAAAGTGACAACTATGCCTCTGAAATGTCAATCGCCTCGCACTATCCCCAACTATGTAATCAAGGTAGTTACTTTCCCCTGTAGGGTGTCCCTCTCACATTATGATGGTGGCAAAATCTGCTTACCTCACCTCGGTGGTACTACTCGTAAATGTGTAGCCCACCACTATTTGTATCTATCCATCACCTCGACATCATCAATCTTTCGCTCTACAACCTACTCCTCCCCTTTTTGTTGCACTGCTGTCCCGTGGTAGAGGTAGAGGCCTCTCCACGTCATCCCTCCTATAATGTGGGAATGGTGGGGGTATATCCTGAGGCAGCCCAAATTACCATGTCTAACCCTATCTATGGGTATCATCTCATGCTCTCCCACATGGCGCACTCTATCCATTTGAACAATTGCAGTCCATCTAGCTCATCGGCCATCTTTCTATATGATGGGAAGCCCACATACAACCTCCAAATGATGTCTACCCTAGACAACCCCTCTAGTATCTACCTGTAGTGGGCTACATCATGCGTAGCCCTCCCCCCTGTACCCCACCAACTGGCACCCACCGCCTGTAACCAAACCGGATCATACTTGGCTCAAATACGTCAAGTCGGGGCAACCCAATTGATGAACACACATAATGTGCTCGTATGCCCAACAGTGAAGAAGAAAAGTGTAGCATAAGTTGAACCTCCGTAGTCTCTTGTAGGCCCATAGCTCCCTGTATAGCTATACCAAGTAGGCAGGTGCCTAGGAAAAGTAGGTCCTCTCCTCCATCATATCATGCAGGACTCCCATCGCTTGTGGGAATCTCCCACCCTCTGCATCTGGTAGTGTAAAACAACACACTACCTCCATAATCAAGACCACTAGCCTCATCTCCTCAGGATGGGCCACGTACATCTCTCCATAGCTCAAGCTAGCACTATGAAACCTCATCTCCGCCATCCCCTCCAAATACTGTAACATCGGCTCCTCGATGCCTTCAAAGAAATAGAATACACCTACACCCCTACTATCGGTAGGCTGCAGAATCTTGTAAACGTCCTCCAAGGTGACGGTCATCTCACTGTCAAAAAATGGAACGTGTTGGTCGCGAGTCCCATTTATCGATGACAATAACATCAAACTCGGATCATGAGCTATATGCCTATAATGTCGAATCCCAATCAGACCCACCTTGGTCATGTGCCTCCACTCCTCATCGGTCACATCCCCTCGAACATCTAGTAATAGAGGAGGTACCCTATCTCACATCCATAGCTGATCTCTCGCCTGCATCCAACAAACCATCACATTAATACACCTTGACCATACCTGCAATCACCCTTGACACCTCACCTATACCTATTACCCTACCTCTTTTCCCCTCACAACTTACCTTCTTATCACATGTCCTATCTACCCACCCCAACCCTAACCAATTACCATTCCACCATACCTATTTAAACCTCTCACCCATGCTATTTTTTTTTCCATCCACAACATCTTCTTATACCATTACCTATCTCACCCACCCACCCTACCTCCTTTTTTGCCCAATTTTCTCCAAATAATGACCGACACTGGTTTAGGTGAGACCAACCATGGTCTAATACAATCGACATTGGTCACCTCATCTGTGATTGTTATTGGCTCACACCAACCGATGTCGCCAACCCTTGACCGACGTCGGTCACTATCGCGGTAACCAAATCCATGACACCCTACCCTATTTCCCCACAAACACACCATTTTACCCTCCCACCTATCCTTCCCTACCCAAATCCCCCCTGAATTCATCCCCACCCATCATTCACCTAAATATACCCTTCTCCCTTCCTATTTTACCCATTTTTCATCCCAAATTCAAATTTACCTTTTCCCCCAAAAACCTATTTTCCCCTAACCCGATTTCTCTACACAAATCTACCTACCAAACTAGGAATGGGATTGAATCATACCTCATCACGTTGCCGTCTTCGTGGTGGCACGTCAGGCCACTGCACCGGTGGTCCCCGATCCCTCTCCTACCTCTACCATCACCAATTGACCTCCTTACCTCCAAACAATCAATCAATCAAGAAAATCTAGTGGACTTGCTTATCACCGCGATCACCTGCTACGAGGCTCGTTAACTCGAGATCTCCATCTCACTCGATTGCTTTCCTCCTTTTCCTCTCCCCTTTGTTGTTTTCTCATATTTGGAAAATTACAAATGATTCCGCAAAAAGTAGAAAATTCCCTTTTAAGCCCTCTCTCAATTGATTGACGTCAGTTTTACCTAGATCGACATCGGTCATGTGCCCTAACATACCGTGGTCGGTTCCCCTTGACCAAAATCGGTTAAACATGACCGACGTTGGTTATGTGTTGACCCCATGAAAACCCATTACACCTTATCTACTTGCCCACAACCTTTTTCACCTAACCCGAAGCTGACCCTGACCCTCCACCTCATCCTCCTGACCTCATCATTTATCACCCACCCTCACCATCCATGTTGGGCATATTTCTGCCCCTCCCATGGCCTTACCTTCACCACACCTTATTTTTACCCACACCTGACCTCCCGTGCTGTGCCCTATATACTGGACCTGAACCAATCTTTGTGACCTTTGACCCTCTATTTTTGCTATACCTTGCGATGCGGTTACCCGTATTTGTTTAGCCTACTGACCTTACCTAGCTTATTTCTCTCGCTGTTGTTTATCCCGATCTAAAATTTGGTGTATCGAACATACCTAAACGTTCTTACACCTGACTCTGTTGTGTTTTTGCACCATATCCTATACCTTGGATACCAGACTCACTTCAACCCTATTTGGATAGACCTATCGACCTTGGATGATGTAGAGTTTGCAAGCTCTTCAATGTACCATGCCATAGTTTATACATGTGCATGCGTTCGAATGTCACTACCTTTTACCCTGGCCCATTTCCCTATTTTCCCGATAAGACCTTTACCCCATTACCCATTTTTACCTCCACCTACCCTACCCACACCTACCTACCTAACTCGTTGATTATGTGGATATTCTCATGTCCTCACTCGTTGCATCTTGCAAAGATGGTACCTATTTTGCCCAACTTGCTAGCCTTATCTTGCCTATGGCCGTGACCCTTATCCAAACAAACCTTGACCTTTTGACCTTTTTGATGTACTAGAACCACACCTATGCATTCCTACATCTTACCTCGTTGAGTGCCCATACTGTATCCTTTATCTTGGATACCAAACCTCAACAACCCTTGTTTGGATGACCTTTACGACCTTAGCTAACGTACATTTGTTATGTTGAGCAACCCTTGTATCTCATGGCATTTCACAACATGTGCATATGCGTCTGAATGCTCTACCTAATTACCCACCCTACCTCTTACAATCAACTTACCTTCACCATCACCTTCTTCACACTTAACCCTGTTTTCTTAAAATCACCCACCTCCTCCTTTTATCAAACCACTCACCACTTCCTTCTCTCACCTCATCGGTTCCTAGTTTGAGGGGGGTTACCTTCACCCACGCTTGGGGCAACATCACCTTCACCCACACAGGGGGCAACCACATCTTATTTTTTTCAGCGTCGCTCACCAATACAAGCTACGCAACAAAAGGGGCAAAATGTAGACACCAAAATTGGGTCACACTCCCCTTGGTCCCTCGTTGAATAACCAACTCAAACATATTCACCTAACCATGACCCCTTCCACCCCACACTAATATTAATTTAATTAAATTAATACCCATCCTCACAATATTCATTACTTAATTATTTTAATTAAGCTAATTTCCACCTCACCCCTCCACCTCACGTAGCCACCTCACCCTAGACCTATTCTTGGCATGTTTCCATAACTAACTAAGACTTGGTCCCACTTACCTTAATGAGCTAAGAATTAGTTCAACCCTAAAAAAATCAATGCCTATTATCCCTCTAACCACATTCCTGCTCATGAAAAAGGTAACTTCCGCTTTGATTCGGGAGAATAGATAGGTCTGGTGGAAATGATTGCCAGGATCTGTTATTTTTAGTAAACCTAGGGAATCCCACCTTAACCAATGCCATCAACCCTAAACTGACGCTGGTCAACCAGAACTGCCGGTTACCATTTATTGGCCTTAGCAACCTTGTTTTTGGGTTGGCACATTTTGAGATCAAAGGAATGAGGAGAGAATTGCATGCAAGTAGAACTAGAGCCTTTTTGCACCTACAGACATCCATAGCTAGCACCAGGATAGATCTAGAAGCATTGCACTCACGGTGACATTCCGGGAGCATCACTATTACACCAAGCTCCATCCCACCAACCAATCATCACCACCACCCAATCATTGGACCTGCAACATTGGTAAGTGTTTTTATCACTGATCATTTCCATTCTTATTCTATCCATAGAGTTGTTATCATTTCTGTTATCATTCTTCCATTAATATTCCCATTCCTTCATAGTCTACTTTCTGAAAAACTCAAACCTCACCCACCCTTTTACTAGATCACCTATCCTATCCCTTCCACCTCTTTGAGTGTTCTCAACATTCCCACAAACCTCGCCATCCCCTCCTTTAGCTCTATCTAACCTCACCTAGACTCTGTAATAAGGTTTTTATTGAACTACTATCACCCGAATGTACTGACGCTGGTTACCCATGACCATCATCGGTCTCTCCTAAACCATCATCGGTTATAATAGACCGACGTCGGTATTTGTGTTTTACACCTTTGCCAATAATAGAGCCAACCTACCTTTTATCAAGTGACCCAAACAACCTAGAACCTAACCCTGACTAGTTTCAACACCTTGACAACTACCTACCCTTCAGATCTGACTATAGCCTAGCCTATTATGTTATATTTTCTTATTGTGCTTGAATGAAATACCTAAATCATATAAAATATAGTAGGAATTTTTTTATTTCTCACATTAAGTTGTTTTAAACAGTGTATTGATAGCCATCTAGGGAGCATCACACTTCTCGGATCTAGCACATGCTTCAGGCGTAGTCCTTTGTCACATATTATTTAATTCTTCTTTTGTAGTCTTGTTTTTATTTCGGTAGTTCCTCCCAACCAAAAGGAAGATCTCACAAACAACATTGGATTGAGAATTCAAAACGTGCACAATAACCATCAACCGACCAACATAAATAGGTATTCCTCCTTGGCCCTTACCCTTATTTGTTTCGTCTCAATAACACTAAGAAAATGGCGAAACAAACACATCTTGAGTTATTGTTAGACTTAGACATGTATGGAGGGTTAAATCAATATCCTTGATGATTCCTAGAGTAGTGACAGTTGAACCATGAAGTTGCAGGACTCCTTTTCTCGTAGAGGGATATACTTAATACCTAAGATATCAACAATCTCTTAGGCATGGCGAAGTGTGCTAGCACGTGAGTCAATCATGCGATTATGGAAAAATGTTTGCTTATGATCAAAGACATATAGAAGGGTGGAGTTTTAACAACTTTAACTACTTGCTAATCCTCTTCTTGGCAGATGTTGATAGAAGTGCGCAACTTCTATATAGCCGGATCGGTGCGCGGGAGTTGCACAAGAGCTTCATGCAACAAGTTGTCTTTGGGATGGAATAGTGATTGCATCTGTATTGTGACATTTATGTTTATTTTATTCATTTGGTTAACAATTCTGAATAGAATATGCACCGACTTGTGCATCCGAGGTACAACAACGTCCTTTCTTGATTTTTCAGTGCAATGACAGAGCCTTAGTTGGCACAGAGGCTTGACCTACCAAAGGAGGGGTGCGCGCGTCACTTCGGGAGGAGATTTAGGTAGAGCATCACATGTAGGAAATCTAATTCTTTTACCTTTGGATGCCTTGGATACCTCTTTTTTATTTTTGAGGATTAGCCCGTGTTGCTTGAATTGTGACCTGTGCGTCAAACTTGAGCATTCTCCTTTTGTATCTTGTGTTGTCCACGGTTTGGGCACGTGATCTACTTGCATCATCTGAAACTTGGTTAATTACACAGAAGTCCTTAGTTCCAAAGAACATAAAATTATCCTTTGGAGGAGCTTTTGGAATTTCTTGGTTATCTACTTTAGGTGGGCTTATTGAAGGCTCACAGTTGGAAGAATTCTGGATCATATAAGCTTGCGCGTGTGCAACATTGGCGCAATGATATTGAATATGAGGAATATTACAAGGAAATCACCATTTAGACTCCTGCACCATATTGTTATGGACTAGGACAAGTGCTTGACTTGTCTGGGCATTGGAAGAGGAGGCCCAAGAGGAAAAACTTGCAAAGGAAAATGTGCATTAGCATGACATCTATCATTTTGCTGATTTTATCCGTATCTTTGATTCCCATATTGATTCCGCCAAGGTTGATTAATTTGGCTTTGTGCTTGATTGGAATTACCTCTGTAGGCTTGTACCTACTAATTTTCCAATGATATGACCTTGTTGGACAAGTTTCTAATTAAGGACTTCAATTCATCATCTTCTTTTTCTTTGTGTAGGAGAGTAGGATGTAGATGCAACTAGTTGCGCGCTCTACACTGGAATTGGAGCAATAGAAGGCTAGGGCGCTGGAGACATCTTTAGGAACAAGGGCATAAGAGGCCTAGGCACCAACTTACCAGCTTGAATGAGACTGTTTTCTACCCTTATTGCAATGTTGTATGCATTAGGTAAGGTTCTAGCCCCCGTCATCACCAATCCGGCACTATGATAATTCTTCACCGGGAACTCCTCATGCTATGATTATTTACTAATGCACAACCTTTATTTTGGTGGATGTAATCTGGAAACAAAACAACAACCGAACACAAGAAAACCATCGACTATGATAAGACGGAATGATGACAAATCTGAAATATCAAAGTAAATTATAATATTAACATGAAATTGTTACAATCTCACCCATGAGGTACTTCAACAAGACTATGGGAGAAACTTTACAATTACACCTGTTAATGGCTTCTTCAACACACCTTTAAACTGATGGCTTCCTTCACACACTTCCTACAATATTTCTCACTACTTCCTTCTATGCTAAATGAGGGGGGTGGCCTCTCTATTTATAGAACTTCCAAGCTTATCCATCTTATCTCTAAGATAGGATAAGAAATCCACTCTGACGAATCATATTCCATACCTTAACTCTTATCTGTACATGTAAGCTTATCTCTTAAGATAAGATAAACCTTATCATTTTACATGGGTTCCACATTTTTAGACTTTTTACAAATAAAATACACAAAATATTTATGACCTCACTCCTTGTCCTTATTACCAATATAATATTTCTAATTCCTAATCACGTAGACCCTACTTCTCTAATTACCCAAACTTTGACATTTTAACATTACCGGACCACTTACGACAAATATTTACTTTTTACAACATTCCTATTGTACTTTGACTGTTACTGTACTCCACATTATTGGCGGCACCGTACGCCGTTATCTTCTATCAGACGCTACTACTAATTATACTTAACAACATCATACATTAATGAAATAGAAATTATGGAGGAAAATTTTAGTGTCGACATCTTCTCCTTCTAGCTTCTACTCCGTCCTCGAGTAGACTATTCTCAGTGCTTGGAAAATCTTCAACTTGTCATGGTTGACCCATTTCGTAATGGGAGTGCCATCCATTTCTTCCATCAGTGACGTACCATTTTCATGCCTGCGATTCTTTTTTTGTAGGGCCCCATCCATTTTGGAAGAAATTTTCTCTCTCTTCTTTTTTTGTATCTGGAATCATATACTAGGACCAAGTCATTCACATGAAATAGAGACCATCGAGATCTTTTGATCAAAGTATTCCTTCTACTTCTTTTTCTTCTTATGGCTTGTATCCTTTGCTATTTCTCTCATTTCCTCTAGCAAATGAAGATGTACCAACCTTTCTTTTCTTGAATCACTTTCATCCATCCTTTCACTTTTCATAACTCTTACAAAGTGGGAATATCAAACTCAATAGGAAGAATCTGGATCAATGCCATAGGCCAACCGAAATGGGGAGTATCCTTCTTTGTCTTTGATGTTGCCCTATATGCCCACAATGCTTTGCATGAATCCTTTTATCCCATTTATGTACCTGCAAGGCTGCATCTTTTGCTAGAATTTGACACACACAAAATTTGTTCGTTCCACTGTCCATTTGTGCTTGGCTTGTATGTTGTTGCCTTCCGTGCTTAATAGAAAACTTATTGACTAGGGCTTCTACCACCTCTTTAATGAAGTGGCTTCCTTGATCTCACATTACAATTTCTAATGGACAACCAAATCTGGTGACAATGCGTTCATATATGAACCTTGCCACTTCATCCATGGAAGCTGTTTTCAATGGCCTAGCTTCAACCCACTTGGTTAAATAATCTGTGGCAACTACAATATACTTATTTTGGCGTGATGTAGTTGGAAGTGGACCTATAATGTCTATTCCCCACTTTTCAAAGGGACCAAGTGGAAGAATAGGACATAATGGAGCTGATGAAGTCTTACGGTTACCATGTGTTTGACAAATATCACATGTCTTACAATAATTATAACAATCTTTAAAAAGAGTGGGCCAGTGATAACCTGCATCCAAGATCCTTCTTGCTGTAAGTTGTCCAGAGAAGTGCCCTCCACATGTACCATTGTGGAATTCTTCTAGCAGCTCCTTTCCTTGATCATGTCCAACTGCCCTCTTGTACTGTCCATCAGGTCCTATTCGAAATAATGCTCCATGCAGAATAGAATATGGACGATTGGCTTGAGTAATATTTCTCTTAGTCTTCGCATTGGCACCATCGGAAACTTGAATTCATTCGATAATTCCAAATATCTATGTATTCACTAGGGATTGTGTCGAGGAGAACAATCTTTGGATCGGAAAATCATCATCATCACAAGATGATCCTAAACCATCATAGGCTCGAGAGAGTGCATCTGCATTGACATGCTTCTTTCCTGGCCTATCTATAATATCAAATTCAAATTCTTGTAGCAAAATTATCCATCTTTCTATCCTCCCCGATGGGTTAGGCTTATTGACAATATATTTGAGCTCGATGATCTGCTTACAACTATAAATTTCTGCCCTAGCAAGTAATTTCTAAACTTCTTTACAACAAAAATGATAGCCAGATCCTCTTTTTCAGTTACAGTATAATTTACCTCAGCACTGCTCATTTGTCTGCTCCCAAAGTAAATTGGATGTTCATTCCCATTTTCATCCTTTTGGCTCAAAGTACTTCCTAGTCTTCTCGAGGCACCGGTGTACACAATGAATGGCTTGCTCCAATTTGGATTCTTCAAAATAGGTGAAGACACCAAGGCTTCCTTCAGTTGTCCAAAAGCTTCATGCGCCTTATTTCCTGGTTCATAAGTAACATCCTTCTTCAAGAACTGGGTTAGTGGCTGTGTAATCTTTGAGAAATTCTTGATGAACCTTCTATAGTAACCCACATGGCCTAAAAATGATCTCAACTTACTTCTATTCATAGGAAATGGTAAATCTTTGATTTTTGAAACTTTATCAGGATCAGTACCAATACCATCTCTGGATACAACATGCCCTAACAAAATGCCTTTAGAACATCCAAAGACACATTTTGTAGGGTTTAGTGAGGCTTGTGCTTCATCTAACCTTTGAAATGCTTTGTCTCCATCTGGTGTAGGTGGTCCAACTTGCTCCCATAGATGCAAAAATCATCCAGAAATACTCTGATGAAGGTCCCAATGTAGGGTTCGAACACCCTATTCATCAAACGCTAGAATGTTTCCAGAGCATTACACAACCCAAAAGGCATAACTCTATAAGCAAACGTTCCCCAAGGAGTGGTGAACGTGGTCTTCAGCTGATCTTTCTCTACTATACGAACTTGGTTGTAGCCGCTATATCCATCAGCAAAACTATAGCACTCCTGGCCAGCTACTTCGTCCAAGATTTGATCTGAAAATGGAAGAGGGTAATGATCCTTCTTTGTTGCCTTATTGAGCTTCCTGTAGTCAACACAAATGCGTAGCTTCCCATTCTTTTTTATTGAGATCACAATGGGAGAAACCCATTCTGAATTCTCCACAGCAAATATGAATCCTGCATCAAGCAACTTATCTATTTCTTCTTTTACAGTCTTGGAAAAATTAGGATTCATTCTATATGGCATTTGCTTTATGGGCTTAGCACCATCTACCAACTCAATAGAATGTTCTACCCAACTTACTTGACGGAGTTCCTTGTAATCAAAAGTGAATATGTGTATGTACCTTCGAAAGAGCCGGAGGCGGGATTCCTTCTCACTCTCCATCACAAAGATCACCAATCTTTACTTGTTGGAGACGATCATCTTCTTCTTCGAGATAATTTTATGGGGTCATGAGTTGGTGTGACTGGAAGGATATCCATGACTAAAACATCCACCTCGCTTTCTTCATCTTCAGTGTCCACTTCACTGGTACTAGAGTAATCAGAGGATGTCCAATCATCAGTTTCATCACTTGAATCCACAGGTTCTGCTTTATGATGTCGAGGGATCACATTTATCTTCACCCTCTCTCTACCACGTCCAAGTGTCATGAAACCTTCATTCCAGTAGTTTCTTGCATGAACTCTCCTTAGCCATGGTCTTCCCAGCAGCATTGGGTACGCAACAGTACCATTTTTCATCACCTGAAAGTCTACCACACATACAACACCCATAACAGATATTGCCACATTTGAAACTACACCTTCTGGTTTAGTTTTTCCCTTATTTAATGACCTTAACATAAGTGTTGAAGGGCGATCAATTTTTAAACCCAACATATTCATTACTGACTCGGTCATTACATTAACTGCAGTACCTCCATCAACTAAGACATCATGAATTGAAATACCATTACATAATACCTCAGCTTGTGGAGCATAGGGATCTGCCTCTGCCTCCAAAACAGGGACCTCAACCTCCTTCCTTCTTCGAGCATTGAGTCCACCTCGCAACTCCCGCCTCTTCTCAGAAGACATAGCCAAGAGTTGACCATATGTAATATTTGCAGGCCTTTTGGATAGATCTTCCAAGATGGAGTATGGTCCTTGCCCCTGTGAAATCAGAAAATCCTGCACACCCAACTTTCTTCTCCTATGTTTCTTACTAGTTTCTCCTTTCATCTTCTTAGGATCAGTTCCATCTTGATTATCTTTTTCTTTCTTTCTTTTTGTTACAAACACATCTACTTCATTATTTCTACTCTTATCTACTACATCAAGAGAATTCACAGTGCTTTTCCTTTATCATTATCTCCTTTACCGGATGTAGAAGCTCTATCTCGGACAATTATACTTATAATGACCCTTTTTATAACAACCATAACAAACAACTTCAAATATTTCTTTTTGGACCTCTATCTCCTCCCCGAGAACTAAATTTCTTCTTTCCTTGAAGAAGATTAATAGTTAAGCGGCCCATCTTCCTAAGCAGATCTTCATACTCGGTAGATGTACTAGGAGAAATATTTGTGCTCACCGGGAGTGGTTGTGGATTACGGACCAAAGGTCTTTGGTGTAGGCTCTACTTTAACAACAATTTCTTTGGGCTCCTCTTCCATGCTTTCTTCTTGCCTTCTTGCAATCTCCTTAGCTTGTTCAATGGTAGCCGGGTGGTCATACTTCACTCGTTGTCTCATTTCGGCTTCATCCCAAGAATGAAGTGCTTATAGAGGAGATTATCCACGCCATTCATCAACCCATCCGCTAGTCCTTCCTTCCGATCTCTGGCATCGAGCTTCCTCCTTAGCTCTAGAACACGAGCATGATAATCCCTTATCTTCTCCTTCTCTCCTTGGGATAGCTTTGTGATCTCGATCATCAGATCTGCATATTTCTGTTGTTCACCAAATTCTTCAAGAAAACTTTCGGTTAATAAATCCCATGAATTTTTCACATTATCACCTAGTGTTTCAAACCACCTAAGTGCTGAACCATCCAAAAAGGTAGGAAAAAATTCAGTCCATTATTCCCTTCTTATGAGGCCATTACAAATACAAGATCGCTTAAACTCTTGAATGAAAGAAGAAGCATCTTCATTAGATTGAGCTGAAAAAACAGGAATCTTTCCCATTTTCAAAAGTAACCACCGTGAAATACCAACCCACAAGTACAATCAACAAGACTTATGTGCACAAATAATTGGAATTACTATAGAAATGACCACGGTAAACTATGGTAAAACTTGACTTATCATGGTAAAAACTGATTTTACCATGGTAAACACTATTCACGGTAAAAGTGAAGTTCTTTGCGGTAAATACTATTCATGGTAAAAAGTGACTTTACTGTGATAAATACTATTCACAGCAAAAATGACTTTATCATGGTAACTACTATTCATGGTAAAAATGACTTTACCATGGTAACTACTATGCACAGTAAAAACAAGGTTATCCTCCAATTGATTTTTGACTAAGTGGGAATATCTCTCCAGAAAATCCACCAACGAGGAATGGTCCCGGCAATGGAACCAAAATGTCATCACCAATCCGGCACTATGATAATTCTTCACCGGGAACTCCTCGTGCTATGATTATTTACTAATGCACAACCTTTAGTTTGGTGGATGTAATCTGGAAACAAAACAACAACCGAACACAAGAATACCATCGACTATGATAAGACGGAATGATGACAAATCTGAAATATCAAAGTAAATTATAATATTAACATGAAATTGTTACAATCTCACCCATGAGGTACTTCAACAAGACTATGGGAGAAACTTTACAATTACACTGTTAATGGCTTCTTCAACACACTTTAAACTGATGGCTTCCTTCGCACACTTCCTACAATATTTCTCACTACTTCCTTCTATGCTAAATGAGGGGGGTGGCCTCTCTATTTATAGAACTTCCAGGCTTATCCATCTTATCTCTAAGATAGGATAAGAAATCCACTATGACGAATCATATTCCATACCTTAACTCTTATATGTACATGTAAGCTTATCTCTTAAGATAAGATAAACCTTATCATTTTACATGGGTTCCACATTTTTAGACTTTTTACAAATAAAATACACAAAATATTTATGACCTCACTCCTTGTCCTTATTACCAATATAATATTTCTAATTCCTAATCACGTAGACCCTACTTCTCTAATTACCCAAACTTTGACATTTTAACATTACCGGACCACTTACGACAAATATTTACTTTTTACAACATTCCTATTGTACTTTGACTGTTACCGTACTCCACATTATTGGCGGCACCGTACTGCGGCGCCGTTATCTTCTATCAGACGCTACTACTAATTATACTTAACAACATCATACATTAATGAAATAGAAATTACGGAGGAAAATTTTAGTGTCGACACTCCCATGGATTGAATCATGACTGAAATGTCACTATTCAAAGCCTTTAGATAGTACAAGAAAGCATGTTGGGATGTAGGCATTACCACCTGAGGAATTCTATCCCAAGCCTTTTATAATTTGATGTTGAAATCATTCATCTCTTTGCTGGGCGCGCACTTTGTTGTAGTCAGCTACTCCACCAATGATAGATGATTTGATGTATCTTCAAAGTAATTACATAGAGTCATACAAGCTCATCCCAGTAGCAATAGATGTAGGTCTCAAGCCATGGTACAATTGGAGTGCTTTACCCTTGAAAGAGGTTGTAAGCAACCTAACAACAACATCATCATGTGTAATTAGATAGATATAGCATACATTGGCCACATCTTGAATGTGTTCATAGGGGTGACTTGATTTTCTCCTGTGAAGTATGGAATACTCTTGAGCACAACCACTGACATATCATGTTGGGAATTGAGATTGAGTAGGCTTCTACTAGTGAAACTAGCAAAGTTCCTTGGAGGAGGAGGATGTTGAAGTGCCATGGTAGGGCGTGCTGTCTATTTTGAGGAGAGTAGAGTGCATGCGACATGCTAGAGATGGGGACACACACGCGGAAGATTTGTTGCGTGTGCTTCTCGGTGAAAGATGGATATATTCAATGGATCCTTCATTTGCGAAATTATTTTTGGTATGCACTCTTCTCATAAAAATCCCTCAAGAATGTAAAACATGAGCTCTGGAAATGTTGGGAGTCGTCAGATTTGTTGAAATAAGCCTCCAAAGGCTAGAAATACTAAGTTCACACACTAGAACTTAGCAATATGAAATTTAAGATTTCATTGCTTGTCCCACCAGGCGTGCTAGAAACTGTTGGTCATTAAAATTACACCCGTGTCTCAGATCTAGAAGAACTAATTCATTTGAGACAATAATGGAACCGTCTCTATGTTGTGGAACCTTACGCGCTTGAGATGAATCTTCGAGAAGGACGGTTCCTTTATCTATTTCTCTGCCATCTGCTACTCCTAATGTTGAAAGGTAAAACTAAGCATACAATTCCAAGGGACCAGGGATAAAAGGATAACAGAAAGGAAAAATAATCTAAGGAAGGTGATAACACCAGAAAAAGAGGGATGAACACCATCTATTTTGAGTGAAAATGAAGGGAAAGGCATGAAAGAAGGCTAGACATGTGTAGCACAACTAAAACACATTTACCGATCAGTTTCATGGAACATAACTAAAAATGGAGTTAAGGGACGAAAATGACAAAACAAGGACACAAAGTAAAAGAAAGGCAAGAAGAAAGAATACAAACACACTTAGGACAAAGAATAGTCACAAAACGATGCTTCCATTATTTCTAGAAATGCACATAACTATTACAATGGAAAAAGAGGTTGATATCCACATGCACGAGCTAGATATAGAAGTCTCAGTAACTCAAAATATAGAAAAAATAAGTCCTTAGCAAAGTATGTAAGGATCCAAAGTGTCAAACGTTAGCAATGAGCCCAACTCTTTCATATATAGATGAATTCATGGAAGAAGAAGAGGAGGGAAAACCTGAATTTGAAATATAACCACCTAAAAGAAGCATTCAATGCCTATAAATCCATCAAATGCACTTCCCCAAGTTTTTTTGGCATGTTGGAGAAGAAAAGAGGGCGATCGATCAAATCGTGGTTGGAGAAATAAGATATGCTCATTAATGCCCAAAATATGTTCTCCCATTTATCACCTACTAAGTCTACCAAGAATTTGAATTTGAATGTCTAGCACTATAGCCCATGTCAACAACTATCCATTAAGGCTAGGTGCGTCTTGATCGAGCTCGAGTAGCAAAATATACAATTGTATGAAGATTGTTAGAGTTATTTACGCATGTAAGACACGTGGCATGCATGGATTGGATGAAAGGATGACCAATTATGCAAATGTTCTAGTCGTTTCTACCACATGTCACTCATTGATTTTTGTAAGTATTCGGTGCCCAAGCATGTCGAGAATGACGTGGCATAGAATGGTGCGTGAGGAGGGCATAAAGGGATGCATGTAGAAGAATGGGGCATGGGAAGAAGGTAGAAAAAGGCGTGCACAATCGCAACACGCGTGGAGGAAAAGGGGTAAAGCTGCTGAGCGGGAACATATGGTCAAGGTGTAATTGTTACAAAATAATGTGTGGGGCCATCGACTTAGCTGATTGAAGCAAGTATGAGTCATATGCACATGATGAATAAATCATAGGAAGAAGGTGAATGCGCAAAATATGCATGAAAAGTAAGAGTAGAAAAAGAGGAAAATAAAATGGAAAGGGGAGAATGGGAAGTGAAAAAGGGTGTGTGAGGGAACAAAAATGAAGTGAATGTGCCAAGGAGACAATTGAAGTGTGCGCAACTTGCAATGAAAATCTTAGAGCTAGAATATGTATGCAAGTTTTCCAAATAAATAGGAGAGTTATTTGGATAACATGCAGTCATTTTTCTATCCACCTACTAAGTTATAACCCCATGTGTGTTGTCTATCACCCAGTGGGTCTTTGGGCGCTCACTCAAGCACATGCAGGAGTCTTTGAGCCGCTCCTTTATGTGAGCATTGTGAGAAAATCTTGCCATTGTTAGAGGATTAGTTATAGAGAAGTGAATATTCATGTAAAAGAACAACATGAGCTATCATATCCTTATACCCAAGATTTAATAACAAGAGAAACAACATGAAATTTGAATAACACTAGGGTTTGCACCCCTAAACTAGATATTCATAACAGAGCCATATATTTATATTGATCATAATCCCAACAACCACATTACATTCAAAAGGGTCGTATCAGACCAAATATACCAAGACAAGGATCTAACCCATACATCGAGGTCTTAGCTATGCTTTATTTGTTACAAATTTTTTACACAGACCCATCCCTTAGACATGGTAAACTTCCTACAGTTCTCTAATGAGAATCCCAACTCCCAGGGCCTCCTAATATTTTCCGTAGAGCTTCACTTTCATCATACTATGTCTTCCATCCTAACCATCTTCTTTTCTCTCTATCTCTCTTGATGATTTCTTCTTATACCCGAGCATCTCTATAAATAGGTTTAACACCCACTACCTTGCCTTCGTACAGAGTACATCACTTGCCAAGTGTCCATGTGGTCCTCCAATGGAGTAATGATGTCTTTCAGGAACCTTCCATGCGTGGAATATTCTTTTCTTGACCATCAAGTCTCTAGGCTGTCACCTTATCCATTCAGCACACCTAGTAGGGTCACTTTTTTCCTCAAGTGCCTCAAGAATGCCGAATATGGATAAGTCCTTAGATCCTGTTGTCCTCCCGCATGTGCACCTTGGTTTCTCCTAAACCCTTGTCCTACATGCTTTTTCCTGTGCGCCCTTCTTCTTCATGGCCCCATGCGTGCACATGCCCTTTGGCACTTAGCCAATATTTTGAGGCCCAACATAACATACACACATAACATTTATATTTTTAGGGTGTAAACATTTGTTTAACTCGACCCTTATAACCTTAACCCTAGTTTCCTGAGGGATTATCTTTTCTATGGTGAACAATCACTTTGTTAGCTTTAGCCTTGATGTTTTTGTGTTTTTATGGCTTATTCTACGACCTTTCTGCTAAGCATATATCAATGAAACATCCACTTTGAGTTTTTTTCATTGTGGGTTTACATGACAATTTTGACGACTTTGATGATTTTTCTCACTATGAGTGTGAGGACACATATGAGGATTATGATGATATGATTTATGATACTTATTACCACACGTATTCTACTGCTGATATTTTTCTAATACTATCTTTACTATCATTACTAAGGATTTTCAAGGAGAGGGATCCTATAATGAATTTGATACTTGTACCCATGACCTTCCCAAAGATGAAGAATTCCAATTCAAATGATTTTTACAAAAATTCCCCACCATATTGATTCCCTTTTATATATTTCCCAGGATCAATTCAAACATGGATCAATTTCCTCAAGTCTTGAGTCTAATGTTACATCTTCCATTATGGCTACATCTACTATTTCTACCTTTTCGGTGACTATATCATTGAGGGAAACAATCCCCTTTCAAAATATTTATATGCCTATTCCTATGTCCACCACTATTCCTACATCTTCTACATTCACCCATAATGGTTTGTATTCTTATTCTTATAGCACACAAGCTCTTAAAACCTTGTTCATAGTTTGCAAGATCAAATATTACAAATATAACAAGGCACCTCTACTTATACTTATTCTCATGTCATGGATTCTACTCAACTACTTCATAACCCACTTGCACCTAAAGTGGCTTCCTACCCATTTCTTATGGGTTTTGTTGCTCACAAGCTTCTTATTTATGATGTCAAAAGTGACCTGAAGAGTAACTTCATGCTTTCCATGCCACTTGCTTGGATTATGCTTACAATGAAACATTACTTACCAAGCTCTTTCCTAGAAGCCTTAAGGATTTTACTTTACAATGGTTCTATGATCTTCTCATTCATTTAGTTTAGGCCTTTACCCCTCTAGCTAATCAATTTCTTGCACAATTATCTATCAATATTTAGGAAAAAGCTTTCTATGCTCAAATGTCTAAAATACGAAAAGGCTCTAATGAGCACACTAATGATCATGTTCTATGCTACAAGACTATGCTTACAAAGATGAACAATATTCTATTCAATAGTGACCTCCAAGATCTCTTCACTTAAATCCTTTTTGCCCCTTTGCGAGAATTGGTTATCTTTGACAAATTTAACTCATTTGATCACTTATGTCTTAAATTAAAAGAGCGTGAAGCTAAACTCATCATGAATAACCTTCAATATGTTACTAATGTTCCTAATACATCAAATCCCAAGTGTCAAGGAAAACCTAGTTTCAAAGGCAAAACTAATGACACCAAAACTAATGCTAAAGCTATTATTAATGATTTATCCCTACCCATGAAGTTTCAATTGTAATCTCTTTAGTGAAAATTTTCCTTGCACACCTTACCTAGTGCATAAATTTTTTCTCAAGTGCAACCTTAGATCTTTCCCTCTAGCTCTCGAGGTTAATACAAATATGCTTCATAGTAAATTTTTTGATGCTAATGCATTTTGTACTTAGCATAGATGTGTTGGATATTTTATGAATCAATGCGTCAAGCTTTGTCATGTTATCCAAAATATTATAGATGCTAATGCTATTGATTGGGACATCCCCATTGAATCATCAAAGCTTACCAATGATAATGAAAAACTCAATATTTTCAAAGACTCACTTCTTGATGACAATATTGCTAAAACCAATTCGAAGTACACCATACTTATTGTGCTATGCCTCCTTATGATCATCCATTGAACTCTATGACTGGTACTATTACTACTATGGTGCATCCTAGGACCATTATTACATTTGATGGCATTGATATGGTTCATGATCTCATTTTGGATGCATTAAACATTCGTGCTTGAGTTGACCAACATCCTATACACACTGCTCTAATTGAAAGTAGTGCTAAAAATATATGTGCACTTTCAAGCTATCTATTTTTATTGGATAAACAAATCGACATGTGACCTGTGATACTAAGATCAATCTTGGACATTATTGGTGAGAATATTTCTTGAAATGACAAATTACGTGTCTCCACCAACGTTCACGGTAGAGTACGCCCCTTTGTATTGAATGGTGTAGCTCGCATTATTAAATGAAAACTAATCTATCCTACCTAAGTGTTGTGGGTTGGCCAAATAGGCCGGGATCACACACTAACACTCCAATGAACCTAAGGAAAAGTGCTTGTACAATGTACAAGGGAGGATAATACAACAATGAGGGGCGAAGGAAAAAAATTAGGAAAGGAAGGTTATTGTCTTGAGTAGGACAATTGTAGAGTTCACACCCAATAATCGGAGTAGTTCAACATTAAATGTAGAAGAAAGCAAAAATGAATTAAAGACACAAAGTTCCTTAGATTCATCTATCAAGGATGCAAAGTTCATTTCCAACACTATGCTTGCAAAGTGCATCAAAGAGAGAAGTGGAAGAGTACATAAGAAAAAGGGAATGTAGATTTTATTTCTTGTGCATTAATGATACAAATCTCAAAAACAACAATCCACAATTGCTACAATGTAGATGCTATCAAAATATAAAATTTTTAGGATCCTTTGGAATGGAGAAGCCATCCCAATTTATAGAAATGTGAATTGACTCTTCGCCTACTTCCCCACATGAATCTTCATGGTCTCACTATACTTGTGAATTTTCACCTTCTTAGGAAGTGAGAAATAAGTTCCCTTTGTATAAATTAAAGGTAATTTTACAATGTAACTTTATAACGTCACTTAATTGAATGAGACAAGATACAATGATTACGTCCAACAAAGAATTAGAAAGGGGAGAGAAGGAAGAGGGAGAAAGAGAAAAGATGTCAAATCCGATGAAGAAGATCCCTCGATGAAGAAATTGCTGATTCACTTTTCTTGATGAGAATCCTCTGGAACATGCTCCTATTCCTTGAATTCCTTAGTGAATTGAGCTACTTCATGTGCCAACTTACCCGCTCTCGAATCAAACGTAACCCAATGCCTTGGTCCATGCTTTAGGGACATCACTGATAATCTTGTATTGATGAAGCCATTATTTGTGATTCATTGTAATTGTAGTGGTCCAACTTATGATATGTGTAAGGGACTCTAAGTTATCTTCATTGAAGAAAAGATATTCACCGCCTCTCTCTCGTAATAGCTCCTAAAAGGAAACAATGATTTATTCCGATGATGAATATTCGGTGAGCAGCGGAACTCAAGTCTCTGAACACAATTGTAGACATCATTCAATATCTCAAAAGCATGTTGTCCACAAGAGTCTAACTCAAATATTACATTATTGAGCATTGCATATTTCACATCTATGACGTGGATCCAAACTTGAGACAAGTTCTCTCGGTGGATGTGAACACGTTCTTACTCATGAGGGTGTGAGATTCAAAGGAGATCATCTCAGACACTAGTGGGAACATCTCATCCAAATTATTGACCTCTTTTACAAACCCTTCCTTTGCTTTCTTGAATTTCAAAAAGTTGCAAGGATGTACTTGATGAGAGAAATGACTTCAGAACAAAGCCTTACTTTGTTTGATGATTTTCCCAGCCCACTTCTTATTAGCCTTACCTTCTATTATGTAACCTTATGTTTTCTTTATTTCCTTAGGATAAACTCTACTAATCGGAAGAATATCTTCTATTGGAAGAGAAGGTACTGAGTTAGGTTCCAAGAGGGGTTGGATGTAGGCACTAAGAAATTTTAAGTGTTCCTCTAGTTACAATTATTTTCACTTGTATTCCTCATTCTGAGTGAGGAGGGGGGAATCGGATTCCTTGAATAGATGAGAGTCACCCTCGTGTGAATCTTGACCCAATGAGATGTGGGTTAACTCATAGTCTGACATAGTCATGTCATCAATAAGATTTTCAATCTTAGGCCTAGCAAATTCAACATATTGATTACTTGAGGGGCCAATGAAGAAGCATGATGTTGTCTAGTCCTTCTTTGCTTGGACTTTAGGGTTTGATGCAGCCTAGAATTCACTAGTAAAATCCCAGTGTGCTAGCACATCACTCAGCCTAGACTGAGCACTCACTCGAAGCACGCAAAGGTACCAGGCCCATATTTAGGTTTGTTGTTGCAGGATGTTAGCATGATGAAGACTTAAAGCATTCGGATCCATGACTAATATGTCATTCTACAGTGCATATTAAGATCTAAATCTAGAGAATAATAAAATTAAATAATAACCATGATGAAATCAAGCATGAAAGAACCAATTTTACTCAGGATTTGATATTCTTTCAGCCAATACACTCCATTGCATTCAAACATGATAAATACACAGAATCTTATTACAATAGATACTACCATAGTTTATGCACACATCAAATTTGGTAGCATATCCTCACAATAACTCAGTTCTTACATACTATTCTCACACACACCTATAGTATGTAGTTCATTACATATTTATAAGTGTGGGGAATTTCCCTTCACCGCTTATCTATTCCATAAATAGGTCGCATGATATTATTAGCCACACGCCATTATAATAATAGCTACACGTATGAAGTGCGCTAACAATAGATTTATTCTAGTCAAATGTCGATTAAATCTATTCTCAACATGTACTCCTACAAAGTGATTCGTAGCCAATCCTCCAAAAATGGCCAATGCATGTTGTGTAAGTTTCCAGCCAGTTTGTGTGTTCGACACACTATCTCCAAAAATAGCTCATCATCGTGAAAATGGCTAAGTCCCGAATCTATCTCTGTCCTCAGCACGTGATTCCTTCCCAATCCTCCCACATTTTTGAATGCACTCGCTCTTCCACGGAACCTTATGTATGTTTTTTTCGCTAAGTGCCATATTTTGATTGATCAACATTACCCCACACTAATTGCATTTCCACCCCGGAAATGGTTGTCTCCAAAATGAATCAAAGAATATGAATAGAGGAATTTTTTTTTACGAAATAAAAGAATGAATTTACCCCACATCATCTTCTAATTTAATCGGAAGGATCAATTCTAGATATTCTTCTTTTATTTCGCCTCTAAATTTTACCAATTATTGAGCGTGGCCTCTACTTTTTCTCGGGATATCCACCGCAATTGACTCTAGCTCATCTTTTGCAATTTCTCCCTTCTCATTTTGCAAGACTAAACAATTTTGGACATGGCAGTCATTCTTCCTTCTAATAAGTCCATCTTTTGTGTGATGAGTTTCTTGAGGTCATATAGCCTTTCCTTGTGTGGTTCTTGTGCTTCTATAAGGGCCTCACACTTCTGCTTGATAAGTGATAATCATTATGTGCAGCCCAAGGTCTCATCTTTCATGGATTTTAGGACTTTATTATCCTCTACAACGGTCTTAGTTCTTATAACAGATTTTAGGGCTGTACAAATATTCAATACTCTATCTCGCTTTCTTGACTCCTCCTACAAGCTCTAAAGTGACCCCTCATATGATACAATCTTTCTCATGACCGAAACCTTTTCTCGCTTTTCTTCCTACTTAGGATTCTTTGGTTCTAGCATGTGCAAAGGTTCATCTTCAAGCACCAATTCCACCAAGGTTTGTACATAATGCATTTTCGAAGGAAACGTTTTGGGTACCTTAGGATATAAGTGTGGCTTTTCTTTCATGATATTGTCCCCAACTTCCTCTGCCATGCTGATGAAAATAGTGTTCTTCTTCTGTGCCAAGTATTTTTCTTTCTTTAGGCATGCTATTTCTACATCCTTGGCCTTGATCTCTTCCCTCAGTGCCCTAATTGTTGCAGCCTTATCCACATTTTGTCATGCCACCTCTATCAAGACTTTCACCAAAGCATTGCTCACTTGTTCATCTGACATAACAATAGGCTTTACTATTATGTGTCTGGCCTGAGGTGTCTTCTTCAACCTCCTTGATACACATGACTCTTCACATACATCAAAGTCTAGTTCATCCATGTGTGTGTGCATATACCATGACAATTGCTTCCTTGTACGCATGGATCATATCTTCATCCATCAGCTCCCACCCATATAACTCCTTTGGTGTCACTGTGCTTTGAAAACGGGCGCGAAAAATTTTACCTGTGTCCTTAGCATAGCCCATGACTGATGCAACATATTCTCCACTTGTTCTCTTCGATCTTGGCCCCTTAGGAACTTGGGCTTCAAGATTTGGAGCTTGTTTTGCCTTACCCCAAACAATCTTGGTCGCTTGTCTCATTTGCCTCCTTTTCTCCTTCTTCTCCATACTTCATTTCTTCATCCTTTGGTTCTTCCACGTTCTCTAGAGGTGTAGGAGATTTGGATGCGCTCTCTTCACACTCTTCTTCGCCTCCTCATTCAAATTCAACTTCCTTTGTCTCTTCTCAGCTGTCTCCTTCTATGGAGAGAGTCGAGGTGATATGCACACTGATTGTGGAGTAGCACCTTGGGTCCTGGTTCTCCTAAACAACCTTTTGAAACAACGCTCTCTTTGGACTGCATCCAAGTCCTCATCATCTCCTCTTATGGCTGGGGTGGAGTAGTCATGCGCGCTCAGCTTCTACCCTATCTCGTAGGTTGTTTTCTTCCTCTATGCTCCAAACCACCACTATATTCATGCTCCTCCTCTTCATCATCTACTTATATTGTCTTTGTGGGCTTAGGTACTGAAACATTTTGCATTGTATTCTTACCTTTTGGCAGCCCTGAGAGCGCAAACTCATTCTCCACATACTTATTGTTCTCTAGCTTGGGCTTGAGTTGAAGGTACATAAGCGCTACTCTAACATATCCAACGACCAAGCTTACAGGCTTCATGCTTATAATATCTGAGATTAGCCTCTCAATGTAGGCAGTCCATCCTGGATATACATATGTCTTTCTCAGTGTATGGTAGTCACAATCTACCTTATCTGCATTGAAGCTTAGGTGGTGTGCATCCAAAACTAGTGAATGAAGCCTAGAAATATCATTCTATGAAGGCATATGGTAATTTGCACCATGGGCTCCAAGCCCCATATTTCATGGCAAACCGTGCAATGCAAAAGTGCTGGTATACCGCAAATTGCACTGCCTTCCCTACTACCAAAGGTAACTCCTTGGGTATGTGCCATTCTTCTTCAAACGCTGTGCGGAGCCTATCATACCATTTCTCCACCCTCTGCTTGAATGGTCCACTCATTGATCCCTCACACAAGTACTTGCCAAATATTTCTGCAAGTGACTTGTTCTCCATAGGGTATTCCCAAATTTTCTCCTTTGGCCCATCAGCACCCCGATTTCCATAAACACCAGAGACAATAGAACAGCCCCGAAACTAATTTTCTCTCTGTGTGCGCTTCTTCAATGATAGTTTCTCGTGATGTAACTGGAGATGTTGTAAATCACTCCCTGTGACATCTTCTTTGCAATGTGTAGCCACATTGTGTTTACCTGTGACCACCTTTCTTGGTCATTCAACTTTGTTACAAGATGTGCGCTTCCTACACTACTAGGTACTTCTTTAATTTGTCGATGTCCATGCTGCACGGACCCTTGGTATACCCCAATTCCTTTCTTGTCTCCAGGATTTTGGACTTATCAGTTAAATCACCGTTTAGATCTACCCCTGTGCCTTTCAACCCTATTACTATTGAGATCAACACAACTATGATTCTAACCCTTTTTCCGATGAAGTAGAAGAAGTCCTCATGGAATCTACTCATCAACCATTGATACAATGGTTCATACTTTCCAAAGTATGATAGCTCGTACAACTGGTAGACTCCAATCTATTTTAGTAACTTCTCACCAGTGTCATTGTAGACACTGGTATATCTTTGTTGTGTGCTTGTTCATTTTTGTGCTCAACAACGCATCGAGCTCCTTCTTATTATCTAATGTATGATGGTTGTAATCAATGATTTTACATCGATGATGTGGGGATACCATTCTTGTCCCATGATCACTCCCTCTAGATATCGCATTTATGAGAAATTACTCTCGGAGCAATTTCTTCTTCCCTTTACTCTTGTCATGGGTGCTTTCTTTGGTGCCATTTCAAAATATCTCTTTTGTACCCTCTCTCGTAATCGAGCAAGTTGAAACCCTAGTTGAAATTTCCATGCCTTAGTGGAAATCACGTGCACTATCTAATTTGTAATGCATCTACTTCGCTCAAACCCTTTACCTATGGGAACACAAGCTTCTCCTGTGCATAAACCTTCTCTCCATATTTGGTTTCACACTCTTTGCACCTCAACACGATTGATCACTCGCTTGCACTCAGCTCTTTTCAAATTATCTCAACTGTAATGGTAAAAATGAACTCGCATCCCCTCCTTATATAGATTTTCAAAAAGTTAGTACATTTATTGCTCCTTCACCTACCAACAATCCTCTCATTAATCGACCATTTTTGTTCTTTTCGTGCGGTACATCTTTACACCCAAGCTATAACCTTCTAGCGCGCCTTCCTACCTTCTAGCCACAAACTTCTCTTCAATGTGCCTCCATGCACCCGAGTACCTCACCACTACACCTTCCCTTGGTAGTTCCCATGGCCTTTGCTTACCTCACGTTATACTTGTTTCTTCATTCACCTCCACTTATGGTCCTCATTTCCAAAACACTTTTTTTTTCAATTCTCCAACTTGAATAGCACATGTAGCAGTTTGTTCCTTTCATGTGTACTTATTTTCAACAGTCTTGTACCTAGATATCAATAACCACCCCACACTAAAGGTATGTGCAGTCCTTTGTGCATAAAAATTCTTCAAATAGTAATTAGCTTCTGGCGCGTAAACACACTTATTACACAAAAACACCAAATAAATTGACAAAGCATAGTGACGAAGAAAGGAAATACATTAAGGAAATATAGAGTTGAAACCTAATCTAAATGCCAACACTTCCTTATTACAAACACCAAGAAGACTTATTTATAGTAGGGCTTCAGCCTACTCCCATTGAAGTATCTCGGGTAACCGTGTGCCATCAAGTGCCTCTAATTGGCAAGCACTTGTTTCAAGTATGTGAGTGATAACATATGACCCCAACCAATGTAATTTGAGTTTGCCTGGATGGTGCAAAAACTTAGAATCATAAAGGAGCACCATCTATCCAATTGTGAACTTTTTATCCTTGATGTGCCTATCATGCCATGCTTTCTACCTGGCCTTTTCTTGTTTTTGACTCCAACATGCTATTGCTCATTGCTCATCCAACTTAATTATATTTTCAATCCATTCTTCTAATGCTTTCTCATTAGCTAGACCTCTAGCACACATAATACACAAAGATGGTAACATGAATTCCATAAGAAGAACTACTTCTGCACTAAACACTAACTGAAATGGTGTGGATTTGTTCAACTTTTTATATGTTGTTCTATATGACCAAAGTACTGCAGATACTTTATCATCCCAATCCTTTCTTCCAACATCACAAATTTTTGTTAATGTCTAGCTTAAAATTTTGTTGAAAGCCTCATCAGTCCCATTTTCCTAAGGATGATATAGTGCGCTCTTATGGTGTGCAATCATGAATTCATCCAATTTTTTTGATTGTCTCATTCAAAAAGTGTGTTCCCTATCACTAGTTATACTTAAAGGACATCCATATCGTTTAATAATATTTTCCCATAGAAACTAGCTCTTTGTAACCATTGCAGTCCTTTGTAGGCACCGCTTCGCCCACCTTGTCATATAATGCGGCAAGCTATGATATAGTGCGATCCAGGTCTCCCATGCGTGGATGGTGAAATAGGACCCACAAAATCTATAACCCATTTCTCAAACGGTCCTATACTATTTAGGTCTTAGAGGTATTTAATCTTATTGACTTTGGTTTGCCAAGATATTTTCAATGATCACATTCCTTACAATCTTTATACAGGGTCTCCTACCATAATCTAACGAGTAAGATCTTACACACAAGGACGTCACCTACATAGTGGCCACCGCGATACCATCATGAGCTTCTTCCATAAGATATGTATGCGCATGCTCGCATTACACAATGACACAATACTTTATCCCGACCTAATTTGTATAGGTCAATGCTAATCAACATATAGGGTGCCACATGTATGGAAAGTTGTTTCTTCTCCAAGGATTTCATTCCTTCTAGTGCCATACATGTTCAAAGAAAGACAAAAATTCCCTCTAATTCTGATGACACTCATTGTAACCTATATAATTATACATTGGGCATGGTATCTTCAATGGTTTGTGCTTCTTCTCCGATCGTATTTTGATAAATGGTTTGGCCTAAAATTACTTTTCCCTAGTTTTACCAACACCGTGAAATCAAATTCTTGAAATAAGAGTACCCATCTGCATATGCACCTTTGTAAAATGGGATTATTTACCAAATAATTCAATTCCATGTGATCTATATAAAAGAAAAATGGTGTAGTTAGTAGGTACTGTTTGAACTTATGTAGCACATAGATCATTGAAAAAGCTTCACGTTATGTAGTTGTGTAATTATCTTCTGTAGGAGTTAGTTTTCTACTAGCGAAACAGATAGGATGATCTATAATACCTTCTCTAGGATGAGCCAATATTGTGCCAATGGTCATGCCAGAGGTGTCCACATGTACATGAAATGGTTGGTCCCACGAAGGAAAACATAGAATAGGCACGGTAGTAAGTTTCTCTTTTAATGTCTCGAATGCGCACTACTGTGGTTCTCCCTAGTAGAACGTACCTTTTCCTTTTAGCATCTCCTCCAAAGGTGTGGAAATATTGGCATATCCTTTAATAAACTTCTGTATGAACCAAAAATCCACACATTTTGCTCGACTGTAGGATATTTTAGGCCTATAATGAATGCAACCTTAGCTAGATCAACCAACAAACCTTCCTTTGCAGATTATGTGTCATAACAATATTACAAATGGAGTAGCAAATATGCACTTCTCGATGTTCAAAGAGATAATCAACTATCTACATCTTTCAAAAATTAAGCGTAGATTGTCACAATGGTCCTTGACCACCCATACACTGCAATCATCTAAATAATCCTGTAAGAAGTTGTGAATAAATTATTTAAATTCCCTGAAATACTATGCACAAAAATAAAGCAGTCACATTTTTAGACCAAAAGGCATCACAATATAGGTGAAGCTACCCCATTCAGTAGTAAAAGTAGTCTTTTCTTGATCCTCCTGGGTAATCCTAACCTGATGATACCTAGAGAACCCATCTATAAACGAATAGATTTCGCGCCCTGCAATGCCTTCTAGTATTTCCTTAGTGAATGGCGTAGGAAAGGGATCAGTCACACATGTAACATTCAGCTCCTTGTAGTCCACATAGATCCTAATCCGACCATCCTTCTTGATACTAATCACCATTGGACTAACCCATTCGACTCGCTCGGGGCTTGATGATTCTAGACTTCAACATTTTGTCAATCAATTCTTTAACCTTTTCACGCAGTTGGGGTTCATCCTGTAGGGTATCTTTCTAACTAGGCACACCCCTTTTAAGATTTATCCTCATCTCTCCTAATTATTTATGCATGCCTTTAAGCTCATGGTACCCCTAAGGAAATAAATCCTGATAATCTTGTAGTAACTCTATGATTTTTGCCACTTCGTAGTATGACCATTAGTCCCCGCTTATGACCTCTTTAGGCTCAAAGATCTTATCCAATATTCACTTTCTTTGTCTTCATAGGTTGATGATAGGTGCGCGTGGTCTTATCTCGCACCGTCCCAACACCTCACGCCTATATGTTGAATGGTTTATATCTAGATTTTCTACTTGTTTGTCATCCACTAAGTAGATATTTTTTTCTTTTTCTTTCTCAAGGAAATCATGCTAAAGTAGTGTGTCATCGGCCTCTGTTTCTTCAATAAGACGCGCTCCCGAGTTTCCTTCATCCAATAACTCCTGAATGAGTTCTTTATCCTCGACACTATCTCCTATAGTTAAGCACTTTATGAATTTTAATGCTTCTTCCACCGATATTGAAAGGAATGATAACCAGATCGTACTCAAGCCAAGAACACGATGCTAATCAAACACCATGATCAATAAGATGAAAGCAATTTTCAAGAATAGCTTTACATAAAACCTTTGCAAACAAATGAGCAACAATATCATTTATTATAATGGAAGTAGGTATTTACCTTAGCTCATGTTCACCTAGGTACTTTATTTACCTTTATTGTATTTATCCTCGCCCACTTATGTGTGTGGATATTTCTTTTATCTTATTTAGATATTAGGAGATATTATCTAGTTGTTAGGTATATTTCTTTCCTTGATCTATGGTATTGACTAGATCCTTGATGTCTAGTTCTCTCCTAAATCTATGGTCTTTACTAGTTCTTTGATGACTAGTTATTTCCTTGATTTATGGCTTGATCTACAACCTTGACTAGTTCTTAGATTTTTATTCCTTTCCTATTTAAGCAAGCTCCATTCTTAATGTATTACATTGAGTTCCATAATAATATATGATATCACTGCTCATTTGTTTGCAAAGGTTTTATGTAAATTTATTTTGGAAAATTGCTTTTATCTTATTGATCATGGTGTTTGAGTACCTCATAAGGCCTAGGAGATCACAATGGAGTGATGTCGAAAGTGCAACAAAAAACACTAAACATAATTCGATCAATCACTACAAATAGGTGTGCCAAAATCCAAGAACAATAACCAAAGCAACAAGGCAAGGACACAAAATCCAGAGTGTCATGATCCAAGAAAAGCCAAGGTAACAAGGCAAGTACACAAACCCCGAAGAAGCATGATCAACACCACATAATGAATGCCTATTTCGTCGCCACGAGTGATCGATATCCACCCCAAATCAACATGGATGGATGAAGAAGATGCATGCATATGACTTGGTACAAAATGCAAAATGGGTGCATGCAAAAGAACATCGAATGTGTGTCGGGTTGATCATGTCCGATACTGAAATCTTAGGTTTCTCAAGCTCGAGTGAAGGTGCGTAACTCATGTGTTTCTCATGATCCTTAGAAAGAGCCAAGCGAACAAAAAAGGAGCTCACAATGTGTGATCCCAATGAAGTATCTCGCTCGAAAGCTAATGTCATGACGAGAATTCCAATTAACATGTGGAATAGAGGAAACAATACCTTGTGAATGTCTACTAATGACTCCACTAGTGAGACCCATAGAATGAAGCATGCGAGAACTGAATGCAGTAGTATGCTTTTAAAAAATCCATGCATCTGAGCAGAATTAGGATACACAACATGTGGTACTGTAATAGGCACGATGATGTGGAAGAACATGCAAATAATAAGCCTCATAGGTTTAGAAGAATCAAGAGTAGGAGCATGCTCAAAGACTAATAGATCAATGTCAATGGGTACAAGAGCAATAACTACAAGTGGACTAGGAACATGGATATGACTGTCCACAATATCATGGTGATGTTGTAGGATAGTAAGATTGTTCTACAGGAGTGTATTATTGTATCCTTATCATGAATGAGTGATTGTAGAAGAGAATTTCACTTCTTGAGCGATCTATCTTCTTCCACAATTTTTACAATATCCTCTTGAAGTCCACATACTTGAGAGAAAAACATATCATTCTCGTAATCCATGATAGGTTCAAACCGCAACTCCCAAAAGCTTAGGACGTCAAAGCTCACCAAATTGCATCCAAAATTGATTACAACACTCCTCCATATTTAACACTTTATAATTATAGTGCAAGTCTCAAAATAAATATTTCCAATGGAAAGATGACGAAAAAACAAGCGCTTTTACAAAAATGGCGCTAAAAAATGAGTTACCGAGCAAAAGATACAAAGTTTTTCAATATTGTTGCTCTGTATTTATTTTAGTTGCCACTAAAATAAAATAAATTGTTATTTCCTTTACCACACAAATAAAATTAAAGGGGGTGAAGTTAAGTACCTACTAGTAGGAATCACAAGTTTTAAGCCCTCATATGACCATACCATATGACCAAGGGTTAAGAATTTTAATGGGTGTGGGGTGTGTTGCAGTGTTTTCTAGAAAGTCACATCCAATCACAGTAGACAAGTGACCTTTATTTTCTGAAAATAGCAACATGTGGATTTGCCCTGAATAGTAAAAAACGTGCACAACATCCATGGACCCTCGCTAAAAAGGAAATATCCGAAAGACGCCCTTCGCACAAACCGAAAACAATCTACCGTACCAAAAATACCCAAAGTGTAGATATTGCGATATCCAAAAAACCCAAAAAATGGTTTCCTCCGTTTCTTAACCATGTGGTGCAAATCCCGAGGTGAATCTATGTATTTCATTGCAACCACAAAAAAACCACAAAAATGTCTCGCTTCCCGAAATGGCCGAGTTTACAGTCGATCTTAGGGTTTTCACACCGAATCCAATGGAAGCCTCTGTTTTGCATAAAAATGCATGCATCAAAAAATATGACCAAATCCCAAATATATGAATATACAAAGATTTTATTCCAAAATAAAACTTACAGATGGATATTAACAACAATCTCCAGCTCTGATACCATGAAATGAATGATAACCAGATCGTACTCAAGCCAAGAACACGATGTTAATCAAACACCACGATCAATAAGATGAAAGCAATTTTCCAAAATAACTTTACATAAAACTTTTGCAAACAAATGAACAACAATATCATATATTATTATGGAACTCAATGTAATACATTGAGAATGGGGCTTGCTTAAATAGGCAAGGAATAACAATCTAAGAACTACCAAGATCGTAGATCAAGCCATAAATCAAGGAAATAACTAGTCATCAAAGAACTAGTCAAGACCATAGATTTAGGAGAGAACTAGACATCAAGGATCTAGTCAATACCATAGATCAAAGAAAAAACTATACCTAACAACTAGATAATATCTCCTAATATCTAAATAAGATAAAAGAAATATCCACACACATAAGTGGGCGAGGATAAATACAATAAAGGTAAATAAAGCTCCTAGGTGAACATGAGCTAAGGTAAATACCTACTCTAACGTGAGGCTTGGTAGAGATGAATTCAAACGTATGGGTCATTCCTGCAATTAAATCCTACGTATTTATAGTCTCTATATGAATTTCTACATGTACATACCAAACACACACGCAACCATGTAAAGTGGAATAAAACTTATGCACCCAGAGCCAAGGCGGTAAAGCTTCCTGCCCCTCTATCCAGAGTCTCTCACACTTTTGAACATGGTACTGAACAGGTTGATTACCATGATAAGTACATATTTGAGTAGGTGCATTACTCCCGAAGAACCTAGTGGCAAGAGCAATCCTAACTTCATTCCACCCTACAAGATTATTATTGTGGGCTACCCACTGTGGCGATGTTGTACCACATAGGGTATATGCTAGCATATTCCTTCTTTCTAATGGGTCTACCCATTGTTCTTCCATGGCATGCAGGAACACCATAGGGTCTCCTTCTCTAGTGTAACAAGGTATTGAGTTGTTACCTATTCTCATGATATAACATGGTTTGCTCCCTTTAAGAAATATGCTCTTTACTACACGCCTACAACCTCATAAGTGTTGTGAGCCCAATTATCACAAGCAACACTTATAGCATCATTAATAGAATGTGCATCCTCCCACTAAAGGATTCCTTCTTTACATGGCTTAAGCACCTCTAGATCCCGGATGACGCGTACATAAATCCTATTCAGGTCTTCTTCACTCAAGGGCTCAACATAGGGTGCAAATTTTCCATTTGTTAAAGGGATAATAACTCTTTCCTCCTTATTTTCAAAGCTGATATAACCCTTGTTGAACTGAAGATCAACATTATTTGCATAGCACCAAGGACACCCTAATAGAGCTAGGAAGCTATCTGACTCTTCCAGTAGCTAAAACCTCAAAATCTCTAGTGAACTTGGCTCCTTGTATGGTAATGGATGCATCTTTTAAAACTTTGATGGGAGTGGCCTTAGTTCGGTTAGCCATGAACAATACATTAGAGGATGGCTGCAATGGAGCTCTCCCCATCTGTACCCAAGCATCTAAGGTAAGAACATTGACTTCCACACCTGTATCAATCAATATATTACTCAATAGCCACCCATCCACAACAACATTCAGAGTTATTTCCTTATCATAATATAGGCTATGAGGGGGAAGATTTGCATGCAAGATCTAACGCTAGTATCGTGACTTGTGCATGGATTTTTTTCCTTTTAATCAATTCCCCAACACCGGAATGATATTCTCTCGTGTAACAATTTGCATACTTCTCTCAAGTAATCCATATCAGTTTGACTGCCTCTCGATGCTTTCTTTTGCTCCATCTTCCATGATTGCTCCTTTAAATACCGTATTTCACCCCAAGATTCTTGAGTACCTCCATGGTTTCCTTGTAGAAACTCCTTTTGATGGATAGGATCTCGGGTACCGTGCATGTAGAACCTCCTCCTTAGTCATGGTAGGCCTCATCTGCAATGCTTTCTTTGATGCGCGCTTTGACGGGTTGTGATTTTTACCCGTAATGCCTCGGATTCTGGTTCCAACTTTGGCATCCACTGATTTTCCACAACATGTTGTATCCTAACCATCCCCATGCCTTTATTTTCCTATTTATGCTACTTAATAAGATGATCATATAAGTCTGGGCACTCCTCATAGCTATGATTCTTTCCACGTAAAGAGAACATGTAATATTATGAGGACATTCATTCTCCGTAGTGGTCGAGATCCACATGTATAACACGCCCGTGAGGGAAATCACTTCTTCCACCACCATGGCCTCTACCTTCTTATCCCCCTCAAAACCCTCGACCTCCGTCATGACCTCCTTTAAAACACCGTTCATTCCTATCATAGTGTGCCCGATTGCGATCCCAATGTTGATGCTCGTTTTTCCTTTAGAGTTATCTCAAACTCATGTATGTCATACACTCGATATCTATAACATAATGAATATGATCAATCACCGGGTAGTCTTCCATGTCATGAGTTGTGTACTTACAAATTTTTCAAAGGCATGAAAATTTCTTCTTTATGGTGCATTGTAGTAATGGGTCATGGCTAGCATCATGGTTTAAATGACATATCTCATAGTCTAACAGTAATGAGCACACTGATTTGTGGGGATAACTATCCTTTGTGTGACCTTCCACTTCACAATCTATGCACCAAATCCATGTTTGCATATCATGTGCCGATAGTTTCTCCAACTCGATTTGCCATATATGTATTTATGCTTCTAAAATGGGCTCACCCAAAGTGTTTATACTTCTAACTTCCTCGGCGTGTAAGGCTACTTCAAGTTATTTGCACGATCAATGTATGTTTTTGTGATAAAGCACCCTCCTAAAAGTTGTAATCGACCTCCAAGAAACCGTTGTGGTATGTCGGGCTTGCATGAATATCATAGGAAAAATTAGATAACAATGTTTTGAAACGAGCATCATACTCTCTAACACTTTTAGTAGTGCCTTGCTTAATATCCTTGAGCACACTTATACTCTTTTGCTCAAACTCGGGATGTGAAACTCTTTAAGGAAAGCATATTTTAAAGCTGCATAGTCTACGCAAGTCTGATCAGGATCAAAATTTTTGTACCAACTGTGTGCGTGCCCTTGTAACGTAGTAGCAAATTGACTTTCCCTATGCTTAGAAGCTATGATTCCTTTTGCATGCCACAATATTTCACACATGTGTATGTGTTCAACAACATATTCTATGCCCCTATACTTTGGGAGATGAAGAGACATCTCCATGTAAATATTCTGGGGTTGGTGCAGACCTTTCCCACTTGATCCATAACCTCTTGTGTTTCCTTTTCCTTCGTAACCACCAGATCCACTAGAGATAGAACCATCTATACCTCCTAATCCTAAACTCCGTAGTTGGGGTTTGACCATAAGATGTACTTCCCTATGTCCCAATAGTAGTACTGAACTATACCCCGATAGTCTGTGAAGTGTTACTACTCCTATAAGAGAGTCCAAAAGTATGTGTGCCTGAACTTTGTGTGGATGATACACCCAAAAGGTACTCCCATATAACAATGAATCCATTTGCGTTGCCATCATTGTGCTTTTATATGACTCAATCCTACTCTCCCACTACCTAAATTATCTTGCTGACTATTTGTTATACTAGATACTGGAAAACCAAGCGTAAGGGAAAGGTTTCTAGGTGGATTCAGATGTGTGCCCACAGCCCAGTCATCTCTATTGGCACACTTCTATGTGAGGTTGAGGAGGGTTCCTTGTCATGCTTTCCCAAATGGGGGAGTTCCTGATGCTCGGGTTCCACGTCTTCTACATGAACTTCAAACCCTTCTCGAACTATCTCTCTCCACAATGCCATTCACTCTGCAACATCTTGCTACTTCTCTATCTCCCTCTTGTGTGCCTCATTATAATTAAGACACCTTTCCTCTCTTTGACTTTCTATCGCTAGATCTGCCATCTTTCACCAAAATTACTCCTGCCCCCATGCATGGTGGGGTTTATTTTGCCATCGGTTTGATCTCCAAGTTCAAGGTTACCATCATAATTTTGATCGCTAGTGGAATGCCTTGTAGGTAATTTCACCCGGGATATTCTAAAAATTGGAATTTAGCTACCTCTAGGCATGAATAAGTTGAAATTGAGTACTCCAAGATATAGCTGTTCAAAACACCACGAAACCACATATCCACAATGCGAGTCCAAATCAGATCAACATCATAAAGGGCCTGAAATTCTTCCTGTGTCTAGAAAAGTGTGTGATACCTCGATTCCATTTAGATGCGTAAGCAACTAGCTACTCATACAGCTTCTACTAGAAAGATAATGAATAAGCTCTTGTATAAATAGTCATACGATTCTACTCCACCCATGTGCGTGTGTCGAACTCGAGATCCAAAGCTAAACCTCCATGCGTATTCTTCTTCCAGATCGTGTATCCACTCCTCAACACTTGCTAGTGTCAATCGGTATGTCTTCATTGCAAACCATCCTAAAAACAAATGAAAAAGAGGTCCCAACAACGAAACCAATGATGCAACCTAGAATTCATCAAGAAATCATAGGTGCGCTGGCACATCACTTAGCCTAGACTGAGTGCTCACCCGAAGCACGCAAAAGTACCAAGCCCCTATTTAGGGTTGTTGTTTCAGGTGTTAGCATGATGAAGAATTAACACATTCGGATCCATGACTAATATATCATTCTACAAAGGCATGTTCATATTTAGATCTAGAGAATAACAAACTTAAATAATAACCATGAAGAAATCAAACATGCAAGAACCAATTATACTCGTGGATATTATAATGCTTTTTAGCCAATACACTCCATTACATTTAAACACGATAAATACACAAAATCTTATTACAATAGATATCGCCATAGTTTATGCGCGCATCGATTTGGCAAAAGATAACCTCACAATAACTCGCCTTACATACTATTCTCATACACACCTATACTACGTAGTTCATTACATATTTATAAGGGTGGGGACTTTCCCTTCACCACTTATCTATTCCCAAAATAGGTCGCATGTTATTATTAGCCATGCACCATTACAATAATAGCCACATATGCAAGTGTGCTAACAATAGAATTCTTCTATTTAAATGTCAGTAGTAAATCTATTCTCATCTTGTACTCAAGAAAATTTCTTCGTATCCGATCCTCCAAAAATAGCCAATGTGTGTCGCGCAAGTTTCCAACTGGTTTGTGTGTTTGGCATGCTATCTCCAAAAATAGCTCATCATCGTAAAAATGGCTAAGTCCTGAATCTGTCTTTGTCCTCATCACGTGATTCCTTCTCGATCCTCCTGGGTGTTTGAATGCACTCTTCTTTTCTGCGTGAACCTTCTGTATGTTTTTTGCTAAGTGCCATATATTGACTAACCAATAAGGTTCCCGAGATTTCTTCAAGACTAGGTATGACAATAAGATGTCCCGTCCTTGACTCACTTGCTAATAATTTATTGAATCCATGGAAATGGCTCATCAGGTGTTGACATGATGTTTTTCAAGAGAGAATTATCAAGAGCTTGTTATGGAATCGAATCTTGATCATCATGGGGAAACTCGACATCTTAGATACTTGGATGTTATTCACTCGAATCACTCTTGCTTGACTTGTGAGGTTATATGAGATATTCAATGATATTTGTCTACTTATGAGGTCTCATGCAATATGGGATCAATTTGTGCTCTTTTTTCATTACCCTCACTGCATTCTTGTCATCTTCTTCTTGTAATGGTTTACCTTAATCAACTTTCTTTGAACAACTCACTGAGCTTACTTGACCAACTCAACTCAAACAAATAGCTGAGCTCACTTAACCAAATCACCGAGGAGGTGTGGATGACTTAAACATGATTGATGAGTTATGATGAACTGATTTACTTGAATATCAACTGATATCTTGGATTTTTTCACTTCTTCTTTGACTGCACAATGTCCTTGGATCTTGCTTGTTGTTCTCGGTGATGTTCTACTTGCTACTATGACCAAAATGATCCCTTAGGAATTTTGTGAAGGGTGAATTGACTTGTTTGAACTAGGAAACTATATTTAAACCTTGTGGAGATGTCAAAAAACTGTGAGATAACCGAGAATAAAGCCTATCAGTAACTTTTTGCACTCAAAACAGAGACTTTCTATTTTTAGTAGGTGGAATCATGACCTACTATTTTGGGAAATTTCACTTGTTTTGCTCAAATGTGAGCTTATTGATCATTTGGCATACACATTTCACCTCTGTTGAAGGCAATTTACTATTTTTGGAAACTTTCAAGTTTTAGACAATTGCCTTTGTTTTTTACTTTATTATGCTTTTTTGACCGAGTTTGCCTAGTTTATCATTTCCATTATTCACTAAGTGCATTGTTCGGGGAATTACTCTTTTTAGTAAGTTACTATTTTTATAAAGTGAGGATTCCAGATACTTACTATTTTTAGAAACTACATTTTTCCACCTCGGGTTACAACAAAAATGACATTACTGGATTAGGCTCCTCGTTACGATCTTGTGCTATGAATTTCAACTCAATATGCTCATCGAATGTCTAGAAATTGAAATAGTAGATGCTAGGGAATAAAACTAGGGTTTTCTTCCATTAAAGATTTAGATCATCCTATGGTTTTCTACTAAATACTTCTTGAAGGCCCTTGGATTTTGGAACTGTTGACAAAATTTCACTTGATTTTGTTAATAGGTTTACAAGATATGAAATTTTCAAATTTTGGTACATATAGTTTCTTGGAAGGATTTTGACATGGTTTTTGGATATTTTTAAAGTTTAATGGAGGTTCTTATTTAGAATTCATGGATATATTAAGAAATAATGAAGTGGGTATAATTTTATTTCACGTTTAAAACTTTCCAAAGAACATTTTCGCTTCATGGGAAGAAGAGGTAAGAAGCAATAATGAATAAACAATTGGATTATTTTTGAATTTTCAACCAGCCTAGGGGTGGGGTGAATTTTTGTGTCCCAAATATCCCCACTATCTTGGGATAGTTGGGATAGTAAAATGCACCATGTATTTTGAGCCTGACAAGTGGTGGGAAATGAGTAGGTGAGGATGTAGGAGGAGAGAGAAAGGTTTCAACACCTAATGAGTGAGGTTGGAGGTCATATGATGAACCAAAGAGGGGGATATGGGTGGTGTTTATTTTAATGTCCCAAATTTATCGAATGTCTCAGAAAATTGGGACACCAAGGGCAGAAAAATGTGCCCAAGGCTAGGAAGGCTAAACACTTAGCATAATTACATGTTTGGTCACTTAAAGACCTTGTCGAGAGGAATAAGGTCACATGGAGGTATGAGGGATTCAAAAAGGGGGTAGGGTGCATTTTTTTTTCTATACTATCCCCACTATCCTAGACAATTGGGACAATTAGGAGAGTTGGGGCAGTCCAGACACCAAAATGCGCCAAAGCTTTCAACCGCAAATTTGACTAACTCCTAAAATATTGAAACAAAATTTCTCAGAGTTGTAGGAGGAATTTATAGGTGAAATTTTATATGAATTTGAATCCTAAGACCATTTTGAGAAAAATTGGAGTGTTTGAAAGACTTGATTATGCATCCTTATCCAAAAAATTCTTCTTTTCATTCGGAACTGCAAGGTGAGTCTCGCACAAATTACTCTACCCCGAGAAGTACTATGCTTTGAGAAGAATATGATTTTACATCATGTAGGGAATTGAAATATATTTCCAATGGTATATTTTTTTCATCTTGATTCATCTTGGAGCTTTAGAATATTCTCGTTGACGGTCGTGCTCTTTTACACCGCAAGCTCCTTAAGCCTCCAAGACTCACTTTCACTATTCTAATCTAAAACCTCTAAAACTTTCCAAGACTTATAAAATACCTCTGAAATCTTCAAATACATCTCCAAATGATGTTAAGCTCCTTGATCAGCTTTGTAGCATGCACACCTATCCTAGAAAGGCCAGGGAATAACCTTCTTAGACCTAGCAAATTTTTTTCCTCTTGATGACACTTAACCGCACATAATGGATGAAATCATGACCATATATCACCTAATTAGGGAGTTTTTTTATCACATTATGAGGTATCTAAGTGATGGGAGGGTATACCACAAAAGGTAGGCTGAATCGGAGGATGACTCAGGAGGGGATTTTAGAAAACATTTCAACACTAGGGTATAGTTGTCATGTTTGAACATTGAATTTTTCCCTTGTAAAGTCTCATGACAACAACCGGGTCTAGCTTGGGATTTTTTTGGATTGAGCATAGCAAGGAAAGATCATGTAGGAATCCCATAATCTCAAGAAATTGTGTGGACTAGTGCTTTATCTATTGGGCTTATGAATTCATTTCTTCCAAACAATACACACAAACACATAAAAACAAACGGATGGAAAGGAAGAAACACAAAAAGTGAGAAACACACACAACTGAAAGGGAAAATATACATAGGGGAGGGAATTTAAAGAGGAGGGGAAAGAATATACACATACCTAGAGATGGATTGAGAGAAGTATACACCATCATAGAACAACAGACTCAAAACCAAACTTCGAAGCTCAAAGGTCACTATCTCGATCATGCCATGCTCCCGTGATGGTTCTCGCACAACCCGAGAAGAAGGAGACACACCTAAAATACATTTTCATACTTATATTGAACTGAAAATTTTCTTGCATCTGATGATAATTTTGATACATGCTTGAAGATCTTGTATTTTGCAACTTCCACTTGATGTTCGTGATCATGCGATACCATTCTTCCATGTGCTCAAAATTGGGAACCTTGCATTTTTCATGGGAACCTTCATCACTCTTGAATTGTAATACGAAATCATCTTTTTAATTAGTAAATATCTTAGGATAAGTAAGAAAAAAATGATCTTCCTCCCATTTGAAAACTTTTCCAAAACTCTCACTTTGTTGCTTTGAGCAAGTGCTTTCAAAAATAGAGATCACATCATTGATACAAAGATATTCATTTTCCTTGAGAAAATGTTGCTATATGGAAACACGTTCAGGACAAACAAAGGCTTTGGAAATGATGAGTGCAATATGATTTGAAAACCCTCCACAAGATTCTTTCTCATCCTTACTTTGTTATCCGGAATGATTGTCATCAACACCATCCGACTTAGAATTAATCTTGACATATTTTTCCAAATTGCAATTCTTGTCATGGAAACATTTATCACTCTTGAGTGAATATTGCAAAGATGAATTCTTGTTCTAATCCGGTAGGATATCTCGAAGGTGGTGAGAAAAAGCTAACCTTGACTCAACTCACAAGGCACTGCACTCGTCTCATTGTCTTGAACAATTACCTGTAATACAAATCATCTTAACATTTTCTTTACTATCATCCTCGATGGTGGAGATGTTTTCTTAAATATTCGAGAATATTCAAAGGAGATCCATGAATATTATTTTCTTTACATATATGATCTTCTTCACAAGTCATGAAAGATAAATACATATCTTCACATTCACTCTCACCGACCAAGGCATTGGGAGGACATCAAGCTCATCCATCTGCTCCATATCAACATCAAACATTGGTGTATCAAAATGAGAAGCAAAAATTGACTCATACCTATCTTGAATTTCCATATCCCGAGTCAGGATCTTAAGACTGAGTTGAGGGTCTTCAATTGCTTTTGCAGTCCTTAAGAGGTCTTGCACATATTATTCATTCAAAACTAATATATACTCATCATCATCCTTATTGAAATAATATTTACATTGTGCTTCCAAGAGATGGTTGAAAATATGATCTACACATGGCCAAAATTCATTTGAAACCTCTTTTTATTTCTTTCTCTGCATTTCTTGTCATCCAAGTCTCACCTTCTTGCAAGAATGGGCATACTTGGTTTTCAACATTTTTTGACAAGGAGAAGAGATTCATGCTACATGGGAAGGGCACTCCTTCGAGCTCAAGATCCATTTCATCATCCTCATGATGGGAAGAAGAGAACCATGTTGGGGCAGAAATATGGGAATAATTTTCAACTCTATCTTGATCATTCATTATAGAATCTTCTTGCTCATATGGAAAATGAAAGATTTCATACTCACCGCGACAATCAACATTACACTCCTCAAGTGAGAATGGTGAAGTCAACTCCCTTTGGAGGTCACTTTCAATTTACTCATCTACCTTGGTTTTGAGGAAGAAATTGGCCTCTTTCATTTGTTCATCCATTATTGCATCGGAAAGGGAACTTGGTTCTTCATCTATTTGTTAGTGTAGGATTTATTTTCCTCACTTTATTTGTATTATCCTACTTAGGATATTCCACCTCACTTAGAGTTTCCCTACACTTATGGGATATTATTGCTTAGGTGTACACTTGACTACACTATTCTAGGTGTTGGTTACCACTTGACTAAACTATTCTAGGTGTTGATTACCACTTGAATACACTGTTTCTAGGTGTTAGTCACCACTTGAGTACACCATTATAGCTATTGGTTACCACTATTCTAGGTGGAGATTGCCATGATTCTAGGAGGTTAGACATTCACCTCTTATATATGCATATCTTGCATTATTTTATTTCATCGTATTGAGTTGCATCTATTTTTGTGTTATTGCAATTATCTCTCTTATTTTCATAATTTGCGAGTCTTGTATCATTGCATTTTTTTGTCTTGGAACAATTCACGTCTCGAATCATTCACCCATGCAATATTCAAACCAATAGATCCATGGTGCTTCTTTGATATGGTATCGAGAGCTGAGCCGGTATTGAGCTTTTCATGTTATTATTATGCAAATTTATTTTCATTTGAGATCAATATTTGTAGGTATTTAGATGTTATTTGATGCTATTTTTACCTAGTTTCTAGGTATATATATCTGATTTGCAATTTTATGAGGTTTACATGCCCACATAATGCATATACAATTCTAGAGATTGATTTTTTGCAATCCCTAAGTCATTATTGTAGGATCACTGGAAGATTTATCTAGATTTAGGTGATTTTAGACATGTTAAGGGTGTTTTCACATGTGGTAGTGCTTTGCATGCTTGTTCATACTTGTAAAGGGTTTCTTTTCCTAATCTAAAGAAATTTTCAGACTGTAAATGTTTTTCCAAAAACCCATAAACACATTGAATATCTAGCTTGAGTCACTATTTTTGAGTCTCACAATAGTTCTGCTTTGCTAAACTCGGATCTCGTAACAATTTAAGGGCAGCAAGTGAAGATTTTCTTGATCAAACATGGGTGCGCAACTCCGTATAGAGCCTTGGGTTCATCAAAATCCTTCCTCCTTCTTTTGCTAAAACTATATTTTAGCAAAAAAAAGTGCACTTCAAGTTTAGTGAAAATTCATTTAAAATAGGGCTTATTTACGGAAATAGTTATTGTAAAACTTTTGATTAGTAACTCGATATTGAGTGCCATTTTTTGAAAAAGTTAAATATTTTTAATTTCCCAAGGATTGGACCTATTTATTTTGTAAAAAAAACTAAGTTATAAAATTAAAAAAATGTGGGGGATTTTTGATATAGTTTCTAGGGGGTGTAAGATGTATTTCCTCTCTTGTTTGGAACTTCTTTCTTTCCATGCATTTCTTTGTTCTCTACAACAACTACATTAGTGAAAATTCACAGCACCCCCAAATGAGTTACGGATCTTCTTTTCTAAGGCAAAATCATTTGGTGTGAATGCACAACATTGAGTTTTCTCTAAGGTGTGGGACCTTGCAAGGTGAGAAAACTCTCTAGATTGAAGCTAGTTCTTACTCCTCTGTTTAGGTGTATGCATGCAATTTTTGGAGGTTTTGATTCAAAATTCCTACTCTAAAACTACCAAGGAGATAGGGTTGAGAGAAAACAAGGAAATGGAAACAAAACTAAGCAAAAACAGAAAGGTGATACACCAAAGGAGTGCTGAACTCCTTGCTTTGCAAAATAGACACAGATCATGAGGATGCGTAACAAAAACATGCACAAATTACTAGAATGTAATGAAGGATCAGAAGACAATAATAACTGTATGAGAGGATTGAAAATTGATCACAAAACATACATTATCATGCCCAAATTTGATACAATATGTTCCATTGGCAAAGAGGCAAAAACATGTTACAATCTCCATGGGAGGTCTGAACTCCTTCAAATCCACCTACTAAGGAGGAAATAAGAGCTTGCAGAAGCAAGAACATCCAACATTACAAAATGAGCCAAAACTGGCTTTTAACCATGAAGCAAAATGGAAGAAAGGAGAAAACACGGGCAAATCTGATTTGAGATCTCCAACCACCAAAAAGATTCATTAAAACAGAAAGGGCACCTCTACAAATCCACTTCCCAATGCATTTGAGCCTGCAAGATAAGAAATTTCCCATACCTCATTAAATGGTAGATGGAAATCTAATTTTTGCCTTTTCCAGTGCCAGAGACGTTTTTCCAATTTTCTCCCACGAATCTTCACCAAAATAAAAATTGAGGGGTCCAACGTGTGGATAATTTCACAATATTTCCAATGATATAAAGAACATGAAAATATGAGCTCGAGATCAAAAGTTATGCCCTTTGAAGATTTAGAGCAAAAATGGCGAAAACAAAGTCAAAATTGGGTTGGCGGGGTCAAACTTTAAAATTTTTCCTTTTGGAAAATTTTCCCAAAAATCTCTCGTGCCTCCACCACTCTGGGACACATGGCACCTCCTAATTTGCTGATGGAATCATGGCCTCAAACTTTGCTTTTTCCTTTTGATTTCACATTGGGAAAATTTCTTAAAATTTCCCCGTGCCTCGCTTTCTTGGTGACACGTGTCAACTTTTGGTTTGACGCGGAGGTGCGGCCCAACATTTTCCTTTTGCACTTTTGACCACTTTGGAAAATTTCACCAAATCCTTCCACCACCCCAACTCTCGCCACTGACATGGACACGTGGCATCTCTTGGCTAGGCACGGGCCTTAAACAGTTTCCTTCCCTTCTCCTCCATGGGCCCGCAGGAAAATCTTTACGTTTGTGCCTTTTGACCAAAGTGCCAAAAATTTAACTTTCCCCCCAACCTCCGCCACTCTGCCCGCCACGTGGCACCTTCTCGTTGGCTGCGGGCATGTCTAGGGAAATTTTCCCCAAAAAACTCCGCTAGGCCATATCTTAAAAATTACAAGGAGTTAGGAGGAAAATTTTACTTTCTGGAAAGGGGAAGAAAAATCTTATCTAATGAAGCTATTTCCGTAAAACCTTTGAGTGCTTGAAACATGTAAAATTTGATATTGAAGCACAAGGAAGGAAAGAATGAAGGCAAGTTATCCAAAATAAGAAGGGGCTCATTTTGGATAACAACTACCAAAAATTCTCTTTCTACAATCATGTATCTTACACATTTTAACTACCATGAATGGAAATAAAAAATGACCATTGCAATTAGGAGTAAAGGGTTGTACCATATCAAAATGGGTTAGAACCTGAGCCTAGTGAAGTTGCAGATAAAGTTAAATGGTTTAATAAGTGTGATGAAGCATTTGGTATTCTGTGTCTTTTAATGTCTCCTAAAATCCTCTTTCACATAGAGTGAAAAACATCTCCTAACGAGGTGTGGAAAACCTTATAATCCTTGTTTGGAAAAGTTTCCACTATGAGGGGTCATGAGCTCTAAATATAACTTATCGGCTTAAGTCCTAGCAACTTTGACACCTTGGAATATTTTTTTACCAAGCTCAAGTCCTTACAATTATAGTTAAAAGAATGTGGAATAGAAAATAAGGATGAACAACTTGTTCTTTCAGTGCTTTCCAAACTAGGTCCTGACTACTTTGTCTTTGTTTCTACATTTTATGCTACCAAGAGGGCTCTTGAGCCACATGGTCTATGCCATCCTTAGATGACTTCATTGTTGATTTGACTAAGGAGCAAGACAAGTTAATCCAAATGGGTACCTTGAAGTCATCCAAACCTCAAGCCCTCATTTTTGGGAATGGGAAACAAAAATCCTCTAGCAACTAAGAGAAGAAGCAAAAATTAAGGATCCGTAAAAGAAGAAAGAACAAAAATCCACCACCTCTTCCAAGTCTACCAATGAAACCTCCAGTTCAAATGGGAAGCATAAGAAGGAAAAGGTTAAGTATGCCTATTGCAAGAAACTTGGGCATGATGAGTAAAAATTTATGAAGAAGTAGATTGGCCACCTCAGTTATCTCCTTGAGAAGAACAATATAGGGGTCCATGAATCTATTAAATAGTATTAAAAATATACTAAGGAAAAGGAACATGATAAAGAGAAACATAAGAGAAAGGAACTAATTGCAGTTACATCCTCATCTAATCCTTTGTGGGTTATCAACTCTGGTGCTTCACCCCATATGGGTTCATCACAGGTTGATTTTTCTTACTTAGAGCCCTACAACATGTCCTCCATCACTTTCCGTGATGATACTCTAGCCATAGTTTTAGGGAGAGGGTATGTTGAAGTTAAAGGTGGAACATTCATGAATGTTCTCAGTGTACCTTCACTTTCAACTAATCTCCTATCAGTGTATCGATGACTCATATAGGGAAGGGCATGAGATTCCTATTTGATCCGATTCATATATCGGGAAATGTGATTTTCTCATATGGGTGGGTTTTTGACCCATAGGTTGATGGGACGATTTTGGCCCATGGTTTTGATACCACAGCTTTTTTTTAAAACTACTTAAGTAGTTTTCTATTTATATGGTTTTGTACATATGGTAGATATAATGTAAACATTGCGGAGATGTGTTTTTAATTTGGTCATGAATTCTCAGTAGAGTTTGTTGAGCATAGCTCCAAATGGATCTGGGTATTGTATTGAGAGTGCAAGGGCTTAGAATAAAATATAAGAAAGTGATTCTTTATGGATGTAGCCCAAATTGGGTGAACCATGTTAAATACTTTCTCTTTGTGTTGTGTTATTTTATTCTACACTTTTATTTGAGATCTGTAATATTTTTGCTTATTAGTTTCTACTTGTTGCGATTCTGTGAGGGATTATTCTACATATTTTATCCCTTATTTCCTAACAATTGGTATCAAAGCCTATTTTGGTTTGCTAAAGTGTTGAATCACAGGAAAGTTTTATCTTGAGTGGGAGCTATGGCAGATGATGGAAGATCTAGGGTTGATAAATTCAATGGGCAAAATTTCAGTCTTTGGAGGATGCAGATGGAAGATTACCTTTATCAGAAGGATATTTATATTCTATTGTTTGAGAAGGTGAACAAACCCTCGAGCATGACAGATGCGGAATGGAATTTGCTGGATAGGAAGGCACTTGGGACAATCTGGCTGTGTCTTGCATCTTTGGTATTATTTAATGTTTCAAAGGAAGAGATTACAAAAGAACTGATGGATGCATTAGGGAAGTTGTAAGAAAAACCCTCTACCTCTAATAAGATATTTTTAATGAAAAGTGATTTTCTCATCTAAAAGATAACTCATGGAAAGTGTACAATACTCTTAATGTACGCTTCAACACTTTCTCACATGAAAACAGCTCCACAACCTATCAATTATGGCATGAGCAGTTTGGCCATCTTAACTACCACTACCTTGAGCAGCTTAGTAAGCATGACATGGTTACAAGATTTCCTAGAGTTCATTTCTCAAAGGGACTTTACAAGGGTTGTGCTCTTAGAAAACACCCTGAAGAGAAATTTGACAAGGGAAAATCTTGGAGAGATTCAACACCTTTAGAGTTGATTCACAGTGATGTCACAGGGGATTTTCCCCATCCTTCTTTCACTAGGGCCAAATATTATCTCACCTTCATAGATGACTTTTCCATATATACATGGGTCTACTTCCTTATAAAAAAATATGAAGTGTTTGATTACTTTCGGGACTTAAAGGAACTTGTTGAGAATCAATTTGGTAAAATCATTCGATTTCTTTAAATAGATAAGGGGGAGTATGTTAGCAAAACATTTGCGTAGTTTTACACCAATAAGGGTATTGATATACAACAGATAGTGCCTTACACTCCTCAGTAGAATGGCATGGAAGAACACAAAAATAGGTCCTTGAAAGAGATGGAAAATTGTATGATCCAATCTAAATATTTGACTTCACAGCTTCTAGGTAGAAGTCATCGGTTGTGCTTATTATATATAAAACTGGGTTCCCCACAAATATTTAAAAGGTATAAATCCCTTTGAATCTTGGCACAATAGGAAACTAGAAGTTAAGCACTTCAGGGTCTTTGGATCACCAACGATGGCACACATTCCCAAAAAGAAACACAAGGAAATGGAGCCTCAATCCAAACCTTGCATCTTTGTTGGGTATCTAGAGGGGGTCAAGGGCTATAGACTTATCCATCATACTACTCATGATTTCATCAAGAGAAGTGTTAAGTTTCAGGAGATTCCCAATGAATCTTTACTTGATGCTTCTCCATCTAATTTGGCTTCACTTAGTTTTGATGAGCAGTCTGAGGATTTAGATCATCCACAATAGGTTCTTGAGGTAGAGTCTTCTACTTCTTCTAGTTTTGACAATGAGAAAAGTAATGAGGATTCATCCTCATCTACTTCTATCCATACTTCAGAGGATGAGGATTCAACACATGACTCACCCACTTTAGGCCCTCTTTGGGCTAGGAACAGACACTTTAGAGTGCAAGCACTTGGGAAGGGGATCCAGAGGATGACAGACGTACTCGAGTAGACTATTAGAGTAGGCCACATGCCTTCTATGCTTTAGTGATAGATCCATAAACATTCCGAGAGGCATTAGACATACCTGAGTGGGATAATGCTATGTATGAGGAATATAATTCCTTAATCAATAATCACACTTGGGATTTGAATTCACTTCCTAAGGGAAGGAAGATGGTTCAATTTCGATGGATATATCAGACCAAATTTGTAGCAGATGGGTCAGTTGATAAGTATAAGGCTCGGTTAGTAGCCAAGGGCTTTTCATAGGTAGTTGGAATAGACTACTCAGATAACTTTGCACTCGTAGCCAATATGGCTTCAATTAGACTCACACTTTCTTTAACTGACAACACATGGTTGGAGTGTGCACCAGATGGATATGAGGAGTGGACACGTGTCCTCAAAAAACAAAAAAAGGAGGAGTGGGCCGATGGAGGACTTAGAGATTTTTAGCTCTATTTTCTAAGGTTAAAAAATGAGATGCAGCCCCACTCCAATCAGAGGAGGACATGTGGCAGAAATCAAGGGTAGAGGGGATGTAGATGGTGGAGGTTTTTGAAGTTTTTTTCCTTTGGAGGTAGAAAATGTTAAAGTGAAATTTTGAAGCGCAGCCCCGTGGCCAATCACAGGTGGACACGTGGCCTTAAAACCAAAAATGGAGGAGCGGGCCGATGGAAAACTTAATGATTTTTTAGCTTTGTTTTCTAAAGTTAAAAATGGGATGCATCTCCACTCTAATCAGTGATGGACACGTGGCGGGTAGAGCGGGTCGGTGGGTCGGCGGAGGTAAAAGGGAAATTTTTCCCTTTTGCAAAAAAGACTCAGTTGAAAGTTTGAAGCACTGGCCCGTGAATGAATCAGCGAATGACACATGGCAAGGAAGGAACCGGAGGTGCGGGCCCATCGAAGAAAAATTGAAAATTTTCCCTTGGCAAAAAAAAGGGGTCAAAATATGAAATAAGCCCGTGATTTTTAGTGATAAAGAGGATGACACGTGTCAAGGGAAAAGGTAGAGGTACGGGCCCACGAGGTAAAAAGTGAAAATTTTCCAAACTCCAAAAAAGGGTCAAAATGTGCAGAATTGAGCCGCAATCCCAATGGGACCCACCATATGCCATGTGTCATCACCAAATTTCAAGGGTGGAGGGGCGGAGGAAAAGTCAAAATTTTCCATTTTTCCAAAAATGTTAAAAAGTCAAAAAGTGAGTCCAATTCATTCCCAATCATATTTTGACACGTGGAGGGCCCAGATTGAAGGAGAAAGAGCAGATAAAGGGTAATTGTACATTTTCATTTTTGTCTTCCATTTTTACTCTAGGAAGCTTGGAAATGTGAATTTTGCATCAACTTTTGGTGAATTTCTGTCCTTTGTGCCTACAAATACCAATGCAAGTGAGTTTAGGGATTAATTTGTAGATTTGAGGTGTTTTTGAAATAATTTTTACTCAGGCCTTGTGAAAACGTGAAATATCAAATTATAAATTTGCAAAATCAAATTTTGGAATGATAAGGATGAAATGATGAAATGAAAGGGGTATGCATGCTTGGAGAATGAAAAACGTGCCTCCACAATGGATAATGATGAAGGATTTGTAATGATTCACCATTTTTGAAACACCTGGCAACTCTTGTTGCAAATTTGTTAGATGTCTTTATCTGTGAATCATGTTGGAATTTTGTAACAAACTTGATGCTGGGCATATTATTTTATTGGGAAAGAAGGATCAAATGTAATTGAAAGTTATATAATGCATGTTTTGAGACATGTAAAAGGTCGGAGAAATTTAGAAATTCATGGGAAAATATGGGAAGAAGCCCATTCTCGAGAAACACTTTTGAGAACCATTTCTAATTCCTTTTTGCATTAGATTTATATCATGTTGAGTTGGTTTCAGTTGTAAAGCCATCAATAAGCTCTGAGATTTTTATTCATAACATTCCCCTGCTGATAAATTTGGTCATTCTGGATTATTTTGTGTTGTCTCTTGGAAAAGTGTGCATGCATTTATGTTTCAGAATGTTTTCAATTTATGTTTCTTGCTCTTATTACAGTCTTGTGTTTAAAATCTCTCTTGATCATACATGGTCTCATTTCTTGTTGATAGTTTAGTGGCATCTGCAATCTCACATTCATAAGAGCTTTCATCTGATAAAGAGATAAATAGATTTAAATTCACTTTACCTTCTTTGAATTTAGAGATTTTTTGTAAACCTTTGGGTGCACCTTAGGTCATGATATAACGAAGACTTCTAGATGCTTTGTTGGTTCATCTGCTTCAAGATTTTGTGGCGTTTTCAAAGATTGTGTGGAAGAGTATAGATCTGGGCTTCCATTTGGTGCACATATCTTGGTTGAAGGAATACCTTAACCCCTTTGAAGCATTCTACTGTTTAGGTGTTACAAATTTCTTGTAAAGGTCCTCAAAGAATCTGGAAAATTATGGTTAGTCTTGTCTAAAATCTCCCACCAAAAATTTCATTCAAAATAACTAATCCTACCCCATACTACCCCTGCATTGCATTGTGTGTCAACAAAATAATACAATCCATTTACAAAAATGCACAAAGCAAATCAAGATCATACCATGTCTCTAGCAGCCTCAATCTTGTCTTGAAAGTATTTCCATCATTTAGTATTGACATCTCTATTGAGTTTGAATAATGGAAAATTGATCATGTTTTTCCAAGGCCATCTCCATATAATATGCACAGTATAAGGATATCTCCACCTCCTTCACAAAAAAAGGCTGTAATATAGGTTCTCTTACCTTGGTTGAAAGGCAAAACCTAAAATAGTGAGGATTTGATCAAAATCCTTTCAAGGTGCTACCCACTTCTTCAAATCCTGAGTGCTAACAAGTCAGATAAATTGCTTCCTCGGCTACAAAATGACATATAAATCATTTATCTGCCTCTGAGTGTCTTGTAAAATCCATGATGTTGCTCAAGTTGTGAAGGATATTAAATTTAGGTACTAACAGCTTTATTCAGGATTTCACTTGCACAACCCAAGTACTCTCTCGATCTTCTGGCTCGGTTTCACATGGCTGACTGCAAGCCATCTCCGAATCCTTTCTTATTTGGAGTCAAGCTTGAGGTTGATTGTTCCACACCCTTGGTTGATGTTACTTTGTATCGAAAACTTATTGGTAGCCTTATTTACTTGAATCACACCAGACATCATATATCATATGTCATTGGTATTGTTTTGAGGTTTATGTAAGAACCCCATAAGCTGCATTAGAAAGAAGGTAAGAGGATTTTTCACTACATTCAGGGTTCACATATATATGGGATTCACTACAGGTTGGTTCAGACATTGACTTGCTCAAATACACAAATTAAGATTGGGATAACGATATTAAGTGTCGTAGGTCCACTTCAGGTTACATTTTCTCATTGGGTTATGGTGCCATTAGTTGGTCGAGTAAGAAGAAGAATGTTATTCCTATATCATCCATAGAGGAAAATTTAAAGGGACCTATTAACACAACTATTGAGGTTATCTAGCTTTAGGGGATTATTTTTGATCTTGGTATCCAAATTAGGTAGCCTACAATCATCTTTTGTGATAACTAGAGCACCATATAGATATGCAGCAATCCAATTATTTATCAGAGGACCAAACACATTGAGATTCACATGCACTTCATTCAGGAGCTCATTGATGAGCAGGTCATCGATTTGATATTCTTTCAGTAATCATTTCTTCATATACCTTCTTTAGACCCCAAACACGTCGGCCTATCACCTAGCATTCATTGAGCACTCACCCAAGGCACGCATAGGTGCTGAGCCCCTATTTTATGTAAGATTCATGAGAATGGTCCCCCATTGATGGAGAGAGAAAATGGAAACATAGATATTCACTCAAAAGAATAGGATACAAACAATAGATCCGTGTAAAGATGCATCATAAATGGAAATGATCATTATAAATAAGCATAATGAAACTAGATCCAAATCGAATAATATGAAGAACATAAGGGTTTACACTTTTGAGCATGAATAACTAGAATCACACACCATATATTGATTTATAAACATTTACAATGGCTCCATTACATCATGAGGGTCATACAGATCGAATACATTAAGGGATATTAGCTTAAAACCTATAAAAATACTCTGCAGAGAGAGAGAGAGAGAGAGAGAGAGAGAGAGAGAGAGAGAGAGAGAGAGAGAGAGAGAGAGAGAGAGAGAGAGAGAGAGAGAGAGAGAGAGAGAGTTCTTAGCTAGTCTACGCATTACAACCCTTGTTCATACCCAAATTCATGCCTAAAATTATTCAAAACCCTTTTGCAAGCATTTCTAGACTTGTCACTACCTAAAACCCTCCTTAATCCTTCATTTTCCTATAACTTCGTTCTCACCCTCTTATTTTTCTCTTCAGACCCAAGCATTCCTTTAAATAGGATCTGGATGCACCACCTTAGTTTCATTTATGAGCAGATCATATGCCAAGTGGAAGTGTGGTCCTCCATGGTCAAATGCCTATGCCATCTTGAAAATGTCTCCACTACCTGTAATGATCATCCTAAGAATATCCCTTACATGGAATATTATTTTCTTGACCTCCAAGGCTCCAAGCTGGCACCTTATCCATTCAACATGCCTACTCATGATTTTCACTTGTTTCTCAAACGAAAACTCCTTCAAACTATGGCCAAGTCCATAAACCTTCCTACTCCCACACATGCCAACCTCTTCTACTGTGTGCCTTTCCCTTTCACACTTTTTCTTGAGCGCCTTCCTTCTTTACTACCTCCCCGTGCGCTGAGTTATTCCTTAGGAATTAGTCAATTTCAGGGCCCAACATTACCCCACATTGCGTGTGTTGTTTGTCCTAAAAACACTCTTCCCTTCCACCAAAGAATAAAGAATAGGGAAAATGAAAGAATTGTGATTGAATAAAGAATGGAAGAATCCTGCTACTACTGCATGAGAAGTGAGAAATATTTCTTCACGGGGGCTTAAATATTAACCCAAACATCCACCTCATTCGTACTTGTTGAAGTAAGCCACCCACCATTGCGCTAGCTTCACAAAACTCTTCTCATCCCTCTTAGCCTTTAGCGTATCTTCATGGTTCTATCTTCTTGCTAAGGTCTCCCAATGCATCCATCATGTGAGTGACTTTAGGGTACAATTATTTTTGTTTAATTTTAATCAAAACCCTTAAGGTTTCAATCACCTCTAATTTATTCTCTACCTCGGCCAAGATCCTATCTCACACTACCATATTGCCCTTATTTTTCTCTTGAAATTCTTTAAGATAAACTTCATGGTTGTAACTAATATGCTTGCTACTACTGTCCCTATCACCACCATTGTCAAGTGCGGTCTTCACTAAGGAAAGGAGCTTAGAGTACTGAGTTAGTATCTCCCTAGTCTTCAAATTTTATTCCTTCTTTTGGTGCACCATTACTTATTCCACTGATTCTAATGCAAGTGTCTACCTTTCCATGATGAGTATACGCGCTAAGTATTCCAAGAAATGCATGGGTGACTCATATTTCTACTTAGGCGGGGCTAGGTCCGGGTGCTTTAAGATAATGGTATTTGAAATGACCTCTATCTTCTCATGGAATTTGCACACGTTCACCTTTTCATCCATCATTTCTTGCCTTAACTCAGCATTGGTTAATTCCTTATGTTTTATCTCCTGTCCCTCTCAATGATCTCCTCATTATTTTTCTCAAGCTCTTCCTCCAAGACCCTTATTCTATCTTTTTCCAAAGAGTCTTACTTCCACCTCCATTGATACTTTGTTGAGACATTGCAAACTTGCTCATATGATAGTTGATGGGAATTTACAAAAGGATTTATTCCATTTCTATCTAGTGTCTTCATCAATGCATCTTTACCTAAAACTTGGGCTCATCAACGTGGGACTCAAAATCCCAGGATAGCATTTTCCTCGTGCACGGGTATGCACCCTCTTCATCAAAAGAAGACCAAGTGAGGAGTTGGTTGGTGGGCATGGTACTTTGGAAGTGTGCATGCAAAGAGCTTATTTGGATCATTAATATAAGTCATAGTGTGTTCCTACGTCCCTACTGTGCCCTTCCCACATGTGCCTTGCCATACTGGGAAGCTTATCGTTAAACCGGGGTCTCCGCCCATCCTCCCATAATCCTTTCCTACACTTGTGCTCTCTTTAGTTTTCTTCACTCTTCTTCGACACTTCACTCTACCTCATGCTCCACTAACTATTGGATAATACCCGTCACCTCCCTCTCTATAGTGTTATCTATCTTCTCCTCGCCAGTGGTCGTGGTCTTCTGATCACACATGTTTACCTCCTCACTTCCTCCTTTGGTATGGGCTCCCTCCTCATACTCCTCCTCTTCATCCCCTTCTTTGCCAGACTCATGTACATTGTACATAGGAGGATTCTGAGCTTCCTCACACTCTTCATTATCTCCTTCATTTTCCTCCTTAGAATCATCATCCTTGATGCTCTCTTTCCTCTCCAAGTCTGAACCTTGCGCCACCCTTTGATTTTTATTTACTAGTGACTCCAACACAAGGGAATCCTCCTTCTTGGTGACTCTTCTCTCCTAGGAGACTCTTCTTTCTCGACGAATCCTTCTTGATAGGAGACTTCTTCCATCGAAAGTAGGTGCTTGTACCCTCACTTGACTCCCGTGTCGCTACGGTTTGCACAATTTGCACCGTATGTGCACTTGGCGCTTTCGCGGTAGGAGTCTCTTCCTGTTATCTTTTCTTAATTAATACCTTATTATTTCTCCTAGTGGGGTCCTTAGGGATTGATATGTCATCCTCAACATAAGTTTCGTTCTCAAACTTGGGCCTTAGTCACACATACACCCTTGCTTCCGTCCTACCTACAATAGGAAATGTCACCGATTTTACCATGTGTACATCATGAGATACATAATTTTATACATAGGTGTGATTTTTGGGATACACCGAGGTCTAACGTATCTCGCTGTATTCTTGATCCATAACACTTAGATCAAATATCAGCTTCTTTGCCTCCTTAAACCAAGCTACCGTGCCTTGAAAATATTACACTTGTGAAGGAGAAGGGTAACTTACAACAATGACCTCGTGCCCATCTATCAAGGTAAACCTAACGATACAAAAGTGATGGTATACGAATATTGAACTTCTCCATCCACTAGTATAGGCAACTATTCTGCTATCCTCCATTTAGCTCGAATGTGTAGCAAACTGTTTATACCATTTCTCCAAGTGCGCCTTGTGAGTGGTCGTCATGGTGTCACAAGTGTAAGGTTCAAACCTATGTGTGGGCGAGGGATTCTCATTCGGTACTCCTAAAAAAATTATCCTGGCCCATCGTGCACTCCAATTTCTGAAAAGACAATGGTAAGGAGGACATTACTCGAACATGATCTTCTCCTCGTTCGTGAATGACATCAATAATATCCTCTATAATGAAAGTTGAGAGGTTGTAAATGGTTCCATATGAGATCTTACGGAATACATTCAACTAAATTTTATTTATCTCGCATCCACATCTCCTGCATATTCAACTTTGTCACCAAGCGTGTGGCCATCCTCATAATAGGGTCGGTGGTTTCAGTGATTTAAAAGTACCGTAAACCCTTCTTGTAATCATATGCCTCAACCATTTTCTTGATGGCCTCCTTGTCACACAAGTCCTCATCCATTGGCTCTCTCTCACAGATCAGGTGAGTGAACTTAGAAATCAACTATGGGGTTATACACATCTACCTTCCTAAAAATAGAAGTAATCCTCATGTATGCGTGACATTAACCACTGATATAGCCGCTCTGGTTTTCCAAAATAGGGAAACTCATAAAGTTACAGAAGGATAGCCTTCTCTAACTTCACTTTTAATTCATCATCATAGATGGGTTTCCCATTTGGCGTCCTCTTTTTGTAGGGCGAACCAATTCCAGTGTCATATCCTTCTTTGTGGTGCTCATGTGATGATTGTAATCACTCACGACCTATCATCACCAATCCGGCACTATGATAATTCTTCACCGGGAACTCCTCGTGCTATGATTATTTACTAATGCACAGCCTTTTTAGTTTGTGGATATAATCTGGAAACAAAACAACAACCGAACACAAGAATACCATCGACTATGCTAAGACGGAATGATGAAAAATCTGAAATATCAAAGTAAATTATAATATTAACATAAAATTGTTACAATCTCACCCATGAGGTACTTCAACAAGACTATGGGAGAAACTTTACAATTACACTGTTAATGGCTTCTTCAACACACCTTTAAACTCGATGGCTTCCTTCGCACACTTCCTACAATATTTCTCACTACTTCCTTCTATGCTAAATGAGGGGGTGGCCTCTCTATTTATAGAACTTCTAGGCTTATCCATCTTATCTCTAAGATAGGATAAGAAATCCACTCTGACGAATCATATTCCATACCTTAACTCTTATCTCGTACATGTAAAATTATCTCTTAAGATAAGATAAACCTTATCATTTTACATGGGTTCCACATTTTTAGACTTTTTACAAATAAAATACATAAAATATTTATGACCTCACTCCTTTTCCTTATTACCAATATAATATTTCTAATTCCTAATCACGTAGAGCCTACTTCTCTAATTACCCAAACTTTGACATTTTAACATTACCGGACCACTTACGACAAAATTTTACTTTTTATAACATTCCTATTGTACTTTGATCATACCGTACTCCACATTATTGGTAACACCGCATCGACGACGCCGTTATCTTCTATCAGACGCTACTACTAATTATACTTAACAACATCATACATTAATGAAATAGAAATTATGGAGGAAAATTTTAGTGTCGACATCTTCCCCCTTCCTAGCTTCTACTCCATCCTCGGAGTAGACTATTCTGGTGCTTGGAAAATCTTCAACTTGTTGTGGTTGACCCATTTCGTAATGGGAGTGCCATCTAATTCCTCCAAATCGGTAGGTACCATTTTCATGCACAAACTGCTATTTTTGTAGGGCCCCATCTATTTTGGAAGAAATTTTCTCTGTCTTCTTTTTTTGTATCGGAATCATATACTAGGACCAAGTCATTCACATGAAATGGAGACCATCGGATCTTTTGATCAAAGTATTCCTTCCTTATTTTTCTTCTTATGGCTTGTATCCTTTGCTATTTCCCTCATTTCCTCTAGCAAATGAAGATGTACCAACCTTTCTTTTCTTCAATCACTTTCATCCATCCTTTCATTTTTCATAACTCTCACAAGGTGGGAATATCAAACTCAATAGGAAGAATCGGATCAATGCCATAGGCCAACCGAAATGGGGAGTATCCTGTTGCAGTCTTTGATGTTGCCCTATATGCCCACAATGCTTTGCATGAATCCTTTTATCCCATTTATGTACCTGCAAGGCTGCATCTTTTGCTAGAATTTGACACAGCACAAAATTTGTTCGTTCCACCTGTCCATTTGTGCTTGGCTTGTATGTTGTTGCCTTCCTGTGCTTAATAGAAAACTTATTGACCATGGCTTCTACCACCTCATTAATGAAGTGGCTTCCTTGATCTCGTTACAATTTCTAATGGACAACCAAATCGGTGACAATGCGTTCATATATGAACCTTGCCACTTCATCCATGGAAGTCAAGTTTTCAATGGCCTAGCTTCAACCCACTTGGTTAAATAATGCGGCAACTACAATATACTTATTTTGGCATGATGTAGTTGGAAGTGGACCTCAATGTCTATTCCCCACTTTTCAAAGGGACCAAGTGGAAGAATAGGACATAATGGAGTGATGAAGTCTTACGGTTACCATGTGTTTGACAAATATCACATGTCTTACAATAATTATAACAATCTTTAAAAAGAGTGGGCCGGTGATAACTCGCATCCAAGATCCTTCTTCTGTAAGTTGTCCCAGAGAAGTGCCCTCCACATGTACCATTGTGGAATTCTTCTAGCAGCTCCTTTCCTTGATCACGTCCAACTGCCCTCTTGTACTGTCCATCAGGTCCTATTCGAAATAATGCTCCATGTAGAATAGAATATGGACGACTAGCTTGAGTAATCTTTCTCTTAGTCTTTGCATTAGCACCATCGAAACTTGAATTCATTCAGATAATTCCAAATATCTATGTATTCACCGGGATTGTGTCGAGGGAGAACAATGCTTTGCATTGGGAAAATCATCATCATCACAAGATGATCCTAAACCATCATAGGCTCGAGAGAGTGCATCTGCATTGACATGCTTCTTTCCTGGCCTATCTATAATATCAAATTCAAATTCTTGTAGCAAAATTATCCATCTTGCTATCCTCCCTGATGGGTTAGGCTTATTGACAATATATTTGAGCTTCGATGATCTTACAACTATAAATTTCTACCCTAGCAAGTAATTTCTAAACTTCTTTACAACAAAAATGATAGCGAGCCTCTTTTTCGCCATTCTGATATAGTTTACCTTAAGACTTTGCTCATTTGTCTCGCTCCCAAAGTAAATTGGATGTTCATTCCCATTTTCATCATTTTGGCTCAAAGTACTTCCTAGTCTGCATCCGAGGCACCAGTGTACACAATGAATGGCTTGCTCCAATTTGGATTCTTCAAAACAGTGAAGACACTAGGACTTCCTTCGCTTTTTCCAAAAGCTTCATGCGCCTTATTTCTGGTTCATAAGTAACATCCTTCTTCAAGAATCAAGTTAGTGGTCAGGCAATCTTTGAGAAATTCTTGATGAACCTTCTATAGTAACCCACATGGCCTAAAAATGATCTCAACTTACTTCTATTCATAGGAAATGGTAACTCTTTGATTTTTGAAACTTTATCAGGATCAGTACCAATACCATCTCTGGATACAACATGCCCTAACAAAACACCTTTAGAACATCCAAAGACACACTTTGTAGGGTTTAGTGAGGCTTGTGCTTCATCTAACCTTTGAAATGCTATCTCCATCTGGTGTAGGTGGTCCAACTTGCTCCCATAGATGTAAAAATCATCTAGAAATACTCTGATGAAGGTCCCAATGTAGGGTTCGAACACCCTATTCATCAAACACTGGAATGTTGCAGAGCATTACACAACCCAAAAGGCATAACTCTATAAGCAAACGTTCCCAAGGAGTGGTGAACGTGGTCTTGGTGATATTTCTCTATACAAACTTGGTTGTAGCCGCTATATCCATCAACAAAACTATAGCACTCCTGGCCAGCTACTTCATCCAAGATCTGATCTGAAAATGGAAGAGGGTAATGATCCTTCTTTGTTGCCTTATTGAGCTTCCTGTAGTCAACACAAATGCGTAGCTTCCCATTCTTTTTTATTGATATCACAATGGGAGAAACCCATTCTGAATTCTCCACAACAAATATGAATCCTGCATCAAGCAACTTATCTATTTCTTCTTTTATAGTCTTGGAAAAATTAGGATTCATTCTATATGGCATTTGCTTTATGGGCTTAGCACCATCTACCAGCTCAATAGAATGTTCTACCCAACTTACTTGACGGAGTTCCTTGTAATCAAAAGTGAATATGTGTATGTACCTTCAAAAGAGCCGGAGGTAGAATTCCTTCTCACTCTCCATCACAAAGATCACCAATCTTTACTTGTTGGAGACGATTATCAACTTCTTCTTCGAGATAATTTTATGGGGTCATGAGTTGGTGTGACTGGAAGGATATCCATGACCAAACATCCACCTCGCTTTCTTCATCTTCAAAAGTGTCCACTTCATTGGTACTAGAGTAATCGAGAGGATGTCTAATCATCGGTTTCATCACTTGAATCCACGAGTTACGCTTTATGATGTCGAGGATCACATTTATCTTCACCCTCTCTCTACCACATCCAAGTGTCATGAAACCTTCATTCCAGTAGTTTCTTGCATGAACTCTCCTTAGCCATGGTCTTCCCAGTAGCATTGGGTACGCAACAGTACCATTTTTCATCACCTGAAAGTCTACCACACATACAACACCCATAATAGATATTGCCACATTTGAAACTACACCTTCTGGTTTAGTTTTTCCCTTATTTAATGACCTTAACATAAGTGTTGAAGGGTGATCAATTTTTAAACCCAACATATTCATTACAGACTCGGTCATTACATTAACTGCAACACCTCCATCAACTAAGACATCATGAATTAAAATACCATTACATAATACCTCAGCTTGTGGAGCATAGGGATCTGCCTCTGCCTCCAAAACAGGGACCTCAACCTCCTTCCTTCTTCGAGCATTGAGTCCACCTCGCAACTCCCGCCTCTTCTCAGAAGACATAGCCAAGAGTTGACCATATGTAATATTTACAGGCCTTTTAGATAGATCTTCCAAGATGGAGTATGGTCCTTGCCCCGTGAAATCCAGAAAATCCTGCACACCCAACTTTCTTCTCCTATGTTTCTTACTAGTTTCTCCTTTCATCTTCTTAAGATCGGTTCCCATCTTGATTATCTTTTTCTTTCTTTCTTTTTGTTACAAACACATCTACTTCATTATTTCTACTCTTATCTACTACATCAAGAGAATTCACAGGTGCTTTTCCTTTATCATTATCTCCTTTACCAGATGTAGAAGCTCTATCTGACAATTATACTTATAATGACCCTTTTTATAACAACCATAACAAACAACTTCAGAAATATTTCTTTTTGGACCTCTATCTCCTCCCTGAGAACTAAATTTCTTTCCTTGAAGAAGATTAATAGTTAACTGGCCCATCTTCCTAAGCAGATCTTCATACTCAGTAGATGTACTAGGAGAAATATTTGTGCTCACCAGAGTGGTTATGGATTCTGGACCAAAGGTGCTGGTGTAGGCTCTACTTTAACAACAATTTCTTTGGGCTCCTCTTCCATGCTTTCTTCTTGCCTTCTTGTAATCTCCTTAGCTTGTTCAATGGTAGTGGCGGTCATACTTCACTCGTTGTCTGATCTATCGGCTTCATCCCAAGAATGAAGTGCTTACAGAGGAGATTATCCACGCCATTCATCAACTCATCCGCTAATCCTTCCTTCCAGATCTGGGCATCGAGCTTCCTCCTTAGCTCTAGATCACGAGCATGATAATCCCTTATCTTATCCTTCTCTCCTTGGGCTAGCTTTGTGATCTCGATCATGAGGTCTGCATATCTCTGTTGTTCACCAAATTCTTCAAGAAAACTTTTAGTTAATAAATCCCATGAGTTTTTCACATTATCACCTAGTGTTTCAAACCACCTAAGTGCGGAACCATCCAAAAAGGTAGGAAAAAATTCAGTCCATTGTTCCCTTCTTATAAGGCCATTACAAATACAAGATTGCTTAAACTCTTGAATGAAAGAAGAAGCATCTTCATTAGATTGAGCTGAAAAAACATGAATCTTTCCCATTTTTAAAAGTAACCACCATGAAATACCAACTCACAAGTATAATCAACAAGACTTATGTGTACAAATAATTGGAATCACTATACTAGAAAGTGACTTTACACCTTTCTACAGGAAAAATAGAAATGACCACGGTAAACTATGGTAAAACTTGACTTACTGCAGTAAAAATGACTTTCTTGTGGTAAACACTATTCACGGTAAAAGTGAAGTTCTTTGCGGTAAATACTATTCACGGTAAAAGTGAAGTTATCAAGGTAAATACTATTCACAAAAAAAGTGACTTTCTTTGCGGTAAATACTATTCCAGCAAAATGACTTTACCATGGTAACTACTATTCATGGCAAAAATGAATTTACCATGGTAACTACTATCACAGAAAAAAACAAGGTTACCCTCTAATTGATTTTTGACTAAGTGGGAATATCTCTCCGTAAAATCCACCAACGAGGAATGGTCCCAAAGAACGAACCAAAATGTCATCACCAATCGGCACTATGATAATTCTTCACCGAACTCCTCGTCTATGATTATTTACTAATGCATGACCTTTAGTTTGGTGGATGTAATCTGGAAACAAAACAACAACCGAACACAAGAATACCATCGACTATGATAAGACGAAATGATGACAAATCTGAAATATCAAAGTAAATTATAATATTAACATAAAATTGTTACAATCTCACCCATGAGGTACTTGAATAAGACTATGGGTGAAACTTTACAATTACACTGTTAATGGCTTCTTCAACACACCTTCAAACCGATGGCTTCCTTCGCACACTTCCTACAATATTTCTCACTACTTCCTTCTATGCTAAAGAGGGGGTGGCCTCTTTATTTATAGAACTTCCAGTGCTTATCCATCTTATCTCTAAGATAGGATAAAAATTCACTCTGACGAATCATATTCCATACTTTAACTCTTATCTCGTACATGTAAGCTTATCTCTTAAGATAAGATAAACCTTATCATTTTACATGGGTTCCACATTTTTAGACTTTTTACAAATAAAATACACAAAATATTTATGACCTCACTCCTTGTCCTTATTACCAATATAATATTTCTAATTCTTAATCACATAGAGCCTACTTCTCTAATTACCCAATCTTTGACATTTTAACATTACCAGACCACTTACGACAAAATTTTACTTTTTACAATATTCCTATTGTACTTTGGTATTACCGTACTCCACATTATTGGCGACACCGTCTTGTCGACGAACCGTTATCTTCTATCAGACGCTACTACTAATTATACTTAACAACATCATACATTAATGAAATAGAAATTATGGAGGAAAATTTTAGTGTCGACAGACCATCTTCCTTATATGCGATGCCCACTCTTTCCACAACAACACACCATCTCGTAATCGCATCTCTGCATACCATTCTTTGTTGAAACTTGTGGAAATGGTTAGTTTTCATTTTCCCTTTCCCTTTCCCTTATTCCGTGAAGTGGTTGCTCCTTTCTTTGGTGTCATTTGTATCTTCCTCAATCCTTTATAGTGTCTCCCTTGCGTTAAGTTTAATTCTTGCTCAAAACTTGGCTCTAATTTTGTGAAATTTTGACAGAAACCCATGCCCTAGCTTGTAAACCCTAACTTGGAGCAATTCCTTTCCACAAGACAACGTATCCACCCATGGGAATCCAAAATAAACTCTTCCGCATATGCTGCCATGTACTTTGCCTCCACACTCGGCTCATAAGTACTTTGATTTCTTTAACTCCACACACTACTCTTCGCAACTTCTTTGCAAGAATCACCTTAAAATGCAAGACCTTCTTTGATAACAAAACACAAGGTGAAATAATACCTCACCTAAAAATTATATTTATACTTTTTGATTTTTCCGCATAAACCCGATGCCACCTACCAACATACAAATGCTTATGTTCATTATATCTAGTTCTTTTCCTTCATGCACAAATATACTCTAAAACTTCCACAACTTTCTCGGCGTGAAACTATCTCACCATAGAATTATTTACGCTTTGTCCCCTACCGAAGTCACTTCTTCCTCTATGTCTTGGACCAAGTTCTTTCTACTTCCTACCTCATGTTGCTCTTGCGTGTTTTACCCTTGTCGTGGTTTCTCAACATGCAATTTTTATTTCATAACTCGGACCACCACATCGACATTGCTCCATGAAATTCTTCCAACTCATACCACTTCCTAATCGCTTCCCATTTATGTTCCACCCCACACTAAAAATATGCGTGGTCCTTTGTGCATAACACCTTGATGATGTAATTAACCATCGACGCACACACATGCCCATAAAAACCAAATGGAACAAAGCATCGAGAAAGGGAAACACACATAAAAAGGAGAATGTATTAAGGGAAATACGAAACTAATCGGAAATACTACCTTATCTATAAACACCCGAAGCCTTATTTATAGTAGGGCTTCAACCTACTTCCTTTGAAATACTTGGGAAGTCACATTCTCATCCAAGGCTCCGTGGAAAGCATGTGAATCAATTATATGGGTAATATAATATGGTCCCAACCAATGGATCTTGAGCTTCCCAGGATGGCCTAGGAACTTAGATTCATAAAGTAAAACCATCTACCCAGCCTTAAATTATTTACTCTTTATATGACGATCATGCCGGACCTTTTGTCTCACCATCTTAGTCCTCTAACTCCATCTAACAAGGGATCATTTTCATCTAACTACATTAACTTATCAATGTGCTCTTGCAACGCTGTTCGTTAGCCAATCCTCCTACACATGAAATACGTAGAGAGAGTAACATGAACTATACCGACAAAATAGCTTCGATGCCAAACACCAATTGGATTAGTGTGGTTTTGTTTAATCTCTTGTAAGTTGTTCTATAATCCCATAACACAAATTGAGACTTTGTCATCCCCATCCTTCCTCCCAACATAAAAATCTTGGTAAGTGCATGACTCAATATCTTGTTAAATTCCTCGGTAGTCCTATTAGCTTGAGGGTGATAAAGGGTAGTTTTGTGATGAGCCACCATGAATTCTTCTAACAAAATCCCGACTATTTCATTCGGAAAATGAGTACCACAGGTCACTAGTCAAACTCGGAGGAACCTTATCTACTTATTATATTTTCCCATAGGAATCTTGTTGCTATGGTCACCGTGTAATCCCTTGTAGGCATTAACTCTACCCACCATGTTAGATAATTAGTGTAAGTAATGATATAGCACACACTTGTCTTTCACACGATAGGTGAAATAGGGCCTACAAAGTCAATTGACTATTTATCGAATGGTTCAACACTAGCTATTGGTCTCAATGGAATTTCATCCCTTTTTCCTGGCTTACCAAGGAGCTGGAAATGATCACATACCTTGCAATATTCGATATAATCCTTATAAACTATCTCCCATCAAAGGCTAGCTAAGAGGATCTTGAGCAAGGTCAAATTCCTACATAGTATCCCCTCCTTGTAATTCCACCATGAGCCTCTTCCATGATTGCGGTGAACTCATGCTCAAGCACGCACCGACGCAAAACATCACCGTGGCCTATCTTGTATAAGTATCCACTAATTAACATGTAGGGCACGACGCGTATGGCTAATCGATTACTTTCAAAAGTATTCATTCCTTTCGATGCCACACCCATTTTGAGAAACAAAGAAATATCTTCCAAGTCAGAGGGCACACACTCGTAATCAAGATTTTTGCATATGGCATTGTATTTTCAATGCTCTGCGCATCCTCTCTTGAGTCAATCCTTTATAAATGGTCAGCCCAAAATTACTCTTACCCAATTTTACAACAACCGTAAACTCAAACTCTTGAAACAATAGGACCCACATGCATATGCACCCTTGCAAGATGGGCTTCTTCACTAAGTAATTTAATGAAGTGTAGTCCTTATAAAAGATAAAATACATCACTAGAAAATACTTCCTGAATTTGTGCAACACGTAGATCATTGATAATGCCTTGTGCTCCATGGTAGTATAATTCTGTTATGTTGGGGTTAGCTTCCTATTAGAAAAGCACAAGGGATGGTCAATAATTCCCTCTCCAGGTTGTGTTAAGATTTCCCCAATCACATTCCTTGAAGCATCAACATCTACATGGAATGAATTATCCCAAGAGGGAAAGTGTAATATGGGTGTGGCGATAAGCCTATTCTTAAATGTGTTAAATGCCATCTACTACGCCTCTCCCAAATGAAATGTACTTTTGTACTTCAAAAAATCCTCCAATGGTGTGATGATCTTAGCATACCCCTTAACAAATTTATGGTAATACCCCATATGGCCAAGGAATCCGTGCACCGCGCTCCGGTTGGTAGGTTCCCTAATCCCACAATAACAACAAATTTGGCATGATCCACCAAAGAAGCTGCTTTACATATGTTATGTCCCAATAGGATGCCAAATGGAGTGGTGAAAACACATTTATTAATGTTGAGAGATATTTTCAATTGCTGAAATATTTCAAACATCAACCTCAGGTTGTCACAATGGTCCCTCACCAATCCATATACTGTCCAATCATCTAGGTAGACTTGTATAAATTTATGGATGAAGTCCCGAAATGCCGAACCACAATATGCAAAAACACAACAAGCACGTTCTTCACCAAAAGGCATGACCGTATAGGTAAAACTTCCCCATCCAAAGGTGAAGGTTGTCTTTTCTTGTCCTCTTAATTCTAACATGATGATATCGTGAAAATCCATTTGTGAAAGAATAGATCTTGCACCTAGCTACTCCTTCCAGATCTCTTCGACAAAGGGGTTTAGAAAGGATCAATGACACATACCACATTCAAATCCTGTAATCAACATAAATCCTTATCCTCCCATCTTTATTAATGCTTTGATGAACATCAAAATTATCCACTCGATTCCTCAAAACTCTCAATGATGCCTAATGTGATCATCTTGTCAATATCCTCCTTGACTTTGATGCGTAGATTCAAATTCATTTGATAAGGTCTCTTCCGAATTGGGTACACACCTTTCTTTAACTTGATCTTCATTTCTCCCAAGGAGTGGTGGATTCCATTAATCTCATGGTACCCACATAGAAAAAAATCCTAAAATTCACGCAATGATCAATAATATTTGAAACCTCCCTTTCGTCCAAATTAATCTCCAAAAGAAGCTTCCTTAGGTTCCACCTCCAAACCAATGTTGAGCTTCTTGGTTTTTAGGGGTTCATGGTAGGCATGTGCTTGCTCATCAGTACTATCCATAACCTCGCATGTACTGACAATATGGTTAACATCCAATTTTTCCACCTCTTCACCATCTATCACATAGACCAATTTTCATTTCTTCTTTATCATGCATGTGTGCTTAAGATGCACCTCCTTTGATTCTTCCTCATCAAAGAGTGCTTCCACGCAAGGTTCACCCAATAAATCTAGTACTCTGTCCTTCGCCATGACACTATCTCCTATAGTTAGTCTCTTAACAACATGTAGCACCTCATTCACCAATTGTTTAGTACTTTGATACTTGAAAGCTTGAAGTAAATCAGCTTTGTCAAATCCTACCAATTTCTATTTGACAATACAAATATGAGTGAATGTACCATGCCCACACGCAACCTTGTAAGGTGGAGAAAACTTATGCACCCATAAAGATGGAGGAAAGGCTTCCATTCCTTCCATCTAGGCCTTCTCATATTCTTGGATGTGAAACAAGGTGGATTCCTTCCCATGATAATCTTGTATAATAGTAGGTGCATTGCTTCAAAGAAACCTAACAGAGAACGTGATTCTCACCTCACGCCACTCTAGAAGGTTATCGCGATGGGTCACCCACCAACATGTTGCAGTCCTGAGAAAATTATAGCTAAGCATACTTCTTCTTTCAATATCACATCTCCATTGGGTCTCCATTGCTCATAGGAAAACATCAGGGTTAGCTCCCCTAGTGTAACTTGGCAACTATTTTCCTCCCAGGCACTTGAATGAGCATGCCTCTATTACTCTCATCACAGAGCCTCTTAACTGTCTTTCGACTAACTCATATGTCCCATGCGCCCAATTTTCACATGCCACACTAGTTGTACCACTTATAGATTGAATTTTTTCCCACTGAATAACACCTTCTTTTGTTGGTTACACAACCTTAGGGTCCTTGATAGTGTGCACATAGATTCTATCTAGGTATTCTTCTCCCAAGGGATCAGTATAGGATGCTAAATTTTCATCCATCAAAGGAATGATAACATGTTCCTCCTTGTTCTTAAAACTTATATACCCCTTATTGAAACGTAAGTCAACATTGTTCTTATAGCACTAGGGGTGCCTAAATAATGCTAGAAAGTTTTTGCTTTAGAAAGATATAAGACTTCAAAGTCTCCAGTGAATTTCACCCCTTGGATAGTGATAACAACATCCTTTAAGACACCAATGGGAATTTCCTTTGTCTTGTTAGCCATATATAACACATTTGAAGATGGATGTAATGGGGGCCTTCCCATTTGATTCCATGTGTCCAAGGTGAGAACATTAACTTCCATGCCCATGTCAATCAGAATATTACTTAGGATCCATCCATCAAAACTACATTCAAGGTAATCTCCTTATCATAGTCAAGGCTATGAGGAGGTAGATTAGCATGAAAAAACTGCTTCTCGCACTCTCCTCCGGCACTTAGTACTTTTCCCCTCATCCAATCTTATAATAGAGGGATAATATTCTCCTATCTTAGCATCTTACATACTTCCCTGAATTCATCTATATCCTTTTATGGAGCCTCAACACTCTTCTTCTTCTCTAACTTGCCGCGATTGCTCCTTCAGGCACTAGATCTCTCCTTATAGGCTTCGAATAACATCCATGGTTTCTGATACACTTCCTTTTGGTGCGTAGGGTCTAGATACTTCCCCTGTACCAATTCTTCTCTTGTAATCAATGGTCTCTACTTTGGTATCTCCATGGCATGCGCAACCTTAGCTCATATCATCACCAAGTATAGATTCTAACTCTAACTTACGCGCCACTCTTGGCATCCACTATTGATCAACATGATTTACACTCACCATCCCAACGCCCTTATCCTTCCACTACTTATGGCTCATGTGTTCAAACAATTCCATGAATTCGTCATACTTATGCTTTTTCCCCAACCAAGATCATTCCAAAAAATTGAGACACTCGCACTTGTAATGTTATGTAGATCCAAAGTTATAGCAGGTTCCCCAAAGGAATTCACTCATTCTACTTGCCACAATTTCCATGGCCTCTAAATCCTCATCAAAAGCCTCTATCTCAACCTCCTCCATCCATGTGCCCTTTATAATGATGAACATCATCCTTGTAACTACTAGCAATACTGTTATGGCGCATACTAGTATCAATGGCATCATGTATCTGGTCAATGAATCTACAATCCTTGGTGTCATGAGTAGTAGAGGTACACATTTTGCAATAACATGACACATTCTTCCAGATTACACGTTTTAGTAGCGGACACCTACCTGCATCATGATCTCGTGGAAAATATCATAGTCCACCAATATGGCACGAACCGATATTTGTGGGAAATCATCCTTTGTATGACCCTCTACTTCAATATCTCGTACACCATAACCCACTACGAGTCTCATGAGCCGAGTTCACAGACAATTTCTCTAGCTACTTTGCCATTGTAACAATTTGGGCTTCTAGAAATGGACTAATTCCTATAATAATGCTTCCTACTGTCTAAGCATGCAAGGCAGCCTCCAAGACCTCACACGATTTGTAAAAGTATTATGTGAAAGTGCCCTCTTGAACATTATGATTAGTCCTCCAACGAACCACTGAGCATGCTGCGAAGGGTGAATACCATAAGATAAATTAGATATGAGAGTCTTGAAACATGCGTCATACTCCCGTAGACTCTCTGCCATTCCTTGCTGAATCTCCTTCAATGCACTGATGCTTTTTTGTTCAAACTTAGGTATGTGGAACTCTGCTAAAAAGGCATTACATAATGCAATGTAATCCACCACCATTTGGTGTGGGTCATGCTTCTGTACTAGCTATGCACACGTCCTTACAATGTGGTTGAAAAATAAATTTCTTTCCACTCGAGGTAGTGATTCCCTTCATGCACCATAATAACTCACACTTGTGTACATGTTCCATGGCATCCTTAATGCCCTTGTAATCAGGTAAGTGGAGTGACATCTCATAAAAACCTGTTGATGATGTTGTGGACCTTATCTGCCAGAGCCAGACCTTGATTCCCTTTGGTGTTACCTCCACCACTAGACCCACTAGATCCACTAGTGCCAACTCCTTTAGATCCACCAGATCCTCCTCTTGTCATAGGTAAGGTTACTAACATAGATGTGCCCTGTGATTGCAGTGTCTTGCTAAAATGTGTGCCGACAGTCTGTGATACCGAACCAAACCTAGATGTGTTTCCCATGCCGCTCCCAGATGCGATACTCAAACCTTGTGATCCCACACCTTGCCCAAATTTTGTGCCAAAAAAATACCCCCAAACACAAGAAATGATTGTGTATCCATAGATGTACCAAATGAAAAATTATACCTCCTAGGTGTCACTCGACTACTAATATTGATACTAACTGGATTATCAAAACTTATCTCAAGAACTGGAAAACTAAACGCAAGGTTCTAGATCACCATGTGGGTTAAGATGCGCACCTACATCTCTCCTCCTTTCTTCATATGATGAAATCTCTCCATAAGATGAGGGGTTTCTCTTCCTCACTTGCCAAGACGAGGTAGCTCGGGATCGCTCGGTTCCACATTCTCCATGTGAGCCTCAAATCCTTCCCGCAACGTCTACCTCCATAAATCCATCACTCCTACAACTTTGTGATGTCTTGCCAAATCCCTCTCCCAATCTCTATTATACTTGGGCTGCCTCTCCTCTCTCTCCATTTATGCCGCAAGGTCCACCATCCTCTACCATGCTAGCTTCACGTACTCGCGCTAACAAGAGTTTAACCACCATGGGAAAGGCTTCCAAACTCAAAGTAATAACCAAGATCTTGATAGCTAGTGGAATAACATGTAAGAAAAATCCTCTAGGCTCCTTAAGAACTCAAACTCGGTAATCTCTTTGGAAAGAATACGTAGAAATAACGTATTCCATGGTATAACTAGCCAAAGACACTACTCCACCGTGATCAACAACACGGGTCCAAGTCAAATCGACATCATGCAAATCCGCTGATTTTCCTCTTGAGTCCAAATACAAGGTCTATAGTACCAAATTTTCCTTGATGCATATGTTGAGATCCATTCATATAAATCTACTAGGAAACAATAGAATAATGTCTCATAGAGTTTGTGATACAGGTTCTCCTCTACCCATTTTCATGCATTAAACTTAGATCCAATACCGAACCTTTGAGAAAAATAATCCTCCATGCTTTAAGCTAGGTCTCCACACTGCCTAAGGTCGGATGCTCTGTCATCACACATAATTCTCATAATTTTTTTAAAAGGAGTTCCTTGCAACGGAACAAAAATGTAGTCATTTCTTCATATACCTTCTTTCTACTCCAAATGCACCGGCCTATCACCCAACATGCGTTGGGTGCTCACCCAAGGCATGCACAAGCGCCGAGCCCATCCTTTATGTGAGATTTTTGATAATGGTCTGCCATTGATGGAGACCAAGTTGTGAAAATGGAAACATAGACATTCATTCAAAAGAAGAGGATACAAACAACAGATTTGTGCATAGATGCATCATAAATGGAAATGATCATTGTAAATAAACATAATGAAACTAGATCTAAATCAGAATAATATGAAGAACATAAGGGTTTACAATTTTGAGCATGAATAACTAGAATCACACACCATATATTGATTTATAAACATTTACAATGGCTCCATTACATCATGAGGGTCATACAAATCGAATACATCAAGGGATATTATCTTAAAACCTACAAAAATACTCTACAGAGAGAGAGAGAGAGAGAGAGAGAGAGAGAGAGAGAGAGAGAGAGAGAGAGAGAGAGAGAGAGAGAGAGAGAGAGAGAGAGAGAGAGAGAGAGAGAGAGAGAGAGAGAGAGAGAGAGAGAGAGAGAGAGAGAGAGAGAGAGAGAGAGAGAGAGAGAGAGAGAGAGAGAGAGAGAGAGAGAGAGAGAGAGAGAGAGAGAGAGAGAGAGAGAGAGAGAGAGAGAGAGAGAGAGAGAGAGAGAGAGAGAGAGAGAGAGAGAGAGAGGAGAGAGAGAGAGAGAGAGAGAGAGAGAGAGAGAGAGAGAGAGAGAGAGAGAGAGAGAGAGAGAGAGAGAGAGAGAGAGAGAGAGAGAGAGAGAGAGAGAGAGAGAGAGAGAGAGAGAGAGAGAGAGAGAGAGAGAGAGAGAGAGAGAGAGAGAGAGAGAGAGAGAGAGAGAGAGAGAGAGAGAGAGAGAGAGAGAGAGAGAGAGAGAGAGAGAGAGAGAGATTTCTTAGCTAGTCTACGCATTACAACCCATTTTCACATCTGAATTCATGTCTAAAATACTTCAAAACCCTTCTTGCAAGCATTTTTGCAACACCTTATTACTACCTAAAACCCTTCGTAACCCTTCGTTTTCCCAACACTTCATTCTCACTCTCTTCTTTTTTTCTTTGGACCGAAGCACTCCTTTAAACAAGATCTAGATGCATTTCCTTGGTTTCCTTCATGTGTAGATCACATGCCAAGTGGAAGTGTCATCCTCCACGATCGAATGCCTATGCCAGCTTGCAAATGCCTCCACTACCTGTAATGATCATCCTAGGAATATCCCTTACATAGAATATTATTTTCTTGACCTCCAAGGCTCCAGGATGGCACCTTATCCATTCAACACGCCTACTTGGGATTTTCATGTGTTTCTCTTGTGACAACTCCTTCAAAATATGGCTAAGTCCCTAAACCTTCCTACTCCAGCGCACGCCAACCTCTTCTACCACGTGCCTTTCCCTTTTGAACTTTTTCCTAAGTGCCTTCCTTCTTTACTACCTCCCACGAGCACTGATTTATTCCTTGGGACTTAGTCAATTTCACAGCCCAACAATGAGTTCTTCTTGGGGTGCGGTTTACATCAACAACTTCATCATCTTCGGGAGAGCCTTCTAGCCTCTTCACTACTTCATGTCTCTCTTTTTGGGGGAGTTTTTCCACTAGATTTTCTCCTTTTCTCTATCTTATGAGAGATTTCATTGTACATTGGGCACCTCATTAGGCCTTGTTGTCGGGACCCACTTTCATTTTTTACCGCCCACCTAAGATGTGCTTATAGGGGGTGTTACTTATAGGATTTATTTTCCTCGTTTTATTTGTATTATCCTAATTGGGATATTCCACCTCACTTGGATTTTACCTACACTTATGGGATATTATTGATTAGGTGTACACTTGACTACACTATTCTAGGTGTTGGTTACCACTTGACTACACTATTCTAGGTGTTAGTCACCACTTGACTACACCATTCTAGCTATTGGTTACCACTATTCAAGGTGGATATTTCCATGATTATAGGATGAGGTTACGCATTCTCCTCCTATTTGTACATATCTTGCATTATTATATTTCATTGTATTGAGTTAGAACTATTTCGTGTTATTGCAATTATCTCTCTTATTTTCATAATTTGCAGTCTTGTATGCTTGCATTGTTTTGTCTTGGAACAATTGACATCTCGCATGATTCACCTGTGTAATATTTAAACTAGTAGATCCGTGGAGATTCTCCGATACTATCTCCATTTCATCATCAATTGAAAAATGATAAAGGAGATTATCCATGATTACCTCAAATTCTTTGTCTCAAGTTCGGGATGAAGGATGGACTTCTTGTACTTATTCATTGTCAGTGGGATATTTTAAAAGCATTGAATCATCTATCATGTAACAATAACCTTCCTCTCTTGAGTCCATTGTTTCTTCCACACGCTGTGCCTCAATATAAAGTGAGTTGACAAATGGAGGTTCAATTATCATGTCTTCTTCATCATCTTCTAAGGTGCTGATTTGATTTGATTGAGAAGGTTCAAGGATATGACACTCATCGGAATTACACAAGAATATTCCAAGGATAAACACCTCATAGTATGGACAATCATCAAGATTTTCATCCATAGGACAAATATCCTTTTCCTCCTCCTTGCCATGAATTGCTTCAAGTTGTTTGAATATTTATTACAGGGCTTCAAAATATTCAAGAATTTTAAGATAGATTTGGAGATTTGAATTTCCTTGTGCAATAATCACAACTCTTTGTACATATTCAATCTTCAAGGCTGTCATTTCTTCATTTCGACATGTAAAGAAACTATCCCAAGGAAGAGAGACAAAAGACATGGCCCCAATTTTATCATTTAGTGTGTGAGGTTAAGGATATTACCTTTAGAAGATTCTTCATCTTCGTTGACTTCATACAACATATTGTACCTTCTTTGCATATTTTTCATTAGGTTCTTACCTTCTTCTTCTTCAAAAAATCTCATTTTATTTCCTTTAGCAAAGTGGTCCTGATTGAACTGAAACCACCAGGATTTGATGATAAGTTCTTAACAGACAACAATTTTCTTAATTTTCCTTGATTTTTGGAGACATATTTTTGCTTGAAGCAAGAGACCCTTATGGAGTTCTTGGATTCTCATCCTTGAAAGAGATGGTCCGGAAAGATGGTTGATCATATATTTGCATTGCTTGGTAGTCATCATCTTCTTCTTCTTCACTATCACTCATTGGTACCGCACTCTAATATGTGAATTTATTCATTGTGTTATGGGAAATGAACGTGACATGGATTCATTCCTTGATGGAGTCACCTTAAATCGATTTTTATTTAAAATATGAAGATATTTTTTTGTAATATATACCCTTTTTGTATTTTATAGAGATCTTTTTGTATGTACACAAGTAAATCTCTCCCAAAGAGAGTCGCCAAAAATTTTGGTGAGAAAATTTGTCGATATGGAAAATTAGGTTTCTTCACCAATATTCATAGGGCTACGCCCTTTGTATTGAATGGTGTAGCTCCCATTATTGAATGAAAACTAATCTATTCCTACCTAAGTGTTGTAATTGGAAAAATAGGCCGGGAATCACATAGGAACACTCCACTGAACCTGTGGAAAAGTGATTATACAAGGTATAAGGGAGGAAAATACAATGATGAGGGGTGAAGGAGAGAAATTAGGAAAGGAAGGTTATTGTCGTGAGTAGGCCAATTGTAAAGTTCACACCCAATAACCGAGTAGTTCAACATTCAATATAGAAGAAAGAAATAATGAAGTCATCAGTGGGACCAATTAATTAAAGAAAAAATATCCTTAGATTCATCTATTAAGGATTCAAAGTTCCTTTCCAACACTATGCTTGCAAAGTGCATAAAAGAGAGAAGTGGAAGAGTACATAAGAAAAAGGAAAGGAAGGAATGTATATTTTATTTCTTGCTCATTGATGATACAAATCCCAACAAAAACAATCCAAAATTGCTATAACATAGATGTTATCAAAGTCTATCATTTTAGGATCCTTTGGAATGGAGAAGCCATCCCAATTTATAGCAATGTGAATTGAATCTTTGCCTCCCCCCACATGAATCTTCATGGTATCATTATACTTGTGTTCCATGTTTATAAATTAAAGAGAATTTTACAATGTAACTTTATAAAGTCACTTAAGTGAATGAGACAAAATACAATGATTACGCCCAATGAAGAATTAGAAGGGGAGAGAAGGAAGAGGGAGAAAGAGAGAAGAAGAGATAAGACATCGAATTTGATGAAGAAGATCCCTCGATGAAGAACTTGTTGATTCATGCTTCTTGATGAGAAGCCTCTGGAATGAGATCCTGTTCTTTGAATTCCTTACTAAATTAAGCTACCACATGTGCCAAATTATCTTTCTTTTGAATGCAAATATAACCCAACACCCTAGTCCATGATTCGAGGACATCACTCGATCCTCTTGCATTAATGAATCCATTCTTCATTATCCATTGTAGTTTTAGTGATGTAAATTCTGATATAATCCAGGGACTCTAAGTCATCTTTGTTGAAGGAAAGAGAGTCACTTTCCTCTTTCTTGACTAGATCTTGGTAGGAAACAACGAGTTCTTCGATGTTGAATCTTTACTGAGTGGTGGGAACTCAAGTCTTCGAACATAATTGTACACATCGTTCAATATATTGAAAGCATGTTTTTCATAAGATTTAAAATCAGATATTGAATTCTTGAGCATTGTATATTTAAAATCTATGTCACGGATCCAAATCTGAGACAAGTTCTCTATAGTGGATGTGAACATGTTCTTACTCACAAGGGTGTAAGAGTCGAAGGAGATCATCTTAGGTACCAGTGGGAACATCTCATCCAAATGATTGAACTCTTTTTAAAACTCCTTTGATTTCTTCACTTGTGAAAAAGTTTCAAGGATGTACTTGATGAGAGAGATGACTTCTGGGAACAATGCCTTGCCTTTCTCGGTGATTTTCTCAACCCACTTCTCATTAGCCTTCCCATGTATTATGTAACCTTGTGTTTCTTGATTTCCTCAGGGATAAATTTTTTTTATCAAAGGAATATCTTCTACTAGAAGAGAAGGTGCTGAGTTAGATTCCAAGAGGGGTTGGATGTAGGCACTGAGAAATTTTACCTATTCCTCTAGGCTGCGTAGTTATTTTCTTGTATTACTCATTCTAAGCGAGGAGGTGGGAAAATAATTTCTTGGCTCATTGCCGATCATTTCTTGAATCCATGTGAATGGCTCATCAGGTATTGACGTGATATTTTTCACTGGAGCGTTCTCAAGATCTGGTAATGGAATTGAATCTTGATCACCATAGGTAAGCTCTAACATCTTGGATACCTTGATGCTTTGCATTAAATCACTCTTTCTTGAATTGTGAGGTTCTGTGAGATATTTAATTTGCTTTGTTTACTTAAGATATCTCCTACAATATGGGATAAATTTGTGCTCTTTTTTCATTATTCTCACTTCATTCTTGTCACTTCTTCTTGCAATGGTTTACGTTAACCAACTTTGTTTAAACAACTCGCCGAGTTTACTTGACTAACTCAACTCAAACAACTCATTGAGCTCACTTAACCAGCTCACCGAGGAGGTGTGGATGGATTAAACCTGATTGATGAGTTATGATGACCTACTTTTCTTGAATATCAACTAATATCTTGGATTTTTTCACTTCTTCTTTGACTACACAATGTCCTTGGATCTTGTATGTATTGCCCGATGATGTTCTACCTTATTACTATGACCAAAATGATGCCTTAGGCCTTCCGTGAAGGGTGAATTGTATTTTTGAACTAGTAAACTATCTTGAAACCCTGTGGAGATGTCAAAAAGTAGTGAGATAACTGAGAATAGAGCCTAATGTAACTTTTTGCACTCAAAACTTAGAGTTTTTTTATTTTTAGCAGGTTGAATCAGACCAACTATTTTTGGAAATTTCACATATTTTTCTCAAATGTGAACTTATTGATCATATGGAATACTTAGTTCATCTCTGTTGAAGGCTATTTTGTATTTTTGGAAACTTTCAATTCCGGACACTTGCCTTTGTTTTTGCTTTATTATGATTTTTCTTTTTTGACTAGTTTGCCTAGTTTATCATTTCCACTGTTCACTTTGAGTGCAATGTTCGAGGGGAATTAATATTTTTACTAAGTTACTATTTTTATAAATTAAGGGTTCCAAATACTTACTATTTTTAGAAACTACATTTTTCCACCTTGAGTTGCAACAAAAATGGCATCATTAGATTATGCTCCTCATTACAATCTCATGTGCTCCGAATTTTAGCTCGATCTACCCACTGTAGATGGTAGGGCATAAAAATAGGGTTTAATACTATTAATTATTTAGAGAATCCTATGGTATGCTGGTACAACATTCTTGAATGTGGAAGTATTGAGAAAATTTCACCCGATTTCGTTCACATGTTTGCAAAGATATGAAAATTTCAAATTTTGGTGAATACGAATTCCTTGAAGGATTTTGACATGACTTCTAGATATTTTTCAGGTTTAATGGAGGTTATTACTTAACATTTAGGGAGATATGAAGAAATAAATAAGTGGGTAGAATTTTATTTCATGTTGAAAACTTTCTGGTAGCACTTTCGCTTCACGGGAAGAAGAGGTAAGAAGCATCAATGAATAAACAATTATATTATCTTTGATTTTTCAACCAACTTGGGGGTGGGGTGAATTTTTATTTTCCAAATATCCCGCTATCCTAGGATAGTTGGGAAAATAAAATGTGCTATGCATTCTTAGAGCTTGACAAATGGTGTGAAATGAGTGGGTGAGGATGGAGGATGAGAGAAAGGTTTCAACACTCGATGAGTGAGGTTAGAGGTCATATGATGAACCAAAGAGGGGGTTAGGGGTGGGGTATATTTTACTATCCCAAATATCTCGATCGTCTTGGAGAATTGGGATAGTAGGGGCATAAAAATGCGTCCAAGCCTATGAAGGTCAAACACTTAGCCAAAATTGCATGTTTGGTCACTTAGCACCTTTTCAAAGAGGAATAGGGTCACATAGGAGTCCAAGGGATTAAAAAATGGGGTAGACGTAATATTTTTATCTCTAATTTCCAGAATATCCTAGACATTTGGGATAGTTGGAACAGTCTAAACACCAAAATGTGCCAGGCTTCCAATTGCAAATTTGACTAACTCCTAGAATCTTGAAACAAACTTTCTTGGAGTTGTAGGAGGTCTTTTTAGGTGAATTTTTATATGAATTTTACTCCCAAGACCATTTTGAAAACATTGGGAGGGTTTTAAATATTTTATTCTTCTTCCTTCTCCAAAAAATTATAATTTTTCATTCGAGACCGCAAGGTGAGTCTACACAAATTGCTCTTCCTTAAGAAACAACTATTCTTTGAGAAGAATATGATTTTTCCATCATGTAGGGAATTGAAAGATATTTATGATGGTATATTTGTTTCCTCTTGAATCATCCAGAGCTCCCATAATCTTCAGTTGAAGGTCGGGTAATTTTTTTCACTGCAAGTTCCTCAAACCTCCAAGACTCACTTTCATTGTTCTGATCCCAATATCTCTTCCAATACTTCCGTAAAATTTTTCTATTTCACTCTATACTCTTTGAAGAAATCTCCAGATGATTTTAATCTCCTTGATAAACTCCGTAACATGCACACCTATCTTAGAAAGGCTAGGGAATAGCCTTTCTAGACCTAGCAAAGATTTCACCTCTTGACGACACTTTATTGCATGAAATGGGTGACCTCATGACCATATTTTACATACTTAGGAGGTTTTTTATCACATTATGAGGTCTCTCAGTGATGGGGAGGGTATGAAACAAAATTTAGGTTGATTCGGAGTGGATTTGATCAAAATTTTCAACACTAAGGTATAGTTGCCATGTTTGAACATTTAAATTTTCCTTGCAAAATCTCATGACAACATACATGTTATACCTCTTATAATTGGTTATACTACTATGGATATCCCATTTTTGTCATTTCTTCTTTAAAATCATGTGAAATGCATCTAGATTACCCTTTCCCGCATACTTTTAAGGCTATACCATCTATCTTGCATCAATGTGTAAAATTTATTTACAATCAACAAGTTGTTATGATCAATGGTATCCCATATGAATCCCCACTACCTAATATCCTTTATTAGAAAGATAATACATCAACGCATGTTACTTCTAGTGGATATCTCCTATCTAGGTCTCCTGTTACACATGCTACTTCTAGTAGGTCTCTCCCTCTTAGGCATCCTACTAGGTCTCTTGTTACACATGGCTATACCCTTAATCTTGTGTCATATATCAGGATATGCACGACCGAATTGTTAACAAAATATCTTAACATGTCATATCTCATTTATTTATTCTTTCATATACTTAGTAGAAAAACATTGGTGGTTTACATAATATAATAGGGTATATATAGGAGATAGTAATTCAGCTAGTAGATGATCATCAAATTGAGCATTCGAGTCTTATTATAAGGTGTGGAGGTTTCCCCTCAAATTGAATAAGTCATTTATATTTCCATATTGATCGTATCTCTATATTTTGGTTTCTTTTAGTATTCTTTACTATGCTTACTCGATCTATCTAAGTAATTTCCTTACAAGTGGTATTAGAGCTTCAATTTGGGCCAAAATTAGGTCAATAACCATATTTTGGATGGTTCAGATATATCTAAAAAATTGTTACAAATTTATTTTTAAATGTTTACTAATTTTTGAAATTAATCAAGTAATATTCTCTCCAAAATTTAGGATTTTTGATTTGTTTTGTAAAAGTTATCATCGTTTTAGTGTTTTTCATGAATTCTCTCCATAGGTTGTAATTTTTGGAATTTTTACAAGTTCCTTACATATTCATAAAGCTTACAAAAATTTAGAAAGGGTTTATTCTTTATGTTTTTTTCTATTTGGCCAACATTATTATGAAACCCCAAACCCTAAATCCCTACCCTAAGTTAGAACCCTAAACCCCGAGCCTAAACCCTGAATCCAAAAAAACCATGATAAGTCCACAAACTAGAGGAAAAGGAAAGGGTAATGCCACTCTAGGGAAGAATACTCAGGATATGGATTCAAAAGGACTTATTGAATCTTTAAACCTAGGATTTTCCTAAACATATCATAAAATCAATCAACTTTGGTATGGTTCAACGTAATATTCAATCAATAATGGTGAAAAAAGGAACTCTAGATGACGACTTGAAGATAATGAAATTTAAATTCATGACAACCTTTTCTAGTCTGAAACCACATCTATAGCCTTCCAACTCGAAACCATATTAGTTAGGTCCTCCCATTTACCATATTTCTAATTCAACACAACCACATCACTCGTCCTATTCTAATATAAGGGGTAGAAATATGATACCAAAAGTGGAGATGAGAAAGTTTTATGGTAAGGAAACAATCACATGGATAAACTAAATAGAGATTATTTTGATGTGTATCAAATTCCAAGTAGATAAACTGTTGTATGACATACCCGTATCGAAAGAAAAATAGTTCATTTGGTATAGATGGATGTGCGAGTAGAAGAAAAGGAAGGGAATCTCTATTACCTAGTCCATGTTCATAGATGATCTCTAGACACACTATAATAATAGTGTTACAAAGAGATTTTTAGCCAAAAAGCAAAGCTATGAATAATAGGGAAAGACAATGATTATATCTAATAGTTCTAGAATTTGTCCTTACATGTGGATGACATATTAGAGGATCATCTAAATGATTTATTCTTGGGTGGTCTCAAGGATAAAATCCAACTTGATGTTCACCTTATTAATCCAGGTTCAATATCATAATCCATGATAGTTACTCTTCGACTAGAGGAAAGATATTTGGTAAAACAGAGGGGTCTCACTACTCAAAAGGAACACATGATTCTAGCACATTCATTTCTCCAACCTACCTGATTGAATCATTAAAAAATTGAAGAGAAGTGAGAAAAAGGTATATGCCACAATTGCGATAGAAAATGGAGCAAGGGACATAAATGTGCTAAGAAGAAACTGTTGTAAATTGAAGGTCCTGATGAGGAAAAATATGAGAATGAAGCAACGGTGAAGAGGAAGAGATTCCTAAGATTGAGGATGAAGAATTCAACCATCTCTTGCCATGCAATTTCAAGCATTAACATCCCATAAAACCTTAAGGTTTTGGGTTCTTGAAGAAACAAAGAGTGATAATATTAATTGAATCTAGAAGTACTCATAATTTTATCAATCATAAGCTATCCTTGTGCTTAAATTGCTTTATTTATCTAGTCCCAAATTTTTGGGTGATGTTCATAGATGGAGGTAAACTTAGATTTTTTCGGAAAGTGTTATAGTATTAAATTATCCATGAAATATTGCATGTTAAATAGCCCCATGTATGCCATTTCAATGGGAGGTACAAACATTGTGTTAAGGGTCCAATGGCTTACCACCTTGAGAATTTTTGGGATGAACTTCCGTGATTTTTTCTTGAGTTTTCGTTCTAAAGGGAAGAATTTTGAGCTATGTGGGATGAGAGAAAAATATCTACAGTTGGTGATATCCCATAAAATAAAAAATATGCTTAAGAAGGGTGTAAATGGGTTTGTGGCACAAATTTATCAATGGAAGATTAATAATCAAAAGGGCCTATACCTTTAGATGTACACAAAATTCTGAATGAGAAATCAATTTTTTTCTCGACATGTTTGAAGGGTTTCGCCTAAAAGTGATCATGATATTTCCATTCATCTAGTATCAAGAAACCAACTTCTCAACATTTGAACTTATCGGCACCCATATTTATAGAAGAGTGAGATTGAAAAAATTATACAAGAGATGTTAGAAGCATGTATTCTTCATCACAAAGAAGAGTTAATACTATTTTTAGTAGTGATGATACAATATAAGGATGAAATTTGACACATGTGTCCAAATTATTGGGAGCTCAACAAATTCACTATAGAAGATAAATTTCCTATCTATGTCATCGATGATTTTATAGATGAGCTGCACAATGTTTTTATTTTTCAAAATTAGATCTTTGATCGGGATATCATCAATTTATAATTCAAGATGAGGATATTCAAAAACAATATTTAGGACACATAAGGACCACTATGAGTTTTGGTGATGCCTTTTGGCATAAAAATGCACCATATATCTCTCTATTTTAATGAATTCTACCTTTCACATTTTTTTGCAAAAGTTTGTTTTGTTCTTCTTTAATGATAACTTAATATACAACAAGATGTAGGAGGAACACCTACATCATGTGAATAAGGTTTTGTAAAATCTTAAAAAAACCTTTATACTAATCCGTCTAAGTGTTCCTTTGGAGTTAGGGATATAGAATACTTGGATCATCTCATTTCCCATTATTGTCATGTGTTTTTTAAGGGAAAAAATTCACTTGAAAACATGACAACTATACTCTAGTGTCAATTTTTTGATTGTAAACCTTTAAAACCCTTCCGGATCAGTTCATCCCTTGTGTTAGGAATATCCCCATTATTTTAATGTCTATATGTGTTGTTCCAACCTTGAAAATGTGTTATAAAGAGGAAAACAAGTTCATAAGATTCTTTCGAGGCAATCGCCTTGAGGCAGATCTTTTAGTAGGCTTAGAAATGGCTATTTTTAGCCTTTCTAAGGTGGTTGCACATTCCTCGAGCATATTTCAAGGCCTAAATTCATAAAGAAGTGGTATAAAATATCTAAGATCATTGTGCAAGTGATTTAGGAAGATTTAGGAAATATTTGGAGGTTTAGGAGCAAGTTCAACAAAAGTAGGTTTTTGAGGGTGAAGGAGCTTCCACTGCAAAAAGCACATGATATTTGGGAGATGATTATAAGAGATCTAGAGTGAGTTGGAGGTTTAACAAGATAACATTGGAAATATGATTCAATTACCTGAATGGTGGTATTTTCATACTTTTCACAAAACCCATGCATTTCTTTCCACAACTCATTCTTGGTAGACACACCTTGCGATCTTGAGAAAGAGGAAATTTTAAAGGTGTTTTTGGGTAGAATAAGAAATTTAGACCCATCTCATTCTTCTCAAAATTCCATTTCTTGTAAAATTTAAAAATAGTGCCCAAAAAGACCTATGGGAGCTCCGACAACGTCATTTTCAAGCTCCTTCACAAGGTACAAACTTTGTACTTTGTTAATTTTCCAATGGCACGTGGCAACATGAAGTTGAGACACACTTTTTGTTCCCTCTAATCACTTTACAAGGGGATAAGGGGGATAGAAAAATGCACCCCTCCCCCCTTTGAGATTTTGGACCCACCACATGACCCTAGGAGGCCTCCGTGAGCGCATTTTGATAATTTTCTAGCCCCTGCCTCGTGCCATGCATGCCTGCTAGTTGTCACCATGAGGATGAGGTGAATTTTTGTGTCCCTTTAATCCATTTGCTAAGGGGACAAGGGGGACAAAAAATTTCAGCCCTCGTCCTTACTCCCACATGTTTCCTCACGTGACTTCAACTCAGCCCCCAGGTGCCGAAAATAAGCTCCTCTCTCACACCCTTCCACCAATGCATAACTACCACTTGTACTCATAGGGATAGGGTGCAAGTTTTTGTCCCCTTCATCCCTTTGTAAAGGGGAAAAGGGGAAAAAAACTGCCCTCAAGGCATAAAAACCAGAAGGAGATAACATTTTTGGATCTTCCTCCATTTTTCTCAAAATCTACTTGGAACTCGGTGAATTTTTTTCCAAAATTTTATCCTCCATTGTTCTTCCTCCATTAATCCCTATATGTTTCCATGATTGCAGTGGAGATATTTCTACATTTTTAATTTTTAAATGCCCCATGTGCATTTTCTTGTTTGAGTGACTCCGTACATGGGAAAGTGAAAATTTCATATCTCACAACCGGTGCATGGATCGAGGTGAGGCTTTTGCAAATATTATCCATCTCTAGGAGCCTTAAAGAGACATGTGATTTTGATTACACAGTATCTTTCAGATTTTTTACAGTGAAAAAACTCCAACTTCATGCCCTAGTTTTATATTTTTATTTTACACCATTCCAGTGATTAGATTGAGCTGAAAATTTGTATGTGAGATCAAGAGAAGAAACCTATCCCAGTGAAGTTAGGATTTTCATAATGTGAGTTGTGAAAGTAACTTTCCAAAATAGTAAGTCTCTATAAGAGAACTTACTATAAATAGTAAAATCTCAAGAAGGGTAAATTTCTTCAAGGAAGTGTTCACAGGAAATAACCAGGGCAACAAAAAAGGTGGTCAAAAGTGAAAAGGGGGAAAAATGAAATTTTCTAAAGATAGTAAGCCTTCGTTCTAGGTACAAAAGGGGTGTCTTCATCAAACATGAAATTCAAGTTTGCAGGTCTTGAGTTTGTCTTGGATCTCTCATATGAATACTCAAGTGTGGGGGAAAGTGATGTCACCCACATGGATCTAGAAAACCTCAATGATCAAATTCTTGGTGGACCTAGGGAACCACTGGAGGATAAGATTTTCACAAGTGGGTTGTACATAACAGGTGTTCATCCAATATTAGTTCAAAGTGTAAAGTTGGTGTTCGCATGCTCCCATTACTATGCGATAAATATTTGAACCATACGAGCAAATGACAACTTAGGCCTGATGGTGCTCGCTCCCAAGGCCAAAAAGTATGTTACTGAATAGGTGAATGGTCCAAAACAAAATCATACCTTTAGGGCCTCAAACCGGTTCATGATTAAAGCAAGGAATAAAAGCTTCTCATGTGCCAAAGTCTCTCTTGCAGTGTGAATTTCATAAAGGATACTCATACGTGATCATATTTCTTATTCGGTGATGGGAGAAGAAACAATAAAATATTTTCATAACTGGATGGCCTTGTTCATGCTCACCATCATTAAAGGAAATTAGAGAATTGATTGGGGTTAAATCATCAATGATAACTTGCATAATCAATTTCTCTAGGTACCGGTCTCTAAGGAGTTATCAATAAATTCATACTTAGTATACGCTCTTGTGAGCTCAAGGCCATTATGAGGGTTGGAACTCACACAAAATATTTCTCGAAGGCTCTATAATTTGAAATATGCCCACAACTGATATTGAAGGAGAGCAACCAACATTTCATGAGGGTGAATGACGCATTCATGATGTTTGCCATCAGATCACTAGAAGGAAATCCTCACTTAAGGTTGTCACCACAAGTGGCTTCTTTGATAAAAAGGTATGGGTCTTACTTCATACAATTTTCCACCTTCTCCTACATCCGAGTATCTAGTTTTGATCTTGCTCTGTGAAGGCTAACATGCTATATCAACAACACGGTCATGTTGTTTGAGCTATATAGGTCACTTTCCCATGTTCACGGTAATATCAAGAACCGAAGAGGAATAATATCTCTTTCCCTATCTCCATTGGAATATTCTCTTGCAAAAGTGTCAGTGATGCCACACACCTGGAAGCTACCTTTGCCCCTTTGAGTTTGTATTCATATACCATAAGGGAAGACTTTGATATCTAAAGTGATCTAGATACTTTTCACCTCCCAAGTCATATCATGTTCCACAAATTGAAGACTATTGGGTGAACTGTATAGATGATTTCAAAGTTAGGGAGAGAGACCACATGAGGATGACCATCGGGAAAATGAAAATATTCAAGTTTGAATGATACAAGGAAGGAATTTAAGATGTTAGCATAGATTTTTATGATTTTGAATATCAAGCAGTAAAGTCTCACCTCTTCCACATGTGATATGGAGCATCATGAATCGGGAGACATAAGTGATTGGAATGAGGCCCTCATAAAAAAATCGAAGGAATGGTTCGAAAATAAAAAGGCTACCGTTATTACATTGGGAAATTTCCCCACTCTTTAAAGGTAAACATCCCATCATTCCTCTTTAAAGGTCTTAGAGAAAGATTTAAGCTTGGCCCATTCTAGAGAAATTTCAAAGCACAAGGAAGTGGAATCAAAAGCCCCATACTACAAAAGGTCACACAAGAAGAACAAAATGATAGATGATCTTGTGTTAGAAATTGAGCTTGGGAAGAATGATGTAGTCCATCTTTCAGTCCCTCAATAACCCTAGAGCTTCCCACCTTTCAATGCCACACCAGCTCCTCCTACATGAGATGTACCTTTTCACCTTGAGTAAGAGATGGAATTCATGTTAGTTTCCAAGCCTGAGACAAATGAGATGTTCCCTTGGATGCAAAAAATGATCACAAAGGATGCCCGTATAGTTTGGTTTGAGATGACAGTCCCTAATTTCTTAGCTATATCCTCATTGGTCAAGGGAAAGAATAAAAAGGTGGCTCAAGTAGTTTCCCACTCCTTCAATGGTGCTTTAGGAAACCAATATGTGCAACTAGTCAAGCCAAGGGTGATCAATCCCATTGAAGAAATGACCCCATAGACTATGAGATGAGCACCATTTCCCTAGGCCCAACAACCCATGAGGGAGATGCACATTTATTCTAGGAGTCTTCCACTCTCCTTCTCACAAGGAACTAGGAGTAGAAAGAGAAAATTGATTAGTTGTAGGAACATGTGTGAAAACTCATCTCGTATGTTCAAAATTTCATGGAACCAAATGCATCTTCATCTCTTCCAATTGAAGATGTTACTCCCATCAGTAGATTCTATCTAGAGTCCATTTGTAAAACACATGGTTTCACCATGTAGGGATGATCCAATGACAAATGGGTGAAAAATATTCTGGAGAAAGGGAAATTTTTACTTTCTAAGATAATCTCATTGTATAGGTACATGTGCGTGATTTCCACCAAAATTAAAATGATGAGAGATGAGATCAAGAAAGAAAAATAACATTGGGATTAGGTGTACTCACTTTGGTGGTGGAAATGGGAAATGCTCATTCTCGGATCTTGGTGGACAGAAAGATATTTGATTCTCCTTATGAGAATTTATCATAAGTATGGGTGAGGACTCTCGTCTCTTAGTATGAAATGATGAAATACACTCTAGATGAGTTGGATTCAAACAAGGAGCATACTTCCAAGATGTAGGATGATGCCAACATTAGAATACAAAATGTTAGAGTTCCCACAATTGATGAGAGTATGTCAACAAATGAATTTTGAAGCCATATAAAAAATATGTCAAGAATGAAATTAAGGACCCATTTTCTTTCCATGAGGACACACTTGGAGTTTCTCTCCGAGACTAGGGCCACAATATCAAGAATTGCAAAGAAACATAAGTCTTGGTTTTCTAAAAGACATGACATCAATGCCATCTTAGATGGTTGGATCGAGTCTTTGAGTTATGTTTACATTTCTCAAGATGAGAAGGTTACACCAGTGGCTACTTGTTATAGCAGAGAGTTCAAGGGAGTGGAGATTTTTCTAGTTGATCTTGGAAAGGATCCATCGATGTCAAAGCGAGAATCAATGAGGGTGGAATATTCATTATACTAGTTATCTCTCTCTCTCTCTCTCTCTCTCTCTCTCTCTCTCTCTCCTTCCTCACTCCCCCTTTCCCCCTTTCCTTCATGTTTTAATTCTTCATTGGGGTTTTCACTTTTCATTTTTTCTTATTCATTTTTGTCCTATTCATTTAAATGTGACTATAGTTGACATTGTAATAAGTCACCCTTAATTAATAAAAGGGGACTTAATTCTATTCCTAGGAATATGAAGAGTCACATGTTGTAAAGGAAAAATGAAAAGTCATGTGGGGTAGGTGAAGAGTCTTTCTAAAGTCTATAAATTGTAATGACTTCCCCATTCTTAAGGGTTGTCAATTTTGTATGTTCAAGAGTAGATAAATACTTGTGATAAGCAAAAGAGATAGCTAATTGATTCCATTCTCCTCCTCATATTTTATTCTATTCATCTCTTTGTAAAAATTTGTGAGAATGAAAATAAAAAGAAAGGATTTCATGCTTTTCGATTGTGTTCATAATTCCATTTTGTCTTGGTGTTAATAAAAAGGTTGTTTTCCTTCCTAATTATGTGTGATGATATGATTTGATTAATCTTTGCAAGCATCTAAATTTTCTACCTGAAATATTAATCCCCACTCCCCTTTCCCACCTACCCAACAAATTAATTCCTTGCAAGAAATTACAAGCATTTTCTGCAAGTGTAGTGGAGTGTTCTGCTTTGGATCCCTAGCCTCTGAGACCAACCACATAATTTTATTTTTGTTCACTCAAAATAAATGGAGGTTCCCCATTTAAGTAGAGGACACTGGTCCTTGAGTGTTGGCGAAAATCCACCAATTTTTCCAACTGAAAATTTTTCTCGCCAACACCCATGAAGATGTAAAAGTAGATCATCACAAGATTAAGGCCACATTGGATTAGAAGTGACCTAACACTCTAAAAAACCTTAGGGCATTCTTAGCTCTTACAAGTTAATATCACATATTTGTGAATAATTATGGTAACATTATAACGTAACTCACAAATTTATAGAGGAAATACTCCTTCCATTGGAATTAGGAAGAAACTCAAACATTTGAGATGATAAAGAATTCCATGCATACCACTCTAGTTCTTTCCACCTAAAATTTCTCTAAAACCTTCATTGTCGAATGTGACACTTTAGGGCATCGTAAAGGTGTAATACCCATGCAATACCCATGCAACAAGACCATCTAAGTACATCTGCATGAGTCATAAATTTAGAGGCAATATTTTTTCAAAACCAACTTATAAGAACTAAGTGATATATATTCTTTATGTAGTCAAAAATGGAGGTCATATCTCATGGGTTGTCACTTGGTGAGGATAAATCATGATAATCTCAAATACTTCTTAGAGCAATGGATATCATATGAAGATAAATATAAATGGGTCATAAAAATGGTGGGTTATGACTTTGAGATAATTTATAATAAAGGAAATGAAAATGTGATGGATGATGCACTATTTAGGAGGGATGTGTCCACAAAAGAATTGTTATATGCCATGTCAATATTACAGGTAGATTGAGTTGATCATGCAATATCAAAGTGACATAATGACACAGAGACCCACCCTTTAATTTAGAACCTCCAATAAGATTCGAGTGTGTCAAATTTCTTAATGGAAGGGAGATGCATTGTGGTACAAGGATATGTTGTTCTCATGCAAGAAATTTAACCTTAAAAATTAAGATATTTCTAAGCTTGACGATTCTCTAGTGTGTGGAAATTCTGGTTTGTGAAAACTTATCATAAAATTAAGTAAGATGTATTTTGGGAAGGGTTGAAAGGGGGTTTCTAAAAATATGGTGAAATACTTGGTGTTTCCACATAATACGGGAGAAACTATTAAGACTCTAGATCTTCTACAACCTCTATCTTTTACTAGTTAGAAACGGGAGGAGGTTTCCATGGATTTCATCACAAGATTTCCAAAATTTGAAGGGAAAAGTGTAATCACGGTGGTTTTGGATAGACTGATCAACCATATTTTTGTGCCTTTTCACATCCTTTTGTAATAAGTAAAATAACCATATCTTTAATAGATACAATTAAGAAGCCACACATTACACCCAAGATTATAGTCAATGATCGTGATCCTATATTTAGTATAATTTTTTGGATTGATTTGTTCATCATAGCATCCCCAATTTGATGTGAAGAATGATGTAGTAAAAATGTTTAGAAGTGTATATTTAATGATTTTCTTCAGATAAATAATGAGAGGGATTCAATGGATTCCACTTACATAATGGTGGTATAACACTTTATTTCACACCTCATCTAAAACATCTCCAATTTTGGCATTGTAGGGTACCATCCACCATCACCCACCTCAACCTTGAGGGTTTAGCCTTAAGTGAGAGTAGTTGAGGAGAAAATTCAACACCAATAGGAGGTATTCCCTATCCTTGAAAATAAATTGGAAATGAAATAGAACTACACAAAGTAATAAGTTGATTAGCACCGAAATCAACAACACTTTAAATTTGCATACTTTATTTTTGTGTGAATGCAACCATATAATTAGTTTTACTTAAAACAAAAAAATAAAGGTAATAATATTTCACCTAAGTACCATGGATCTTATAAGGTGTTGTAAAACATTGGTAGTGTGACATAAATATTAGATCTCCTTGGTCAACCAAACTATGTCTAGTCTTCCATGTTCTTACTTGAAGAAGGTCATTGGATAGAAGGTGTCAACCTAATCAGTTTTACATGATCTTGATGAGGGCATGCATGATATTAAAGATTGAAGGAATCACATGGACACACTAAGATGTTAAGGATAAGTGTCATTATTGAGTATTTGATCAAGTGGAAGAATTTGGACAATGAAGATGCAACATGGGAAGATGAAGCATTTTTGTAGCAACATCCAAAGATTTCCAACATTAGGGATAATGTTTCTTCGAAGGTGAGGGGTATGATAAAAAATTAAATATATTTCATATATCATGAAATGAATGGCCAAATTATGGCTTACATAATCTCTTAACATTTAATATCTCATTTATTTATGCTTTTATATGTTTAGTAGGTCGATCTTGGGCCATGAATTAACTAAGTCCCAAGGAAGAAGTTGGCGCACGTGGGAGGTAGTGAAGAAGGAATGTGCTAAAAAAATCATGCAAGGGAAAGGCGCATGAGAGAAGAGATTGACATGCATAGGAGAAGGAAGGTTAGGGAATTAGCCATATTTTGAAGAAGTTGTCACAGGAGAAACATGTGAAAAGCTCGAGTAAGGGTGCTAAATGGATAGGGTGATAGCCTAGAGCCTTGGAGGTCAAGAAAAGAATATTCCACATAAGGAATTTCCCAAGATGATCATTACAAGTAGTGGAGGAATTTGCAAGCTAATATAGCATTTGACCATGGAGGACCACACTTTTACTTGGCATGTGATCTTTTTATGAAGGCAACTAAGGAGGTACATCTAGATCCTATTTAAAGGAGTGCTTGGGTATGAAATAAGGGAGATGAGAGTGATAACGAATTGATGGGAAAATAAAGGGTTAAAGAGGGTTTTAAGTAGTAACAAGGTGTTACAGAAATACTTGCAAGGATGTTATTGAGCATATATGCATGGGTTTGGGTATGAACAATGGTTATAATGGGTAGAATAGCTCGAACTCTCTCTTCAAAGTATTTTTGGAGGGCTTAAGATAATATTCCTTTATGTATTTAGTCTATATGAACTTTATGATGTAATGAGGCCACTGTAAATGTTTATAGATCAATAAATGTGTGTGATTCTGGTTATTCATGTTCTTAAGTGTAAACCCTTATGTTTTTCGTATTATTCTTAGTTAGATCTAGTTTCATTATGCTTATTTATAATGTTCATTCCCATTTATGATGCAACTATGCACAGATCTATTATCTATATCTTTTGTTTTTGAGTGAATGGCTATGTTTCCATTCTCGTAACTCATTCTCCATCAATGGAAGATCATTATCGAAAATATCACATAAAGGAGGGACTCGGTGCCTCTGTGCACCTCGGTGAGCACCCAAATCACATTGGGTGATAGGCTAACACACTTGGGATAGAAAGAAAGTACATGAAGAAATGACTAAATTTTGGTTCTCATTTGCCAAGACCTCTTTTCAAAGATGTTGTGAGAATGGGGTGTGATAACAGAGTGCTTGACCTTGGATAGCATCAAAGCATGGATTAAAATCACAGAGTATGAGTTTTCTCGAGTTCAGATTGGATCTAAGTTTGATGCATAAAAATGGAAGGAGGAGAACCTATATCACGAACTCTATGAGACATTATTCTATTGTTTCCCAAAGAGAGTTGTATGAATGGATCTCAACATATTCATCAAGGAAATTTTGGTACTATAGAACTCATGTTTAGACCCAAGAGGAATATCAATGGTTACATGATGCCGATTTGACCTCGACCTATGTTGTTGATCACTGGTGGAGTAGAGTGCTGACTAGTTATACCTTAGAATACGCTATTTCTACATTTTATTACTGAGTTAGAGTTCTTGAGGGAGCCTAGAGGATTGTTCTTGCATGCTATTCCCCATCGCTATCAAGATCCTAGTTATTAGTTTGAGTTTTGAATCCTTTCCTATGGATGGATAAACTCTTGCTAGGTGTGAGGCATGGAAACCGGTGTTGTAGAGGATGATGGACCTTGCGGCCGAAATGGAGAGAGAGGAAAGGTTGCTCAAGTATAATGAAGCTTGGGAGAGGGAGTTGGAAAGACATCGCGAAGCTATATGAGTGATGGATTTATGGAGGTAGACATTACAAGAAGGATTTGAGGTTCATGCGGAGGACATGGAACCTAAGCAGTCTGAGCTACCCCATCTTGGAAAGTGCATAAGAGAAACCCCCTCGGCTTCTAGAGAGAGCTCATCATATGAAGAAAGGAGGAGGATAGTGTTGCCAATAGTTCTAAGGATGATGGTCATAATTATGAGGGGCACGTAGATGGAGGAGGTCAAGGTAGAGGCTTTTGGGGTGGATTTCAAGCCATGGTAATCATGGAGGAGTAAGAAGTGAATTTCCTTGTGGAACCTGTTATAACTATTGATCTAAAGAATGTTACAAGTGTGAGTGTCCCGATTTATTGTAGTGTTCTTAGTGTGGGAAAAATCACAAGTATGAGGAATGCTTGGAATTTCTTGAAGACATGAGCGAAAGTAGTGTAAGGATGAGGGCACCAAGATGGTAAGCATGAAGAGAGCTGATTCACAGTGGATACCAAGGGTGGTGTGTGAGTCAGAGTTAGAAAATGTACTCTTGACGACGCGAGATGAGGCTATACATGCCAAGGAGATACCAAAGCAGGGACCACTTTTTATGAGGGAAAAAGTGATACATGGGAAATATCCTGATCCTATCCACCAGAAAGAGGTATATCAAGAGACCATGGAGGTGATTAGGAGTCTTCAAGGGGAGATTTAGTGCTTGAAGGAGAAATCATGGAAGTTGGAGTAGAAGAAGAGTGCTTTGAGGATCCACAGAGGATCCGGATGAAGTCGGGGAGGTATGTATGATGCTAAGACAAGAGAATATTATCCCTCCGTTAGGAAAGTGACCGAGAGAAAAAGTACCAAGTGCTAGAGGAGAGCACGAGAGGTAGGTTTTGCATGCTAATTTATCTCCTCACAATATTGAATATGATAAGGAGATTACCTTGAATGCAGTTGTTAATGGATGGCTCTTGAGTAATATTCGATTGAATTGGGAACAAAATTTAATGTGCTCACCTTGGACACATGCAATCAAATAGGAAGACCTCCATTACAACCATCTTCAAATGTGTTGTATATGGCTAATAAGACAAAGGCGATGCCCATTGGTGTTCTAAAAGATGCTGCTATAACTATCCAAGGGGAGAATTTTACTAGAGACTTGAAGTCTTGGCGCTTGCCGAGGTGAAATTTTTTTAGCATTATTTGGGCACCCCTGTGCTATAAGAACAATGTTGACTTACGGTTCAATAAGGGGTATATGATTTTGAGAACAAGGAGGAACATGTTATCATTCCTTTGTGAGATGGAAAGTTAGTGCCCTATACTTTGAGCCTTTGAGAGAAAAAGACCTAGACAAAATCTATGTGCACATTATCAAGACACGAGGTTGTGCAACCAAAAAAAAGAAGACGTTATTTAGTGGGAAGACACTCAATATCTAAGTGATATAACTATTGTGGCATGTGATAATTGGGTGCACAAGACATATGAGTTAGTTAGAAGGTAGTTAAGAGGCTCTGTGACAAGAGTAATAAAGTTACACTCAATCGAGGTTGTTGAGAGGAAAACAATTACCGAGTTACACTGGGGGAGCCAACCTTGATGTTTTCCTACGAGAAATGGATACCCAATTGAGATATGAGATTGAAAGGAGAAGTATGCTTAGCTATAATTTTCTTGGGACCAAAACGCATTGGTGGGTGACCCATCGAGATAACCTTTTAGAATGATGCGAGGTGAGAATTGCATTCTCTATTAGGTTTCTCCATAGCAATACACCTACTTCTATACAAGACTATCATGGGAATGAGCCTACCTCGTTTCACATCCATACATGTGAGAAGTCCTGGATAGAATGCACAGAATCCTTGTCTCCATCTTTATGGGTGCATAATATTGAATCCACCTTACAAGGCTGCACGAGCATGTGGTACATTCATTCAAAGTTGTTCCGTCAGACATGAAATTGGTAGGAGTTGATGGATTATCTCATTCAAGATTTTGAGTATCGGAGTACTAAGCCATTGGTGGATAAGGTGCTACAGGTTGTTAAGCACCTAACTATGGGAGATAGTGCCATGGTGGAGGATAAAATACTAGAATTATTGGGAGAACCTGGTTTGGAGGTGCGCTCTAATGAGGAAGAATTAGAGGAGGTATAACTTGAGTGCACATGCATGGAAAAAGAGAAAGGAAAGTTAGTTTACGTGATAGATGGTGAAGAGGAGGAAAAATTGGATGCTAACCATATGGTGGGTACACGTGAGGTTATGGATAGTGCTGATGAGAAAGTGCACGCTTACCATGAACCACTAAAAATGAAGAAGGTTAAAATTGGCTCGAGGCGGAATCTAAAGAAGCTACTATTGGAGATTACTAGAAAAAAAGGAAGTTTCAAAGATTATTGGTTTGTTGCATAAATTATAGGATTTATTCCCATGTGGGTTCCATGAACTCAAGGAGTTCACCACTCTTTAGGAGAGATGCGGATAAAATCGAAGGAAGGTGCACGCCCAATTGGAAGAGACCTTATCGAATGAATCTAAATCTGCACGTAAAATTCAAGGAGGAGATTGACAAGATGATCACATCGGACATCATTGAGGCTATTAAGGAATCAGAGTGGATAAGTCTGATGGTCATCAACATTAAGAAGAATGGGAGGATAAGGATTTGCATTGACTACATGGATTTGAATGCGGGGTGTGTCATTGATTCTTTTCCAAATCCCTTAAATGAGGAGATCCTAGAAGGAGTAGGTGGGAGTGAAATTTATTCTTTCACGGATGGATTCTCGAATATCATCTAGTTAGAATTACAAAGGAGGACCAAGAAAATATAACTTTCACCATTGAATGGGGAAGTTTTTCCTATACGGTCATGCCTTTTGGATTAAAGAACGTTCCTACCGTGTTTTCGCTCATTATGGTTCAAGCATTTCAAGACTTCATCCACAAGTTTTTGCAAGTATACTTGGATGATTAGACAAAAGGTATGGAATAGTAGAGGACCATTGTGACAATTTGAGGTTGATGTTAGAGAGATGCCAGATAGTTAAGTATATCCCTCAACATTAAGAAATGTGTCTTTGCTACTCCATTTGGCACCCTATTGGGACATATCATATTTAAAGAAGGCTTGCTAGTGGATCCTACCAAAGTTGTCTGTTATTGTGGGATTAGGGGAACCTACCAGCCAGAGTGCGTTGTGCGGATTCCTTGGACATATAGGGTATTACAGGAAGTTCATCAAGGGATATGCCAAGATTTTCGTGCCATTGGAGGAGTTGCTAAAACACAAGAGTATGTTCCATTGGGGAGAGGTGCAACAGATAGATTTTAACACACTAAAGAATAAACTCGTTACCACGTGCATATTATGCTTTCCCTCTTGGGATAAAACTTTTCACGTGCATGTTGATGCATCTGGGATGGTGATTGGAGTAGTCTTAGCACAACTTAGAGAGGGAATTTTTGACCATCCCTTGTGCTTTTCTAGTAGGAAACTAACCCCAACAGAACAAAATTATACTACCACGAGCGTAAGGCATTATCAATGATCTAACCTTGCACAAATTCAGGAAATATTTGCTAGCGATGCCTTTTATCTATTATACATACCACATGACATTAAAGTACTTGGTGAATAAACACGTCTTGCATGGGCACATATGTAGGTGGGTCCTATTGTTTCAGAAGTTTGAGTTTACATTGTTCTAAAACTGGGAAAGAGTAATTTGGGGCTTGACCACTTATCAAGAATTTATTCAGGAGAGGACATGTAAATCATTGAGGATACAATGCAAGATGCACAACTATTCGATTGCAAAGTGTGCCTATGACTTAGAAGATATTGTCATGTTTTTCAAAATGGGTGTGACATCGAGGGGATGAAGGCCTTAGAGAGGAAACAATTAGCTACATGCACCACACCCTACATGTTAATTAGTAGAGACTTATAAACTTGGTCTCGTGATGAGGTTTTATGCCGGTGCATGCTAGAGCATGAGCACACTGCAATCATGGAAGAGGCTCATGGTAGAATTATAGGAGGACACTATGTAGGAAAGCAACTATGTGTAAGATCCTCTTAGCTAGCCTTTGGTGGGGATGGTTTACAAAGAGTGTATTGAATATTACAAGGCTCTGTGATCATTGCCGACCTTGTAAACTAGGAAAAAGGGATGAAATGCCATTGAGACCAATAGCTAGTGCTTGAACCGTTCAAAAATGGGCAATTGAATTTTGAGGCCCTTTTTCACCTACCACGTGAAGGAGTTCACAGTACATCATTACTTGCACTAATTATATAACATGGTGGGAGAAGGAAACACCTACGAGGGATTACACAGTGGCCACAAAAATAAGATTCATGTGGGAAAATATAATGAGTAGATATGAGTGCCCTATGATTATGATTAGTGACTAGGTTACTCATTTTTGAATGAGACCATCGAGATTTTGTTCATAGATTTCATGGTGGCTCATCACAAGACTACTCCTTATCACTTTATCGGGATAATGGCACTTCTTGAGACATTTAACAAGATATTGAGTCATACACTTACCAAGATTTGTCTTTGTTGGGAGGAAGGATTGGGATGAAAAAGTCTTAGCCATGCTATGGGTGTATAGAACAACTTACAAGAGATTGAACAAAGCAACACCATTCCAATTAGTGTTTGGCATAAAAGCTATTTTACCGGTATAGTTTATGCTATCCTCTTTGCATATTGCGTGTGTAGGAGGATTGGCCAATGAATAAGCATTGCAAGAGTGCATTGACAAGATAATTATGTTAGATGGGAGGTGATCATTTTCTAAGTGGAGTCAAAAGACTGAGAAGGTGAGACAAAAGGCCTGACATGATCACCACATAAAGAATAAACAATTTGAGTTTGGGCGAGATGGTTTTACTTTATGATTCTAAGTTCCTAAACCATCTTGGGAAGCTCAAGGTGCTTTGGTTGGGACCATATTATATTACCCATATACTTGATTTAGGCGCTTGCCATTACAGGACGTGGAAAAAACTTGAATTTCTAGGTACTTCAATGGAAGTAGGTTAAAGCCCTACTATAAATAAGGATTTTGGGTATTTGTAAATAAGGCAGTATTTCCAGCTAGCTTAGGATTTCCCTTAATGAATTCTCCTTTCTTTGTGTTTACCTCTCTTGCTTCTTTGTTCCTTTTGGTTTGTTTTGGGTGTGTGTGTGCATTAGTGGCTAATTACATCATCAAGGTGTTATGTGCAAAGGACCACACATATTTTTAGTGTGGGGTGGAACATAAAGGGGAAGCAAGTAGGACATGGTAAGAGTTGGAAGAAGTGCCTGGAGCAATGTTGATGTGGTGGCCTAGGTTGTGAAGTCAAAGGTGCATGGGATCAAAAGAGCATGCGTAGCAAAGGTGAACATGAGAAGATTGGTGTCAAAAAGGCTTTGAGAAAACCACGTACAAGGATAAAAAGCATAGGAGCAACATGAGGTAGGTAGTAGAAAGAACTTGGTATGAGACAGAGAAATATTGACTTCGACATGGGAGAAAGCGTGAAGAGTTCTATGGTCAAGGTAGTTGCACACCAGAAGGTTATGGGAGTGTTCTCGTAGGTTTGCGCATGGAGGGAAAACATTGGGAAAAACACGCAGAGGAATGTCATAGGAAAAATATGACTTTAATGCATTTGTAAGTGGCATCAAGGTTTATGAAAAAAAAAGAAAAATCTATAAATAAAAGGTTGTGGCGAAGTATTCTTTCACCTTGTGTTTTGTTATCGAAGAAGTTCTTGTAATCTAAGGCGATTCTTGTGAAGAAGTTGTGAAGAGTAGTGTGTGGAGTTGAAGAAATCAAAGGACTTGTGAACCAATGTGGAAGAAAAGTGCATGATCATATGTGAAGGATTTATTTTGTGGGTTCCTACGGGTGAATACATTGTCTTGTCAAAAGGAAGTGCTCCAGGAGTTAGGGTTTACAAGATAGGACACATGTTCTTTGTTGAAATTTCGTAGAAGTGGAGCTAAGGGTTTGAGCAGGAATAGAAATTGATGCAAGTGTTGTACATGAAACCTCATTCTTATGCAAGTAAAAGATGATATTGGAAGCCACCAACAACTTCAAATGATGGAGGGATCAGAACATCGAAGAAAATGTGGATCTATGGGTGTAAAGAAGATAGATGTATGATACAAAGAAGATAGATCTGTAAAATTGAAACAAATGTGATTAGATAAAAATATGCTGGGGTTTCCCAGACAATCCCGATTCCAAGAGGATGTTAACTCCCTTAGAGGATGTCAACCCCATGTCTAGAAAGATAACAACAAATGATAAAATACAAGATAAACCAATAACATGCAAGCTGATGAACAAGGGAACTTGACGTTGCTGGTATGTAGATGGTGCCATTGATATGATCCAAACACAATGTGCAATGAGATCCATGCTATGTGAACTAACAAATCATGAGTAGAGTATGGTGGGGATTACAATGTCGTCACAAGGAAATCATGAGGACTTAATGATAAACAAGAAGCTTAGAATTCAAAACAACATTTTCCCACATTTTCTAAATTTTTTTCTCGAGGGGGAGAAAGCCCATATTCTGACCTAATAGTGAGGTTAGAATATAGGTTAATGAGTAATTGGGGTTGGGTAGAGTAACCTGAGTTAAGAGGTATGATGTGATCATGTGGGGCCCATAGTTTGACTTATTAGATGGAGTGGGGAGCATGATTGACATGGTAGGTGAGATAATAGATTCCATCTTTTGAATTTAAGAATGGAGTGTCGAATAGGTGTATTATTGCCCATGAATTGAATAATTTGTGAGAGATGCCAAAATTCAATTATTAAATGGGTTTATATGGATCCCATTTAATAATTAATTAAATTTGGGTGAATAAAAGGATGAGATTTATTTAAATTTAGGAAAGAGAAAGGTGAGATGGGAAGTTGAATGAATGTGAGATGATAGAGGGGCATTATACCAAAAATTGGTGTCTACATTTTCCCATTTTTGTTGAGTGGTTTGTGATAGCAAGCCATGAGACAAAAACATAAAGGGTTAGATGAAATATGTGTCCGAAGATAGATGAAGACATGACCAAAGGCAAGATGCCCCCAAAAAGGATCACAATAACAATGAAAAATATGGTAGTGACTCTAATATCACATCAATAGAGGAAAATTACAGGTCTCAACGGAGACAGACGACAACGTTCTACAAACTAGTGAGTGGGTGAAGACCACTGCAGTATGGATGTAAACCGTGATGACAAATGGGTCATAGGAAAACATCAAAATATGTGCAACTGAATGCGAAAGATGTGCAAAATCCTTTTTCTGCGAGGAATCATGTGAAAAATCATGTGTCCACAAAAGGGACGTGGATGAAGATAATGATGCCCCAACACAAGGCACGAGAAGAACAAAAAGGTGAGTTATATGCATTGACAAGTACAAGGATGAAAAGGTACCCCAACATAAGACATAAATGGATGTTGAAATAAGATATCCTAGGGGCAATAATCATAAATGTGGACATGATGAGAAGATAGGATAGAAGGGTGAGATAAAATACCCCAAAAGGGTGATAAATATGATGGTAATCATATTTCTTAAGACATGTTTGCATTCGAAGGTAGATGAATAATGGGGTGAAGAAAAAGGAAAGAAATCATGCTTCTTTGACAAACATATATGGAAGAGAACAAGATCAGATAGGTGATGGCCATTATGGTATCTTCTAAGACAAAAAATTCGAAGGAAGATGGGAAGAGATTCTTAGAAATGGATATGATGATGCCCTTAGGTATCCTCCAAGAAAAAAGTGTCGAAGGAAGATGGGAAGAGATTATTAGAAATGGATATGATGATGCCCCTATGAGAGGACTGATGAAGATAAAAGATGTGACAAGGTTATCAAAAAGAGAAGAGGTCAATGTTGTAGAGAGAAGAATGAGATGGTAATGAAATGGATCAATGATGGTACATAAATGGAGAAACATTGACATTGACTGTGAATGCTAGGTTTGAGGGGTGTTAAGAAAGAGAAAAGGGAATGAATAAGAGGACTGGTTGATTATGAGAAGTGTAAGAAAGATTGAATGTGAATGTGAAAGAGGTATGGAATAGAGGAATGAAGATGGATGAGGAGAAAAAAATATGGTGAGGAAATCTAAGGCAAAGAATATGGAATTGACCAATGGAAATGCATGTGGATGGTGATATGATAAAGAAGATGTGACAACACTTGAAGATTCAGGTTATCTATGGGGAAGTAAGAAGGAAGTACAAGGTAAAGAGAGGAGGAAGACAATAAAGAGGAAGTGAAATAAGACAAGGATTAGAAAGGAGGAGAGGAAAACGTAAAAATTATGCGAGATGGAAGGAAATCGAAGAATGAAGATATTCGATAAAGAGTGAGAAGCATAAGGAACGTAAAGAGAAGCTTGAGGGGAGGAATGACACAGATTGGAAAAGATGCGAGAGATGCGTGAGATGAGGATAAGTTGATGATGAGAAAATAGAGAGAGGGGTGTACGATGAAGACAGGTGAAGAAATTAGCAAGGAAGAATAGAAGATGGAGAGGTGGTGAGGAAAAGAGAGGAAGGGATAGGAGAGGTAATGCCAATGAATGGATGTTAGGAGAAATCCACCGATAATGATCAGTAGGAAAGGATGGGACAAAAGGTGAGACGAGGTGGAAAGTAAATGAGGAATGGAAGGGGAATGCCAATGAAAGGGATATTAGGAGAAGTCCCCCGATAATGATCAGAGGGCACAAAGGAAGGAAGGAATGAAGATAGAATGGACGGGGTCAAGGGAAAGGATCCAGGCTGTGCAGAATGGGGATGAGTGATTTTTAGGAGAAGTCCACCAATAATTACTAGCACTTGAAATAGAAGATGATGATGAAATAATGTTAGGGGATGATCAATGAAAATGACGGGTAAGTATGGGGGTAGATATGTGGGAGAACTCTAGAAGATGGAGTGGAAAGAGTAAAGAAAGGAGGGATAACGATGTGTAGGAAGATGAAGGTGAGGAGATGACGTAGTGGATGAGAGAAAGATGAAGAAACAAGACACGAAATGAATGGGGAAGCAACAATTAAGTAATATTACCAAGCAATGGATGATGGAGATGAACAAGGGCAAGTAGGAAGTGGTGTTTGCGAGAATGGAAGAGGAGGTGAGAGGATATGATGATGGGTAATGACGAGAAAATGTAGATGGTGAGAATGTGGAGTGGTGGGTGAGTGTAGGATGATAGATCATGCTTAAGAGGGACTCTTAAGTAAGATCGCCATGCTGTAGGAGGAGTTAAGTAAGATCACCAAACCGACAGTGACAATATGGAAGGAGAAAGACAACATTGTATTAGATATAGGTGTGGAATGGTTGGTTGGAGTGGATGAGTACAATGAGAGGTGGGAGAAAAAGATGAGGAAGATATGATGGGAAGTGGAAGGGTCAGATGGCAAGCCATTCTTAAGAGGAAATATTAAGTAATATTTCCATGCGATGAGATGGTTAAGTAGGATTGCCAAGCCGAAGAAGAAGAAGAATGATGAAAATATGAGCAATGTATATCAAAACGGAACCAAAGATGAAAGGTGGTGATATCAAAGTGATAACAAAGAAAGAAAGAGGTGTGACATGAGTCAATGAAGGAACATATTTAATATAGATGGAGAGTGTAAGGGAAATCCTTAATTAGGATGCCCACGTGGTGGGAGTGGATATGTAAGAGTTTCAAGCAAAAAGGAAGATCAAAAGATGTTTGTGGTGGTGATTTTTGTTATTTGAAAGAGGAAATGGTGGAGAATCTTCCACAAAGTGGGAGGATCTAAGGAAGAAGATATACCTTAACTAAGATTCTTTAGCTGTATGGATGGTTAAGTAAGATTGTCAAACTGAAAGCGGAAGAGTGAAAGGGAAACTCAAGAGGAAAGACAAGTAAGATATTTGGCATGGTACAAGGGGACGAAAGGTGAAAAGGATGATGTGGAGACAAATGGTGATGAGTGGAAATGGGGAGAGAAGAGTAATGGATCAAAGACATTGTTGAACATGTTGGGAGATAAGGAGATGCAGGATAATGAAATTTCCTTGAGAAGGATCCTCAAGTAGGATTTGCAAACTGCAACGATGATCAAGTAGAATTTGTAAACCGAAAAGTGTATTTACGAGTGCATTCATGGATATTATGGATCGATAGTGTGAAATTTGATGTGATTTTGATAAAATATTACCTTGATGAGATGAATGGAACATAGTTGTAGCAAGGGCATACAAAAGAAACTATGTTTCAATTGGATTGGAGATAAAAAAGAAAATCGCCACTCAAGGCATTGCACTTGCAGCCAATAACAGTGTTAACACATAACCAATGATAGTTAGTTATACCAAAAGACCGTGAGGGAAATATGGATGAAATATGCTCATAAACCTAATGTTGACATGACAAAGGATTTGAGATGTGACTTGTACATGGGAAGAAGGTTCTCCAAAGGTGGTGTTCCTTAAGTCTATGCCCCAACTCTAGGAAAGGGGAAGAACAAGAATAGAGGAAAGTTGATCTATGTGGGAAGCTTTCTAAGAATGTTGATAAAAGGAAGGTTGATCAATGTGGGAAACCTTCCAAATGCCATAATAACAGAGTAGCCATCCTTCGAGGGTATGGTCTACTATATACATAATATGGATGGCAAGAATAATATGATAGCCATCCTTCAAGGGATCGAGTCTATTTATTTTTATTTTGCTTTGATTTTGATTTGTATGATTTTATTTTTCTTTTCTTTTTTTTTTTTTTGCACGAACAACTATCCTTCGAGGGATCAGTCTATTTTTGATAACTTTGATTTTGCCTTTTGCATACTTGAATTTTAGCTTTACATGGGGGAGAGCTGGGAATAGCAAAGTAGACCACTTAGGAGGGGATAATGAATGTACAAGAGACACCCTGGACCCTTTGCATGGCTGCAATAGGAGAATGAGAAGGTGATGGATGTAATGGTTATGGGGTCACATCAAAGTAGTGAAGGTAGACCACATAATTCATATCATTACAATGAAAAATGGAAGGGGCTAAGGATGGAGGAATGATCTAAGGATATAACTAAGTGCTCATTGGTAGATATGCTAACAGTAGACTGGTCACAAGTGTAATGCATTAAGAGGTTACGTCTTTGGTTTACCACCAAGAGAGGGAAGATAGTAAGTTGTGACAGGATGAGATGATAGACAAGTAGGAAATAAAACTATGTCCTTAAGGAAGCAAAAATATGATCACAATTGTGGATTTGGATGAAAATAAATGGTGCCCCAAGAGAGACATAAATATAGAAGGACAAAAATGGCCACAAATGTGGACTTGATGAAATAGATGGTGCCCCAAAAGAGGCATAAATATGGCCACAATGGTGGACTTCGGTAAAAGGTCCCTCAATGGAAGGAAAAACATGGCCTCAAAGGAGGACTTTGATGAAAATAAATGGTGCCCCAAAAGAGGCATAAACATGGCCATAATGGTGGAATTTGATAAAAAGGTCCCTCAATGGAGGGATAAACATGGCCTCAAAGGAGGACTTTGATAAAAATAAATGGTGCCCCAAAAGAGGCATACACATGGCCACAATGGTGGAATTTGATAAAAAGGTCCCTCATGGAAGGAAAACATGGCCTCTAAGGAGGACTTCGATGAAAATAAATGGTGCCCCAAAAGAGGCATACACATGGCCACAATGGTGGACTTTGATAAAAAGGTCCCTTAATGGAAGGACAAACATGGCCTCTAAGGAGGACTAGAATGAGATGAGGATTTGGACATAATTAATTTAGATTGGATGAATTTGGAGAAGGTAAACAAAACAATGTCAATAAGCAAAGTCCCCTAGTGACAAGGAAGTTGTGTGGATGATATGCTCAAGGGTGAGGGAAGTCGCTCCCTAATGAGTTAAATGTGAAGGAGTTAAAGGATGTTGAAAGAGTTTAGATGAGATTGTTTTGGATTTGGATGGGATAAACGATTGGAGACCACAAGTGTGCTTGACAAGATAAGCGGTATTGATGAACAATGGATAACCTTACTTAGGAGGAATTTCATGTGCGGGAGGGATATTAATTGATGATATGTATGGAGGAATTGTGGGAAACTCAACAGATGGGATATGAATTGGATTCAATGTAGATGGAGAAGGAACTTTCCCTTGAATGAGGAAATCATCTTTCTCAATAATATTATGGACGATTGTCTGAAATGCCTTACAATGTTCGATGTCATGGCCGGGGTACTATGATAAGAACAAATACAATTATGATTGAACCATGATGGCTTTGGACCATAGGGATTAAAGGCTTTAATGGGAGGAAGTGTGATGGAAGATATTCGAGTTAAATGTCAAAGGATATCTATGTAAGACCCCATTGAAGTGTCATGGGGAAGGTAACTCTTGTGGGTTTTGATAGGATATCTTAGCTTGGAGTTAGGAGAAAAAGTGGATGTAGATCGGATGTGTAAATTATGTATTGTGGAAGAAAAATCAAATTTGGTTGAAGGATTATATTGTTTGGATTCATATTTAGGTGAGGATGTACATTGGATGGGTAGATTATACGTCTTAGATGACAAATCAAATTGGATTGTTTGGCTATAAATTTATCATTGCGAGATGTCATAGATGGAGTGACTGATCCTAAAATAGATGTTGTGGCATTGGATTGTTGAGAAGAGGGAAAATCTGAATGTTTTCGAGGATGCGCAAGGGATTGTTAGGGATGTTTTCCCTGAGCCTTAGAATTTGATCGAGAATATTTAATCCTAGCGAGGATAGTAATAATCTCAATTTGAGGATCGGCATGTGGTGGTGTGGTTATTAATGGAGAAAATTTCCTAAAACAAGATGAGGATGTTAATGGAGAAATAGGTGTTTGTATGATGTGATTAATGATATCTATGTGAGATGTAGATTGTTTAGGTTTTGACATGGAAAGAGTTGATTTTGTAGAGGGATGATGTAAACCATATTTTTAAGGTGGATGTGTTGGTTAAATAGATGATTCAAAGGGTATCTTTGATAGGGTTATATATCGAGAGGATTTGGTTGGTGTGATAGACAAATTAGGCAAAGAGTATTGGGGTAGACTGGGTGATGTGGCCATGGGCGAAGATATAGGTAAAGATGTCAAGGTAGAGATAGGTGAATTTGTTGGTATGATAGATATAGGGGTAGTTGGGATAGATGGGGGTGTAGGCATATTTGGGATATTTGGAGATGTGGGTGATGTGATATATGATGGAATAGACATTATGGGTAATGCAAAAATGCGGGAGTATTGTTCGGTGTAGAAGTAGGTAGGACTAGTTGTTTCATAAATGTTTCAAGGGTAAGAAACGATATGTTTGATAATGGGTTTGATGTCAAAGGTGGGGCTGTAAAGGTACATGTAGTAGAACTAAGTTTAGTTGGGATGGTTGTGAGAAATGTAGGTGTAGTAATAGGTGTGTTTGATAAAGATGTGGTTGAAGGAATAGATGTGAGAGTTGTAGGAACATGTGTGGATATAAGTGGGGCTGAAATAGGTGTTAAGGATGGATTTAATGTGGTAGATTGAGGTATGATCGAAGTGGAGGAAGTGGATGGTATGGTCAAATTTGATGTGGATGTGATAAGGATACGAGAATATGTAGGTTCGGGAAAAATAGTAAAAGTTGATGTAGGTGTGACAAGTTCCGCATAAAGAATGGGAATAATGTCCACTATAGGAACATGCGGAGTTAGTGATAATAAGAGATATTGATTGAATGTCAATCATATAAGAATTTGATAGTTGAGATGGTGTGGCTTGATTCATTAGTGGTTAATTAGTTTGTTCCGTGGAGCTATCGATTTGGATATCCCCTTGATTTATTAGTTGTTGGACATGATATTTGAAGGAATGACATTTCTCAATGTCATGACCTTTGACTTAATGATAGTTACAATAATGGGCTTCATAATACCAAGCGAGGCTTGTCTTGTGAATTGTCCACAGGTCATATGGGAGGAAGTTGGATGGATTTTAAGGTCATCAACTTATCAAACACGAAGCTATATGATTCTCCCAGGGGTATAGTTATTTGTCGGTTGAGGGAATCGTTGTTGAGGCCATGTGCTAGATATAGATGGGAATGAGGGTCTAATGCCCATAGTGTTGGCCGCACCCTTAAAATTTTTGTTATGTGTGAATGGTTTGGTAGATTCAACTTTATGTGTGGCCAATCTCGAGTTTGAGTTTGCGAGCCATTGTGAAAAATTCATCAAAGGTTTGGAATGAATGGATTTGTAAAGTAGAGGATATATGTTTTGCATGACATGAATGCAAGAATAATTCGATGAGTTCAGTTTACGAGAAGAGAGAGGACAATTGGGTTATAACACCATGCCATCATGCAACGAAGTCGGCGATGGGCTCATCTTCAAACTATCAAATGGTGTATAGGTCAACAAGTAGTTTTGCATGCGATATTGATAGAAAAGTGGTCTAAGAACAACTGTGCAAGTTGGGTGAAAGAGAATATGGAATGTTGTGGGATACTATTGTACTAGTCCAACGCGGGATTGGACAAAGACATGGGGAAAGTGTGGAGAAGTATATCATGATCATGCACAATAAGACAACATGCATATTTAAATGCGAGGAGATGCTGTTGGGGATATTCCTTTTTGTTGAGCTTAGTAAATGAAGGAAGTTTCCAATGAGGAGGGTAGGGTTTGATTGGAACCGACGGATGAATCGGTTCATTACAGATGTGCTCATAGGATAAGGTGTTCTTAGGTGCCAAGGTAACGGTTTCTAAATTGGCCAACCGATTCATTAAAGCGTGAATATGATCATTTGACGTGATGTTAGGATGAGATTGGATTGGTTGTGTGGGTTGAAAAGTAGTTTGATAAGGTGAAAAATATGTTTGTGGATGTGTGAGTATTTGGGGCATCATTTGATAAGGTGGTTGATAAAATTTTGGGTGGGATGCTTGATAAAATTGTGGGTGTGCGAGTTGTTTGGTAAGGACTAACATGTGTCATGGGTTGAGATTGTTGCATAGGCTGACTTTGAACACTAGGGACATGATGTGTTTGTTGAAGTTGGATAGGTTGTTGTGGTAAATGATAAGTGGGGATATGGGTGTTAAGAGGTTGAGACAGTTGGAGCACATGATTAATAGGAATGTATGTGTGAAGAGGTTGAGATGGCTGTACATGCATATTAATAACAGATGAAATGGAATTGTCCAAATGGGATGTGGGTGGAATGTGATACACCAATTTAGGAGATTGGGAGGATTATGAGATTATAGGATATTTTTGAAGTAATAAGTCATATATGGGGTTAGGAGGAGGCCCGAGTGTCTCTAGAGGAGTGGGAGAGGGTGATGCGGTTGGTTTTAGAAGATTAGCTTGATAAGGGATATGAGGGTTAGTTTTAAGACAAGGATAATTGTGCATGACATGGTTCTCAGGAAGCAAGGTCATGGGGATTGGATGTTGAGTAATTGAAGGTGTGGTTTTGAGTTTAGAATCTTGTTTAAAAAGTTCATTAGGGGGAGTGACATCATTGGATGGAGTGGATTGTTGTGTTGTTTCGATTTGAGAGAAAGTGACAATAGACGTGAAATAAAAAACATTTGTTTATGAAATTTGTTGACAAACAAATCAAGCAACATATTTTTTATCATCATGATTAATTATGAGATGTGAAAAGAAAAGTAAGATGGATAATGAAGGTGCCTAAAGAATGGAAGTATAAGGCTGGTTTCAGGTAGTTTTGGCTTGGGAGATGTCTGAGATGGTTTCCTGTTGGGTGTTCAAGTCCTAATCAATGAACGAGGTAAAAGGAGTATTTCAATGTATTGATTGCATGTGATAGTGAAATACTTAGAAGTGTCAATCAAAGGCCTAGAATTCTCGATTACACTAAAATGGCACCGTTTACAATTACGGATGAGGTCGATGAAAATGTGTTGTGGTGTGTTTTATGATTCAACAAATGATCTTTGATGACGTACTTGAATGGTCATAGTATCGTCAATTTCACCTGCAAAAGAAAATAAATGTAATTAGTTAATATGGTTAAGAAGAATGATGCAAATGTCATAAGTCATTTGTGTACAAAGAGTATAAACAAAACAATAAAAATAGTGAATTTAAATTATGAAACAAGTAATCTAAATTAATAAATAATTAATTTATACTAGGAAGCAAACAATAGATATAAAATCCTATAAATCGAAAAAAACTATATACTATGTGATAAACTATTTGAAATGATTAAATGTATTCGACCTCGTATTCAATTAGAATAAAAAAAAAAGAGCTATAAAATCTAGTTATAAGATAAATAAATATAATATAAATAATTTGACGCAAATAATACGAATAATATAAACTATAGATTGATGAAAAATGCTAGACAAAAAGGAGCAAAGGACAAAATAGAGGAAAGAATTTTTGGACAAGAGGACAAAAATGACTTAGATCATTATAGATTTTCTAAACGAAAAAATACATGATGTAGGAAAGGAAGACTAGCAATAATGTACTTGGACGGTGGTGATAAAAGTCAATTAATTTGGTGAATGAGTCGACTAGTCGATTTGGATTGAACATTGGTCAATTGGTCGAAGTGGAGTGGTTGGTCGATGAGAAGGGAAGTGGGTCGGTGGGCCATACTGCACATGGCCATGTCTTTTCACATGTTAGATACCATAATGAGAATCACAGAAAATTTAAACGAGATTCGTATAATTGGTTATGGTGATACAAACGTTGTTTATAAATGTGTTCAAAAGAAGTGGAAGCTAATTGCTATTAAGATACTCTACAACTAAGTTAGAAATAGATCTTGCGTGAATTTGAAACTAAGTTAGAAATAGCTGGAAGTGGATTTAAATATGGTCCTGCATGGATTTGAAGTGGTGACAACTTATCCTACGTGGAGGTGGAAGCTCCTGTGTGGATTTGAGATCGAGCCAGAACCGTTGGATGCATCAACCAATAGCTCTATGCAAAGAACGATACACCGATTGCTATAGAGAGAGCTAGACCGTAAAGTCACTACCCATAGAGTTTTGTGTGTGGAGTTGAGACTAAACCAGATAGTCATACCATTAGATCATTTGAAAATCTAGGCCTATAGACAATCTTGCACGAATTGGAAATGGTGGTAGAAACAAATGTAAGGACTAAACATCATAATCTTTGGAGCTAGTATAGAATTTTATTTTCTTACGCATAGAGACTTGGAGAATTATGGGAAGGAAAACACCGGTATCGAGCTCTATAGAACAACTAGGGAGATGGCAAGCCAACTAGTTAATAAAACAAATCAAAAGAGTTTTGCTGTGTATCCCAAGTTTTTATACCTTGTTTGCTTCCATTTATTTTGAAGTGTTGGGTCTTGCTGGTGTAACAAGAAAACAAATAGGCTTGTATGTGCAGAATGTGTATGGCGGAATTGGGAAGGCCTAGGTGAATCAGGCTCGTGGAGAGGGAGAGTCGACTTAGGTGAGGATGTGTTGAGAGGATAACTCGGTGGAGGGATATAAAGAGCTCGTAAGTTAGGCCAGAGTGGAGAATGTGGCTCGAGTTGGCTAGGACTATATAGGGGCTCAAGTGAGTTAGATAGAGACGATAGGTGGGGAGGTGAGTGGAGAGGTGAGGAAGTAACTCGGGTACCGGCGAATGATTTGGAGGAATGGAGTTAGCGTTGGGAGATGTTAGCGGATGGGTCTATGTGGGAGCTCGGTGGAGAGGGGGATAGGTGGGAGATTATTTAGGATAATAAATTTTTTTGTTTAATTTTTTAAAAAATAAATACATATAGATGTACACTTAAGATCTTAGATAAATAAGATCGTAATAGAATAAAAATAAAAGACTATATGTTTGTTGTAAACTAAGATCTATATATGCATCATGTTTATCAGTAAATACAGGACAAAAGTATGCTTTGTTGAAAAAGCAAAATATATATCAATTGTAAGGTTATGATTGAGAAAAGAAGCCACACAATAAGATCAATTTCTAGATTTGTTTCCCATGCCAAGGCAATCGAAAGAAAGAAGAGAACTTACCTCCAAGGCGACCTAAACAATTGAGTGTGCCATATTAAGATCGACGAATAATAAGACCTCACAAACAAGCAAGTTCAACAAGATAAGTAAAATAACAAACAAAATGACCAGATCTGGGATTCGGTCCCACTTTGGTGTGCCAAAATGTTGTAGAGAAACCTCATTCTTGTGTAGGTGAAAGCCGATATTGGAAGCCACCAAAAACTTCAAATGATGGAGGGCTTAGGACCTTAGATGCAGATGTGGATCTATGGGTACAAAGAAGATAGATGTGTGATACAAAGAAGATAGATCTACAAAATGAAACAAATGTGATTAGATAAAAATATGCGGGGGTTTCCCGGACAATCCTGGTTCTAAGAGGATGTTAAATCCCTTGGAGGATGTCAACCCCATGTCTAGAAAGATAAAAATAAATGATAAAATACAAGATAAACTGATAACATGCAAGCTGATGAATAAAGGAACTTGATGTTGCTATTGATCTAATCCAAATACAATGTGCAATGAGATCCACACTATGTGAACTAAAAAATCATGAGCAAAGTATGATGGGGATTACAGTGTCATCACAAGGACATCATGAGGACCTAATGATAAACAAGAAACTTATAATTCAAAACAACATTTTCCTAGATTTTCTATTTTTTTTTTCCGAGGGGGAGAAAGCCCATATTTATAGCCTAATGGTGAGGTTATACTGTAGGCTAATGAGTAATCGGGGTTGGGTAAAGTAACCTAAGTTAAGAGGCATGATGTGATCATGTGGGGCCCACAATTTGACTTATTAGATGGAGTGTGGAACATGACCGACATGGTAGGTGGGATAATAGATTCCATCTTTTGAATTTAAGAATGGAGTGTTAGATGGGTGTATTATTGCCCATGAATTGAATAATTTGTGAGAGATGCCAAAATTCAATTATTAAATGGGTTTATATGGAGCCCATTTAATAATTAATTAAATTTAGGTGAATAAAATGATGAGATTTATTTAAATTTAGGAAGATAAAGACGAGATGGGAAGTTGCATGAACGTGAAATGACGGAGGGGCATTATACCAAAATTGGTGTCTACAAAGGGAGAAACTATAGAGGATCGAGGAAGAGAAAAATGGCACCAAGGAAAGGAGTGACCACTTCACCAAAGAAGGGAAAGGGAAAGGGAAAAGGAAAACCAACCATTTCCACTAGTTTCAATGAAGAATGGTATGTAGAGATGTAGTACCCAGATGGTGTGCTTTAGGGAAAGAGTGGGTGTTGCATATAAGGAAGATGGCCATGAGTGATTACAATCATCACACGAGAACCACAGAAAAGGAGATGACCACTGGAGTTGGTTCATCCAATGGAGAAGAGGACACCAGATGGGAAACCCATCTATGATGATGAAGTAAAAGTGAAGTTAGAAAAGGTTGGGCTTCTACAACTTTATGAGTTGCCCTATTTTGGAAAACTGAGTGACTATACCAGTGGTTAATGTCACACGTGTATGAGGACTGCTTATATTTTTGAGAAAGGAGGATGCGCATAACACCACAGCTTGATTTCGAAGTTCATTATCCTGATATGTGAAGGAGAGATGCTAGATGAGGACTTGTGCAAAAAGTAGGCCATTAAGAAGAATGTTGAGGCATATGATTATAAGAAGAGTTTGCATGTACTTTGACATCACTATAATCACTTGAACCTATTATGAGGATGGCCGCACATGTAGACACCAAATTTAGGTCACACTCCCCTTTACTCCACATGTATATTAATTTAATTACCCACGCTTAAATTAATGCCCATGCTCATAATATTCATTATTTAATTACCTTAATTAAACTAATTTCCACCTCACCTAGACACCTCACCCCACCACCTCACCTAGACACCTTATAATAAACCTATTCTTAGCATGTTTCCCTTTTACTAGGACTCAATATCCACTCACCATAACTAACTAAGACTTAGTCCTACTTACCTTAATTACCTAAGACTTAATTCAACCCTAAAATCACATGCCTATTCTTCCTCTAACCACATTCCCTTATCTAAGTGCAACATTCCATTTTGATCCACGAGAATAGATAGATATGGCCAAAAAGATTGCCAAGATCTGTCATTTTTAGTAAACCTAGGTTTTCCCACTTTAACCGATGCTTGGTCAACCCTAAACCGATGTCGGTCACCCTAAACCATCATCGGTTACCATATATCCACTTTGGTAACCTTGTTTGAGAGGTTGGAAGAATTATTCAAGTCTTGGAGAAGAGAGATTTGCATGCAAGCATGCACCAGAGCACTCCTGCACATCCAGACACCTTGAACCAACACCAAGCACTGATCTGAAAGGCAAGCATTCACTATAACATTCCAGAAGAAAATCCGTGACACTCGATCAACGGTTCCATGGATCAACCATCACCTTCATCCAACCACTAGGTCTGCAAACACCAATAAGTACATTTGGATCTACACCTTCCCATATTTATTTAGATTAGCTTCTTCATCTCTATTTGGGAGTTCTAATCTCCTTTGCATCCCATCACCTCTCACCTCCTTGTCAATCCCTTTACCCAACCACCTACAACCTCCCAACCTCCCATACCTAACTCCAAGACACCTCTGACTACCCCCAACATTGTCATCTACCTCCCCATTATTTTTCTATTCCCTAGGTAATCCCAGAGAATCACCAAAACCCACCTTCACTAAGTTTCTACCAAAGATGACCCTACCAACTCGGGTTAACCCAAACCGTCATCGGTTTCCTCTCAACGGCATCGGTCATACCATACCGACATTGGTCTCGTATGTCTAAAAACCTATCCTATAAAACAACCTTAGACCTTTCATCCAAACAACCCAAATCACCTAAAGCTTTACCTTGACCTGTCCCAACCACTTTATTTACCTGTTTGACCTCTAAATTTGATCATAACCTAGCCTGTTAGATTATATTTGTTTATTATACTTGAATGAGATACCTAAATCATATCAACTATAGTAGGACATTATTTGTTCATATTATTTCTTGCATTAAGTTGTTTTAAATAGTGGATTGATAAACCATCTAGGAAGTATCACACTTCTCGGATCTAGCATACGCTAGGTAGTCCACTGACATATATTGTTTAATATTCCTTTTGTGGTCTTGTTTGTATTTGCAGGTAGTTCCTCCTAGAAAAAGGAAGTTCTCGTAATCAACATTGGATCGGGAAATCAGAACGCGTGCACTCTACCTTCCACCTTCACTCACAGGTATTCCTCCTCACCTTACTTATCTATTTTTCTCTTACATATGCACACTATTCAATGAAACATTTTGGCACACTTGGTGGGACCCATTTGGGTTCTTTGCATTGTTCATTCTTAGGGAATCATTTTGTGTTTATTTCTTTTTGAAATATATTTCACATTAAATATTCTCCCTTGAAACATTCTTCTTCTCCTACTTGTCTCAGTGACACTCGTAGTTTGGATTAAAAAGAACACTTATTTTTATTTATATTACAATAGTGAAAGACATACTCTTGCCTATTCATTATTACTCTCATCAGAATATAATTTGTGGATTTGGGTTTAAAATTTGTTGCATTTCATCCTTGTATGCTTGCATTTTAGCTCACATTTAAAAATGAGGGCAACCTATATGCTTTGAAGTCATGCCCAATTGATGGTTGACACAATTGAACCATAGAAAGCACATTTCTCTCTTCTCTCTCTTTGCCAAACCACAAAATTTTAATTTACACATCTTCTTAAACAACATCCCACCCGGAAGAAGATGTCAATGATCACATGATCAAAGGATTGACAGTGGGGGCCCAATTGGTTATCTCTGTCCAGTCATCACCTCAGAGAAAGGACCACCCCTTCACCATAACATAACATGAAACCTCACCTTTAGATTTCCTTCTTTGTAGGATTCCTTCCAACCCAAAAACTTTGTTCTAAATTCATAAGTCAATCTTAAAAGCATAAGCTAAAACAAACATAAATTCACTTTTAGGATTACATGTTTTCTTAGCTTTGTTCTTGACTTGCATTTTGAGGTGTGAGTTATGATTCTCCATTTTCTTCTTCCTTTCACACTCCCCATCATAGCTGGAGTATTCTAGTTATTTCTGAGTGTGTTAGGACCTTATCTAGTCATTCTCATATTTTTGGGTTGATCCTTTATCTAGTTTTAATTCAAAAACATCCATTTTCTTCATTTCTTCTAATTTCATAGTAACCAACACCGGTCCAACGACCATCATCGGTTTACATAACTGGTGTCAGCTTCTAGCTATTTTGGTTATTTTACCTGAAACAACCTTCATCACCTATTCTTTTCTATTTTTAGTCCTTAGGACACCATCATATCCCCAACCTTTATATCTCTCATTAGATATAATTTTCCCTAGCTCATACTCATCAATTTTATTTCATTTTCTGAAACCGATACTTTCCATAGTGACCAATATCGGTTATCATAACCATCGTTGGTTCCCCTATAACTATCATCGGTCATACTAACCATCATCAGTTTTTATGTGTTTGATTTTTAATCAAAACTGACTAGATTTCCCCCTGGACTTTGTCCTTCTCTTCTTCTGTTGTTTTCTGTCATTTACAAAATACAACTTTACTAGGTCAACACTAATTCACATGGTGTTGACTTGTATCCAAACTAACACCCTTTTATTTCATGCTAGCCATCAACCACTCCTACCTAGTCCATCACCGCCATCCATCTTATCACCTATGGATCTGTCTCAACTTATCCCCATCACTACCGAGATGAGGAGTTCATAAGACTCTTTGATCAGAATCCCGCGCCTTACAATACTATCTCACCCACTCATCTACCCAAGACTCCTTAGGATAGTTAATATATGACATGCCCATATCTATCCCTCCTACCCTCGCACCCACTTCCTATCGTTAGCTACCACTAGTTTGGTGCTGCCCTCATCCACACATTACCCCCTGTAGTCTCTTAGTTAGGTTCCACCTCTACCATAATTGCTTCCCCAATGATGTCTATTGCACCCATGGTGTCAACCATTCCTTCACCGACTACCTTGAGCATAGCCCCATCTACCCCCTTTTCCTCATATGTACCATTGGTGTCACAACCACCTCCAGTGTCGACAACCCACACCCCTTTCCAAAATCTGGTTCTTTTTATCCCTCGTCTTTGCCACCATTACCATGAGAGTCGTTGCAACCACCCCACCTATTTACATGCATCATCAATAACCCCCAATCTTTTTGTCTCTTATTTGGGTACATTCCACCTGTATATATACCCCCTTTGTAGTTTTCATATTCCACACCCTCATGTATTGGGATGCCATCTACATCATACACCCATCATCAACCTCCCTTTACTATGGAGGCACCCATTCCTCACAACCCACCAATGACCTCATTAGGATGATGATGGAAAAGATACAAATTAGAAGCATCGGTTTTGGCTCTCATAACTCCTTGACCTATGAAAAATCTGTAATGATCCTATTCATCCATCCATTCCTATTCACATGTATCTTGTGCATTGGGAAATGCCTAAATTCAATCATTTTAACAATAAAGAGGACCCACAATAACACACTTGTGGTCATTCAAGCATGGGTGCTACCTAATTTCCCATGACAATGCTTTTCTCTTATGAACATTTCCCATGTCCCTAACAGGACCCACCTTAGATTGGTACAACAGTTTACCTAGACATTCCATCTACTCCTTCAACCAAGTGGCTTAGGAATTCCTAGACCAATTCTCGATCAATGTAGTCAAGAAGGTCACCATGACCGACCTATATTTGACACAATAATATGAAGATGAATCTATCATAGATTTCATTGCCACTTGGCGAGTCTTATCAACCAATTGACGTTCCAACTACCTCAAACTGAGCTTATTGAGTTGTTCACTAGAGCTTGTGCCAGACACATCTCACCAACTACAGGTACAAACCTTCCAAACCTTTGATGAAGCATTCACCATGGCATGAAAGTTATAAATTCATGCCATTGAAGAAAAGAAAATCCAATTACGAAACAAGAACGCCCCATTCAAATCAAACGATTCTTCTTCATCTTCAAAACCTCAAAATAACTATTCAAAGGCCAAAGGATCTACCAACACGGTAGTCCTCAAGGTGGGTCCATCTCATCCTTCTAATCAAGCCTAACCTTCTTCCAATCTTTCCCTGTCTAGGCCTTTCAGCTCCGGTGGGAGCAATGGAAGTACACATCAATTGAGAGCCCTATTCTTCAGTCTTGGAAAAGCTTCTTAAAGTTGGAGCCATTACACTTCCTCCCATAAAACCTCATATAGGTTTCGATCCTGCCATCCTATGCCTACATGGTATAAAGAACATGACTACTATAATTACCATCAATCAAAGGCCATAGTGATGGTAATTACATAAATTTTAAGAACATTTTCCAAGAGATGATAGATAATGGAGACCTCATCATGGACAACCCGAATGCACCAAAAATCAAAATTTGCACATCTTTAAAAATCTGTTCCCTAACCATAAACCATCATCTAATAAAAATAGTGAACCTTCATCCATAGTGACAACAATGTCCGTGAAGTCCATGTAGTTTTTGATATCATACCGACCATTCCTCAAATCCCACCTATTTCGTCTATTGAGGAAATTATGGCACAAAATCCTCTACCCATAGAGGAGCATACCTCTTCTACTCCTTCACCCACAAGGAGTCCCCTCATCTCCCCTTGCTCTCACGAAGGAACCCACACTTTCTACCGATGCCATTTCACCATCTACCTCACAACCTACCAAACATTCAACGCTTTTAATTCTCCCATCCACAGGAGAATCATCATCATCTTCTCCTCCACCAAGGGAGAAGTCTACCTCACCCCACCTATTATCTCTCCTACCCATGGGAGACTCTTCGCATGACATGTAACCAAATGTTGGGGGTAGTTCTCCCTCAACATCCTAGGACCCCATTGACATGATCTCAGCTCTTTACCTATAGAGTCCGAGGCTAGCCAATTCCCTATCTCACAAACATATTTTATAGGATTGCCACCAAACCAACTCCATCTTCTTCTTTAGTAGTCCCATTTTCATGACTGGCCGATCGCTTGGATTACGTTGATAATTCCATGCTCTGGGACGTCTTCGGCTCCCCTTTTCAACCCAAATGCAAATGTTTCCTAAAGATACTTCCATGATCTACCCAAAGGTATTTTCAATAATTAGATTGACATTGACCATGCCTATTGAAATGACTTCTTCTTCATCATCTCTACCTACATCCAAACCTCTACCCACAACTAAAACTATTCCAAGACCTCAAAACCTACCCACACCTATCTCCTCACCCGTATCTAGACCCATCACTACCTTGGGTGTCATGCCGACATCAAGCATTACTCACCTACCTATCAAATTAGAATTATCCACATCTTCCCAAACCCACACCAACATTATCCCTCCACCTAAAAGGAAGACCCAACCTTCTAGGCCATATACACCGGTCTTTCCTACCACACCTTTGTCACCTTCCCCCTTTTTGTCCATCCTAGGGCCCCATCCATCAACCCCGATCAAATAGTCTCTACCATAGGACATTCAAAAGATAAACAACCTATCTGCATCACACAGTCTTTACCTCATTCACCCAAAACCAAACACCCTCACCCTCACCCATGTGAAATTCTTACCACATATACCTCCACTAGTTACTATAACCCCAACTTTCCTATACGACTTCAACCCATGTCATCCACTTACCAACTTACCAACCACTTCAACCACCAACTTGGTTGTCCCCTAGGTAACCCATCCTCTTCACCATCTTCTTTTCCTTCTACATCCCACACCCCGTTGTCACCTTTACCCAAGAAGGTGTAACCCAAAGATAAGAACCCACTACCCTCCAATAAGGTAGTCAAACCAAGCCCTTATTGAGGTATTCAATCCATTGAATTTTTACCCAATGAACCCACACCAATGGCCTCCATTATCACCCCTCACCACATGGCCTCACTTACCAAATCATCTCCTTCTTCTACCCCCATGCCCACTCCTCAAGTCACCACCCTCAACTTCTCTGATGAGGAGATTGTACCTCTCTAGTCAGATGATCCTGATCCCACCCTTTTCATTTTCCCCTATATCGATAACATATGAGTACGATGCATCATGATTGATGGTGGTGCTAGCATTAACATAATCTCCTCCCACACATATAATAAAATGTGCATCCCTTCTAATTATATGCATAATAACCCAATTATGTTGCGATCCTTCAACGACACCATCACCTCCACCCTTGGCACCATTATCCTTCATGTTCTGTAGGCCCTCACACTTATCCCAAAAAACCCTTCTACATCTTAGAGGGAGAGTTCCAATAACCTATTGCTCGACATGTACCTTAGATTCGACATCATGGGTTGTTTCCTTCAACTTTACAACAACTATGTAAAATTTGAACATGAAGGGCATAACTATACCATCCCCACCAACCCTTAAACATCACACCATTCAAAACAGTAACATGTTATATTGACCTAATGATGTACTTGTATCTAGTCAAGCCATCTACCACTAGCCCCACTTCTCCTTCACCCATGGTCCCATCCACCAATGCTGCCGCCACCTCTCCCATACCTAACTCTTCTATTCCCACTACGACAACGTAGCTTCAAAAACTGACCCATCTACTTCCCAACCAACCGATACCCCTCCTGTCCAATCATCTAGTGAATCATCTATCTCTCGCTACCCGCATATCTACTACCAATCCCTTAGAAGGTGTTTTTCAATGCCTCACTCTGGGGGAGTACCACCTATACAATATCACATTCCTCACTCCGCAAGAGTATGGAAACTTGTGTCAACACCCTTGTTATGACTATCACATAGGAGAGGTTTTCCCTTATGGTCCTCCCACCTTCACACTAACCTAACATATGGGGGACTTGATACTACCACTTATTCACCCAAACCTCCATCCCAAACATGAAAATTTTCATCTAACCTCTAATATCTTACTAACCACCACTTTTCCCACACTTTCCTTCATCATGCATGCATGGAAAGGCTTTGGTTTCATTTTTTATGAACAAGGTCGCCATACCATCATTTCATGTACCACCCATAAACATAACAGATCATAGTGGCATTGGATTTTCTACACCATCTTCCAAGAAGGCCCGCATCAACCTCATTGAGGAAGACAAACCTTCTCCACCCCATTCACCAATGTCACCACCTTCACCCACGGAGTCCATAGATCCCAATCTATTCCTCCTAACTTTTTTTTTTTCATGAACACCATTTCCTTGGGACCTCTGACTTATCAACGTGATGGTGAGGCTCCTCTTCTCTTCCCTTCCTATATCCTAACATGATCAATGATGATACACCTTCTATTAACGTCATTCAATGTCAGGATGATGAGTCTATCCTCACCTACCTTGGTGCGGAAGATTCTTATATTCACCAATCATTACCTTTTGAGATGTAAACCATGTTGAATGAATAACTATCAAATCAACATTAACACTCAAGATGACCCACACATTCTAAAGATAGGCCAATCTTTAGATGTTGTTGAATAAGAAGATTTTACTTCTTTCCTCCGGGAACCATAGCAACACTTTTTCTTGGTCCTATGCTTGATATGCCTAGTATTGACCCAAACATTGTGGTCCACAATATCGTAACCATTCCTATGCCAAACCCATAAAAAAAAGCTTACGGAAAATGCATCCTCGCATTGCTCTTCTTGTCAAAGAAGAACTTCAACGCCTTCTCTCGGTTTCCTTCATCCTACCCATTGACTATCCCCAATGGATTTATAACATCATTCCTATCACAAAAGTGATAGGGGACTCCACATTTGCATGGATTTCTATGACCTCAACCTAGCTTGCCCCAAAGATGACTTTCCTCTACCAGGCATTGACCAACTGGTTGATCTCACCACCAGCCATGAGATGCTATCACTCATGGATGGTTTCTTAAGTTATAATCAAATATTACTCACTCTCTAGAAGATCAACACAAAAATTCCTTCATCACTCCTTGGGGACCTTCTGCTATCGAGTCATGCCTTTTGGCCTTAAAAACTAGTGCTACATATCAATGAGCCATGACTTATATCTTCCATGACATCATGCATCACATATTGAAGATTACGTGGATGACCTTCTTGCCAAATCCAAACATCGGGCCAAACACCTGATAGTCCTTAAGGTCATCTTTGATCACCTCATCAAGTATTGTGTTCACCTTCAACCTAAGAAGTGTGTCTTCATGGTACTTTCAGAAAAATCCTTGGTTTCATCATTTCTTTACATGGCATAGAAGTCGATCCTACTAAAGTAAAGGCTATTCTCAAATGCCTCCACCTACTAATCTCCGTCAACTTTGAAGTTTGCAAGGTAAGTTGCAATCTATTCATCGTTCATTTCACAAATTTCCACCATTTTCAACCATTTCATCATCTCCTCAAAAGGATGTCTCATTCAAATGGGATGATGAATGCCACAAAGCCTTTGACACCTTAAAACAATACCTTCTCTAACCACCGGTGCTCATTCCTCCTAAAGATGACCAACCTTTTACTATACATTTATTCTACTGACCATTCCTTAGGTGCCATGCTCACTCATCATGATGAGAAACATAGAGAAAAAGTGGTTTATTACATAAGTCCGTACACTTCTAGACTACAAAACTAGGTACACCCATGCTGAAAAAATTTGTTTAGCCTTAGTTTTTGTCACCACTAAACTACATCATTACCTACTCAACCATAAAACCTTTATCATCACTAACACTTGATCCCCTACATTACATGTATGCCAAACCCTACTAACATCAATGTGTGCTGCATTGGCTCATGCTTCTTGTAGACCTTGACCTCAAATTCATCCATCAAAATTCTGTCAAAGGCCAAGCCATCGTTGACCAACTAGAAGATGCACCTCTTTCTAGAATCAACCCTCTAACTTCGATTTCCTAGACAATCCATTACTACCCTCTCTTTGGATGATACCACTTACCAGATGACCTTATTCTTTTTATGGTTCCAAATGTCAACATGGAGGAGGTGGTGCAGTGTTATCCTCATTCCTCTTGATGGTGAACCTATGCCTTTATCTTTCAAACTAGATTTTGATTGCACTAACAACATCACCGAATATGAAGCACTCATATTAGGCCTTCAAACCACCATCTCCCTAGATGTTAAATCAATTAATATCTTTGGTGATTCCCAACTAGTTGTAAACCAAGTCAATGGTATATACCAGTGTCGTAATGAAATACTGCAAAAGTACAAATGTCATGTCGACATACTTTTGACTACCTTTGACCATTATGAACTTCAAACCACCCCATGTTCTACCAATAAATTTGTGGATACCATGGCCTTCCTAGCTTCTCAGATACCCACTTCACCTATCAACTCCAAAATATTTGTCACAATACAAAGGTTGTAATCACCCTCTTATTTATCTCATGAGGTGTCAACTCCATCGAACCATTGCACCTAACCCACGTGACCTTTGGTATAAGTAGTTTGCAGACTACCTTTCCCTTTCCATTCTACCTCCCAATCTCACTCGTAATGGACAACATGCCTTTCTTAAAAGTGTCTCTCACTATGTCATCATGGGTGGTCTCCTTTATAAATGCACATTCATGGTATTCTCTTACGATGCCTTACAAGTTTTAAATTCCTTACACCATCAAGGAAGTTCATGATGGAATTTGTGGAGGTCACTTTAGTGGTTTAGCTATTCACTAAACACATTCTTCACCTTGGCTATTATTGGCCAACCCTAAACCATGACTATTGTGACTATGTCAAATGTTGTGTGAAATGCCAACAACATGCTAATCTTCATCACACACCTAGTCATGCCTTACAGGTCACACGAGACCTTTGGCCTTTCTCTCAATGGGGTTTGGATCTTGTCGAGAGATCAATCCTCATTCTTCACAATGCCATCAATGGATTATAACTACTACTAAATACTACACTAAATGGGTAGAATCCATTCCCCTCATTTCTAAAAAAGTTGAGAAAATATGTGAATTCATCAACCATCACATCATTTTTCACTTTGGTGTTCCTCACCGCCTCATCACTGATAATGGAAAGCAATTCAAAAACAAAACCCTACAAAATTTGTGTGACACTTTTGGCATTCAACTCAGTTTCTCATCACCTTATTACCCACAAAAAATGGCCAAGAAGAATCAACCAATAAAACCTTGAACAAAATTCTTATGAAAGTAGTTGATGATACTAGGAAGGATTGGCATACACACATTCCTTTCACCTTGTGGGCTTACCACACTAGTATTCACACTTCGACTGTTGCCACACATTTCTCTCTAGTCTATGGTACCAGAGGTTGTCTTGCCTCTCAAAGTCTAGATTCCATCTCTCTACATCTCACTACAAGATATGCTCAATGACAATGATGAATTTCACCAGACCATTTAGGCACAACTTGAGTTATTAGATGAACATTGTCTCAATGCTCTTGATCATCTCCAAATCTACCAAAAATGTATCAAACATGCCTATGATAAAATGTGTCCACAAATAAACCTTCTAGGTCGGTGACCTCATCCTGAAGGAAAATCAACATGTAACCAAAGAAGAGAAAAGTAAACGGGGATAAATTTTCTCCTAATTGGCTTGACCCTATATCATTACTCATGCCTATGGATCAGGTGCTTATCATTTTTGTCTTCACTTGAAGGTAAACCTAAACAAGCCCCTCAATGCCTTACATCTTAGACCATTTTATTGTTGAAATCAAGTCCTATATCACCTTTTGTCTATTGACCACTCATCCCTTGAGCGTCGTTCACCTTCCATGTTACCCATTTTGAGGATCAATGACTAAACAAGAATCATGTGATTACCCGTCACCTTTTAGCCTTATCTTCAATATGAGTACCACGGCTCTACTCATAACATGATTCTCATGGATACTTTTCATCTTTTTCAAAGATGGAATCCCATGGTCATTCATCACTTGAAACCATCTCTTTCATAGTTAACCTCTGTGTGTATGGTTTTGTCTTCTAAACAAGAACCTAATCTTCCTCTATAGTCTTGTCCATGACTTAAAACATCCAAAAAAAAAATGGGATTCAACTCCTTGAGTCAAACTTCCAAAAAATATGACTCCCTCAAAAGGGACATCTCTTCTCTCTATCTCACCACTATAAATAGACTTGCTCCCTCGAAGGACAACTATATAAAGTCATTACAAAAATACAATAAAATTTTCGAAGCTTCCCACATCGATCAACTTCATGAAGACCTCAAGGAGATAATATACTCATCCCATATAGACTTCCCGTATCATCATCATCATCAAAAAAAAAAAATGAAGAAAATGATAACTTTTTGTCATGGACTTGTCCTATTTTTTATCATGGGTTTCTTTCTAGGTAAACATGTTGTCGTACACTAAGTTACGCTAAACCACCCATTTTCACCTCATTTCCTTTTCACCCTAATTTCCTATCTCTACTCAAGGGACTTTCCGTAACTGCAACATTTCATGTGATCATGTGACTTTCTTCACCCTTAGAATAGTCCATTATGCAACGCCTTTAGGGTCTTACGTTCATAAGCCCATCTTGGTATGGTAGACTCATTAGGGTTCTTATCAATTAAGTGGCTCTTTTACCACCTCTTACCATTCACCTTCTTCATTACTTATTGATTACCCTATACAGGACCAGACCATCGACACCTACATTTTAAAATATTTCCACTATCACCTAAGACTCCACCATGCCTATCACATGCCTATCACCTAGACTCCACCATGCCTATCACCTAACCATGCCTATCACCTAAGACTCAACCATGCCTATGACCTAGACTCAATCATGCCTAAAACCTACCAACCCATTCCTCTAATTCATCATATTCTTCCCTAGCTTATGGGAGAACTACATCATCTTGAGGCCCCTTTTCACCGGGCTATGTAGGCAACACTCCTAGGGCATGGGGCCCTTGAGAGGTTAGCTCGGCCACTCTTTACCCTAACCTATTTTCCCCCATTTTCCTATTCATATTCTATCTTAGTTTCCATTTTTTACAACACTTGGAAATTAATACACATACATATCTACCATGTTACCACATCATAAAAATATCCAATCAATCATTTCACATTTCTATAATATCAAAGATTTTAGAAATTTACACCATAACATACATATAACTCATCATTTATTTCCCATGTTACCAATAACTTGGACATTAAATCAAAATTAAAAACAAGACTCCATCATGCCTAAACCGACCTAACTCCAACCATGCCTAAACTACCTAACTCCACCATGCCTAAACCACCTACTCCATCATGCCTAAATGACCTCGAATCATGCCTAAATGACCGACTCCATCATGCCTAAACCACCTCGACTCCATCATGCCTAATCCACCTCCATCATTCCACCCATATACATATAAAATAAAATTAAAACCAAACTAACTCCATCATCCATACCATAAATCCATCATCATCTATACCAATGAAAATTTCATCATACATAATACAAATACATCATACACACGAAAAATACATAAAAATCTCAAAAAATCATCATATATGGCCTCACCATCTTTGGCACATGCACGTATATGATCAAAAATCTCAAAAACCTCTCATGTACATCCTCACTATCTTCGGCACACAGGCCGGTATATATAAAAATATACAAAAAAATATATACCCTGAACATATATGGTGACTAATCATCACTACACTGATGTCCAGACTCAGGTCTCATCTGTCTCTCTCCTCCTCCTCTCTCCAAGCCCAATGCCCTACCATCATCTCTCCACCCTCTATGGGTCTAGGTCTCACCTCTCGCTCTGCTCTACAGCTGGGTCAGCCTCCATGAGCTAGTGGCCTCTCCTTGACCCTATCTCTAGGCTCACCCCCCCTTGTACTCTCTGCACTATGTGTGTGAGATCTCATCCTCTCACTCGAGGCCTATTGTACCCTATACTCTGCATATAGGAAGGGACATCTATCCCGAAATAGTCAAATGATCATGGTAGTACCTAGCCTCATTCAGGCATCCTGAATCTAGCCATCGATATTGTCTATGGTGGTTCCATAGGTCTCATAATAACCTACGAGCTCTGTCCTACTACTGGTGGCCTCGGCCTCTATACCTGTGAACCCTTCCTCCTCTCTATACCATGGGACCCTATCCCACTATGCCTATACCATGGGACCCTATCCTTGAGCCTAAGGTGTTACCTATGCTATGACATGTTCCTGTAAGGTCACACATTATGATCTTGTAGTGGCCAACTGGCCCTATAACCCTATTACTTGCCTATAGGGTGGCTACATATCCCCCATCTCCATCTCCCCCTACCCTGTGCAGTGCCTATCCCCTGTAATTTGGGCTCATAAGGGTCACCACCTATGCATGTAATGTGGAAACCTGTGCCTCAAACCCTGTCAGCTACCCCTGTAATACTGTGATCTAGTCATGTAAAGTGGTAACCTTCCCCTATAAAGTATCCCTCTAAACTTTAAGGGTAGCTAGTTCAGATGCCCTGCCTCAGGTGGTGCTTCCCGTAGTGCACTAACCACCACCACTTCCTATATCTCTCTATCACTCTGACATCATCAATCCACCAGTCCACTACCTGCTCATCCTTCCCTTTTGGCATCATCGGCTGTGGTAGAGGCATAGGCCTCTCCACGTCATCTCTCTCTATACTAAGGGAATGGTGGAGGCACATCCTAGGGAGCCCAAACTTCTATCTCTAACCCTATCCATGGGTATCATCTCATGCTCTCCTTACACGATGCCCCTCTATCCATCTGAGCAATTGTATCTCATCTAACTCTACTTCCATCTACCTGTAGAAGGGAAGCCAACATATGGCCTCCAAATAATGTCCACTCTGATAACCCCTCTAGTATACGCCTATAGTATGCTACATCATGTGTAGCCCTGAAACCTTGTGCTCTCCAACAACAAGCACCCAATGCCTGTATCCAACTCAAACCAAGCCCACATCGAATGCATCCGAGGTCGGGCATACCAACTAGATGACACACATATGATGTGCTCATATGCCCAACAATGGAGAAGAAAGGTGCAACACAAAATGAACCTCCGAAGCCTCCATAGGCCCATAACTCCTTGTATAACTACACCAAGTATGTTGGTGCCCAAGAAAAATGGGTCCTCTCCTCCATCATGTCATGGAGAACCCCATCAACGCCCATGGGAATCTCCCACCCTCCATCTGGCAACAGCAAAAAAACACACTACCTCCATAATCAGGACCACTAACCTCATCTCCTCGAGGATGGGCCACATACATATCTCCATAACTTAGGCTCACACTATGGAACCTCATCTCCACCATCCCTCTCCAAACACCATCAACATCAGCTCCTCTGATGCCTCTAAGGTAATAGAATAAACTTGCATCCCCACTATCAGTAACCACAAGATCCTATACACGTCCTCTAGGGTGACTGTGATCTCACCCATCGGTAGATGAAATGTGTTGGTCACTGAATCCCATCTGTCGATGAGTGTGACCATCAAGCTCAGCTCTCCAAACTATGTGCCTATAACATGTGACCCCAATCAGGACAACATCTATAATGTGATGCCACTCCACTCCTCTATCACGCTTCCTCGTACCACTAGTAATAACAGGGTGGTACTTGTCTCTCATCCATAACTGGTCCCTAGCCTACACCCAACAAATCACAACATTGTTAAACCTTGACCATACCCAACATCACTCATAACCAACCACCCTACTCCCAAGACCCTTACTACTTATTACCCTATGTGAGCATATTACCCTACCCATCCTCACTATACCTCAACTCATATCATATATACCCATTACCTACCTTTCTCTCAACACACCTTACCTTTATACTTACTTATTGACTTTCTATTTCCTCTAGAGCCAACCAAGCTCGATTTTCCTCTTGAATTAGACATCGGTCCATCATCCATCATCATCATGACATGCATCGGTCACCTCATACTTGACCGATGCCACCAATGGCTGACCGATGTCGGCCAAACTTGACCACGTTTGGTCATCATCACACGTCCAAACCCAAAAACCCCCCCCCATTTCTCAAAATTTGACCATACTGACCTAAATACCTACCCTATCCTACCCAAACCTCCACTACCTTTCTCCCTACCCCTATTTAACCCACATTGACTTCCTACCCTTCCCATTTCATCAATTTTACTTCCAAATTCAAATTTAATTCCTACCCAAAACCATTTCTACCCAAACCAATTTCTACAAACTATTTCAACTAACAAGATGTAGAATTGGATCAAATCTTACCTCATCTTGGTTCCATCGGTGTGGTGGTACATCTAGCCACTACACCGGTGGCCCACCCAAACCCTCTCCCACCTCTTGCCATGCCAAAATCCACTCCTCACCTCCAACCAATCAAATCAATCACACCGCTCTCATGGACCCATCTACTAGCCTCTCACCAACTCATAATCTCCACCTCAACTCGATATAATGCCTTGTCCTTTTCTCTAGGAAAATGCTACAAGGTCAAATGGATCTGTCATTTTCTCAAAAGTCATGTCAACAACAATGATTTTGTAAAATACGAATTTTTATTTTATAAACCTAAATCGACTCTGATTGACGTCATCATATTTGTGCCCTAGACAACCGACGTTGGTCACCCTATAACCAACATCAATCAACCCTTATAGCTATTTTCCCTTGCTAAGCTTCCTTTTACCTACAACCATTAGTGCTCAAACACCTTTTATCATTACGAACACCTATTGAACCATACCTACAAGCCCAAACTACCCCTACATTTCCTTAGTTATGCATCTTGGGATTTTTATTTTACCTATACCTTTCCTTTTACCCATGCCATGACCTATTTTCCTAACCTAACCTACTTGGTGTGACCATTGACCTTATGTACTCACTATACCTTGCGATGTTGTTACCTATGTTTTTTAGCCTAACAACCATACCTTGCCTATTTTCATGCCATTTATCCCGACCCAAACCTTTGGTGTACTGGAACATACCTAAACATTCATGCACCTAACCTATGTTGTGTTTTCGAACCATATCCTATACCTTGGATACCTTGAATCACTTCACCCTTGTTTGGATAAACCTATCGACCTTAGATGATGTAGAGTTTGCAAGCTCTTCAACTTGGTACCATGTTGCAATCTATACATGTGTGCGTGTTTGATTTCATTACCCATTACCCGATTTTGGACCTAGCCTATTACCTATTACCCGAGTTGACCACTACCCTTCCCCACCTACCTTCACTTCCACCAACTACACATTTATCAACCCACTCACCGATTTCGTATTACACCTCATCAGTTCTTGGTTTGAGGGGGATCACCTTCACCCACACATGGGGCAATCACTTCTTGTTTTTGTTAGCATCACTTACCAATACAAGCTACATGTGAAAAAAGGGGAAAATGTAGACACCAAATTTAGGTCACACTCCCCCTTTACCCCACATGTATATTAATTTAATTACCCACAATTAAATTAATTCCCATGCTCACAATATTCATTATTTAATTACCTTAATTAAACTAATTTCCACCTCACCTCACCTCACCCCACCACCTCACCTAGACACCTCATCATAAACCTATTCTTAGCATGTTTCCCTTTTACTAGGACTCAATATCCACTCACCATAACTAACTAAGACTTAGTCCTACCTACCTTAATTAACTAAGACTTAGTTCAACCCTAAAATCACATGCTTATTCTTCCTCTAACCACATTCCCACTTATCTAAGCACAACATTCCATTTTGATCCATGAGAATAGACAGAGATGGCAAAAATATTGCCAAGATCTATCATTTTTAGTAAACCTAGGATTTCCCACCTTAACCGATGTTGGTCAACCCTAAACTAATTCCGATCACCCTAAACCATCATCATTGGTTACCATATATTCACTTTGGTAACCTTGTTTGAGAGGTTGGAATAATTATTCAAGTCTTGGAGAAGAGATATCTACATGAAAGCATGCACCATAGCACTCCTGCACATCCAGACACCCTAAACCAACACCAAGAATAGATCTAAAAGGAAAGCATTCACGGTAACATTCTGGGAAGAAAATTCATGACACTAATCACTGGTTCCATGGATCAACCATCAACTTCATCCAACCACTAGATCTGTAAACACCAGGAAGTACATTTGGATCTGTACCTTCCCATATTTATTTAGATTAGCGTCTTCATCTCTGTTTGGGAGTTCTAATCTCCTTTACGTCCCATCACCTCTCACCTCCTTGTCAATCCCTTTACCTAACCACCTACAACCTCCCACCTCCCATACCTAACTCCAAACACCTCTGACTACCCCCAACATTGTCATCTACCTCCCCATTATTTGTCCATTCTCTGGGAAATCCCAGAGAATCACCAAAACCCACCTTCACTAAGTTTCTACCAGCCCGACCCTACCAATTCTAGCTAACCCAAACCATCATCGGTTTCCTCTCAACCGACATTAGTCATACCATATCGACGTTAGTCTCTATGTCAAGAAAACATGCCTATAACAATAACCTCATACCTTTCATCCAAACAACCCAAATCACCTAAAGGTCGACCCTAACCACTTTATTTACCTGTCTCGACTTCTAATCACTTTATTCAACTAACCTAGTTAGATTAGATTTGTTTATTGTACTTGAATGAGATACCTAAATCATATCAACTACAACACGACATTATTGGTTCATATTATTCTTGCATTAAATTGTTTTGAATAGTGGATTGACAAGAATCTAGGAAGTATCACACTTCCCGAATCTAGCATATGCTAGGTAGTCCACTGACATATATTGTTTAATATTCCTTTTGTTGTCTTATTTGTATTCGAAGGTATTTCCTCCTAGGAAAAAGGAATTTCTCACAATCAGCATTGGATTGGGAAATAAGAACTGTGCACCCTACCTTCCATCTCACTCACGTATACTCTTCCTCACCCTTACCTTATTTTTTTCTCTTACGTATGCACACTATTCGCAAAACAATGCACTTGGCAAAAAAGCTAAATGGGAAAGAGAGTTGTACACGATAAAGAAAGGTTGGTTGAATATCTACCAAATATCTTGAGAACACCATTTACAACCTCTTGAATTTCATTACGAAGGATATTATTGATGCCGTGCATGACGTAGAGAATATCATGTTTAGTAATTTCCTCCTTGCCATTGTATTTTTAGAGATTGGAGTGCCTAATGGGCCGATAAATTTGTTTAGGAATAGCCGATGAGAATCCATCTCCCGTAAAGAGGTTTGAAGCTTACACTTTTGACATCATGATGACCACTCCCAAGGCACATTTGGAGAAATGGTACAAACATATGCATGATGCATTCAGAGCTGAATGGAGGATATCGAAAATTTTTCCTATACTAGTGGAGTGAGAAGCTGAATTCACTTTGTATAATAACATTTATGTATCGGTAGGTTTACCTTGACGAATGGCACTAAGGGTACTTGGTGTAAGTTACACTTCTCCTTCACAACACAGTATTTTAAAGGCCCAATAAATAGGTGTTGGCGAGAAAATTTGTGAGGGAACAAATTTGTGGTTATCTTGCCAACGATTTGGGAATCTAAGGCCCTCTACTTAACCAATGCAGTTTTTGTATATGCATGCACAAGTGAAAGTGAGTTTTCTCCAAATGGCCTTACGATCAGGATCCAACAAGGGTACTCCACCGACCCTATGAAAATCTAGCAATCTCTCGCTAGGGAGGACTTTGTCTGAAGAATGAGAAAGGGGAGTGAGAAAAGAGGTATGAGAAATAATGTTACAGTAGAAAATTAGATTCCTGCACACACTAGTTAGAAGTTTCATCACATGCACTAAATTAAGAGGAAACAACTTTGCAAGTAACAATAAGACCAAATAGAATTTGATGAGCACAAAGTATCAAGAAATCCCTTAGTCAAAGAAATATAGAAAATCCTTCTTGTATTGATTTCTCAAACCAAAGTTGTACATAGTGGGGAAATGGAGGAAATTTGAGAATGAGGGGAATGGAAGAATTTGGCTATCTCCTTTGTTCTCTCAATGCACTCTTGAGTTTACAAAATCAATCACCAACCCTTTGAAATGGGAATGGCTTTACAATTTATAGGAAGAGAAATGAATTTTCACATACTCCCCAATGACTCTTCATATGTCTCAACATGACTTAAGACTCTTCGCCTTCCTAGGAAAACATTAAGTCCCTTTTTATAACATAAAGGTGACTTATTACATTAGAAACATTAAGACATGAAAAATTACAACCCCAATGCAAGATTAGAATATAAGGAGAGAGAAAGTTGGGGGGAGAGAAGAGAGAGAGAGAGAGAGAGAGAGAGAGGAGAAGAAGGAAGAATGATGTTAATGATGAAAGATTCTCGCCTCGATAAAGCTCGTCGATCCTTCTAGATGACTTGATGAAACAATCTAATGTGATGAACCCTAAATCTACGAAATATTACGCACACTGAGAAAATTCCTTTGGATGACATGTGAACACCATGAACTAAGTGTTAAAAAACAATATCAAGTGACTCATTCGGTGGCCATGATTATGACTTGTGAAGATCCTCCTCTGGGGGGACTAGAGCATTATAATGAATCTTGTCTAGAAACCCTATTACGCTATCGCACCTTTGCTCGGTTGATTTGGACATGATCCTAATGAAGAATCTTATGAATGATATGATGGTGCCAACTACAAATTCCACCTCCCGCATACCAATTGAAGCATGAAATGAGTGTCAAAAGACACTGTTGACATCCTCACCGTCACCCATTCTACATAGTATGATGATAGAGACTGCACTTTTTTATCTCTTACTCGAAGGAAAATACTATGTTGACGCCTCCTTGTCCACTTATGCTTCATGATTTCTTTAGAAAAATCAACTTACTATTTTTAGTAAGTATGAAAATCAGATTGCCTCAAACCTCAACTGGATGTTGCAACTAAGATTTACCTTTCTCCATGCATTCCTCTCACCTTATAGATTAAATTTCTATTTTTGGAAGGTGCTCATGGGACCACTTACTATTTTTATTAAGTTTTAATTTTGGACCAAGATGACCATTTCAACGATCTCTCTTTGAAATACATCTTCTGTGTTTAATGCCTCTTTTCCAGTTTCTTTAATTAATGAATTTCCCGAAATGGTAGTCCTCTGTGTAGAAGACCTGATATTTTTTGAAAGTGAACCTCTGGTGGTCGACAACTATGAAACAAATTTTTATGATATGGATTTTTTCCCAATATCCACCCTTTGAAATCTTGGACATTTCTACTTGATAGTTTGGGAGATGTTAAAGTTTTAAAATTTTGACCTCACAAAGGCTTCGAACGTGGCATCCATTAATGGACCTAAAAAATTGTAGGTCTAGTTTTTTCTTCAATCATGATGAAATTAACTCCATTGCAATAGGTTTTTCATTTGGAGTTCAAGGAAATTTTTTTAGCTCGATCTGACCATCGGTTTAACGGAAACCAAGCTTCTTTCTCCATTGGGACGAAAAGAGGATTTCTTCATTGTGAATATTTTATGCCATGGAGGAGGGTATGAAGGATATTTTCTAAGCGTTTTTGATAGAGGAATGAAAAAAATATAGTTCATCAATCTGTGCATCCGTTGCAAGATCTCTTCAAAAATCCATTTTGCGGCAATGGATATTTTCATTGTTCTTCTTCTTCGCTCTTCATTTCTTATTCTCAGTTTGATGAAATATTCTTCTCGAGACCCATATATCACCACTGGGTAGAGGATTTAATTACTGTAGTGAATATTGTTTTGAGCTTTGGCAATGGTAGAGTGGAGGTGAGAAGTTACGAAGGAGTTACAAAGCAAGTTGTGCATGGAGGAGTTAGATGTTAGATGTTAGAAGGGAGGGAATTTAAAATTTGAAAATTTAAAAGGCATGGAGAGAGGCATGTTGTCATGTCCCCGACATTCCTCACCGAAAGGGACATGAGGGACATAATTTTACATAGTGCGCCTTAGCTTGACATGTGGCGGAGATATGACAGTAGGGGATTAAAGCCAAAAAAGAAGCTTTAAAGCACTGAGGGGTTGGAAGTTGGTCACATGAGGAACTTGAGGCATCATGGAGGTGCTAGACACATTTTTCCAATCTTGATGTTCCTCAACTCAAAGGGATATTGTGGACATAATTTTTCATGGTGCATTAGGTGATAACACATGGCAGTGATTCAACAATGAAGGCTTTGAGCTCCCGTGTAAGCACTTGTGGGTTGAAAATCCCGAGAGGTTACATGAGGGTACAAAGGGCTTATGGGGGAAAGGAAAATTTTTCCAACCTTGATATCCCTAACCTTGAGGAGCGTGAGGGACATAAAATTGTGCTAGGCTCCTGGAGCTGACACGTGTCCTTCTAAAATTTGACTAACTCCCGAACTCGCTCTATGAGGGCAACTTGAGATGGAAATAACTTGAGCTCCCGATGGATGTTTTTGATGAAATTTTATGTGATCATTATAGTCATATTTTATACCCTTAGACCCATAGTATAATCCCATGTGCGTTGGCCTAATACCTAACGGGCACTAGGTGCTCACTCGAGGCACGTGCGGGTGCCGAGTCTCTCCTTTATATGAGTGTTATGAGAATGCATCATCTTATAACAGATATTTAAATGGAAATGAGTAGAAAGAACCATGCCATATCCTAGAACGAGTTATCTTATTACATCCAGAAAAGGGAAATAACAAGCAACATAAGGAAATAGCTCATACAGAAAGGAAATACATTAGTATACTTCCAAACATAGATGATTTATAATAGAGCATTATATTCATATCAAGAGATTCAATAACCACATTACAATCCATTGGGTTCATAACAAACCCCCATATAATAATGTAGAGCCAAGTCATGCATTAGAACTATACCATGTTCATCATATTTCGAGAAAAATGTAGACCCATTCCCCTAAATGTGCCATCATCCCTATATGCTCCTATTCCCAACCCATAGAATCCTCCATTCATTTCTGTAGAGCTTCGCCTCTCTTCCATTCTCTATCCTTTTATATAATCTTCTTGCCTCTCTTTTTATGCTTCCAATAGGTGCTTGTATTTATAACCTTAGCACCCACCACCGTGCCTTCAAGAAGTTACAGATTGGTCACCAAGTATCGAAGTGGTCCTCCATGGGATCATGCCTCCCCATATCCGAGCTCTCCACATCTTACAATGATGTGTTCTAGAACCTTATATTACATGCGTGGAATATTCCCTTTTTGATCCATAGTCACCAGGATGGCACCTTATCCACAAGGGTCATGATTTTCTCATGTCTTTGGCTAGGATGCCAAATGTAGCTAAGTACAAAACCTGTTTTACCTTTTGCGCACATGCCATGTGTTTTTCAAAACCTTGCTAAAGCCCTTTCACTTTACGGCTTCAACCCGTGTCCCTTATTTAATTAGGTCATGATTTACCACATTCCTTCTTGTACTTAGTTGATATTTTGGGGCCCAACATCACCCCACACTACGCCTGTTCTCCATCCTCAGAAACACTCTTCAATAAAAATTCAAGAATGGTGGATCTTAAAAAATGGTTGGAATGGAAGAATGAAGGAATGAAGAAACTGGGAAAAGAATAAAAGAATGGGGAACCTTATTTACTACGGAGGAGCGGAAATCCTTCCTCAAATAAGTGTCTAACTTCCCCCAAGTGTTGACCTCATTCTGCACTTGTTGACAGAGGTCACCCACTAGGGCACCCACTTCTTAAAAACTAAGCTCCTCTCCCTTAGCGCTCATTGTCTCCACAATCTCCTCTAGTTTTGTTTCCCAAATCCTCGAGTGCATCCATCCTTCGAGTGATTTGAGGGTATAATTCCTTAATTCGGTTCTTGATTGATCCCCGTAAGGTCTCAATGGCCTCCGATTTCTTCGCTAGGATGTTGTCTCACTCCGCCTGTTCCCTTTGTTATTTTAATGGAACTCCATGAGTTCCGCTTTCATGGGTGGAAACTAATATAATTTCCACTCTATCCTTGTCCATGTAGTTATCATAGAAACCTCAAAGCAGCTTGCATGAAATCCTTTACATCGAGGATCTTGTTGTCTTGAGAAATAATCTCCACAAAATTTACCTTATTTCCTTTCTCTTAGCATGCCAATGCCTCTTCTGTTGATTCTAGGGAAAGTGGTTGCCTCTCCATAGTGAGTATGCAGGTCAAGTCCTCTAGGCATTGCAAGGATGATCCATACTTTTATGCGGTCGGTGTTCATTCTGATGCTTTGAGACAATGGCATCCATGATCATCTCTATATTCTTGTATGCCTTGTGCACCCTTTCATTCTCATGTTTTAAATCATGCCTTAACTAAGTACTAATTAGTTCCTCTTGCTTCAGGTCCTTGATTTTCTCAAGGAGCTCCTCTTCCCTTTTCTCCAATTCGCCTCTAGAACTTTACCCTATCATTTCTCCCGAAGAGCCTGGCTTCAACCTCAACTGAGACTTTGTTGAGCGCGTTGTAGATTTTATCATCTGAAAACCACTGAGCATTCACCAAGGAGTTTATCCATTTTTAGAAACTTTCATCAATGTTCCTTTTCTTACCTAAAATTCTGTCTCATCAATGTGGGACTCAAATTCCCATGACAACATTTTCCTTATTTGAGGGTATGCACCTTCCTCATCAAATGAAGTCATGGCTAAAAGTTGTTCCATTAGCATGGTGCTCTAGAAGCACACACACAACACCTTGTTTGGATCATCGATGTAGCCCATTCCTTGAACTTGTGATGCTTCTCTGCTCTTCCTCCCTATGCGTGTGGCTTTTGGAAAGCTTACAGCCAAACCGTGATCTCCCCATACTTTGCCATATTATTTTTTATGCTTTCCTCCTCGCTTCCTTTAACACCACATCTGTGCTTCATTTTACTTCTTGTTCCACCAGGTCCTTGATGATTTTTTCCACTTCTTTTCTCGCATTCTTGTTTATCTATTACTTTTTGAGGCTTGGGATCCTTTTATCTTTTTGAAGCCGAGACCCCCTTGATTTGGGTCTCACTTCTTCTTCATCCTCCCCGCTCATTTCCTTATTTATACTCATCTCCTTGTTCTTTTCCTCCTTCTAGTCCATCATCATCATCATCCCTATTTCCATCAGGCATCTAGGTCTTTTGTCTCTTCCGAATTTTCCTCATCCTTCACCTTTTGCTTCTTCCTACCGGGATTCCAGACAAGGGATTTTATCTTTATTTTTCTTTGGTAGGTTATGTATTCTTTGGCGATTCCTTATAGGTGATGGGCTCTTTGTGCTCTAGTGCCTCTTCTTCGGAGTATTTGATTTTATTGAGACTTCTTCCTCCACGTGTAAGTACTAGGCTTAGTGCTTGTCTCTAGTGCGCTTACCGTTTGTGTGGTTTGAACACTTGGTGCCTTCTGCACCTCTTCTCTTTCTCTCTTTCTAGGTGTGGTATTCTTCCTTCATATAGGGTCTTCAAGAATGGAGACATCATTCTCCAAGTAAATGCATTTTTCAAATTTTGGTCTTATGTGTAGATACACCCTTAATGTGGTCCTTCCTGCAATCGACAACGTTAAAGGTTGTAATGATTTGGTAAGCTTTCCACAACAATAAACTAGATAATATAAACACTTTGGAAATACTATTCAATTAATTTCATTCATCCGGGATACTTCAATACATGAGTGATACAAATATATAGGGAGAGGATTCCCTATAAAGTAGGAAACCTCCACAAACCACTTTCCCCTATATTCTAGGAGCTACTCCAAACAACTCACCTATTTCGTGAGTTGGTTTATTAAACCAAATAACAATATGATAAACAACTCATAATATGAGTTGTTATAATTCACTCACACATTTATATTTATATAATAATGTTACATAAATATTAATCCGTAACATTCACCCCCTTAACATTATTATTCTTGTATACACCCCCTTGATGTGAACATGGTAGAAAAACATTCACACTTCTTCTATAGCTTGTCACCTCTGCATGCTCATGAACTTGGACCACTAGATGGTTTTGCAAAGGCTGACCAACAACCTTGGTATGAACCCCTATCCATCTAGTATGAACCCCTATTCATCAAATAGGAACCCCTGTTCCAGGTACGAGCCCCTGCTCATCCTCTTCAAGTATCATGATGTTGCTTTACACTAGTGTTGTTATCTTTCCACTACATTTTGACATTAGGTGAAAAGAAATTTCTGCTCACATGGAAATGGAACATTGATAATCTATTCCCCCACAATGTGAAATTTCCATTATTTAGAAAACACTACAAAACAAGAACTCTGAAATGAATCACACCACACAGAAAGATAACACAAGTCACCAATGCTATTGTGCACCCCCATCACTGATGATTGATGAGAGGATGTTGATTGTCCTCCTTCCTCCATTGCCTCCATCCTCTGATGTATTTTATCTAGTATAGATAGTCTTCAGAATCATACCCATTATCATTATTTGTTGATTCTTCTATATCATCCCATTCTTTGTCATCAGCCGCCATGGCATTCTCTTGTAGTTTTCCATCAAGTAAATCTTGCGCTCTTTTCCTGTAGTTTATAGACAAATGACCAGATTGTTTGCAATAGTAACAAGTGATCTGTTTGCTAGTATCTTTGGAATGTGATCCTTGGTTAAAAGAGGATTTGTATCTGCTTTTAGTATGTGATCTATTTTTTCCGTACATTGCACTTTCTTCTGGTTCAATTTTCTTAGTTTGATTTTCTTCTTCGATCAGAGAAGAGATCAGATCTTCCAAACTCGGATTTACTTTACTCAATGTAAATACCATATTAGAATAGCTTGGAGGCATGCTATTAAGTAATACTACTTTAGCATCATCATCAGGCACATCAATTTTTATTCCAACTAATTGATTGTAAATGGAATGAAACTTACTTATGTGTTGCACCATGCTTTCTCCTTCTTCCATCTTGAGCCCGAATGCTTCGTTTGAGTGCCAATGTTGCGCTCTGGCTTCCGACCCAAACAACTTGTTTAATGTCGTCCAGATGATGTTTGAAGTCTTTGATAGGTCTATATGATGCAGATATGCATCAAATAATCCTAATCTGATGATTCTTTATAGCTTTTCGATCTTTACTCTCCCATTTTGCCGCTTCATCTGCATTAGTTGGTTTTGATACATTACCAGCAACAATTTCCCACAAATCTTTATGTATTAGGATCAACTGAGTTCGAACTTGCCAGGTATGGAATTCATTGCCATCAAATTTTTCAATGTGACTGATCTTATCCATTTTCCTTCAATTTGGACAGACTTGGCACCCGGATGTCGGTTACCACCGAGAATGCGTCCTTTACAAACACAAAATTAGACAAAATACCCTAATAATCACCTATTCATAATAACTTTGACTAACAATGACAACTTTTGAGATGATACGACTATTACACATAGATAACACTTTGACGACTATGGGGACAATAGACATTGAATAACTATAGACACAATATTAAAATAAGAGCCAATTGACAAAAATAGATCAACCTTTCTCCTTTTTTAAAAAATATTGATGACGCTTACAATTGTTACAAACAAATTTTTAAAGAAGACAAACTATAGATAAAATTCTAAAAGTAATTTTTTTTTCCGGACCCTTTCCAAAAATGGAATTTTTTTCCTTGTGTTTTTTTTCAACATGTCTAAAAATGGCAAAAAAATTGCATACCAAAGCAAAAATGATATAACAAGCTCGACTGTGAGAGCATGGCCACACAAGTGGACTATTCATAGAATATCAATTACCTTATTCTTGTCTTTCTATGTTACGAACAATTACATGCAACAAAACTACGCTCTTAATACTCATGCTCTCCTCCAACTTGTAGAGATCAGTGCACGCAACAATCACAAAAGTTGCAGGCTTGAGCTCGTGACCAGATTGCAAATCTATGAAATAAATGGTAACGACTACTTCAATACAATTCTATATACAGGGAAAATAGCAAAGAGACGCTGCCCCTCATAATTATTTTACAGTCCCATTACAGAAATTCCTCCTGCTCCGGTACCAAATGTAATGATTTGGTAAGCTTTCCACAGCAATAAACTAGATAATATAAACACCGGAAATAATATTCAATTAATTTCATTCATCCGGGATCCTTCAATACATGAGTGATACAAATATATAGGGAGAGGATTCCCTATAAAGTAGGAAACCTCCACAAACCACTTTCCGCTATATTCTAGGAGCTACTCCAAACAAATCACCTATTTCTGTGAGTTGGTTTATCAAACCAAATAACAATATGATAAACAACTCATAATATGAGTTGTTATAATTCACTCACACATTTATATTTATATAATAATGTTACATAAATATTAATCAGAACAAAGGCTTCATCATCTAGATCTTGTGGGAGACATACCTCTCCATGTACACACACTTCTTTGGGTAGACCAGCTTCCGACGCATCTCACGGTAGTCTATATATACCTCCCTAAGGTCAAACCTTAGTCTCTTAGCCTCCTTGAATCGATTAACTCCAACTTGGAAGTATAACACGGTGAAGGAGAAGGGTAGCTTGTACCACAGACTCATATTCCCATCTATCAACATAAATATGCCAATGCAGAAGTGTTGGTACACTAAAAATTATTCCTCTTCACTCACGAGCATAGAAACTACTCTGGGATCCTCCACTTAGCCCCGAATGCATCACACATTCACTTATACCATTTCTCTAGGCATGCCTTGTGAGTGGCTATCATGGTTTCACAAGTATATTTTGAAAACCTCTTTGCGGGTGAGGGATCCTCTTTTGGATACTCCTAAACAATTTTTTTGGCCCATCGAGCACTCTGATCTCTCGAGAAAATAATAGTGAGGATGACGTTACTAAAGAGTATCTTTTCTCCTCCTACTGGCATTTGGTTATAATTTCATCCTCGCAATGAAAGTAGACAAGTTATAGATGGTTCCTTTTGATATATTCTGGCATACATTTAGCCATGCCTTGTTCACTTGTGTCCATCATTCCTGGTCATTGAGTCTGGTGACTAAGCATGTGGCCATCCTCATCACTACATTTGGTATCTTGGTGATATCAAATTATGGTGACCCCTTCATGTAGTCATATGCAGCTACGGTCTCCTTGATAGCCTCATTGTCACTTAGGTCATCATTAATGTTATCTCCTTCACAATTGAGGCATGTGAACTTAGATATCAATCATGGTGTGATGCACATTTTACGCCCCACGAAATAAAAATTATCCTCATGCACGCGAAACATAAACCATTGATAAAGGTGCTTAGGTTTGCCAACATAAAGAAACTCGTATAATTACAATAACCCAACCTTTTCTAGTTTGAATTTCACCTCATTGTTATAAATGGGAATTCCATTTGACGTCCTATTGTTAGTTGGTCAGACCAACTCCACTTCCATTTCCTTCTCCGTAGTGCTCATGCAATGATTATAATCGATTATGGCCATCATTTACGTGTGTGACTCCCACTCTTTCCCTAGTAATACCCCATATGGGTACCACATTTCCATGTACGATTCTTTGTTGGTGCTTGTGATGATAATAATTTACTTTCCTTGCCCTTGCCCTTAGTTTTCTTTGGTGAAACAGTTGGTTTTCTTGGTGCCACTCTTATGGTTAGGTGATCTTAAACAATCCTTCCTCTTGTTCTGCTTTTTCTACTTTGTTCAATCCCAAAGCTTACTCCGAAGCTTCAACTCATGAAATGAATCCTTCTTTCTCTATGCCCTAGCTACCAAACCCTAACCAAGAAATCCTTCCATAAGACGACGCTCTTCACAAAACCTTCCTCACGCCCATGTACTCCTTCCTTCCGGTTCACGAGATCTACTCTAGATTGACACTTGAATTTTGGATTCTTCTTTCTTCTCAATTTTTTTCTATGGATGCCCTAGTTTGCAAGAGCTTCTTCTACTTCATAAACATAAGGTAACAAATGATTTACCCAACCTTGTATTTATAGTTTTTGCTTATTTCCAACATTAAATGTTATACCACCTACCAACGTATTTTAACATTAAATGCATCTTTTCCATTAAGCCATCTTTGAGAACCTTTACCCACGTGCTACATCCTTCGCAAAAACCTTTTATAACCTTCTAGCGTGAAAAATCCAAGCCGATCAAGACTCTTACGCGAAGCGTCCACAACGCCAAAGGCACTTCTTCTATCCTTTACCCAATTTTTCCCCTTACCTACCTCATGTTGTTCCTGCGCTCTTCATACTTTTTGTACGTGGTTTTTGCAAAGCCTTTTTAAAACAACCATTCTCATCCACCTTCTCTTCTACGCGCTTCTTAACCTTACATGCTTTTTATCCTTCAATTGGGCCATTCATCAGTAATCTTCTACCGCCAAATAAAACTTGTATTATAGGCCTATACTTTTTATCACTCAACCCCACACTAAAACAGATGTGCGGTTCTTTGTGCATAAAAGTTTTTAGAAAAATAATGTGGTTACCAATGCACTATGCAAAAAAATGAAACAAAATGAAAAGAACAAACTACAAGAAAGGAAAACACAAGACAAGAAAAACCACAAGGGGAATTCTAAGCTAAATGGCACATCGCTTTTATTACAAACACCAAGACGACTTATTTATAGTAGGGCTTCAACTTACTCCCATTAAAGTGACCTAGTAACCTCATCCCATCTAGCTCTTGTAACTGGTAAGCACCCGAATCAAGAATGAACGAGATGATGTAAGGTCCCAACCAATGGACTTTCAACTTTCTAGGATGGCGCGGATAGTTGGAATCATATAACAACATGAACTACCCAACCTCAAACTTCTTGTTCTTGATATGATGATCATGCCATGCCTTTTTTCTTTCTTTTTGTCTTCTAAATCCATCTATCAAGTGATTGCCTTTCGCCTAATCGCATTAACTTATCAATTATTTCTTCCAAAGTGCTTGTTTGTCACCTAAAATTCCTACAAGCGATATACACAATGAAGGTAACATGAATTCCACTAGTAAAATAGCCTCCACGCCAAACACCAATTGAAATGGTGTGGCCTTGTTCAACCTTTTGTAGGTTGTCCTATATGCCTATAGAATGGCTGATACCTTATCATCCTAATCCTGTCTTCTAACGTCACAGATCTTAGTTAATGTGTGACTTAGTATTTTGTTAAATGCCTCAAAATTCCATTTTCTTGAGGGTGATATGGGGTAATCTTATGATGGGCCACCATAAATTCTGCTAATAACATCTTGACTGTTTCATTGAGAAAGTGTGTACCCTGATCACTTGTTAAAATTAAAGGGCAACCATACATGTTGATTATGTTTTCCCATAAAAATATCAGTTGTCACTATGGTTCAATCCTTTATAGGCACTGCCTCTACCCACCATGTCAAGTAATCAATGCAAGTGATGATATACCGCAAACCAGTCCTTTACAGGATGGTACGCTTGGTCCTACAAAGTCGATTGCCCATTTTTCACATGGTTCAGTGCTGGCTATTGGTCACAAGGGAATTTCATCTCTCTTTCCAAGTTTTCTAAAGCATTAGCAATGGTCACAGGTAATGCAAAACTCAATACAATCTTTGTCGATGGTTTCCCACCAAAGCCCAACTAATAAAATCTTCCGCGTGGTAGCATTTCCTGCATAGTGTTCTCCTGCAATCCCTCCATGTGCTTCTTCCATAATGGCTACACGCTCATGTTCCGCCACACATCGGCGTAGAACCTCATCATGACCTAACTTATAAAGGTCTCTGCTAATAAAAATGTAAGGTGTGGTGTGTATTGCTAACTACTTTCTCTCTAGGGCCTTCATCCCTTCCGCGCCATACCTATTTTTAAGAACATTGTGATATCTTCCAAGTCTCGAGGGCGTGCACCGTAACCTAAACAGCTTGCGCATCTCGGCATGGTATCATTAATGCCTTGCGCATCCTCCCCTGAATTAATCCTTGATAAGTGGTCGGTCCTAAATTTTACGACCACTTTGTGAAGAACGGGTTTTTTGACTAATTATTTCAATGCCATGTGATCTTTATATAATATAAATGGTGTTTCCAATAGATACTACCTAAAATTATGCAACGCATAGATCATAAACAATGCTTCATGCTCATTATTTGTGTAATTCTCGCTTTGTTGGCGTCAAATTTCTACTTGCAATTCACAATGGATGATCAACAATTCCATCACTAGGTTGTGCTAGCACTACTCCCATATTTGTTCCTGAGGCATCAACATGCACATGGAAAGGCTTATCCCAAGATGAAAAACGTAATATGGGTGTCCTGAAAAGCTTGTCCTTCAAAGTGTCAAATGCCTCTACTGTGCCTCTCCCCAATGAAAGGAAATTTTGTGTTTTAATAATTCCTCTAACGGCACAGTGATTTTGGCATACCCCTTGATGAACTTCATGTAATACCCCATATGCCCAAGAAATCTACACACTACACTTTGACTAGTAGGCTCCCTAATGCTACAATAACTATAACTTTAGCAGGATCTACTAACAAACCTTCTTTAAATATAATGTGTCCTAATAGGGTTCCAAATGGAGTAGAAAAGACACATTTTTTTATATTGAGGGATATCCTCAATTGCCGACATCTCTCAAATAACAGTACCTAAAGTTGTTACAATGGTCTTTCACCAATCCATACACACCCAATCATCTAGGTAAATTTGAAGAAACTTATGGATGAAGTCCCAAATGCTTGTACCACAATGCACGAAAACATAACAGTACCTTCTTTAATCCAAAAGGCATAACCATGTAGGAAAAAATTTCCCATTTAGAGGAAAAAGTTATCTTTCTCTCGGTCTTCCTTTGCAACCATGACTTAGTGGTACCCTAAGAATCCATCTGTGAAAGAGTATACTTTGTGCCTCGACTACTCCCTCCAAAATTTCTTTAGTAAAGGGGGTTAGGAAAGGATCGATGACACATACTGCATTCAGATCCCTATAGTCAATGAAAATTCTTATCCTACCATCCTTCTTAATATTGATAACCATTGGGATTATCCATTTTGATTCTTCCACTACCTTAATGATACCAGATGCTATCATTTTGTCTATTTCTTCCTTAACTCAGTACGTGTAAATTTGGATTCATCCAATAAGGCCTCTTCCGAATCGGTGCATACCTTCCTTTAACTTGATCCTCATCTCCCCCAAGGAATGGTGAATGCCTTTGAGTTCATGGTACCCATGAGGGAATAAATCTTGGAACTCACACAATAGATCAATGATCTTTGAAACCTCCTTTTCCAACCAATAGTCACCAATGATAGCTTCCTTAGGTTCTTCCTCTCGTCCCAATGTTAACCTTCTTTATTTTCAAGGGCTCATGGCAGTGCCTCGCTGTTCATCAATGCTATCTATGACTTCATGCATGTACCCTCCAAATGGTTAACATCTAAATTCTCCATCTCTTCTCCATCTATTACATAGACCATTTTTCCTTTTTCTTTTTCTATACACGCGCGCTCAAGCTGTAATTCCTCCGATTCTTCTTCATTAAGGCACGTCTCCAAATAAGGATCACCTAGAAATTCTAATAGCCTATCCTCTACCATAACACTATCCCCCATTATAAGGTGCTTGATCACTTGTAACGCCTTATCCACTGATGGTTTGGTACTCCTATACTTGAAATATTAAATGAGATCAGCCGCCAACTCTTTCCAGTTACTTTTCTGACGATGCATCTCCGAATGAACATACCAAGTGCATGCACAACCTTGTAAGGTGGAATATAACTTATGTACCCATAATGAAGGTGGAAATGCTTCTGCGCTTCCCATCCATGCCTACTTACACACTTGGATATGAAATGAAGTGGTCTCTTTGTCATGGTAGAATTGTATGACCGTGGGTGTGTTGCTCCTTGAAAACCTTATAGAGAATGTGATCCTTACCTCACGCCACTCCAAGAGATTTTCTTGATGTGTATCCCACCAACGCACTACGGTTCCAATTAGGCTATAACTAAGCATTCATTTTCTCTCATCCTCATTTTTCCACTGAGATTCCATCTCCCACAAGAAAATTTCAGGATATGCCCCTCGAGTAACTTGGAAACTTCTTTCCTCTTAGGTGCTTGACTAAGCACACCTTTATAACCCTTATTATAGATCCTCTTAATTTTCACCTAATTAACTCATAAGTCCCATGAGCTCAATTGTCGTATGCCATACTAGTGCTAGCACTCATGGACTGAGAATTTTCAAATTAGATAGCTCCCTTCGTGGGGTGAATTATCTCAGGATCTTGGATGGAGCGCACATAGATTCTATCAAGGAATTCTTATCTTAAGGGCTCGGTGTATGGTGCTGAATTCCCATTTGCTAAATGGATGATCACCCTTTATTCCTTGTTCTCAAAACTGATATACACTTTGTTAAACTCGTAGGTCAATGTTGTTCTTGTATAAATGATCTTATTTTACTCTCCTTTTTATCAAGATTGATTACATTTTGTGACTTTTGTTTGATCTAATATAAGTTAGGATGTAATTGTCCATCTTTTGTTGATTGTAGTTCTAATGTTTAAAAACTCTGTAATTCCTAACTAAGTGCTTTGGAAGTTCAGTTTTGTAATAAAACATGTCACAATCAGTCAAAGAACAAAGTATGAAGCGGTCAACATGTTTTTTGAAAGCATTGGTTTCAATATGGCTCAGTTCTAGAACTTCTAGACTTAGTTCTAGAACTCCATTACATAGTTACAAGCTCTACCACTTAGTTCAAAACTTTCACTTAGTTCCAAACTCCATCACTTAGTTCCAAAACTTTTGACTTAGTTCTAACTCCTACATGTAGCTCCGAGAATCCTCACAGTTAGATCTGGAATGATTTCCTTTAGTTCCGAACTTCTCTAAAGTTTCGGAACCGATGAGAATTTATTTATTCCAACAACATCCGGTGATTTATCAATCAATGATCCTTTCAATCAGGAGTAGATTGGAAGATTTTTGATTCTTCATATTCACAGATCCAGGGATAACTATCATACAACAGTACATCCAACCATGATCCAATTCAACATCTATTTTGGGCATGATTCGGTTCTATCTGAATCAGTAGGAAAGCTATGGCTATAAATACACCTGTGGAAGAAGTATATATATGTAGACATATATAGATATATATATATATATATATATATATATATATATATATATAAAAATAAAAATAGAGAGAAGAAGAGATAATACATTTTTGTAATGCAAAACATTTTATCAATAAAATAGCCATTCCTTGTTTTGAGAGTATATTAAGTTGTCAAATCTTGTTTCAAGGTGGAGCAAGGGCCCACTCTTCCAAGAACTAGATCTTCATTTTATTGGTATTTATATTTCTAGAGAAAATAGTATAGATCTATTAATTTTGTAAATGCTTTTGATTACTCAAGTTGAAATCTTGTTGTATACTTGTTCCTACAGGTGTTCTAGATTAGATTCTTCTTTCTTTGCAATCAACTTTCAACATTCTCAAATTGTGTGTTTATTTCCAAAGCAAGTGTGTTCATTTCTATAATGTGTGTTTACTTACAACAATCTATTCTATTTTGCAAATGTGTGTTTATTTCCAACAATCTATTTCTATAGAGAGTGTTTACTTCCAACAAGTTCTCATAGTTTGATTTCAATAAGGTTTTAGCCAAGGAATCCTCAAGACATTGAGAAAATCCCCAAAAAATAAAAAAAAAACAAATACCTACCATCAATTACTAGATCACTAAGATTTCTTGTTGCATATAGCTTCGACACCACCCCGGTTTGAATATGACATCAACAAAGAGTTGATTAAATGAAGGGAATAATGACACCCATCATTTTTGCACATTTTTGGGACCCAATAGTTAGAATTGTCTAATTAGGTGTCAACAAGAGCAGCCATCATACATCTAGTAATTACAGGATCTTCCCTATGTCATCATAAAATTTATGAGTAGACCAAGAGACTCCAAGGGTTGATTCCTCCCAAAAATATCTAAACAAGAATCATCATCAAATAAGGAAGTTGATCAAGAATTAGAAGCACCATTGTCCCCTGTTAGGCATGAAGCAAAATTTCCACCTTTGGAATTCTTAGATCAATCACTAGAAGGAAGTAGAACCTTTAGAAAAAATCATATTCCAAGACCCATTTAGAGAAAGTTTTGATTCACAATTGAGTAGTCAACCTCCTACTCCTGACTTTTCACCTTCCCCAAAACAAATCACATACCATATTGATTGGGAAAAATTCTAGAAGGTACTACGAAATGGCACAAGAAGCTAGAAAGAGAACCTGATAGGACCTTCACTTATCCAATTCAATTGGATGATGATGATGCACCTATGAAAAATATTTCACCTGCACATTTACCCACATTTAGAGGGATGTCATCTGAAGACCCTGACCAATTTCTATTTGAATTTAAAGTACTTATGTCAAACTTATGATTACAAAATAGATAATCAGAAACTCAAGTTGTTTCCATCTACCCTGAAGGATGCAACAATGAGGTGGTTTATGGGATTACCATCTAATTCTATTACCACTTGGGCACAAATGGAAGTTTCCTTCCTAGACAAGTATCAAGATTACTATAGAGGGAGGAATAGGAAGGAAGAATTTTTCAAAATCAAGCAGGAGGAGGATGAGAATATGGAAGATTATTTAGATAGATTCCTTTTTGTGAGCAAAAGATGTGGATTTGTATTACAAGAAGAGTTAAGAAAACCATTTTTCTTAAAGGTCTGGATGATGAATCAAGAGAGGCACTTGATCTGATAGGAGGTGGAAATATTGATCAAATAAGAATGAATGATATTAAAGACATTTGTAGAAGCTATTCACGAACAAGGGGTGGACCTAGAAAAGGAAAAATAGTTAAAAATTTAAACCCAGATATGAACAAACTGATGGATGAATTGGAAAATTTCAAAACAGACATTTTAGTTCAGTTAACTTCCACCTTGGATGGATTGCAAGCTAAAGAAAATGCTAAAACTGAACCATTAGCTATATATTGTCCTAGATGTAGGAAGAAGCATGCAATAAGAGATTGTCCCCTGAACAAAAGAAATGTGCCTTATCTATGAATCTAGGGACCATGAGAGTGATGCATGTTCTCTTCTTCCATTTATTAAAAATCAGCTTAAACAAAGCAAGCATTCCATCCACATCAGAAGAAGTAAATTTTGTCCAAAGACAACCTAGCCAAGGGCAGTTCATGCCTAGGTCGGTTCCTAACCCTTGATGATGCCATGGGCAGCTCAGATAGTGCCAAAAATTGGGGACAACCACCTTGGGCACCTCAACCAACATGGAATCCTCAAGATTGGTCAGGTCAATCTTGGTATGCCCAAGGACACCAACAACCATGGTCTGGTCAAGGAAACCTGAATGTTTGGTCACAACCTAGGTGGAGCCCTAATAATTATGTTCAAGGGAGGACATATCCCAATCAGAATCAACAAGCCATAATGGGTTCCCAACACAAAATTCACAAAATGAAAATGTGGTCCAAACCCAAATACCAACACATACCAAGAGTAGAAAACCCAAGAAACAAACAAACAACTCCTGTCTATGGAACAAACTAAAAAATCAGTTGATCTGAATGCCATGGATTGTAAGGATATTCAAACTAGATCTAGAAAAGTAATCAATAGTCCACCTTATAATCACTGAGATGACAGAAGAAATTGAAACCCCTAGTATGGTTGTTCCCAAGAAGGATGAAAAAGAAAAGGATAAGGAGCCAGATAGCAACTCTACTAAGACTCCATTTCCAGAGAGATTTAAGGAAGCCATAGAAACTAAGGAATCTGAGTTGGTACAGAACTAAGGAGATTGAATATTGAAATACCATTGTTACAAGCAATTAAGGACATTCCAGAATTGAACAAATTAATCAAAATGCTATGTTTAAAAAGACCTGGAAGGAAGAAGTAAGTACCCAGACTATTAAGGTAGATGGGAAACTTTTGATTTATTAGCAAGAAAAATTTTTCTTCCCAAATACATGGAGATCCTAGAAGTCCTATTATTTCTGTCTCTATAGGGAATAAAGATATACATAATGTTTTGGTTGATTTGGGAGTGGCTATAAATGTGATGATAATGGACACTTTGAAAACATTACCATTAATAGGTATACAACCTACTAACACCATATTGTAGATGGCAGATCAGTCTATAGAAAAACCAGAAGGAGTTATTGAAGATGTAGTAGTTATGGTGGAGTCATGGGAATATCCAGTTGATTTCCTTATATTGTAGCCAAAAGGTAAAACACTTGGTTATCCCATTATTTTGGGTAGACCATGGTTAGCTATAGTTGTTGCTTTAATTGATTGTAGATCAGGTGATATGACTATCTCAAATGGTAAGAATTCTAAGAAAATATCCTTATATCCTTCTACATGACCTTCTATTGATTATCAAGAACAATTGTGGGTTGATACTCCTGATACTAATAAGAAAACCTATCTTCTTTGGCCATGATCATGTTGCAGGATCACGTATACGTGAGGTAGAAGATATGATTAGACAACCATTGAATGAACACCAATTGTCCTTGAGAATCAAGAATAGTTCCAAACCTATGACCTTAGTTCCGAACCTATAGACTTTGTCCCGAATCATCAGATTTAGTTCCGAACCATCACATTTAGTTCTAAACCACAACAACAACAATTCCCTATGACTATACATAATTTCACTCCAGAGGAATGAGATTTATCTTGGGGGAGGAAGAATCGAAGCTTTCAGTTTCTAAGATATCAGAAATGGTGAAGAATTTTGGAAAGTAAGAGATGACAGGAGTTCGACCTACAACAAGATAAGTATCATAACCCTGCCTACTATCCTTTTTCCAATATTTTGTCTCAAGGAACTTTTGGAGATGTTTCTACATATCATATGTTGTTGCCACATGCATGTCCACTAAATACCTTAATGGAACCCTTTCAACAAATCAGTTCATCACACGTTGGAACCAAACATGTGGAGATTGAGCCGGGTAAGATTTTGAACATAAACAACTAGTTGAAAAATGATGAAGAAGCTAAATTGTTTGATGTTCTAAAAAATCATACTAGAGATTTTTCTTGGGACTACAAAGATATGAAAGGAATCCATCCAAGTATTTTCACACATCACATCTATACTAAAAACATTAGACCAGTTAGGCAACCTCAGAGAAGGATTAATCCAACCTTAAGAGATATAGTCAAACAAGAAATTGAAAAACTATTACAAGTAGGTTTTATCTACCCTATCTCAGATAGTCAGTGGGTGTCTCCTCTTGTAATTGTTCCTAAAAAGAATGGAAAATGGAGAATTTGTGTTGACTATAGGGAACTAAACAAAGCCACACTGAGAGATTATTTTCCCCTACCATTCATAGATCAAGTCCTAGACAACCTTGTAGGTAAGCAATACTTTTCCTTCCTGGATGGATTTAGTGGATATAATCAAATCAGAGTTGCTATTGAGGATCAGAAAAAAATACCTTTACATGTCCATGGGGTACCTTTTCCTACAGGGTATTACCATTTGGATTATGTAATGCTCTAGACAACTTTCCAAAGAGTTGTATTAGCAATTTTTGCAGACCTAACAAATGACTATGTAGAGGTATACATGGATGATTTCACTATACATGGAGACACATTTGATGATGCTTTGAGGAATTTAGATAGAGTATTAACAAGATGTGAGCAACACCATCTATCTCTTAGTCATGAGAAGTGTTTGATGATGGTTGATGAGGGGATTGTATTGGGACACCACATTTCAAAAAGAGGAATTCAGGTTGACCAAAACAAAATCAGAATTATTTCAAACTTACCTATTCCTCAAACCCCCACAGATATCAAGTCATTTTTAGGGCATGTTGATACTATAGGCACTTTATCAAGGATTTTAGTAAAATTTCTGCCCCCATGTTTAATTTTCTTACCAAGGACTGTGAATTTCTTTGGGATGAGAGATGTCAACATGCTTTTGAGGAAATCAAAGAAAAATTAATCACTGCCCCAATATTGAGAGGACCTAATTGGGAAAAACCTTTTCACATTCAAACAGATGCCTCAAATAACTCCATTGGTGTAGTTTTGGGACAGAAAGATGAAGAAGGAAAGATGTATGCTATTTATTACCTCAGTAAAAATCTTACTCCCACTGAAAGAAATTACACTACCACTAAAAATAATTTCTTGTTGTGATCTATGTAATTAATAAATTCAGACATTATATCACAGGGTATAAAATATTTGTACATACAGATCACTCAACAATTAGGTACTTAATGAAAAAACCAGTGGTTGGAGGTAGGGTAATTAGATGGTTATTACTTTTACAAGAATTTGATATTACCATAGTAGATACTCCAGGGAAATCTAATGTGGTAGCTGATTTCTTGTCAAGACTGACCACTACAAGGGAGCAAGATCCAGTTAAGGACAACTTTCCAGATGAACAATTGTTTGTTATTTCAGCTGATACACCATGGTTTGCTGATATGGAAAATTATCTTGCAACAGGAAGTTTCCTCCTTCTTTCACTAAGAAACAAATAAAAAATTGATCAAAATCAAGTGCACAATATAAATGGTTAAATGGAATGTTGTTTAAATGTGGTCCTGATTTGGTTTTACGTAGGTGTGTGAGAGAAGATGAAATCTTTGACATACTGAGGGCATGTCATGATGAACCAAGTGGAGGACACTTTTCAGTGAAAAGAACAACTCACAAGATACTTGCCACTGCTATTATTGGCCATCTCTATACAAGGATGTGAAGAGATATATCAAGTGGTGTGATCCCTGTCAAAGGATGGGACAACCAACTTTTACCAATGAAATTCCTCTGCAACCTCAAGTGGTGATTGAACCATTTGAAAGATGGGGGTTGGATTTTTTTGGTCCCTTTAGTCCTCCTTCACAAGGAAAGGAGTACATTCTTGTGTGTACTGATTATGTGACAAAGTGGGTAGAAGTGCAGGCTTTAACAAATGCCACTTGAAGAAGTAGTTGTTGATTTCCTTTGGCACAAAATTATGGTAAAGTTTGGTGCACACAAGAAGTATAGTTTCAGATCAGGGCCACAATTCATGTCTAATATGATCCAAGCCTTCACAATGCATTATCAGATCAATCATAGGAAGTCATCTCCCTATCACCCACAAGAAAATGGACAAGCTGAAGTAACAAATAGAGAATTGGAAAACATCCTTACCAAAATAGTTGAATCAAAGAGATTGGGCAAAGAGACTACCTGAAGCTGTCTGGGCCTACAATACAACTTGGAAAACTACAACAAGATTTTCACCATATGAGTTAGTCTATGGGAAAAATCCTTGTTACCTATTGAATTTGAACTACAAACATTGAGGACAACAACTAAAATAGGTATTGAGTTGGATGCAACACAAAAGGAAAGAATTCTTCAACTCAATGAGTTGGATGAGTTAAGGATGGAAGCACTTCAACAGACAAAGATAATCCAAGATCAAAGAAAGCAATGGCATGACACACATATCAAGAAGAGGCAATTCAAGGTAGGAGATTGGGCATTACTGTTTGATTCTAAGTACCAACAATTCAAGGGAAAATTGAGAACCAGATGGTTGGGACCCTATCATATTGAGAAAGATTTTGAAATGGTTCTATTCAATTACTTCCCATTGATGGCAGCAGAAGGACACTTTTGGTCAATGGACATAGGCTAAAAATTTATAGGAAGCCTCCTACTAAGGATGAATTCTTGAGGTAGATTGAAGTAGACAAAGAATTTGATCATATGGAAGAACCTAGTTCTTCCAAAATGATCAAATAATCAGATGGATAAATCTAGAATAAAGGGAAGAGAATGAAAACCAGTAAATGGCATTCTCTTCCCCCAAAAAAAAAAAAAAAAAAAAAAAATAATAATAAAAAAGGGAAGGAATGAAAACCAGTAAATGGCATTCTCTTCCCCAAAAAAATTTTCTCAGAGATCAACTTGAAAACCAGCAATGGTGGTTGATCTCCTCAAATAAATGGCTAATCCAAAATAAAAGGAATTTCCTTGAAATTCCAGCTTGTCTTTTCTAACCGTTTTCTTTTTTTTCACTTTTAGGAATGATGAGTCATCATGATGGAGGGATCACATCATCAAAGATGGTAATTATGTCTTTAACTTATTAAAGGTTAGATTAAAATTTCATATGTGTGATTGGATTTGATTTAAAAGTGGTATGATGAGTCATCTATTGTACATTATGATTAAAAGAGAGTAATCATGAGGGTGATGTCAGTGGAGAAAAAGTGGTGGCATGTTTATAATGATCTATCATTTGTGTGGAGTAAACAAAGTGAAGAAGTAGTTGCAAAAAAAAAAAACTTCAAGGAGGAAGCAGAAGAATTAAAATTGCATTCCGTAGCTAAACACGGTAGCTAAGCACAAGTAGTTCCAGAGTCCATTCCACAGCTAAGCAAAGAGTTCTGTAGCCAATCCAAGAGAGAAATAATTCAAGAAGAATGAATCTGAATCACCCACTTTACCATGGGGATTAAAAAGAAGTCGGAACCTGAGGATGATACCCAACTTCTTGCAGATGAAGAAGTGGCAGATGTCTTTGAACAGGCAGGATGGTTGGAATTCCTGAAAAAGTTCTCAAGTATAATGATGAATTGGTAAGAGAATTCATTATAAATTTAGAACAATCCAAAACAAAGGTTAGAAATATTGTAATTCCTTTTTCTATGAATACAATAAGCAATGTATCTGGTGTTCCAATTGTGCATGTCCCAAATCCTGTCAAAGGGACCTTAAAAGAATTAGTTGAAACCCTACTACAAGAGGGGGAAACAGGAACCCCAATATATTTACAACACTAAGAAAATCATAAAAGGGGTTAGAAGGGCCAACTTTCCCAAACCCTTTGATAGAGTGGCATTTTGGATAGTCAAGTATTTAACTTGTGATGGTCAATTTGGGTCAGTAGGAAGAGAAGTTCTGAAGATGCTCATACATCTTAGATATGGAGCTACAAAACCAGAATATATAGTAAACCTTCCAGGGTTTCTTTTTGACTCCATTCATACAATGGCCCAGAGGTATTCCTGGGTGTTGGAACAATCAAACATCATGGGTTAGTTCATTTGGTGTGCCAACACCATTTTCTTGCAAAGAAAAATGGAGAAGAAATATGGGAGAAATTTCTTAACAAGTTTAAGAAAAACCCTGATATTATCAGGAGAGTAATATCAACTCCTTTTTCTCCTACAACTAATTTGGAAATTGGTGCCCCTATAGAGAAAAAAGAAGGAAATAGGTGGGGAGACCATACCAAAAAGGAGAAGATCTAAAAGAAGAATTAAAGTTACAAAACCTATTGTACCTTTAAAAGAAACTCCTTCCTCTGCAGCAACTACAGAGAGCTAATATCTATCTCTGACAGTGATAGTTCACCTAGGAAAGAGAAAGAAGTGAAAATTAGAAGAAGCTCTAGGAGGAAACCTATTTCTGAACATACTGAAGCTCCTCAAAGAAGAAGAATTCATAAGAGGTCTAGAGAAATTCCAGAGAAATGAAAGAACATGACAAGTTGGAAAAAGAAGTTGCTGATATTTTGGGCAGCATGGCCATGACTCCTCCTGACCAAGCCAAAATGAGATGGAAAAAGAAGATGAGAGATTTGAGGAACAAGTTTTTCAAGAGTTGGGTGAACCAACAACATTATCACATGAAGAAGAAGAGTTGGCATTGTGGAGAGGAAAGGGAAATTTCCTTTGGTAGAAGAGGAATGCTTAACCCCCAAAGAACTTTCAGAGAAAGAAGAGAAACAACAGGTTAGATAGGCTCTGTTCTTTTCCAGAGAAGAACTCATTATCAAAGAAAAGGATGAGGAATTGAACTTCCTCAAACTCAAGTTGGAACAAAGAGAGATGCTCATTGGGGAACTAACAACTCAGCTTATAGACAGGACTAAGGAATTAACAAGAGTTAAGTAGAAGATGATGGAGAAAGAGGAAGAATGTAAAATTTCTAGAAGACAAAGTACTATGTCAACAGTCTACACAGAATGAATTAACTTATTGGCCACTCAAGTAGTTATGGGATGATACTTGCAGGGAACTCAGTGAAATCAAAACATCCAATGAGGATTTGAGAAGCAAGATGGAAGATGAAAAGAAAGCAAGAAAGGAATGGGAAGAAAAATTTTTACAAAGAAGAGGGAGACAAGTTTAAAAATCTTGCAAAAATACAAATGGTTTGCATAATGAGTGAAAATTTCTTGCATGCAGGAGACCTTCTCCTACATATAGCATGTTTCTAGAAGAACAATTCATTCATTGGCAAGCTATCAAGAATTACATGTGGCCTTCCACATGAAATAAAAGATGAATCTGAGTTCATGACAGCCTATTCTTCATCCAGTAGAGTAGAAGAAGAATCTTCTCTGTGAATTCTATCTCTACAATCTTATGCTAGAAAAGAACACAGGCTTCATGATCAATTTGTATGTGGGAGAAAGCCAACTTAATGCATTTGTTTCTATTCTTCAAAATCAGATTGCATGGAAGGAAAGGGATTCTGAGCATCTATTGAAAGCTAGCTCATCTAGGTCTCTACATGAGGACTCATTATGGTAAACCATCTACTTTCGTTAAACATTTTAGAACCCATGCCTTTGATAAATGGTTCAAGACACATTATCTTGCCAGTTTACAGAGAAGTATTGATGCCTTTACTTTTTATGAAGTGGAAAATTTTGAGGAGATTTATGATGGATGTTTGAAAAGATGGGAGCTTCTTACAGTTTCCTTGAGGAGAAGGGAAGTAATATCTCCCACAAATTTGATCTAGAGTCTGGAAAGAGAAAATCTTTGTGCACACTAATCCCTCATATCAATGAAAAGCACAGGGGCATATGGATGGGAATGAGAACAAGGCCTCCCCTTCTTCTCACTCCCATGTCCCCATGGAAAAATAGAGAACCTCAAGATCCCACTCAATTTGAGGAATGGAAGAGGAAAGTAGAATCAGATCAGGGTATAGTGTTTCTGAACTAAAACACTGGGATATTTAGTTTCAGCCATTTGACCTGAGCAGTCAATTGGAGTGCAGAATACACAATCCAAGGTTTGAAGAGTAAATTTTGTAAGAGGACTTACAAACAAGTAAGTATGGGGGAAATGATGAGGCCAAAATATGTCTCGTTAATGTACAATAAATGATCTTATTTTACTCTCCTTTTTATCAAGATTGATTGCATTTTGTGACTTTTGTTTGATCTAATATAAGTTAGGATGTAATTGTCCATATTTTGTTGATTGTAGTTCTAACATTTAAAAACTCTGTAATTCCTAACTAAGTGCTTTGGAAGTTCAGTTTTGTAATAAAACAGGTCACAATCAGTCAAAAGAACAAAGTATGAAGCATGGTCGGCATGTTTTTGGAAGCATTGGTTTCAATATGACTCAATTCTAGAACTTCTTGACTTAGTTTTGGAACTCCATTACGCAGTTACAAGCTCTACCACTTAGTTCCGAGCTTTTAGAATTATTTTCAAAACTCCATCACTTAGTTTCAAAACTTTTGGACTTAGTTTTGGAACTCCTGCATGTAGCTCTAGAATCCTCATAGTTAGATCTAGAACGAATTTCCTTTAGTTCCGGAACTTCTCTAAAGTTTTGAACCGATGAGAATTTATTTATTCCAACAACATCCGGTGATTTATCAATCAATGATCCTTTCAATCAGGAGTAGATTTGGAAGATTTCTGATTCTTCATATTCACAGATCCAGGGATAACTATCATACAACAGTACGTCCAACCATGATCCAATTCAACATCTATTTTGGGCATGATTCGGTTCTATCTAAATCGGTAGGAAAACTATGGTTGTAAATACACCTGTGGAAGAAGTATATATATGCAGACCTATATATATATATATATATATATATATAGATATATATACATAAAAAAAGATAGAGAGATAAGAAGAGACAATACATTTTTGTAATGCAGAACATTTTATCAATAAAATAGCCATTCCTGTTTTGAGAGTATATTAAGTTGTCAAATCCTGTTTCAAGGTGGAGCAAGGGCCCACTCTTCCAAGAACCAAGATCTTTGTTTTATTGGTATTTATATTTCTAGAGAAAATAGTATAGATCTATTAATTCTATAAATGCTTTTGATTACTCAAGTTGAAATCTGTTGTATACTTGTTCCTGCAGGTGTTCTAGATTAGATTCTTCTTTCTTTGCAATCAACTTTCAACATTCTCAAATTGTGTGTTTATTTCCAAAGCAAGTGTGTTCATTTCTGTAACATGTGTTTACTTAACAAATCTATTCTATTCTACAAATGTGTGTTTATTTCTAGCAATCTATTTCTACAGAGAGTGTTTACTTCCAACAAGTTTTCATAGTTTGATTTCAATAAGGTTTTAGCCAAGGAATCCTCAAGACATTGAGAAAATCCCCAAAAAATAAAAAGAAAACAAATACCTACAGTCAATTACTAGATCACTAAGATTTCTTGTTGCATATAGCTTCGGACACCACCCCTGGTTTGAATATGACATCAAAAAGAGTTGATTAAATGTACTACTTCCTCTCTTGAAACTATTATCCGTGGTCTTGGCATCTCCGCACACGCACACGACCTTTTCTTGCATCATCACCAAGACGAGTTCTACTCCTAACTCATGTGCCACTCTTGACATCAATCTGCGATTGGCCTTCTTGATGATCATCATCCCTATGCCTTTTTCCTTCCGGTGATATCTTTGTTTCATATTTTCATAAAGTTCTAGACACTCTTCGTACTTATGTTTCTTTCCACACCATGAGCATTGTAATAGATCAGGACACTCACGTTTGTAATGCTTTGTAGATCCAAAATTATAACAGGTTCATCACGGGAGCTCACTCCATCCTCCATCTTGGTTACTATGACCATGAAATCCTCCTCAAAAACCTCTTCTATGCATTCCTCCATCTGTGTTCCATTCATAACATCGGTTATCATCCTTTAAACTACTTGTAAGGCTAGTCTAGCACACACCCAGATCAATATCATCATGGATCTAATCAATCAGTCTGCAATCCTTGGTATCATGGGTTGTAGAGGTACAAATCTTGTAATAACAAGAAAAATTCTTATGGATTGCAAACTGAGGTAGGGGGCATCTACTTACAAAATGATCCCCATAGAAAATCTCACAGTCTACCGCCATAGTGCACACCGACTTCCAAGGGAAACTATGCTTTCCATGCCCCAACACTTCACGGTTTGTACACCAAATCCCACCACAAACCTCGGGGCCGAGGTGTGCGAGATATCTTCTCCAACTACTTGGCCATTGCAACAATTTGAGCCTCCAGAAAAGGGCTAACACTAGTGTCAATTCTCCCAACAGCTTCAACGCACAGGTAGCTTCCAAGGCCTCGTGCGGGTTTGTGAAAGTCTTGTGTGACAAAGCCCTTATAAATGATATTATCAATCCTCTAACAAACGATTGAGCATGTTGATAAGGATGAATGTCATAGGATAGCTTTGAAAAGAGATTCTTGAAATGTATGTCATACTTTCGCACACTCTCGGCCATTCCTTACTAGATCTCCTTAAGAGCGTTGATGCTCTTCTGCTCAAACTCTGGGATTTGGAACTATGTTAAGAAGGCGTTCTTGATGCGGTGTAGTCTACCACTGTTTGATGGGGTTCATAATTCATATACCAACTATATGTGTGACCTTGTAGTGTTGTTGCAAATTGACTTGCCTTCCGTTCCAGCGTAAGCGATCCCCTTTGCTCGCCATAGTAACTCACACTTATGCACATGCTCTGTAGCATCTTCAATACCCCTATATTTTGGTAAGTACAAAGACATCTTGAAAAACACTTGGGGAGGTGGTTAGGGTCCTTGTCCTCCCGATCTAAAGCCTTGGTTTCCTCCGGTGTTTCCTCCTCCACTAGATCCACTGGATCCACTAGGTCTTGTTCCTCTTGACCCACCAGATCCACCTCTTGTAGTGAAAAGGACCAAAATTTGTTGTGCCTAGTGTTCAAAGTGTCCCACTGAACTACGTTTCGATGGTTTGTGATATTGTCCCACTACCAATTATATGTCCCATGCCACTCCTAGACGTGATACCCAAATCTTGTGTACTTGCACCTTGTCCAAAGATTCCCCCAAATACATGAATGGATTGCATGACGATATGGATGTTCCACATGAAAAATAATATCTCTTGGGCATAGATCGGTCACTCCCACCAATACCAATCAAGGGTTAACAATACTTATCCCTTGATCTAGAAAACCAAATGCCGGGGGTTAGTTGTCGGGTGGGTTCGAGATACACACCGACAACTCTTCTCTCTCCATGTAAAGAACTCTCATCGAGAGTGAAGGGGATTCTCTCCCATGTTTTCCAAGATGGGGTAGCATAGAATGCTCAGGTTCCATGTCCTCTGTATGAACCTCAACTCCTTCCCACAACGTCTACCTCCATAGATCCATCACACTTGCAACCTCACATTGTCTAGTTATCTCCCTTTCACGAGCTTCACTATACTTGAGTTGTCTCTCCTCCCTTTCCTTTTCATCCATAATGTCTTCCATCTTCCTCCACCCTAACTTCCTCTCCTAGCACTTAAAGAAGCTTTAGCCAGCCATGGGGAATGCTTCTAAACTCAAAGTAATGATCAAGATCTTCATAGCCAAAGGAATAACACGTAAAAATGAACCGCTCGGCTCACTCATAAACTCGAACTCAACATTTTCTGGGCAAGAATATTTCAAAATGGCATATTCTAAACTATAATCGGCGATAATCTCTTCCACCAGTGATGAATAACATGTGTCCAAGTCAGATCTACATCCTGCAGCCTCTGATATTCATCTTGAGTCCACACGTGTAATCTATAAGTAAAGCTTGATCTGGATGCATATGCTGAAAGACATTCATATAGTTCTACTGGAAAACAACAAAAGAATGTCTCATACAACTCATGGTATAGGTTATCTTCTACCCATCTACACACATCAAACTTGGGTCCAGTGTTGAATCTTTGAGAAAAATCATCCTTCGTGCTCTTGAACCATGTTTCAACACTTTCTAAGGTCAGGCACTTTGTCATCACGCATCACAGGGACAAAGATGCATGTCATTTCTCACAACAACTTTGAAAAGAGGTCCTGGAAATGGAACCAAGATGTAGTCATATTTTATACCCTTAGACCAATAGTCTAATCCCATGTGCGTCAACCTATCACCCAGTGGGTGTTGGGTACTCACTCGAGGCATGCGCGAGCACCAAGTCTCTCCTTTATGTGAGTCTTATGAGAATGCATCATCTTATAACAAATATTTAAATGGAAATGAGCATAAATAACCATGCCATATCCTAGAACGAGTTATCTTATTGCATCTAGAAAAGGGAAATAACAAGTAGCATAAGGAAATAACTCATACAAAAAGGAAATACATTAGTATACTTCCAAACACATATGATTTATAACAGAGCATTGTATTCATATCAAGATATTCAATAACCACATTACAATCTATTGGGTTCATAACAAACCCCGATATAATAATGCAGAGCCAAGTCATGCATCGAACTATACCATGTTCATTATATTACAAATAAAAATCCAGACCCATTCCCTTAAATGTGCCATCATCCCTATATGCTCATATTCCCAACCCATAGAATCCTCCATTCATTTCTATAGAGCGTCACCTCTCTTCCACTCTATATCCTTCTATATACTTTTTTATCTCTCTTTTTTCTACTTCCAACGGTGTTTGTATTTATAACCTTAGCACCCACCGCCATGCCTTCCGAGGAGTTACTGATTGGTCATCAAGTGTTGAAGTGGTCCTCCATAGGAACATGCCTCCCGGATCCGAGCTCCCAACTTCTCACAATGATGTCTTCTAGAGCCTTCTATCGCATGCCCGAATATTCCCTTTTGTATCCACAGCTTCGAGGATAGCATCTTATCCACAAGGGTCATGCTTTTCTCTTGTGCTACACAGATATCAAATGCGGCTAAGTACAAAACTTGTTTTGCCTTGTGCGTGCGTGCCGTGTTAAAACCCTACCAGAACTGTTTCCTTGCATGTCCTTCTTGTAATTAGCTAATATTTTGGGGCCCAAAAGTCATGACTGGAAATAACCTTATGAATCCATTAGTTAGGATATAAGGTCTTGAGTCCTCCATTTGATCCCTAAAAATTGGATTTTTGATCTGTACTCCACATGTGCATGAGAAAAATGCTTGGAGAACCATTGCACTAAAGTGTTGTGAAAAAACTAATTCCACAATATTTTAGGGCTTGGAATTCCCTTTTTTATGATGTTTTTGGTTTTCTCTAACTCTGTCTAGAGCTCCCAAAATCACCTTGAAATTTCAACATCTGTTTTGGCTTGTGCACTGCCTAGGCCTGTGAAACCTGATTTTAGTGAAACTATCCCAACTTCTCTAGATCCTTCTTGAATCTTCTTAAATCAATTCCATGATGTTCCTATGCCTTTAATTCACCTATGTGTTTGGTTTGGATTTTCTGTACTACTCCATGGGGTTTCTCTAGCTCTAGGAAGGCCGGTGATAACCCTTCTCACATCTCATGTCAGAAGCTTTCAATTTTCAATGAACTCCTAAAATCACCCAGGGAGGGATGAATGTAATTTCCTAAATAACTTAGGGGGATGAGATAACATCAATTAGGAGGTCACTTGGATTGATTGGGAATACTCGGGTGTCTTAGATGGGTAAAACTTGAAAAAATTAACACGGGGGTATAATTGTAGTGCTTGAAATGTTCAATTTCCTTGTTGTACATTTGCATGAAAACATCGGCTCTAGCTTGGGGACATGACATGGATTTAGGAAGGTGAAGACATGACATGGAGAATCCAAAATCTCAACCTTAGACCATATTGTCCATTGACCAAAGCTTTATCCATTGGGCCTGCAGAGTCACGTCTGAGAGAGAGAGAGAGAGCTATTAATCACCTATGATACAAGGTGGGATACAACCCTTTCACTAAAGTAGTTTTCATTCCTCAAAATTTACCCTTAAGTGGGAAACACTGAGTGATGTTGTTTTGTGAATCCATTGAATGGTTCAAAAAAGTAGCCTCCTCTCCTTAATTGTTTATGAAATCCAGGTGCTTCCATGATTGTCTGTGTACTTGGTAGGAGTGAGTCTACATGAGCTTCTTGATGCTTAGGCCTTCGCTTAGAAATTCCATTTCCTTCACGCTCTTTGAAATCAGTTTCATAGTGCTATTTTCCTTTCATGTTTATCCACATAGTTGATTCTTCATTGAGCATCTCATCGCTACCCCAAAGCTGATTTTCATTCAAATTTATTGAATATTCTGAGTTACTTTATTTCTCGGATCTATGCTCATTGACATCTTCTCCATGAGAAACCTTAGATTCATCCTTTATCTCTACTCCATTATGAGGTGCTTTAATATTTAATGGAGGATTAAAAGTAACCTCATACTTGTCTTGTATAGCCATGGCCCAAGCTAAGAGATCAAGAATTAGCTTAGGGTCTTCCATACTTTCTACCACATCCAGGATTTCTTGCATGGAGTTATACTTTGTTGCTTCCTACAGTTTTCTTTGTACTTATTTGAAGAATATTCATTTTGAAGCTCTAGGAAACTATCTAGATGGATTAATTCATTTCCCTTAAGCTTATTACATTATGCTACTTATTTCTCAAGGGGATATTTACCTTCAATGACCTCAACACCATCTATTTCAGATTTTTCATCATGGAAAGATTTTTCTTCTTCAAATGGGAAAGAAAATACCTCCATTTCGTCATTGTATCCATCAACTATTGGCTTGGGAGAGACGTTATATTTCTCATCTTTATTTATTTCAACATGGCCAACCTTCACATTGGTTAAGGCTTTCAAATCAGATTCACACTTGTCTTGTAGATTCATTGCTTACATCATAAGTTTGAGACTAAGCTCACGCCTTTTGTTTCTTCCATGTCTCTTAGCGGTTATTGTACACATCGTTCTTTCCCACTGTTCGAGGGCTCATTGAAGACTAGCTTGGTCTCTTCCTAGGTGACATGATCAAGGGAGTCCTCATATTTGAATGGGAATGAGAATATCTCCTCATCACGGATAAACACATAAGCTGATTTTTCCATTTGAGATTTTCCAAGAAGCATTTCCTCTTCTTCATGGTTTGTGTCATTTGGTAATTCGTAGAGATTCCCTCTTGTAACTCAAAAATCCTCAATGATTCTTCAAGGTCCATACCTCTCTGGGAAGGCATATATGGACCTATCAATATGGTAATATCCTCTTCCTCCTCAGTTCTCACAAAGTGATTCATCCACCCTCAGTATCTTGCTATAAGATGTCGGTTCCTGACTTTTCAATTTTTGCACTGTACCTCATCTTCTTCTCTGGAAACAATTTCTCAATGTCTCCCTTCATTGGCATGGTATCGAAGACCAATTCATGTGAATTTTTCCTCCCAAGTCTTAGTAGAAGCTTAAAATTAGCAACATTCCAAATGAATTCGGAATGTCTGCTACAAAAATCATCACTAAAACCTTATTGTTTGGAAATTTGGCTAGAGTCACTTATGCATCTTTGACCATCCTTATAAGTGGCACCTCTTTTGACTCCAAGGAGTAACAAGAACCACCTGGTGGATTCATGATGAGTTTGAGAGTCATGGTGACCTTTATAGGCATCAAATTGTCAAAGGCACCAAAATCTATTATGCAGTTGTTCAATACATATTCTCCACTGAGAAGGGAGACATAGAAAGTTTCAACCTTACCATTCTTAGATGGACTCAAAGAAAGCATATTCGTGAGGGAGTTATAGGTGGGTTTGGTAGTATTCCTTTAGAACTACGAGCTATAACATTGGGTGTTAAACTACCCTCTCCGATGCATTGAACAAATATCTCAAACTATTTGGGGTGAGTCTGCAGATATTCAGTTACAATAATTTTCACCTTTGTTTTTTTCACATATTCTATGAAGTCAAAGTGATCATATGTGGACAAGGGAAATGAAGGGACTGTTTTGGAGTTGGGTTAGGTTTGGAAGAAGGGTTTGATATATGGGGAATGTAGGGTTGAAAGACACACTAGGATCTTTTGAAGCACTAGTTTTTACAGGAGTAGATTTAGATTTAGAATTGGAAGAGGCATCAAAATATTTACTTGGAATTGTGGGAGCCTTCTTGCTTGCTACAAGATCAGGTTTCAACAATGTAGACTCCATGGAGGGTGGGAGTGGAGATCCTAGACTGATTTTTTCTTTTGCAAAGTTGCCACAGGAGGATCTTCGGTCTTATTTTTCTTAGCAACAATGGAGGAAGATGCTTTTTTATCAAAATGAGAATGAGTGAATACTACACATGAGAAACTGGGTGCATCTTCATTGTCATCCTCATCACCTCCAGAATACTCACAAAATATTATTTTTGTATCATTCTCAAGTTCATCAACTTATAGAAAATCACCACCTTCACTTTCTTGTTCAAGCTCTTCTTCATTTTCCTTACTCCTACAACTTGCATTGACAGGTGGGGCCTCTAAGGAAAGCCTTTAGGGTGCTCCTATAATTTTATTTGTGTTGCTTCTTTGGGAAGATGCTCATTTAAAAATTCCCTCTTCAACAATGCCATCTCATTTGCTAGTTTTTATAGCTACGAATTGGTTCTCTCATCTCCAGGACATTGGGACTTTCCCTTTGATGGATTCTTTATCTTCCCTGATAGGATGAGATCATCATCGAATTAGATGGCCATCCTTTATGCTTCTACAATATCCCTCACTCAAACTCTTCATAGGAAAAATCCCACCTATGGTGATTGAGAATTGATTAATAATCTCTTGACGTAGTTTTCATACAAAGAATCTTCTTCTCGGTATCCTACGAAGTAACCATTGGAAATGAGCCACAAAGTATCTCATAGTTTCACTTTCTCCTTTCTTCATTTTTTCTAATTAAACAAGGAGGTCTTAACATTCGTCGATGAATCAAATCTTTCCTAAAACTTCCTTTTGATGTTGTTCTAATAAGTGATGAATCGGGAAGGTAGGAGGTAGAACCATTCCGCTACATTTTCTTAGAGGGACTCCATGAATAGTCTCACTACAACATCTTCGTGTTTAACAACAACGATTACACATGATGTTGTGAAAGCAACTATGTGTTCTTCAGAATATGTGTGCCATTTCCTTTGAACTTTGGAAAGTTCTTATGGGAACCCGTTGGTAGATCGTGAAGAGGGCATTCAAGAGAAAGTGGGCATGTTTTTCTTCCCCATAGAACAATGGGTTGAGGTCTTTCTGTTTCATCTACCATTGTTGTTTCCACTTCAGATTTTACTTGATAAATTCTAGCACTAATTTTTTTTGCAATAGGAAATGAAAAGAAATTGTGGAATACGAAAGGTCACTTGTAATAATAAACATCATGTCTTTCAGAAATGCAATTCCATCAACTCCAATTTTTGAAATTTTTTTTTTTATATATATATATTTTTTGTATTTTTGGACCTTGTGGTCATATTTTGGGTGCTGATGGTGCTAAATCTACCCCATGGTAGAAGTCAAAAGCTGTTGGCGAAAAAAAATTCAAGGGAAAAATTGGTAGTTATCTTGCCAAAGCTCACGGGAATCTAAGTACCTCTACTTAACTAGTGTAATTTCCAAATATGCATGTGCAAGTGAAAGTGAGTTTTCTCTAGATGGCCTTATGACTAGGGATCCAACAGGGGCACTCCAATGACCCTATGAAAAAGCTAGCAATCTCTTGCTAGGGAAGACTTTGTTTGAAGAGCGGGAAAGGGGAGTGAGAAAAGAGGTAGGAGAACTAATGTTGTAGGTAGAAAATCAAATTCCTGCACACAATAGTTATAAGTTTCATCACATGAACTAAATTAAGATGAAAAATTTGTGCAAGTAGCAATAAGAACAAATAGATTTTGATGAGCATAAAGTATCAAGAAATCCCTTAGTCAAAGAAAGCTAAAAATCCTTTCGAGGAAATTTGAGAATGAGGGGAATGGAAAATTTTGGTTATCTCCTTTGTTCTCTCAATGCACTCTTGAGTTTATAAAATCAATCACCAACCCTTTGAAATGGGAATGGATTTACAATTTATAGGAAGAGAAATGAATTTTCACATACTCCCCAATGACTCTTCGTATGTCTTGACATGACTTAAGACTCTTTTCCTTCCTAGGAAAACATTAAGTCCCTTTTTATAACATAAAGGTGACTTATTACATTAGAAACATTAAGACATATGAAAAGTGTAACCCCAACACAAGATTAGAATATTGAGGAGAGAGAAATTTGGGGGAGAGAAGAGAGAGAGAGAAAGAGTAGAAAGGAGAAGAAGGAAGAATGATGTTAATGATGATAGATTCTACCTCTGATAAATCCTGTTGATCCTTCCAGATGACTTGATGAAACGCTCCAATGTGATGAACTTTGAATCTCTAAAATCTTGCACACATTGAGAAAATTCCTTTGGATGACATGCGAACACCATGAAATAAGAGTTTAAAAACATTTTCGAATGACTCATTCGATGGCCATGAGTATCACTCATGAATATCCTCCTCGAAGGGACTGGAGCCTTAGAACGAATTTTGTCCAGACTCCTATAACTCTATCACACTACTCAAATGATTTGGACATGATCCTAATGAAGCATCTTATGAATGATCTGATGGTGTCGACTACAAATTCCACCTCCCACATACCAATTGAAGCATGAAATGAGTGTCGAAAGACATTGTTGACATCCTCATTGTCACCTACTCTGCATAGTATGATGATAGAGACTACACTTTTTTCTATCTCTTACTCGGAAGTGAAAGGCTGCGTTGGATTTTTCCCTATCCATTTATGCTTCATGATTTCTTTAGAAAAAACAACTTACTATTTTTAGTAAGTATGAAAAATCAGCTACCTCAAACCTCAACTAGATGTTGCAACTCAGATTTCCCTTTCTCCCTGTGTTCCTCTCACCTTCTGGATCAATTTTATATTTTTGGTAGGTGCTCGTGGGACCACTTACTATTTTTAGTAAGTGTCAATTTTGGACCAAGATGACCATTTCAATGATCTCTCCTTGCAATACATCTTCTGTGTTTAATGCCTCTTTCACAGTTTCTTTAATTGATGACTTTCTTGAAATGGCAATCCTCCATATAGAAGACCTATTATTTTTGGAAAGTGAAATTCCGGTGGTTGGATCCCTATGAAATGAATTTTTCTGATATGGGTTTTTACCAATATCGCCACTCGAAATCTTGGAGTTATTCACTCAATAGTTTGGGAGATTTTAAAGTTTTTAAATTTTTACCTGGTAGTGCTTCTGAATGCAGAAGCCATTAATGGACCTCAAAAATTGTAGGTCTGGTTTTTTTCTCTTATCGTAAGGAAATTAACTCCATTGTGATAGGTTTTCCTTTGGAGTCTAAGGGAAATTTTTAGCTCGATCCGACCGCTTTGTTTGACGGAAATCAAGATTTTTTTCCGTTGGGCGAAAAGAGGATTTCTTCATTGTGAATGTTTTATGCCATGGGAGGAGGGTATTAAGGTTTTTTTATGATGGTTTTTGAAAGAGGAATGAATATAAAAATATGGTTTATCAATGCATCCGTTTGCAAGATATCTTCAAAAATCTATTTTTTAGCAATGGAGATTTTCATTGTTCTTCTTCTTTGTTCTTCATTTATTCTTCTCACTTTGATGAAATATTATTCTAAGACCTACGTATCACCAAGGGTTAGAGGATTTCATTTCTATTGAAAATATTGGTTTGAGCTTTGGCAATGGTGGAGTGGTGGTGAGAAGTTGTAGAGGGAGTTACTGAGTAAGTTGTGCACGAAGGAATTAGATGTTAGATATTAGAAGCAGGAGGGAATTTAAAATTTGAAAATTTAAAAGGCATGGCGAGAGGTGATTTTCATGTCCCTGATGTCCATCACCTCAAAGGGATGTGAGGGACATCATTTTTCACAGTGTGCCTCATCTCGACATGTGGCAGAGATCCGACGGCAGGGGATTAAAGTTAAAAAAATAGCTTTAGAGCACTGAGGGGTTGGAAGCTGGTCACATGAGGAACCGTGAGGCATCATGGAGGGAATAGGCACATTTTCCAACCTTGATGTCCCTCATACATCTTTTTATAGGGTGCACCAACTGATGACATGTGGCAACGATCCAACGATGAAGGCTTTGAGCTCCCGTAAGCACCGGGGCTGAACTAGTGATCCTGGAGGTTGCATGAGGGTCCAAAGGGCTTACGGGGGATAGGAAAATTTTCCAACCTTGATTTCCTTGACCTTGAGGGACACAAAATTATGCCAAGCTCTTGGAGCTGACACGTGTCCTTCCAAAATTTGACTAACTCTCGAAATCGCTCTAAGAGGGTAACTTGAGATGACGATAACGTGAGCTCCCGATGGATTTTTTTATATGAACTTGAATGGAAATGTCCTTTTGAATCCAAAGTGGTAGGGATATCGTATTAATTCCTCCATTTTGGATCTGTACTCTACCTATGCATGAGAAAAACTACTTGCAGACCCATTGTGCTAAAGTGTTGTGATTTATTTTTCACCATATTGTAGGATTGGAATCAAATTTTTTATGATGTTTTGTTTTTATCCTAACTCTATCTAGATATTCTATAATCTCCTTTGGAAGTTCAAAATTGTTTTAGCTTGTGCAATTTGCCTAGGCTTGTGAACCCGATTTTAGTGAAATTCTCCAAACTAATGTGGATCCTTCCCGAATCTTCCTAAATCAATTCCATTATGTTCCTAGGAATTTTATTCACCTCCATGTCTGGTTTGGATTTTTGTTCTACTCCATGGTGTTGCTCCATTTCTAGGAAGGCTAGTGATAGCCCTTCCCACAATTGCCTGAAGCTTGTAATTTTTAATGAACTCCTAAAATCACCTAAGGGGGTATGAATGGATTTTCTAAATCACCTAGGGGATGAGATAAAATCAATTGGGAGTTCACTTGGACTGATTGGGAAGACCCAGGTGTCTTGGATGGGTAAAACTTGAAAACATTAACACAAGGGTATAGTTGTCATGCTTGGAAATTGTCAATTTCCTTGTTGAACATTTGCATGACAACAAGTTTAAAGAGGTGAAGAAGCTAAGATTTTATCTAAGTGTTGTAGATCAAGATCACCGTGAGATGCATTAGACCTTAGTGTATCCCGAGAAACACACCTATGTAGACAACACATATCTCATGACATACACATGATAAAATTAGTGAAATTTCCTATTGCGGGTAGGATAACGGAAAGGGTGCATGTATGACTAAGGCCTAAGTTTGAGAAGGGTGCTTACGTTGAAGATGATGTATTAATCCTTAAGGACCCCACCGGAGGAAGAAGAAGGTAGTAATTAAGAAGAGAGAATGAGAAGATACTCCTATAAAGAAGGTGCCAAGCATGCATATAGTGCAAAAATATTGAGGCACGAGAGTTAGGCGTGGGTACAAGCACCTACGTTTGATGGAAGAAGTCTCCTTTTAGGAAGGATTCATTAGAGAAAGAATTGTCTCCTAGAGAGAAGAGTTTCTGAGGAGGAGTCTCTAGTGAAAAAAATCAAAGGGTGGCACAAGGTTCAAACTCGAGAGGAGGCGAAGAGTGTGAAAGGAGATGAAACTAAAGAAAATGAAGAGCACGATAATCCTCCTATGTACAATGATACATGAGTTTGGAGAAATAAGGGTATGTAGAGGAGGAGTATGAGGAGGGAACTCATAAAAAGGAGGAAGTGAGGATGTAAACATGCGGATCGGAAGACCTTGACCCCGATCGAGGAGCAGATAGATAATACTGTAGAGAGGGAGGTGGTGGGTATTATCAAATAGTTGGTGGAACAAGAGGTGGAGCAAAACACCAATGAAATGTTGAAGGAAATCAAGAGAGCACAAGTGTAGGAAAGGAGTATGGGAGCATGGTCGGAGACCCCAGCTTAGCATAAGCTTTGGCAACGACAACATGCATAGGTGGGAAGGGCACAATAGAGGTGTAAAAATACGGGAGGGCACTCATAAACATGCGGATCGAAGACCTCGACCCCGATCGAGGTGTAGATAGATAATACTTGTAGAGAGGGAGGTGGAAGGTATTATCAAATAGTTGGTGGAACAAAAGGTAGAGTGAAACACCAATGAAGTGTTTGAAGGAAACTGAAGAGAGAAAAAGTGTAGTAAAGGAGTATAGGAGCATGGTTGGAGACCCCAGCTTAGTAGTAAGTTTCCACGACAACATGCATAGGTGGGAAGGGCGTAACAAAGGTGTAAAAATACACTATGAATTATATTTATGATCCAAACAAGGTACTACATGCACACTTCCAAAGTACAATACCCATAGACTAACTCCTCACTTGGTATTCTTTTGATGAAGAGGGTGCATACATGTGCACAAGGAAAATGCTATCTTGGGATTTTGAGTCCCATGTTAATGAGCCCAAGTTCGAGGTAAATCCTGATGCATTGATGAAGATACCAAATGATAAGGGAATAAACCCTCTTGTAAATGCCCAAAAACTATCGGATGAGAAATTTTACAATGTGCTCAACAAAGTATCGGTGGAGGTGGAAGAAAGACTCTTTGACATAAATGATATAATAAGAGTCTTGGAGGAAGAGCTTGGGAAAAATAATGAGGAGATCATTGAGAGGGACAAGGAGATAAAACAAAAGGAATTGATTAGTGTGTAGTTAAGGTGTGAGCTGAGGGATGAAAAGGAAAAGGTGCGTGAAGTCCACAAGAAGATAGAGGCAATTTCAGATGCCATTACCCTAAAGCACTCGAACCCTGACCCCTCTTGAGCGAAAGTACAAGTAAACCATGCACTGCTTGGAAGACTTGATGCACATACTCACCATGGAGATACAACCACTTGCATTAGAGTCATAATAAGAGGTGATGGTGTGCCAGAAGAAGGATGATAAGTTGAAGATTGGGGAGATACTAAATCGGTACTCCCATCTCCTTGCCTTAGTGAAGACCGCAACAAAAATGGTAGAAGTTTTATATGATAATTATGGCGACAAGGACAAAGTAGAAAGCATATTAGTTTCCAACCATGCACTTCTTGGAATACTTGATGCACATACTCACCATGGAGAAACACCCACTTGCATTAAAGTCAACAGATGAGGTGATGACATGCCGAAGAAGGAAGAGAAGTTGAAGATTGGGGAGATAGTAACTCGGTACTCTGAGTTCCTTTCCTTAGTGAATACTACAACACAAATGGTAGAACTTGTATATGACAATTATAACAATAGGGATAAAGTAACAAGCATATTATTTTCCAGCCATGAAGTGGATATGAAAGAATTTCTAGAGAAAAATAAGGGCAATAGGGTGGAGTGGGACATGATCTTGGCTGAGGTAGAGAAGAAATCAGAGGCAATTGAAACCTTAAGGGTTTTGATTTGAAATAAATAGAAAGAGTTGTACCCCTAAGTTACTCATAGGATAGATGCACTTTGGGAGACCTTAGCAAGTAGATGGAAAGCATTGAAGATACACTAAAGGATAAGGGGGATGAGATGAGTTTTGACAAGGTTAGTGTGATGGTGGGTGACTTACTTCAATAGGTGTAGAATGAGGTGGATTCTTGGGTTAAGATTGAATCCCTCATGAAGAAATATTTCCCACTTCTCATGCAGTAGTAGCAGGATTCTTCCATTCTTTATTCTTTTATTTCCTCTATTTCTTGATGGAAGGGCAGAGTGTTTCCAAGGATAGACAACACGTGTAGTGTGGGGTAATGTTGGGCCCTGAATTAACTAAGTCCTTAGGAAGAAGTCAGTGCATGAGGGAGGAAGTGATGAAGGAAGGCGCTTAGGAAAAAGCGTGCAAGGGAAAGGTGCGTGGGAGAAGTGGTTGACGCATGCAGGAGAAGGAAGGTTAGGGACTTAGTAGTATTTTGAAGAATTTTTTGCAAGAGAAACATGTGAAAATCCTAAGTAAGCGTGTTGAATGGATAAGGTGCCAACATGGAGCCTTGGAGGTCAAGAAAAGAATATTCCATGCAAGGAATATTCCTAGGATGATCATTATAGGTAGTGGAGGAATTTTCAAGTTGGTATAGGCATTTGACCATGGAGGACCGTAATTCCACTTGAAATATGATCTAATCATGAAGGAAAACAAGGTGTTGCATCCAGATCCTATTTAAAGGAGTGCTTGGGTCTGAAATAAGGGAGATGAGAGTGATAACAAAGTGCTAGGGAAATGAAGGTTTAAAGAGGGTTTTAAGTAGTAACAAGGTGCTACATAAATACTTGTAAGGATGTTATTGAGCGTATATTCATGGGTTTGGGTATGAAAAAGGGTTTTAATGGGTAAAATAGCTAAGAGCTCTCTTTGTAGAGTATTTTTGGAGGGTTTAAGATAATATTCCTTGATATATTCGGTCTATATGATCCTTATGATGTAATGAGGCCACTGTAAATGTTTATAAATCAATATATGTGTGTGATTCCGGTTATTCATGTTCATAAGTGTAAAATGTGTGTTTTTCATAATATTATGAGTCAGATCTAGTTTCATTATGCTTATTTACAATGTTCATTCCCATTTATGATGTATTTATGCACCGATATGTTATTTGTATCTTTTGTTTTTGAGTGAATGTCTATGCTTCCATTCTTGCAACTCATTCTCCATCAATGGTGGATCATTCTTGCAAAGCTCACATAAAGGAGGATTTCCATGCTTACGCGTGCCTTGGGTGAGCACCTAGCTCACATTGGGTGATAGGATGACACATTTGGGATAGAAATAAAGTACATGAAGAAATGACTACAATTGACCTAGGTGGTTTACATAACACAATAAGGTATTGTAGACACCATTTTTAGCAAGTTAACCCCTCACCCCACACTTGTTCCTTTCACCTTATTTTAAGAACCCGTATCCCTCATTTTCCTTTCACCCTTAAATCACCCCATCCTCACATTTATCCCATTAATATATGCATTAATCCCTAATTACCCATTAATCCCTTTATCACCCTCTCCACATTATATTATTATTTAAATTATTTATTTAATTAACCCCACCTAACATCCCTAAATTTACTCACCTACCCTTAAATCATCCCCATTAAATCCCCTAATTTCTCTCCAAACAACTCTTCATACCCTTTCCCACCTATTTCTATTCTCGCCTTCCCAAAATTAAAACTAACCCATCACCCCTCTTCTTGCCATTTCAATCCCGAAATCAATTCCCTAACTATGCCGGTCCCACCGGTGACTCCCCAGTTGCCATCGACCCTATATATTCATATTCACCCCTCCCTTCTAACCCTCCCCCAAATTGAATATTTTAGCCATCATTGATTTCTTTCGCATTATTCATTCCGAAGCCTCTGTCAACAACCTGGTTCACCTCACATCCTTTAGCATTGATCGTTGGAGTTTGAAGTGTATCAAAGATTAGCTTGGAGAATCCTTGGTGCTTGGTTTTATTTGTTTTTAGGTTTGCAAGATTCTCTGGAGCTCTTCCTATCCCAACCATCTCTAATCCATCTCATATCCTTACAACCATCTCGTAGTCTAACAAAATCTTATACCATGCTCTAGTCATCAACAAACATCCCATCACTATCAAATCAAGCCTCAATCATCATCCAACATTTAATATTTTGCATTCCCCTTATCCCATCCCCATCCTACCATCAATTTAGCCATTTTGGATCAGGTTTCACTTAGTTTCTACACACCCTTTATTAGTTACGCACCGGTTTCTATCGACCGTCTTCGTTAGAGACTCGAGTTGCCATCAACCCACTTAGGTTTGCTTCATTATCAACATTTTATCATTATTAGGTCTTGGATTTAACATATTTATCTTGTATCAGATCTCTATTTTGGGTTATTATCTGCATCCACTTACCTATCATCATTTTTCATATTTTGTTATCAAAAAGGGTTGACATCTACCCCGTGGAGTCTCTGTACTTCTCAAGACTGACCTCTTTGGGAAACCCTCCATCTCTATCACTAATATTTTTCATGTGTTAGTTCTCTTTGTTGTGTAGATCATTCAACCTACAGTGGAGGGAACCTCTCTTATTTTGTTCCCGTACCATCCTTTATCACCATCTACATTAGGAGGTCACTTAAAACCCTCCCATATTTATGAGGTTCCTTGATTTCTTGCATGCTTTCACTAATTTGATACAGGGAGCAAGATATCTCGTGAAACATTCTAGAATACCCAGGGGACCCACATTCCTTATCTTTTGGAAAGTCTTGTTGTTCTTCATTATTTCATTTCCATATTTCCTTGTATTCCTTTCTTTCCACTAACCTCATAGGTGAAAGCCTTATTTTCTCGTACACGTGCTAGTTCACTTTCTTGGATTAAGGACATGCTTGCTAAAATTGAAATAAAAATAAATAAAAAGGAAAAGTGTATCCAAGTATTCTTATTTTCTCCTTTCCGCATTTTCTTGTGTGTGTTCTCATCGAATCTCACATTTTATTTTCCGGTCTAAAAATAACCCTTTCATTCTTGCTTGATCATCTAGATTAAATAGGAGGTTAATCCATTGCATTCACATTTCCATCCACACACATCCAAACTCATGCACCAACTTACACATCTGAAATAACATCTACCAAGTGGAATTATTGGGATTTAATCAACCAAGTAGGATATCCATTGTGTTGTTCTATCCGCTGCGTTACAATTTTTGGATATCAATATATTGGTTATGTTCCCAACACCCTTATCACTACAAAGGCATGAAGTGTGGGTGTAGGACCCAATAAGCATGCTCCATACCGATAGTCATCACAAACTTGTGCCCCATGTACCTTAAGGTATATTGAGGAATCCATCCATAACATTCCAAAACTAACCTTAGATCGGCCACTTCCTGGGATCCATATGAGCCCTCTTTCTCATTCTTTTTCACATCTTTTAATAAGAAAGATAATTAAAAGCATTGTTAATTGTATTGTGTGATTTAGCTACATCTATATAGGTTATTTTTTGTTTCATGCCTATTTTTACTATATCACAACTCAAGAAAATGGAACAAACCACCTCTTCCAATATCCCCACTTCCAACGACATCATCCAAAACACATCTACCACTACCACTAGTTCTTCCATTCCTATACCTACATCCTCTTCGATTCCCCAACCCCTCATTTCCATGGCTCCTTCTAGTGAATCCTTTTATTTCTAGAGTCATTCCCGTGTCAAAAAAACCCCTTCTTATACCATCATTCAATCCCTTCCAGACCAACTACACCTCCATTTTTCATCTTCTTGGATGCCTTTAGGCCTCCCGTTATTCCCCATGGATGTTAAGAGTTCCAAGAGCTCCTAGACACTAACCTCATTGCTCTTTATGATTATCTTCTCCACCGGTCCACCAACCTTCCTATTGATGGATCCCTACTACAATAAATTCATGCCTATCATCCTAAGACCTCCCGTGCCCTCACATCTCAACTTGAACTTTTCTTCCCCCGATCCATGAATGATATTTCCATGGTGCAACATAAATTGGTTCCCATCATAATTCTACTTCATTCCCATAGACTCACCATCCCCCTCAATTTTTGGCTCCCATTCCATGTAGTCTTCCTCAAATCAATATTGCCCCCTTTTATGCCATCCCTATCATCTCTTCATCCACTTTTATTTCTACTCCTAATAAAAATTTACAAGAATCCTAACTTCTCCCTCCTCCCTTAGAACAACTTGATCAAAATTCTACTCCAATATCTACATCTCAAATCCATGCTAATGTCATTGCTTCGCAATCCCATTCTTCTAAACCAACTCAAGCCCATCCACACCCTCTTGAATTTAGTCCACCACATATTTCCATACCAAGCAACACAAAGCTCTAAACCAATTATGCTTATATCCATGCTCAACATAACACCCTTACCTCTAACAAAAACAAATGCACCCATCTCAGTATATTCCCATCTCTCAACATCTAATTTCCCAACATGTTTAGTCATAGCCATTTATTGCCTCCCCCATCATAAACCACCTCCGCAGAAACCTACCTATCCTCGGTATTATCAATCTCATCCCTAACCTAACCCTCACACAACTTATGATTCACAACCTCACCAATATACCTCTCACACATATCATGACCATATGTAGGATTTTTGAATAGGTTAGTGAATCTTGAAGCCACCACCATGGGTCCCAAAGGCTCATTTACCTACAAACAAATTTTTAATGAGTCTATCCATCCATCTATTCCTGTTAAGCCTTATCCACCACACTGGGAACTCCCTAAATTCTCAAAGTTTAATAGTAAGGAGGATCCCAACAACACCTTTGTGCCTTTAGGCACACTTTTTACCTTATTGCGCATGATCAAGACCTTATGCTTTGTACATTTCCTATGTCATTGGTTGACCCTACCCTGGACTGGTACAATGGCATCCCACAACACTCCCTCTTCTCATTTACCCAACTCACACAATTATTCCTAGAACATTTCTCCATAAACATTACACGTAAGATCACCATCACTGACCTATACACCATTAAACAATACAATAATGAATATATTGTAGACTTCATTGTTAGATGTATGGTCTCATCAATGAACTATCTTTTTCCCTCCCTCAAACTGATCTCATTGAGCTCTTCTCCCGATCTTGTGCAAAGCACATCTCAACGAACCTCTAGATCTAATGATTACAAACCTTTTAGGAGGCATTCACCATGGCTTGTAAACTAGAACTTCGTGCCCTTGAGAAAGGCCACGTTAAAATCAGATCTAATAAACCAAAACCCAAATTTACCAAGACATCCAATCATATTGAAAAATCAAAAATTCCATTAACACTGTCATCGTCATATCTTCCACCACATCTACCTCCCATACTAAGCCTCCACAAAGGGCTCCTCATCCTACTCCTAACTATACCCCTATCAGTGAGTCATATATTTCGGTCTTTGACAAGCTCATGGCAGCTTTGGCTCATCGAGCTTCCTCCTATAATCCATGTCAACAAAACATGACCTAAAATAATGTGGTTTTGTGAGGACCACTATTGAAAATATCATCAGTCTATGGCCACTACATCAAAAGATGTCATACATTTAAAGACCTTTTCCAACGCCTCATCAACAGAGTGAAGATCCATGTAAGATCACAATCACTAACCTATACGCCATTAAACAAAACAACAAAAATATATTACAAATTCATCATTAGATGGTGTGGTATCATCAATCAACTATGTTTTTCTCTCCCTTAGACTCGAACTCATAAATATCTTCCCCGATATTGTGAAAATCACATCTCATCGAACCTCCATATCCAATCCTTTCAAACCTTTGAGGAGAAATTTACTATGACTCATAAACTAGAACTTCGTGTCATTGAGTAAGGCCGCGTTAAACTTAGATCATACAAACCAAAACTTGAATTTATCAAGACATCCAATCACAATGAAAAATCCAAAATTGCTACTAAATCCATCATCATCATATCTTTGACCACATCTACCTCCCATACCGAGCCCCTACAAAGGGCTTCTCATCCTACTCCTAAATATACCCCTCTTGAGGAGTCATATAGTTCAATATTTAACAAGCTCATGACACTTCAACTCATCGAGATTCTTCCTATCCACCGTGTTGACTATACACATCCTAAGCCCGCTTGGTACCGTGAGGACCACTATTATAAATATATCTAGGTCCATGGCCATGACATTAAAATTTTTCATATATTTAAAGAGCTTCTTCAATGCCTCATCAACCAAGTGGAGATACACCTAGATAATCTAATTGCCCCTCCCAATTAACCTTTGGATGTATTCAACAAACCTTTTCCTAACCACTCCCCAAAACAATAAATGAACCATCCACATCCCAAGCACCCAATGCCCACACCATCAACACCTTGAACCTAGAATCAAAATCTGTTCATATTATCCCTCCATCCACCTTACCCACCTCCATTCCCGTGACATATATAATCACGACGAAGCCCACATCTCGTGCCTTCTACTATTGAACCCACATCCACTCCATCCACATTTCTCACATCCAAATGTTTTGAATCTACCTCTGAACCTGCAAAACTACATCTTCTATACCCACGTCGATATACCTCCCCCTATATCAACAACTACATATACATATAAATCTATAATCTTATATATACCCTCATCGTCATTTGGATCCACTTTTACACCTACACTCGCCTCATCTACACCACCACTCCTTCAAACAACACTTAATACAACAAAGAAAGGATCTCTCACCTCATCATCATCGCCTATGAATACTACTACTTCTATACCTACCTCTTCAAAATCATCTATTACCCGCTCCGATATCATCAAACACATAATCTAACAACCCCTCCCATCATCTATTTCCTCATCTTCAAAGCATATTCCCACACCACCTAGTCTTGTATCTAACAATACCTCGGTTGAAATAATCATCATCCATGCCAAGGGAAATACCTCACATAAAAATCTAAAAACCTTAGAATTCTCGGTGGAAGTCACTTACCCATTGTTTCGCATGCAGAATGTTTCCTAGGTTCTTAGAATAGAGTTGTTTCTATCCTTTCATTCTTTTGAGAAACAAATAAGGGTTAGGGCTAAGAGGAATACCTATTGAGTGTTGGGAGGGTGTGTGCGTACCGTAGAGAGAGATCAGATCGATTGCGAAGAACTCATTTTTGTCTAGGAAGGACTACCTGTGAATAAGAATGCAAGACCACCAGATTATAGTTAGACAATAAATGAGGGAACTGCCTTGGGCCCAGGAAATATTAGACTTCCTTTCGAAGGTGGTCAGTTCCCCTTTTAATACGAATTAACACAAATGCTAACAAAGAAGTTATTGTGAAATCATAATTTAGTTACCTCGTTAAAAGGAAATTGAGGAAAGGCTAGTTTTGGTTTGAGTCACAGTGACCGATGCCGGTCAATGTATAACCAGTACCGGTTGTTGATAACCGATATCGGTAGGGGCAGTGATTTAGGGGCTTTCAATGAAGGTTGGGCTGTAAGGCGGTTATGGTGTTTATAAGGTTGGTAAATGATTAGGGGTAGGCAATAGGGTGATGGAGAAGACTCAGAGAGTGTGGGAGCTGTTCTTGGGGCAATGTAAGGGTAGGGGAATGAAAGTTAGATGTAGGGTGCTATCGGGTAGTAGATCTAGGAGTGAGCTTATAATTACTATGAATTAGAAGTTCAAGAAAATGGTATTTAAACGTACAAGACACCACTTACTAGTTCCTGATGAAGATATAGGTTCAAGGACTGTGATGACGAAGGAAAGGCTCAGGTGGGATGATCCGACAATCAAAAGTGAGCTATCTTCTCTCCCAATGCTTGGACGAGTGTCATTCTGCTCTAGTTACTTAGTTGCAGTCTTGGGCTCGATGTCCTTCTTTGTAAACTCTTCTCTTTCCTTCACTGTCTTTGCTCGCCAAGTGAATTACGGATCTTTCAAATGAATTTGGGATCTTTTTTTTTGTTGGGGACCTCATTTATAGGGAACCGATGGCGGTTATGTAACTGATGGCGGTCGAGTAGGAACTGATGTCGGTTAAGTCAAAGTGGGCTATTTTTAGTAAAATAGCCAACTTTCCCTCCTTTTCTTCCAAGGGATTAGTTGTGGGCTTGGTCAAGTCATTATTAGGTTGGTTTTGGTGCGGGTGAGGAGTAATTAGTCATGGGTATGGATGTAGACCAAGTTATAGGTCTTAATTAGGTTAGTTTAGGGTTAGGGCTAGGTCATGATGAGGTGGCAAAATGAGGTGGCAGGTTTGGAGATGTGGATTTATTAATTATAAGGTAATTAATAAATAATTGTGTAAGGTTTAGGTGGTGAGGTTAGGTTGTGAAATGAGATGCGGGGCATAGGGTGTCGTAAGACACAAATTTGGTGTCTACATTAGCCCCTTGTTGTCGTGTAGCTTGTCTTATAAAGCTGCACTGACAATAATAAGAAGTGGTTACTCCCGTTAAGGGTATAGGTAATTCCCCTCAAATCTATCATAGATTGAGGTGACGTGAAATCAGGGATAGGGTTGATAAAGGGTGAATGATGATGAGAGGATGGTAAGATGGGTGGGGTAAGTTCAAGAAGCGACGCACATTGAAATGTAGTAGTGTGACCAGGGTACATGATTTGAAGAGCAAACAAGCAATACATAGGCAAAGGTTGATAGTTTATCCAAACAAGGTTGATATAATCCCGGTATCCAAGGCATAGGAAGTAACTCTAGGGGATATAATGAGTAAGGTACAAGAACGCGTTTAGGTATTTTCAGCAGTACTCAAATGGTTGGTTTGGTTGAGATAAATGTTATGGTATTGGTCTAGGCAAAGTTAGTCGATCCGATTAAGTCAAGTATCCTAATCACGCTAACACACAAACAGTGAGCTCGATTGAACAAAAGGCTACATGATTGGTGGATAAAATTGTAATTTACGGGTCTTGATCGAGGTACTTAATTAGTGCAGCCTTGGGTTGGGCCAATTGATTGGTGAGGACCTTGGGTCGGGCTTGATTGGTTGGGTGCAACCTTGGGTTGGGCCGATTGATTAGTTGTGGCCGTGGGTCACCTGATTGGTTGGTTGCGGGCTTGGCTCGGGCCTAGTTGGTTGGTTGTGGCCTTGGGTCGAGCCTGATTGGTTGGTTGCGGCCGTGGGTCGGGCCGGATTGGTTGGTTGTGGGCTTGGGTTGGGCCTGATTGGTTGGTTGCAGGCTTGGGTCGGGCCTGGTTGGTTGGTTGCGGCCTTGGGTCGAGCCAAATGGTTGGTTGCGGCCTTGGGTCGGGCCAAATGGTTGGTTGTGGCCTTGGGTCGGGCCGATTGAAGTCCAAATAAGGCTAGTCAGCAAAGCCGGGGTAGGTGATGTGGGAAAAAGTGGAGATTGCTGGATAAAGGTGGGAGTTAGGTGAAGGAAGTAGGTAACCGATATCGGTTATGTGCGACCGATATCGGTTACAAGACCGATACCGGTATTCTAGGGCGTGAAATAACCGGTATCGGTATAGGTCAAAACAAAACTATAAAAATAAAAATACGGCATGTCATTGTCACTTTGTGAATTTGAATGCCTAATTTTGTCTTATCTGATGTGTGAAGTGATTTTGTTGAGTTTGTGGGCTGAGTTGGCGCTAGTTGAGTGGAGGATTGAGTGATTGGTATACCCTCAACGATCGGGAGGCGAGGTTAATTGGTTGAGGACCCAATGAGGAGATTTGGAGCCATGGCACACCGGAGGAGCAGGACGTGCTTGGAGGAGCTGGACCACCGCCACCAATCCCACCATGATGACGTGTAGTCGCACTTGGTGAGCTCGAACCCCTACTTATGTGAAGTTAATGAAGTTAACTAGAATGTGGGTTTTGGGGTAGGAATCCAAAATTTAATAAAATAATGAATAAATGAAGGTAATTTGTAAAATGGAGTGGGTAGGTATGCTAGTTAGGCCAAAACGACAGGGTGGGTAAGTTTTTAGGTCTTTCTTGTGGGTAAATGGGTAGAAATAGGTAAAAGGAGGTTTTGCGGGCCGTTTGGGTTCGGCCCCGGAATCGGACAGTGACCGATGTCGGTCACTAGGCAAATGACATCGGTGATGAATGCAGTTTGTACAAATATCTGTTTTTATAGACCGCGTCGATACATATAATGCGATTGGGGGACCGATGGTGGTCGAGGTGACCGTACTGGTCCTCATGGGTAGGAGTTAGGTTTTTGTTTGTTATTAGAGTTGTGTTTTTTTTTTTTTTTTTGGGGGGTGAAGGGGAGGAGGTAGAGGTGATAGGAAAGGTGATTGGGGTGGGGGAATGAGGTTGTTGTGGGCTGGTTTGGGTAGGATAGATTATGTGTTGTGTATGAAGTAGGAGGTGTTAAATTGGCGGGGTATAGTTAGATGGCTAGAGTAGATCGGGGTGGTTGGTAGGGTGTGAGATAAGTAAAGGGGATATCGTAGATGTATAGAGTAAGATAGGTGGGTGTAGATGTGTGTTATAGAGTCGGGTTGTGGTTGGGTGGGTAAGTGGGTATAGAGGGTTAAGGTAGTTGTTTTTGTAAAGGGTAGGCTTGATGAAGTGGGTTGTTTTTACAGGCACGCTAGCAGCTCATGATGCGGATCGGATGCCCCCTCTATTGAGGCAGATGCGGCCACATGTGACTGCAGCGCAGTGGGCCGTCATGCGAGAGGTTGGACTCGGCGGAGTCCAGAGGTATAGGGCTGTGGATAGGGACCACAACCTGATGGTTTCCCTCATCGAGAGATGGGATCTCGACAACCAATGTCTTCCATCTCCCTAGTGGAGAGATGACTATCACATTAGAGGATGTGTATTGCATCCTGAGACCGCCAATCAGTAGGGGAGGCGGTGTTCCGTGGATGCGAGAGACAACGATGGACAACATTCTGCATGTATTCGGGGATGCAGCCCTATTGCTTACCTATCACAGCATGAGCATTGCCTACGGTGACATGTATCGCACGCATAGACAGGAGACACGGCTTGCTATGTTGATGATGATTGGTATCACCTGCTTCGCCCTCCCAGACTCAGAGGGAGGCCGCTTCCCACGGGCTTTGATGGGAGTTTTGCATGAGATGGTGGAGGAGCATACCTGCTATGCCTGGGCACCAGAAGAGAGCTCTGGGGTTATCACCATATGAGGTGATTTGGTATCTGTTCGACATTTTTGTTACACTGTTGGGATTACAAGCATATCATCTGTATATGACCAGTAGGGTTGCCCCAGCAGCCAGGGCCACAGATAGTGTACAGGTATGGATTTTAGAGGTGGTTGGGGGTCGTGGGCCAGCCACGAGTGGTGATTGTTGGGTGAGATGTGGCATACTACCGGCACATGTTAGAGGGCCTGATGGCACTCGATATTATTTAGAGGCCCTACAGAGGCCATCAACCCCGAGGAGGAGCCCGAGCACAGCTACGTTGGATCCAGTATAGCTTCTGGATAGCTGGACGGAGGCCCGGGGAGTATGAGCGGATACCCCTAGAGAGGGTACGATGTCAGTTGGGCTTACGACAGGATGAGCCACCTCCCTTCCCACAGTACCGGAGGGATGATGTAGAGGCACCACTACCTACTCCGCAGCCATTGGACCCAGTCTGGGTTGTAGAGAGACCGGCGGATGATACAGTGGATGATGCGGAGTGACAGGTGCATTTTTGGTGTGGTGGGCGGAGTCGAGAGCAACAGAGAGAGCCTGACCCACACATGCCCAGATTGGCGGCTGTTATAGCGAAGAGGATCGTCTCTTGGGCGGTGGGTAGCTATTACAGGGGCAGCTTGCTGCTACACAGTACGCAGATTGGGTTCACACAGGGGTAGTTAGCCTAGGCATAGTACCAAGCTCAGCACAGGCACCAACTCAACCACAACACCCAGCACAGCACGAACACAAAGCGTAGGTACAGCACCGCCATAGGCATAGGTGTGCCTACAGGGCCAAGGCCACTTCTATTAGGATTCGGGGACCAGCCCACCAGCCATGGTGGTGGCACGGGCCCGCTATATGGAGGTGAGAGCAGAGAGGCCCGTTATTATCGGGATGTGCTCCATGGTGCGGGCCGACTATCGCCATATACGGCCATGATGAGCCGAGACGCCCGAGTCGAGATCATAGGGGGCGTAGCCACGGTCGGTGGGTTGGTTACAAGGGGAGGCGAGAGCCAAAGACAGAGACCAACAGGGGGACAGCGAGGTGGTCGAGAGAGTTGAGACATCCTGGGAGTGGATATGGGTTTTTGTTATTGGATATAGACACTGGTCTGCGAACCGAGTATGTATATAGAGGCCTACGTGCCCACAGAGGATTCATTTATTCATTTTTGTTGTATATACCGGCCTGCGAGCCGAGTACATTTTGTATAGTTGATACCAGCCTGCGAGCCGAGTATATGTTGTATATGACAGACCGGCCTGCGAGCCAAGTCGAGATTTTGATAGAGATAGCGGCATGCGTGCCGGCTTTGTATTTTTATATCACAGAGGCCCCATGTAGGGCAGTTTGTATATTTTGACATTGAGTTGATGATGATATATATAGATGAGATTGATTCACATGGTGTGTAAAAAAATGTTTGATTTGATGCATATATTAGAATGTCTTATGTGTTTTGTCGATGGTATTGAAATTTAATGTATATAGATGATGTTTGATGAAATTTTGATGATATGTATATGTGTTGATGGTATTCTGATGATAAGTATTGATAACAATGTTGTTATGCAGGGAAAAGAGGTGGGCGCCACCAAAATTTGCAAAAACGAAGAAAAGGCCTAGGTTTAAGCAAAAGGAGACATGTGACCGATATTGGTTAGCTAACCGATGTCAATAGATATATGACCGATACTGCGGTTAGGTAGTTGATATCGGTTATGCAAAAATGAGTTTTTCTAAAAATAGAAAAGCTTGGGAGGTAACCTAAGTTCTTATTTTTAGAGTCATGCAACAAGTTAAATACGAGAATGCAACGTCAGCTGTTGACGACTTATACAGGTAATTACATGGTAGAATTGAGTGATAAGGAAGAAAGAGACAGGTAAAGTGATTGTGGGCAGAGATTAGGAAGGCAGAAAGGCAAGTTATATTGAAGAGGGTGGTGAACATGGCTGAACAAGGAGAAGCATCCAGCGGCAGAGAGGAGAAAGAAGACAGGTTCCACCTCAAACTGCTGGATCCCCTGAGGTATAATTTGTTGGTTAGAATTAGATTTTGCATGGTTAAAAATAGAATGTGGTAAGGTAAATGGGTAGAAAGGTGATTAGGCAAGAGTTTGGGATGGGGTGAGTGTTAAGGGGTAGGTAAGCGAGAGGGGTAAACGAGCAAATACTTATCGTAGGTGGTGTTTTTAGAAGCGAGGCTATGTAGAATTGACAGTGATCGATATCATTTAGAGATACCCGGTATCGGTTACGTAATCGGTGTTGGTTATCTATAACTAATATCGGTTACTATAGGAAATTCCAGAATGTGAGAAAAAACACTTGGGGATTTGATTTATTGAATGGTTGTTTGTTGATTTGATGTATGCAGGTAGAGGCAGGGTTGAGGATGAATGATAGGGTGCCAGCTTTGTTGTCACGAGTCCGAGCGGATGTAACACCAGTTGAGTGGGCATTGATAAACCGTGTGGGGTTAAGTGGAATCCGCTATTATTCATGAATCGCATGCAATCATGCTATGTTGTAGGCATTGATTGAGAGATGGAATCCAGAAAAGAATACCTTCTATCTGCCAACAGGGGAGATGACAGTGACGTTGGAAGATGTGTTTCGAATTTTGAGGCTTCCAATTACAGGAAGACCAGTTTATCAGGTAGGGCCTAGTGCGGCGCGGGGAGCAATAACAACAGTATTTGGTCCAGCTGCATGAGATTTGACACAGCGAGGTTTGACATTCACTTATGGTATAATGTTTGCAGCACACCCTGAGGCAACAAGGTTGGCAGTGGTATTAATGATAGCGGTGGGGTATTATGCATTACCGAGGGTGGATGGGGGAAGATTTCTAAAATCATTGATGTGTATTATTTGGGAAATTCTAGAAAGGAGCGTGACTTTCACATGGGCACCCACATATCTAGCGGAGCTATACAGGGGTTTATGGGCCTAGCAGTGAAATCACAGGACTACACTAGATTGTGCATACTTATTACATTGTTGGGCCTATGAGCACATTGTTTGTGTGTGACCAATAGGCCGACCCATCCAGTCAGGAGAGACAGGAGTGCAGAGGTTGGGATTCAGGCGATGGGTCCAGACAGAGCAAGAGGTGAGATCCCAGGCCGTGACAGATGATGTCGAGTATTATAGGCAGGTGTGGGAGATGGTGATGATTGTGGATATCCGTTGGAGGCCTTACGGGAACTATATGGTGACAGAGAACATAGCTGAGGATTTGAGGGGTGTAGAGCGATTAAGGTGGATCGCGGGGCACAGGCCAGGTGAGTACGAGAGGATTCCTCTAGATCACGTGTGGCGATAATTTGGATTTGTTCAGGATATACCCATGGCTTATAGACCATATATGAGGATCGACGTTGAGGCATCATTCTCGCCTCCCCGGTCGACACCTCCAGAAGGACCAAAAGAGATAGCAGCCGATCGCAGGGTAATGGATGCAGGAGTGACAGAGGCTTATAGATTATGGTGGGTAGCAGAGCTATGAGGTTCACGTGAGAGGGCTGATCATCCTGACATAGCTATGATTACAGTGGAGAGAGATCGCCTGCAGGGTTTAGTTCACCAGCTTCAAACGTAGGTGAATGAGACAACAGGATTGTTAGCAGTTGCGGAGTCACGAGTGGAGAGACTAGAGGTGAGATTCCTCCACGCGAGAGGGCGTATTCATATGTTATAGGAGATATTGGTAGATCAGTGGGAGGAACCAATAGTAGTGGCACCTTTGAGGATGGAGAGGCTAGGCGAGCGGCGTCGACGATCACGATCATCACCTAGTTCGGGATGAGGCGCAAGGGTATAAGTGAATTTCATAGAGGTAGAAGAATAAATAAGGATGCCGACCTATGCGTCAATGATGGAGAATATGTATTTGTTTAACATCTAAAATAAAACTGAATATGTATGTTTATTTGAGTTATGATAATAATAAGAATGATTGTGTTTGGAATGTTTGTTTTGAAAAAGGATAAAGATGAATGTTATCAAATAGAAATACACAAAAATATTTATATTTACAACACATGATAGGTTATGGTAGGGGATGGTCGAGCTAACCTTGGGAGACCCCATGTCTCCTAAGTGCTGCCTACATAGCCCATTGCACAAAGCAAGTAGGGGCCTCGAGACGATGTAGTTCTCCCTTAGGACCAGGGAGAAGTGAATTCAAGCAATTTGGTTGTGGTTAGGCAATTTGTTGGTTGGTAAAAATATTGATATTGGTCGGGTAATGTTGTTGGTGTTGGTAAGGTATTGGCGGTATTCATGTAGGTAAAGGTGAAGCGAAGGTTAGCTTATCCAAGTATTAGGGAACCGTGTCCTGATTAAGGTCAACACATAATCTTAGATTCGGGTAAAAGAGGGAAAAGTGTCCCATAGTTGGAAAGAGCTAAACAAACCACGTATTAACGTAGGATGAGCTTGAATCCCTAGGTACCTTGCATATGCGAGAAGTCGATAGGTGAAAAGAGTTGTATAATCACAATATATCGGATATACGTCACGTCCCTTGAGTTTTTTTGCTTTGATGAATGGTGAGGTGAGGTGGCTGGTATAGCTGGGGTGCAGAGAACTTGTTATAAGGTGATTATGCTGACGAAAGAGGACCAAACCTGAATAGACAAGTCCATGACTCAAAAGTGCTTTGAAATACTGCTTTTATTTATTTTATTTTTTTGAATATAGACTGATCGATGCGGGAAGTCTATATGGGATATGCATGTTGTTATTCTTGAGCTCTTCACGAAGCTGATCAATGCGAGAAGCTTCTGATAGAGGCTGACTTTGTATAGTTGTCCTTCAAGGGAGAAGTCTATTTATAGTAGCAAATGTGACTTTTATGTATAGCTATCCTTCGGGGGAGCAGTCTATTTATAAGAGCAGATGTGGCTTTACACATAGCTGTCCTTCGAGGGAGCAGTCTATGTATAACTTTGAGGTCTAGATGTCTGTTTGGCATGAAGCACCTAGTTTTGTAGGAAGTTTGACTCAAGAATATCCCATAATCGTATAATTGAGAACGTGTTATTTTGATAATACTTTTAAGTCATGGACCAGAATAAAAAGGGGGAGGCATCTTTAAGAGGAGGTGATGACCAAACCACGTGAGCTTGATTCTATTTTGAGATGCATGAAACAAAGTGTATGAGGTGGTAAATGAGCTCAAGGGATGAGCGCAAGGTAGATAAAAAGTGATATAACACTAAATTCAACAGTAGAATGGTCGGAGATGCAAGGCATTAAGGGGTTTAGGCTCAGGCTTACCATTGAGCGAAGCTAAATGGTAAGTGCCTGATCCATAAGTGTGAGTGATAATGTAAGGCCCAATCCAATTTGGAGCAAATTTTCCATGTTTGCTCTTTTCTAGTTTGGTTACATGTTGATTCTCTTTGAGGACAAGATCACCAACCTTAAAGGTACACTCATGAAGTCACTTATTATAAGCACGCTTGATGTGCTTTTGATAGATTTGAAGGTGGTCAAGAGCTGTAAGACGACGCTCGTCAAGAAACTCCAATTGGGCTAACCGCTCTTGGTGGAAATCATCATTGGTGAGAATATCCTAGAGAGATATTCTTAGGGAGGGTATTTGTATCTCGAGAGGCAAGACAACCTTGGTACCATATACCAAAGAAAATGGGGTGGCATTAGTGGAAGTACGAATGCTGGTACGATAAGCCTAAAGGGCAAAGGGGATGTGATCAGGCCAATTGCTTCCAGAATCGTTAACGACTTTCATGAGAATTTTGGTTAGGGTTTTGTTAGAAGATTCGGCTTGACCATTTGCTTGTGGATAGTAAGGTGATGAGAAACTAAGTTTGATACCAAAGTTTTCACAAAGGTCTTGTAATAACTTATTTTTGAAAGATTTTCCATTATCTGATTATCAGGTGATGAGGAACACCAAAATGACAGATAATGTGATGGTTAATGAATTCTACGATTTTTTCTTTTTTGGTTAAAATGAGTGGAATGGCCTCTACCCATTTGGTGTAATATTCGGTTCTTTGTGATTATCCAATGGTGACGTTGCGAAGAGGGCGGGTGAATATCACCAATAAGGTCTAAATCCCATTGTGAGAAAGGCCAAAGATCTCATGCGACCTGTAGTGGATGGCTAGGGGTATGTTAAAGGTTGGCATGTTGTTGACACATAATACAACGCTTAACATATTTGTAGTAGTCGTTATTAAGAGTAGGCCAATAATAGCCTAGGTGAAGGATCCGTTTAGCCACGGCAAGGCCACTAAAATGTCCACCACAAATGCCGTCATGGACTTTTTAGATGGTATAGGTGACCTCCGTGTCGGTTACACATCGAAGGAGGATGCCATCAAAGCCACGTTTATAGAGGAGTCCCCCCATGACGACATAACGAGAAACACTTTTAAGAAAAGCATGTTTTCCGTTACTAGTAAGGTCAGGTGGGAGAACAAAGGTTGTAAGGTAGTCGTAAAATTGGTGATACCAGGTATCCTGCGAATTAGCAGATACATTATTTACCATACAAACATCCGAGACTGAGTAAGATGGGGCAAAGAGTTGTTGGACCAAGACAAATATGTCAGAGTCAATTGGTGAGGTAGGAATTTGCGAGGCCAAGCAAGCCATAGTATCTGAAAATTTATTAGTTGAGCGGGAATGGTTTGGATAGAATAATGAGTAAATAATGTCAAAAGCGACTCCACGTAATGTTTGTACTTTTGAAGTTCCGCATTTTTACATTGATAGATGCCCGTAACTTGATTGACTACCAGTTGAGAGTCACCGAAAATGTGAATAGATTTTACACCTAAGTGTAATGCAACCTGGAGACCCAAAATAAGAGCCTCGTATTCCGTTGTATTATTAGTGCAGGGAAAATCGAGATGAAATGAAAGAGGCATAGGTTCAATGTCTAGAGGAATGAGAACAACGTCGGCCCCTCTGCCGCACTAGCATTTAGATCCATCAAAGAAGAGGGTCATTGGATACGACTCCTCACTGAGTGAAAGAGTGGCGATGAGTTCGTCAGGAAAAGTAAAATTGGTAAATTGTTCCCCAGGTAAAGGGGCTTCCGCGAGTTGGTCGTGATAGTTTTTCCTTTGACTAATTTCTGGTGTACAAACTCAAGGTCGAGGTTGGCGAGGAGCATAATCCATCAGGTGATGCATTGGTTTATATGCGGTTTGGCATACATATAATGGATGGGGTCTGCGTTGGTGATGACAAAAGTTTTGTGATTCAGGAGGTAGTGTCGGAGTTTGGTGGCCACGAATGATAGGGCTAGGCACAACTTTTCTACATGTGTATACCTAGTCTCATAATCCACAAGAGTACGACTAATGTAATAAACGGCTTGTTCTTGATGCTCAGAGTCACGATGTGCAAGCATGGCTCCTACAACATGGTTAGTGGTGGAAAGGTAAAGGTAGAAAGGGTGATCGTCCCGAGGTGGGATAAGCATGGGTGGCTGTAATTAATAGGATTTAAGAGCCTTAAAGGCTTGGTGGCACTCTTCACTCCATTGAAAGACAATGTCCTTTTTAAGGAGATGATGAAAAGGTTGACATTGATCTGAGAGTTGTGAGATGAAACGCCAGATAGATTGGAGTTTGCCCTGCAAACTACGCAATTGTTTGAGGTTAGTGGGTGGGGGCATTTCTAGGATAGCTTTGACTTTAGCTGGATCGACCTCGATGCCATGCAAAGAGACAATAAAACCAAGGAGTTTTCCCAAAAGGACACCAAAGACACATTTCTTTGGTTAAAGATGAACACAAAGATTGTAACAGGTAATCGAAAATAATGGTTAAAACATCGAGATGTTCAACTGCGATGTTTATATTTGCCAAGAAGATCATCGACATAATCCTCAAGGATAGTGTGCATAATGTCATGAAAAATGTAAGTCATAGCCCGCTGATAAGTCACACCAGCATTCTTAAGGCCAAACAACATGAAACGATAGCAGAAGGTTCCCCAAGGAGTTATGAAGGCGGTTTTATGTTGATTGGCTGGGGCTACCAAAATTTGATTGTATCCCGAGAAGCCATCCATGAGAGAAAGCATCTCATGGCCCACAGTGAGATCAACAAGTTGATCAATAATTGGTAGGGGGAAGTCATCTTTTGGGCAAGCAAGGTTAAGGTCCCAGAAATCTATACATATCCGAAGTCCACCCATTGCTTTAGTGATAGGTACGATGTTAGAAATCCATTGAGGATAGTCAATAGGTAAGATGAATGAAACAGAAAGGAGTCGTTGAAGCTCTTCTTTGACCAAGAGGGCAATGCGTGGATGCATTTTTCTCAGTTTCTGTTTAACTGGTTTGGAGTCGGGTTTCAGAGTAATGTTATGGATAGCAATGTCAGGATCGATTCCTGGCATGTCAGCGTAGGACCAAGTGAAAGCTTGGTTGTGGGCATGGAGGAAGGTAGTGAAGGTAGTTTGTTCTGATGCGTTAAGAGATTGTCTCGATCTTCACAATGTGAGGATCATCATCTGTGTGGATGTTGATTTCTATAGTCAACTCATTCAACATGGTTTGAGTGTCGATGGTAAGGCGCGTTGAATATAAGAGTCATCTACACCAAGGTAAGTGAGGATGGAGTCGTCATCCTGGCACTCAACAACATTAATTGAAGTGAGTCTTCTTGATCATGTTTGATACGAAGGGGAAGAGAAGAAGGGTCTTCATTATCATGTTGATAAGTGAGAGGACCCAGAAGATAGCATTTACGAAAAAAAAGTTAGGAGGGATAGATTTCGGGACAATCGACTGTAGGTGACGATGGCAAAATGAGTGATGATGGTTCGGAAGGGGTGACTTCGTTGTCTTCCTGGATACAATGGCTATGCGGTGTCATTGGCGTAGGTGGTTCAAATAATCCAAGACCATGACGATCTTTGTGTTTACGTGTAGTTACAGGAATGATCGTATGTCGGCCTTGTTCATAAAGACCGAAACCAAAGCCCTTCCAAGCATAGCGCGTCAGGAAGGTGAGGGCGAAACGATGATTAGTTAGATAGTGAAAATCAGATTGGAAGGGAACCACACCAAGGAGAGGTTCAAGGGTGATAGAGGATGTATCGACACCCCCATATGTTAGGTTGGTGCGACAATTAGGTGGTCTCAGTAGGAGATTACTTCCCCATCGACGGTCGTAGGTAGGATGTGTATGTAATTGTCCATACTCCTGTGGGGTATGGAAAGTTCTAATGTTATATAGGCGATACTCCCCCAGTGTAAGGCATTGAAAAACATCTACCAAAGGATCTGAGGTTGGGATGTTGTTCACGGGGAAGGAAGTGGTATTTGCGGTGGTGGTTTCATTGGTTGAAGGTGTAGGTGCGGAAGGTGGATGGTTGAGGTGTGGTCGAAGTAGATGGTTGGGGTATGGTTGAAGTAGATGGTGGGGTTGGATGAATGGGTGTCTTGACTGGTACAAGCACATCATTAGGGCGATATAACATATTGCAGGTTTTGAAGGGGGGAGCGTCAGCTTTTACGGTGTAGGACTTCCCCTCATACTCAAATTTTATGCATCTATGTAAGGTGGAGGGAACGCATCCCATAGCCCGGATCTAAGGGCGGCCTAACAACATGTTGTATTGGAATTCTCCCTCAAGGACATAGAAGAGTTCAGGTAAAGTACGTGGCCCTACACGAATGTTAAGGATCACGGTGCCTAAGGTAGAAGTAATAACATCATTGAATGAACGCAACATGGTGGGGTTGGCACACATGCAGCTAGAAGGGATATTCATTTGTTGGAAGGATTTGGAAGAGATGATGTTTAAGCTAGCACCCCCGTCGATCATAACATGATGTACTCGGATGTCCCGGACGTAAGCCGAGATAAAAAGAGTGGGGTCAGGATCTTCTGCACCAAAGTTGACAATTTTGTCTTCGGAGAAACTGACAGCAGTGGCTTGTTGTACAGGGACGGAAGTGGTAGTTTGTTTGGTGAGAGAAGCAACGTGGTTGGGTGTTAAGATGGAGGCAACAGCAAGGTTTCATTAGGTAAGACCTCTATCCCTTGAAGGATTTCAACGAGAGCTTGTCGATGAGATTCAGAGGTTTGAATGAGATCATACAGTGTCATTTTTACAGGTGATTGGTGAAGCTATTTGATCATGGTATGGTGGGCAACTCCATCAGAGACGGGGTAGGCAGGTCCATGAATAACCACTTTAGGTGGTGGTGTGATTGGGATGGTGGACGGAGGAAGAGAGGCCCCAGGTGTGCTTTCTTTAGCTTTCCCATTGTTTTTATGCCCTCGAGTAGCAATACTAATCATGTTGATCTCGTGAACACGAGAGGAGAAAGATGGTAGGGATAAGTCATTTTCTTCGAGAGGTGGGGTTGCAATAATGATAGATTTTGGTGAGGCGGGGATAGGTGGTATAGGAGAGGGGATTGAAGCTAAAGGTTTTTCCCTTCGTAAGTTTTCGTTCTTAACCTTTCTATCCGAGAGAGGTGACTGAAGAAGGATGGCTTTCAAAGCTTTACATCCCTCTACATCATGTCTGTTGTGTGGTGGTAGCGCGCATTCTAGACTCATCATAATCTATAGGTCGAGGTTTAGATGGATCATAGGGTCTAAGTGGGGGTAGGGAAATGGTCGCATTCTCTACCAACATATTAAGGATCTTGGCGTAAGATCCTTTGAGCGGGTCAAAGTTAGAGGAAGATGAGGCTATTGATCGGGTGGGTTTTGGTAATGGTTGGGTATGGTTGGTTCATACAGGTGGTGGTTTAGACAAGGGGTTTTGATAATTGGATTTAACTAAACGTGGCTTCTTCGACACAGAAGTCATGTTTAGCTGGTTAGATGATGAGGCCACAGATGGCATGGTGGCAGGAAACAACCACGGGGAAAGAGGAGTGACTGTAAACAAATCCTTTGATGATCGAGTTTGTTTAGGGTTGGTAGGTGGACCGGCTATTTGGGGTGACGGTGTTGATACACCCATGGATCTCTGTATGGGTGCGGAAGGTGCAGGTTGTTTTAAAGAAAACGTAGGAGGTATGATGTATTGAGGCAAGGTGGAGGGGTGAGGTCCCAATATAGAAGGTAGGTGTGACGGCGATGGTTTTAGTTGTGACAGAGGCATAGATTGGAGTTGAGGAGATTGGGTCTGTCTCCTAGGTGAATTGACGGCTTTATTTTTGGATAAATCTAACCATTTAGGTGGGTGTGTCAGGCTGGGTATTGGTGACGTCCCAAGCATAGGGGAAGGTTTGGTTAGGTTAATAGAGGTGGATGAGGTATTTGGTAGAGATGAGGAGGGTGAAGATGAGGACATAGGTATTTTGAGCTTTTGTAAACACCTCGGGTATATGGTAGAGGTGTCTGGATCGGTCATCTGCATTTGAGTAGAGCATGGTGTACTCAAATGCTCCCATAGGACTCGTCTATCTTCTGAGGGATGACAATCTTCACGTGTGAATAGGAACTTTGATATGGAAGAGAGGTGGGTTGTGATTCCGGTCCACTGTGGGTGTGATACAGGGGGTAAATAAGTCACTATATCAATGGGTGTTAAGAGGTCAACCGGTTACTGAAAAGATTTAGGTGATGAAGAACTAATAGGTAGGAGAGCATGTTTGAGGGGATCTGTCATGATTAAGGAGTTTGGTGGTGTCGGTTCGAGAGGTTTCTCTTCTAAGGATGACAGAAATAGTGGCGAGCCTTCTTCTTTTACAGCAAGAGTGATGGAAGGAGATGTTTGGGAAATAGATAAGTTAGATAACATCCGCTCACAATCTTGCAGGGATGTGGTGTAAGAAGACTCATTCGTGAGAAGAGAACTCTGGCGGTTAATTCCTTTATGGGTAAAGGAATGGCAAGATTATCGTTTTGTCCTGATGGTGGTGAAGGGTGTGCGGCTCCCTGTGTTAGTGACGAGGCTTGATTTAGAATTTCCTCGATAGAAGCTTTTGGTTGGGAGTCGAAAACTACATGGATTTCATGAACACTCTCCTCGGCTAAGATATCTTGGTTTATGTTACTGTTAGATGAGTGGTTTGGGAATGGTTTGTTGAAGATTTTCAAATTTCGGTTAGTAGGGGAATTAGGATTATCGAGGGTTATATCCCCTGCATCAACCATTTCCTGCACTATATTTTTCAACATCTTGCGCTTTAGTGGATCAGTGTCCCTTCACGCGGTGGAAGTTACGAAATCATTTTCTTTGTACAAGAAAGGTATAGCATGGGTGGAATCAAACCCGGAGTGAGGTTTAACAGGAGGCAAGGTGATAGCTCCTGCTTTGAGCAATTTTTCTAAGATCACACCATAAGTTTCTCCCAAGGGAGTGTAATTGATGGGCTTGGCTTTATACTTATAGGTGGTTTTTGGTGGGGTACTAGACGGTGCTTGGGATTTGACCATCACCGCGTGTACAGCTCCTTTTGATTTCGAAGTAGTCGATGCATGAGAATTGGTGGTGTTGGGTTTGTTGGTGGAGTCTTGGGTTTGGAAATTAGGGTTTTTGTTGCGCAACCGCAATTTCTCTTCCTCTAAGGCTCGAATCTCTAGTTTCTGAGCCATAGTAAAGGCCTCATCAAAGGTGCGGAAAGTTTGAATTTGGAGGGTGGGAGAAATGTGCTTAGCGCAGGATCGCATAAAGAGTTCGATGAGTTCAGCTTGAGGTAAGGCATAAGTGAGTTGGTTGATGAGGCCCTCCCATCGTCCAACAAAATCTGCGATAGATTCAGATTCAAATCTTAGTTGTCGGATGGCATAGAGGTCGGTGATGGATACTTTCTTGCAATATTAATGGAGAAATGATCCAAGAAATATTGGGCTAATTGGTTAAAAGAGAAGATTGAGTGGTGGGTTAAATCAACGTACCACTCCAAGCGGGTCCCGATAAGGACATGGGAAAGGTGCGAAGTAGTAAGGCATCGTCATGTGCAATCGAGATAGCGAGCATGTCTAAATGACCACAAGTATTGTTGAGGATCCTCCTTACTATTAAAACGAGTAAATTTTGGTAATTCCCATTGAGGAGGATATGAATGAAGGGGGACGAGAAGGATGAATAGGCTCTCGACAAACTTGCTCGTATGTCGGTGCTACGGCTTCCGAAATGCGAAGCCTCTAGATTTTGCATCTTGTCCATCATTTGTTTGATTAAATCAGTGGTTGGGTAAGATGATGGTGCGGTTGTTGTAAACGGAGGAGGATTGGGCCAAGAGCCACTACTAGACAATGGTGGGGCTAAATGTTGATAGGGTATTAATGACGAATATGTTGAGGTGACCAAATAGGGATGTCCTATATAAGATGTTGAAGCCCTTTGGATAAGTGCGTGGAAATGAGAAGGTGGGTGGAGCTTGAGAAGGAAAGCTCGTGTGGATAGGTGGCAAAGAGCAAGTTATGAAAGGGGCAGTCTGCGAGAGAGACGAGGTAGGAGCAGTCGGTGATAATGATATGTGGGGCCCCAGATTAACCAAAGGAAAGCCAATCTGTGCCGTATGAACCCCTGAAGCCACTGAGTTGGGAGACGGGGCTAAGGATGAAGAAGCGAGGAAGAGTTATCTCGGTGGGGAAGGAGCTAGGTGAGCAGCTATACTAATAGGCATACCAACAAAGAGTTGACCTTTGGGTGTATGGTCGGGGTATGAGACAAATAGTACATGTACGGCGTTAGGATTAGCATCCAAAAATTTTGCAAAGTCCTTATCTCCTACAGGGATCGTGGGAACATCATTGGTGTCCGTAGGATTCCCCATAGGATGTGAAGGGGGTGATTCAGGCAAAGGCATGGAACAGGCATGTGAAACCATGGCTGCGGCTTGTTTTCGAGTGATAACAACCATGGAAAAGAGTACATAGCAAGGATTCAATCTATCAGGAATAGAAACAACAACAAAATGTTGGAATTGGTAGGTTGCTGGTTTGTCGGGAACTGTGAAAGACGATGAATCGATATCGTCAGTCGGATAACCGATGTTGGTCGAGGCGTGGCCGCGTCGGTCAGTTAACCAATGTCGGTCACTGTGAAAGCAAAGAGAAGATGTAAGAAGCCACTGGTTTGGGATTAACAATGCTTAGTATACCCACCAAACTGTTTTGAAGTGATCACTGAAACAGTGTATGATAGAGAAACAGAACTAAAAACAAGCAAGATGCACAAGAAAATCAAGAGACTAACCCTAGGATTAGTTTTAATTATTGTGGGCTTATGCCTTAGACGCAAGATGATGTCAATCCTAAACAAAATACCTAAGGGAGATGTCAAGTTTGCTTTGGCTTATAAGGTTACCTCAATCGGCGAAGGAATACCGCGGAAAAGGGGGATGTTTGAGTGTTGTGTTGATTATAATGTGATTTGGTATGTGTTGTGCAGTGAAAGTAAGATTAATTTCTTGTCAATACTGTGGATATCACCCCCATGTGTATGACCTGTTACTTAATCTACGTTCACTAGAATTAAAAACAACAAGCAAGAATGTGATGCACGTGTTTTAAACCCAAATCGAAAATGATATTCGATGAAGCAAAGGAGATGACTTTCACTAAAGCAAAGATGAGGAAAAATTCTTTTACCAAAATAACAAAATATCTTGTGAATATTTAGAAGAAGAAAATAGCAAGTGTGCTCCCTATATGAAAGCAAGCAAATGAGAAAGAAACCCGAGAAGGGTCCCACCGGGCGTGCCAAAATGTTTCGCACAGAATGTTTCCGTTCTTAGAATAGAGTTGCTTCTATCCTTTCATTCTTTTGAGAAACAGATAAGGGTTAGGGCTAGGAGGAATACCTGTTGAGTGTTGGGAGGGTGTGCACGTACTGTAGAGAGAGATCGATCGATTACGAAAGAACTCCTTTTTGTCTAGGAAGGACTACTGTCAATAAGAATGCAAGACCACGGATTATAGTTAGACAATAAATGAGGGAACTTCCTTGGGCCCAGGAAATATTAGACTTCCTTTCGAAGGTGGTCAGTTCCCCTTTTAATACGAATTAACACAAATGCTAACAAAGAAGTTATTGCAAAATCACAATTTAGTTACCTTGTTAAAAGGAAATTGAGGAAAGGCTAGTTTTGGTTTGAGTCACAGTGACCGATGCCGGTGAATGTATAACCGGTACCGGTTGTTGATAACCGATATCGGTAGGGGCGATGATTTATGGGCTTTCAATGAAGGTTGGGTGTAAAAATGATTATGTTGTTTATAAGGTTGGTAAATGATTAGGGGTAGGCAATAGGGTGATGGAGAAGACTCGAGAGAGTGTGGGAGCTGTTCTTGGGGTAATGTAATTGTAGGGGAATGAAAGTTAGATGTAGGGTGCTATCGGGTAGTAGATCTCGGAGTGAGCTTATAATTACTATGAATCGAAGTTCAAGAAAATGGTATTTAAATGTACAAGACATCACTTACTAGTTCCTGATGAAGATACAGGTTCAAGGATTGTGATGACGAAGGCAAGGCTCAGTGGGATGGTCGACATTCAAAAGTGAGCTATCTTCTCTCCCAATGCTTGGACGAGTGTCACTGTGCTCTAGTTACTCAGTTGCAGTCTTGGGCTTGATGTCCTTCTCTGCAAACTCTTCTCTTTCCTTCACCTGTCTCTGCTCTGCCAAGTGAATTCCAGATCTTTCAAATGAATTCGGGATCCTTTGTTTTTGTTGGGGGACCTCATTTACAGGGAACCGATGGCGGTTATGTAACCGACGGCGGTCGAAGTAGGAACCGATGTCGGTTAAGTCAAAGTGGGCTATTTTTAGTAAAATAGCCAACTTTCCCTCCTTTTCTTCCGAGGGATTAGTTGTGGGCTTGGTCAAGTCATTATTAGGTTGGTTTTGGTGCGGGTGAGGAGTAATTAGTCATGGGTATGGATGTAGACCAAGTTATAGGTCTTAATTAGGTTAGTTTAGGGTTAGGGCTAGGTCATGATGAGGTGGCAAAATGAGGTGGTAGGTTTGGAGATGTGGATTTATTAATTATAAGGTAATTAATAAATAATTGTGTAAGGTTTAGGTGGTGAGGTTAGGTTGCGAAATGAGATGCGGGGCACAGGGTGTCGTAAGACACAAATTTGGTGTCTACACCCATACACATAAGAAATTAGAGCCCCCTACAACGCCTCATAAAATTAAGTGTCCCACCATCCAATTATCTATCCTAATGGCCCATACCTCTATCTTAGGATCACACCCACCATCTACCCAACTAAAATCCAAAACACTTATTTATCCTCATGCATCTACATCCAAATTATCCATATCTTCTTCCAAACACTGCATCTAAATCTAGGTCCCGCATGCCCTCTTCCAAACCCACAACTAAAACAACCATATTTCCTTCCCAATCTAGACCAAAAATATATAAAATTAAATATGAACCTAGGCCTCCCAAAAACCTCATAAAAACAACCTCCCTCTCTTACCCTCATCATCCTCACCCAAACTAAATCCTTCTAAGGATCATACCCCTTTACCATCTCTATCCATCATCAAATCTTATCTTGAAATCTTTCAGTGTCTTCTCTAGAATCTGCAATCACCCTACCTCCCATCAAGCCCTTCAATCGACATGGGACAAAACCCACATAGTTTTACCCTAACACAATATGCACCTACAATCATGCCCCTAGGCACAAAACCAAACATTTTAAATTCCTACACGTCTGTAGACACTTATTTTTGGAACCATTGTGCCTTCACATCATGTTCACCCCTCACCCTTTCCTAAAATGCTCAATTCCCTCCTATTTTCAAATTTCACACTTTCCCTTCTAAAATCATATTTCCCCCACATCATACTTATCTTAATATCCTCCACAATTCTTATTTTACCATATTTTAATCCTTATTATTTTCATAATCCTTAACCTATCCTAAACACATCTAATTATCCTAATCTTATCCTAATCACCCCTATTGGATTCCCATGCCCCTTAATTATTACCCCTCATTAAACCCCTTCCTAAGATTCCCTCTACCCATTCAATCCATCCTTATCATCCCTTAACCCATCAATGTCCTTGACATGCATGCATGGGGATAAAAAAATTTCCCGCTAGCCATTTATCATCCTATTCTCGCCTATCTGTTATGATCCTAATGTCTCTTGGAATACTATCCTTAATAGTCACCGATGACTGACCTAGGTGGTCGTCGACCCTGCCTTGTCCTATCTAATCATACTCACCCCTCCTCTCAAAGAGTTGGAAAATTTTGAATCTCTTGTGTTCTCTATAATTGTTACCTCCTGCATCATCTATGGAGCTTTGTTTATCATTGGAATCATCTTATTATCCTTTTCCATGACATTGTTGAAGCTTGGAACATATTGAAGGTTACTTGGAGATATTGTTTGTGCATGCTCCTCTTTGTTTTGTACATCTACTTGGAGCTCTACCTAGCCTTTCGACCTTCCATCATCGACCTCAAATCCTTTTATCCATTTTGTTCTTTAGTCAAGATCTCACATCTCTTCTGGTCATCCTCGATTGGGTCTTGTTTCCATAGAACCATATCCTACCCCATTGAATCTACCATATCCCATATCCTATCTACCTTACTTTGCATGTAATCCACCATATTTTCATCCCCTCTATCATATCAACATTATGTTCACTTTATTAGCATTTTGTCATCCATTTTAGTGCCCCAGAACCAATATTTGTCCCTGTTTACGCATGGTTTGTCAACCTTGCACATGTCTCCATGATTGTGCTTATTTGCCTCAAGTCACCGTTGATCCACTCCTTACCCATTCGATGTACTACTTCCCAAATACATTTACCTCATATGTGTTTCGATATCGGTATTTACTGATTTTGTATCAACATCTCGATTCTATTTCTACACACTTTGTGATTAGCTTTTCTCCAGTCACTTTCAACCTTACCATATTCTCACGGGTCACCACCAACCCGTTCTAGTTTTGGTTTATTCTTGATTTATTTTATCATTTATAATTCCAATATATTTTGGTTAGTTAGATCTTAGCTTATCGGTCTCTATTTCTATAATCATTTCCATTTTCATTCGGTATTGATTATTCATATCTTTGTTATCACGTGGGTTGACATCCTTTTTGGAAGCTCTCACTTCTTGAAACTAACTTTATCGAGAAACCCACCATATCTATCACTAATCCTTTTCCATGTTTTGGTCTTCATTGTGTTACAGTTATTAAATTGTAGAGAGGAGGATCTATTCTTGTGTGCTCGTACTATCTTTATCATCATCCATATCAAGAGGTCCCTAAACCCTCCCATATTATGAGGTTTCCTTGATTTTTCATTTAGTTTTACCTAATCTAAAATAGGAAGCATGAAATATTGACAAATAATACCCTCATCGATAAATTCATCAAAGAAGATGATCTTATCCTCAAAGAAGATCACCCCTTTCCTTCTACTAGCTAGTCCAAATACACACCCCATCTCCCAAAAAAATCTCCAACATCCAAGGCCTCCTCTTTAGCCTTCATCACCATCTCTCCTCCTAACTTCACCTCTTCTAAAGATGGTCCTCCTCTCTATATCAAATCCATCTGCATTACCACCCGTGCTCATCCCCATGAGCCACAACCATCTGCACAATCCAAATCTAAGGTCATTATTGTTGCTCCATTCGACGAGCCCACTCCGGTTCCTTCATTATCGAAGGCTAAGGTGTTTATCCTAGCCACACCACTAACCCATAAATCAACCGCCACCGAATAGAGAATCGTAAAAATACACCACTAATCTCACATTAAGATGTCTCTTTATGATCTTAGCCAAAGTTCGCCCCATCATCGAAAATCCCTCATAGAGGCCCTATAATGCATCCCTATTTCATCCAAAGAATCCCATCCCTTTACAGCCCTTGTTGGGGATCTTACCACCTCTACCACCATTTCCTTTTTTGATTTGAAAATTCTATACATCTTACTCGAAGACCATGACCTTCCCCTCTTCATCAATGTATGCATAAACAATACATTCATTCACTACTCTATGATAGATAACATCATCAGCCTTAACATCATCTCATCCCATACCTTCGATCAACTTAAACTTCCCAAATCTATCGTCTCCCAATCACCTATGGTCCTACCTTATTTTAATGATGTTGTGACCCCTGATTTAGGCATGACGATCCTTCCCATCCACGTTGGTGACAAAATCCTCCATGAAATTTTATACATTGTCAAAGGAGATTTTTGATATAATGTATTTATAGGGCGGACATGAATTCATGTCATGAGCTACGCCCTACCACCCTCAATCATTACATCAGATATGAGCACAAAGGTAAGATCCACATCGTTCCCACCGACACTCCTCCCTTGAAAGTATGTCATATGACCTCTCGACACAATGATCTGCTCATCCAAAAGATGACTCTTCTTTTGAAGCATCCACTAGTTCCTTTGTACCTACATCTAAACTTCCTAAGGAGGAATCTCTTGAAAATGTGATGAAAAATCTATCTCTTAGGGAGTATCAACTTCTCACACTTGATTCTATTCCATCTATTAATCGGCTTGGTAGACCCAATTAAGCACCCATGTATCAATCAAATGTCGGGATATCATTTCCTTTGGTCTACCTCATCTTAAAACTAACCTCATCTATGGTGGCCTTGATCACCCTTCATCCCATGGTGACAACCAACCTCATACCAAACCTTACACCAATGGATTTGATTTTATTTATAACAAATCCTTTTCCTATACATACCTCTACTACTTGCATGTGGAAGATATTTGGTTTAGGACGCTATGAAAAAGCTATACACAATCTAGTCATTAACTCGTGAAAAATTTGGGCTTGGTTTCAAAGAGGAACAACCCACTGACTCCACCACGAAAATTTCTCCTACATCTCCCATGCATGTTGATTCATCACCCAATCCTCCATCCAATGACGCTATGGGCATGGATGATACTATGTCCCTTCCTCCTAAAAAATTTTTAGTCTCTACCATCACCACAGGACTAGTCACTTACTAGACTTGGGGTGAAACTAGGTCCCTTCCACTCATCTTTCCTAACATGGTAAAGGAGGATTCCCCTACCATCGAAATTATCTAATGCATTGATGATGAATCCATCCTATCTTATATGGGGTAGATGATTCTTATCTTCATAATACCTTACCTTATTACACATTTATTCTTCTAAATGAATCCACCATCGATATCAATGTTAGGACTCCCCGAACCTCATATCCTTAAATTTAAGCAACTCTCTTGACCCATACAAACTTGAGGACTTCACCGCCTTTCTTTCCAAACACAGTCAATCCTTCACATGGTCCTACTATGACATTCCAAGCCTCAACCTATCTAACATCATCCATAACATTGTCACCATTCCCGATGCCAAGACGGTTAAGTAGAAGCTTCACTGCATGCATCCTCACTTTGCTCTCCTTGTCAAAAGAGGAGTCATAAAATATTCTCTCTGTTAACTTCATCCAGCCTATCGATTATCCAAAATGGGTTTCAAACATCGCTCATGTTTCCAAATCCTCCGAAACTTCCACATTTGTACCAAATTTGAGGATTTCAATCTTGCTTTCCCTAAGGATGAATTTCCCCTTCCCAACATCGATCAACTCATCGACCTCATGAAATGCCATGAGATGATTTATCTTATGGATGGTTTTTCTGGTTATAGTCGATTCTCATTGCATGAGAAGACCAACATAATACTTCTTTCATCACCCCTTGGTGAAACCTTCTATTATCGTGTCATGCCATTTGGTTTGAAAAATGTGGCGTTCATTTATCAACAAGCTATGGCCTACATCTTCGGTGACATTATCCATAAAACCATAGAGGATTATGTTGATGACCTCTTGGGAAAATCTAAATGATGACATGACCACCTCATCATCCTTGAAATCCTCTTCCCGCATCTTATCAAGTTCTTCATCTGTCTCAATCCCACCAAGTGTGTGTTTAGATTTTTGACAGGTAAACTCCTTAGCTTCATCATCTCTATAAGGGCATTGAAGTTGACCCTAATAAAATCAAATCCATTCTCAAGACGCCTCCTCCTTCCAACCCTAAATAGCTTCACATTCTTCAAGAAAAAAATTCAATCTATCTGTCATTTCATCTCGCAGCTTTTTGGTTGTTGTAAACCTTTTCACCATCTCTTTCGCAAAGAAATCCAATTCAACTGGGATTTCAATTTTCAGAAGGCCTTTGATCATCTTAAGCAGTACCTTTTATCCCCACCTGTGCTCACACATCCACATGAAAGGGAGCCTTTATATCTCTACATATTTTCCTCAAATCATGCTCTAGGTGCCATGATGACACATTTTAATTACCGGGGTAGGGAGCGGGTTGTCTACTACATTAGTCAAACCCTTCTTTATTATGAAACCCACTACAAAAAGCTAAAAAGATGTGTTGCACTCTCTTCTTTTCCATATCAAAGCTTGACATCTATCTAATTAATCATAAAAATTTATCATTACTAGCTATAACTTCCTCAAAACCATGCACTCCAAACCCTACCATAATGACCACATCACTCGATGTCTCATGCTCAACCCCCTTTTATGTGATCATTTTCATCACTTTTATACCATTCTACTCACTCATTAACTTTCTAAATTTCCCCCAAAAGCATGAATATTCCAGGGAATATTCCCCTTTACAACATACATTTTAAACCATGTTGTTCTTTTGAAAATGCTTTGCCTTTTACTGCCAGGTGTAAGAAATACGAGTCTTTTTCAATTTATTTTGTTTGTGCGTGACTAGGATACCGGGAAGCCACTTTTGGAAGATTATTTTAATTATTATTTTTCACATAGTGATTAGATAGTCAATTTTGATGAACTTTGAGCACTTCCAGGTGATTCTGATATGACAGATATCCTCATCTACTTCCCAAGAATATGTCTTAGGTGTTGCACACTTCATTTCACATCTTATTGGCCTAATCATCACACATGGTTCTTGTCAAATCATATTGATTCATTAGTTCTGCTCATTCCTAATTCCTTCCAACTCTTAAATTTTCTTTATATACTATTGATTTGACACCTTATCATCCTCCTTTTCAGTGGGTACCTCAGGTTGTGTCATCATGGACTTCTCTCCTGATGCTAGTTCCCTATTCTCTCCCAAAAATTGTACATCCATATCAGCAATAATTTCATCCCTAGCAGTTGCATCTTGTGCCATCTTTGTTGTCTTTTCAACTACATATTTCCTTGTTTGACATGGTTCATCATCCTTAATGGCCTTGAAATTATGGGAAGAATATTCTTCTACTAATATCTCTATATTTATACCATTTTCACTAAGAAACTCTAGTTTATTTGACTCTGAAACCATTTGACATGTAGAAGAAACTTTTGATGCTTGAATCCTGATTTCATTGGTTGACACATGAGTAATATTTTCCATTTATTCATTTATTTGAAGATTATTTACTTGTTTTGTTGTTTGTTAATCAATAGATATATAAAGTGTGGTGTCACCCAGATTTCACCTTGAAATCTGCGACCACCCTATCCGAAAAAAATTCGTACTTTTAAAATAATGGGTCATTTTGTGTTTTTATTGCCTGAAAGTTCTTGTATTGCGTCAAGATAATCCCAAAGAGCCATATTAGCCTTTTTGGCCAAATACCCAGATGCCCAAAGTTGTTATATTCTGTCGTCGGGATTTGTCTACGGGAAATTTGTATTTAATTATTTTGAGCCCCGTATGAGGCTATTTGTGCTCCATTTTAACTCTGTTATGATCGAATATGTCATTACTCTTATGTACCAAAAGGGTTTTAACTTGGAATAAGTTTTGGGCTTTATTTGTGACTTTTGGCAATTTTTCATGTTTTTGTGTTGTCCCGTTTCGTTTTCTGTGAAATTTCTCTAGAACAATTCCTTTGTCGGGTAAGCCCAATTTTTGTCCTGGAGCAACTTGGAAAACATATACGCACATTATGCCCGGAGGAAGTCGCCATCGGAGGTTTGGATCACTGGGAAAAAGTGAAGTCGTGCACGGAAAAGCCCCTGCGGGGATGGGCACATTTTTGGAAAACAAAGGATTTAAGCTGCAATGGGAAAAATAGAAGCCGCAGGCAGGGTGGGAATTTTATACCTGCCTAGCAGGGTACTTTTTCCCGTGTTATAAAATTCACTTAAGCTGCAGTGGGAAAGTTAGAGGCCGCAGGCAGGTGGGAATTTATTACCTGCCTTGCAGGGTGAAAATTCCCATGATAAAATAAAAGGAAAGTGACTTAAGTGAAATCATGGGATTTTAGTGCTTGCCTTGCAGGGTAAATAATCCCATTGTCAAAGTCAAATCACTTAAGTGGATCATGGGATTTTGGTGCCTGCCTTGCAGGGTAAAGAATCCCATTGGGAAAAATTCCTAAAAATAGAATTATATGTGCAAAAAAGTGCGCCCCCTTTGGTGAGATGTCACACCTTTAAGTGATTATTTTAATAAATTTGTACTTTCAAAAAGTGCACCCAAGCTTGGAGGAAGTCAACAAGTCAAAGAGGGAATAAAAGAAAGGAATTAAATGCATTAAATTTAATTTATTTAGTAGCTGCCCCCTTCCTCTCAAAAAGTGTGCCCCATTTGGGAGTTATTTAATGTTTTTAAAGGCATTAAAACATTAAATTAATTTCTATTTTCGAATGGCTATGGTAAAGCACACCTTGTGAAGCTTAAGTGAAGTGATGTGTGAAGGATTAAATTGGATTAATTTAATTTATTGGATGGTTGTCCTTAAACATGCTATTTTTAAAAGAGAAAAACATGATTTTTAATTAATTAATTGCCTTTAATTGTTAGGGCAATTATTAATTATAGAATTATGAAGGTTATATAAGCATGGGTAGCCATATGGGTGAATTATTCAAATCACGGGTAAAGAATTTCAGCTAAGTGGAAAAGTGCACCCCATTAGAAGAAGGATTGTGCTCGGACAAGGTGACAACAAGGCTAAAAGCTTCTAGATTTTGCGCATGCTTTGAAGGAGGTTGATCTTTGTCTGCATAATTGTTTACATAGGTGTTACACGTGCTCAGGTGTTGTTGAAAGGATTCACGCTCTCTTTATGTGCAAATTAAACACCAATTTTTGGGGCAGCGGACTTGAAAAGTGCAGATTTTTACAATTAAAATTCACTATTCATTCTCCGGTGGCCATTTTTGTATGAATAAATTGTAGGAATTCAATATAGGTGCTTTACAAAGGAAAAGGAGCTTTTATCAATGTCCAATACATTGCATATATCCTCCGAATCTGAAGAATTGTCCAGATCTACACCAATTTTGAAGAAATCCGGCCAAGTAAGAAGAAAAAGAATTATTCAGACAAAGATAGACAAAGCCATGGCGAAGGGATATGAAAAAGAAAGCACAATGGAGTCATGCATTTCTTCCAAACTTGCAGACATAGGAGACACAGATCTAGGCCCGGAACCTCTTCCCGATTTGATTGATAAATCCAGCGGGAAAGACTTCACTCATGTGTGCGGTTAAAAGTAGTGGAATTATCCGAGCTATAGCTTTTCCATGTATAGCCCAATTGCCAAATTTTGTGATGGAGTGTGCTAGATCTTATCATCCTTCATCCAGATCAGTGTGTGATGCTTCGGGAAAGATAATAATTCATTTGGGCGCGAGTTCATCAATTATTGTTTGAAGATTCCAGGTCACGAAAGGTGGTGACTTCTATTAGCATTCAGGATGTTGACATAGATGGGAGAAGCATAGAGCTGATTGCATGAGCATAATGAATAGCCGATACATGAAGAAGCCTAGATCTCCTTCAAAATTCCCGAGAACTCTTCCACGGTCCAATTTGGTGCAGGAGGTAGATGATGTCGTCAAATTACTATGCATGATGAATGGCAAAGCGAATGCTTACACTTTCCGTACATGGATGTATGCTTTCATCAAGACCATTTAAATCAACACGGTTGATTCTATAATTAATTGGTCATAAATTATTAGCAACAACATCGGTGAGCAACTCCGGAACGTGAAGCATACTTTCAGCTTCAAGATGACTTCCTACTTGGTGTATGTTGCAGCTTCACAAGGCGTCTTTTCCAAGCTAGATAGATGTGGTGTTCTTTCTAAGGACCCCATTTTCAAGTGCTACCCATAGCTTACTGCACCTGCGTGCGAGAAAGAATTCAAAGTGATCAATGATGACTTCTTCTACGATTTCATCTGCAGGCTAGACAAAGACTTGAAGGCCAACAAGGTAAGCAAGGAAGCGTGGGAAGCTGTGTCCAAGATTGGTAGTCTATTCATTCAATTTGTAGATTTCACATACCTCAGGGTTACGGGCTTTTCTGGAGAACCAATAAAGATGCCCAGGTATCCGAATGATAGATTGATCGCCATGGAGCTGAGCAGAAAACTTGTGGAGTTACACGACCTTCAGTCAAAGTGGCACAAATCTACGGGCTTCTTCCCAATCACTGTGGGATATTACAGTTGCATTAGCATTCATAGCGCTCGGGGTATGGAAGCACAAATGTTATCCGAGTATGAGAAAGAGTTCTTCCCTACATGGCTAAACTTTGATCCATTTGGAGTAGCCAGGAAGACAATCTCCCATGAGTACACACATGTGCCTTCATTAGAAGATTTCTGGATGAAGTGCAAAAGTGAGTATGAGGTTAGAAAGAGAGATTTCAGTAGGCTATCAGTAAAGCAAGTGTTTGAATTTGGACTAGCGCGATACTTGTGGATCTTAAAGATGATGGGAATGTGGTACTTGACACTTGCCATCAAATGGGAGGAGATAAAGCCATCTTTACTTGAGAATAATATAGGAGGTTGCAACACATTGAAGAAAGGTCGAGAGCTGTGTTGGTGAATACTTCAAACTAGTTGCTGATGAAGGGATATTGCCTTGATGAAGCATTGATGAATCAAGTCATGGGAAACTTCGGTGTAGGAGATTCCCTCAAGCGAAAGCACGGAGGAGAAAGCAGTAGGAAAGTCGAGAAGTTGAAAGTGCATAGAAGATCTCAATCTAAGGAGAGGATCACTTCTACGACCATGACTTTAACTCCGGTTTCTCTAGTACCCAGTACTTCACCAACTATTGCACCGTAACAGCAGGATGCTTCCATGCCTCCACTGAATCCAGTGACATTCATCTTCTCCCCTCAGCCACTTCATTCAGTGCCTATTCCAGAGGATACGTTGAAGCTGCAGATGGTGGAATTCGAAAGGGCTTTGTCCTTGGATGACTCAGAAGATGGCAGCCATAACACTGTGGCACTTTCTGATGGAGAGGATGCAGTGGAAGATGGTAGTACACTCAACGACTTCTCATTCTCTCGAGAAGTAACTTCTCGGAATGGTTGGCTTCATGATTGGTTCCGTGAGAATGGAGACGAACTTAGAGGAGCATGACTTGCAGCTACTCGAATCGGGCGAGAAGAGACGAGAAGGCCTAAAGTTGCCAAAGTAACTTCTAGGTTGATCATCGAGGATTCGGAGATAATTTTTCTTAGATATCAATTGCGGTAGAAGAAGAGATAGAGGAGCTCATGGTGGAAGATGTGACAGGTGACCAAAGTACCCCTCGGTCAAGACACCCCCGAAGGATTGAAGTAGGACACGCAGACATTGATGGATGCTTTATTCCTTAGGCTTGACAGTGAAAAGGCGGAGAAAGAAGAGCTACAGAAGCAAGTATCTCAATTATGTGAGATCATAGCCAAGGTTGCTAAACCTTCCATTCGACCATTTCGAGAGCGGTGAGTGATCATCTTATGTAGGAAATGGAGGATGCAAGCAATCAAGTAAAGGCTATTGAAAAATGGAAGGATTTGATTATTCGTCAAGCTTCTGTATAACTTGGGGAAGTGCCAGCCCGCCTAAAGGTTATGAACGATGCATCAAATCAACTAAAGCAACTAATGGCAAACATAGAAGGCATGAATACAGTTGTAGAGAGTAACCTGAGTATTTTGGCCGAGATCAACAAGCTATCGGGAGATGTATTGATTGTGGAACAGATTGTACTAGACAGATCAGTCGAGAAGGGGAAGCAGCTAGAGTTTGTAGTATCTTTCCGTTTGGAAATCTATAGAGTTTTGCTGAAGAGGATGCAGGCACTTGAGAGTAGGACATAAAATTTACCAGATAGTGTCATTTCTTTCACTGAGGAAAGAGTGGACGGAGGTGTTACTTCATACGTGTGGATCGTCTCAACTAAGGTGCCTAATTCCTTGGAAGGTTCTCTTCTAATGGTACAAAAGAGAATTGATAAAGCTACCAAGCCTTTCATGATGAATTCTATCGGTAGGCGGTGGCACCGCAAGTGGACATTACAAGGTTTGGGCCGAGCTTGGAAGATGTGGAAGTGTGCATCAAAGTGTTGAATGAAGGGTTGTTGCAATTCAGGATAGAGAAAGAAGCAGTGGCTAAAACAAATGAAAGGATGCTGAATTACATGTTTGACAAGTATATTCGATATCAGAACAAGAAGAAGACATAAATGTTACAACTGGCATGACTTCTTCTATTCTTTCTTCTTCTATTTTCTATGTTCCTGGATGAAATTGTAAAACTTTAAGTTATTGGTTTTGCAACCTTTACTTAAAGTCATGTGGAACCATTCTATTAGTTAAGTGATACATGTGTCACTTAAGGAGAAGATAGTTGAGGATGATTTCCAAATGTCATCTTTACTTGTTGTTTATGTTTCAGTTCAGTTTGAGTTTTCCATTTGTACTTTCCCTCCTACATTCTATAAGTAGGAGAAGAACCTTCGGGTTAATGATCGATTAGAATTTGTAAGTAGCAATCCTGTGTTCTAGACTTTGTGCTGAACCCTTGAGAGCAACTTGGAGCAAAGGAATACAAAGGAGTAGGTTTCTGGAGAACTTTGTGTCATGGTGTACTGTGTTTCTTTCTTTTAAATCTTAGATCTCTTAAGTAAACTTTGTGTTATTATAGATCTGGATCTAGAGCTGCCTTTGTTTTATAATTACGTGTGTTAATATCTATTAAGTTTCTTCTATGTGCATACAATTAGCTTTGCTATCTACTAATTGGGATGCACATCTTCCCCATTTCTTCTTTGTATTTCCTTTACTTCCTTCTTCTATAACTTTCCTTTCTTAAACAGTTGCTTACTTGCTTTGTAGAACTTCTTATTTATGGTTCACGAACTAAGTGGTTAAAGTAAAACCCCTAATAGATAATAACACATTTTTATTGACAAATCGACATGGGAGCATCACTTGGTTAAATGAGGGAGATTTATCTCATGACTTGCCTAGGTTTGATGTTATGCGAGAAAATCTAGCCAACAAAGTGCATCTAATGTGGAGAATTCATCGCCATGCTCGCATCTATTATATCTTCCGAGCCTTTGCTAAATTCTGTAATTGTTCAAAAAAGGTTATATTCACATCCTTAGTTGGCTTAGTTTTACGTGTTTTCATGCCTTAACCCAAGATTTTTCTATCTATTGTATTTAATGAGATATTTCTGGTCATTTGATCTTGAGTGCTTCCCATTATTACTCCTTTCGGAGGCAAAGGTGTGGATAAAGGTACTGATTGCTCCACTTGTGGCACCGATGTTCCATGTCACACCTAAGAAACATCAATTCTTTCATGTTCCAAGGGATCAATCACTACATTCCTATGTGTTGAAAAAACATATTGTTCTAAGGAGTAGGCACACGAAGATTTGTGCATGGGAACAAGGCACATTTGAAGGTGCAAAAGGATAGGAAAGGAAAAACATGCCAAGACAAGTTAATTCGGGACTTAGCCATTTTCATGGATACGGGCTATTTTTGGAAGGTAATGTGTAGAGCACACATTAGGATGGAGACTTGCGCGACACGCAAATGCTATTTTGGGAATGAGCATTTGATAAGTACCATGCAAGGAGTTTGAGATAATAATAGGATTACTACTTCTAGTTAATTGTAGGATGTCTATTATTAGTGCACTTGCATGTGTGTGTGTTATTGTAAAGGTGCATGGCTATTATAAACATGTGACCTATTTGGGGAAGTGCGTAGGCGGTAAGGGAAATTCCCAACCCCTATAAATAAGTAGTGAACTGTGTAGTTTACAGACACACAATTATTGTAGAGTTATGTTGTTGGATCTGATGCGCGCATAGCTTATGGTAATATTTCTTAATGTAAAAAGCTTCTATGTTTTAATAATGTAATAGAGTATATTAGATGGATAATGGTGTTAAACATGACTATACCTAGTTTTTGCATGATTAATCTTATTATGGTTATTGTTTCATTCAAGATTCTCTAAGATCTAGATCTGGAATATACTCTGTGGAATGTTATGCTTATTTATAGTTCTGAGTATGATGTATCTTCATTACACTAATATCCTACACAAAAATTTCTAAAGAGGGTCCTGGAACCTTTGCACGCTTCGGGTGAGTACTCATCTTAGGCTAGGTGATCTGTCAGCACGCATGGGTTTTATATAGTAGATTCTAGATTGCATCATTGGTTCCATTGTCGGGACCTATTTTTAGTTGTTTTTAGGATGTTTCATGACGAAGACGTACTGCGATTGACCTTAGCAATAATTTAGGGGTGGATAAAGGATATAGAAGAAGAGTACACTTAGAGGTTCAACATTGGATCTGAGTTTGACACATTCCATGGGTGGAGTAGAATTTGTATGACTGTATGCGTATGAGAAATGTTTTCTATTTTTCTGTAGAAATGCATAGTGGTTGCTTATGTGTCTCAAAGGAATGGAGGTATCACACACTTTTCTAGATGCAGGAAGAATTTCAGGCCCTTTATGATGTTGATTTGATTTGGACGCGCACTGTGGATACTTGGTTACCTGGTGTTTTGAATAGCTATATTTTGGAGTACTCAATTTCCACTTATTCTTTCTCGGAGGTAACTCGAGTTCCAGCTTTTTATGTTATCCAATGGGAACTTATTTACAAAGTATTCCCTTAGCGATCAAAATCTTGATGGTAACCCTGAACTTGGAAGAAAAATTGATGGTTAGCTAAACCCCACCACACACGGCCGTAGGAACAAGTTTGGTGAAAGATGGCGGACCTAGCAAAGAGAGGAAGAGAAAATAAAGATGGATTAAGTACAATAAGGCGTGCAAGAGGGAGATAGATAAACAACATGATATTGCAGAGTGGATGGCATTGAGGAGAGAGATGGCTCATGAAGGATTTAAATCTCACATAGGAGGCGTGGAGCCAAAGCATCTTGAACTTCCCATTTGGGAAAGCATAATAGGGAACCCTCCTTGGCCTCACATGGGAGCATGCCAATAGAGACAACCTGGGTCATGGGCATGCATATAAATCTACCTCGTAACCTAGCCCTTGCACTTGGATTTCCAATATCTAGTACAACTAGTAGTTATCAAGCTAGTTTGGGTAGTGGAAGAGCAGGAGTAAGTCATATAGAATTACATTGGTGGAAGGTAAAACTTGTTCTTTTTGTTTGGGGATACCTTCTTAGGTGCATCATTAGCACAGAACTCAAGTGCGTAGAATTTTGGACTCACTTTTGGATTAGTATGACTTGCAGACTATAAAAGTTTAGTTTAGTACTACTATTAGGACACAGGGAAGTACATCTTCTAGTCTACTTCCGACTACATGTGGATCTAGTTCTAGTGGATTTGGTTCTAGATGCAAAGGTAACACAGGAGGTTCTAGATTAGGTGGTCGGGGTCTACACCAACCATGGAATATTTACATGGAGATGTCTCTTTGTCTTCTAGAGTATAGGGGCATAGAAGATACTACTGAGCACATGCACATATGTGAGATAATGTGGCGCACAAAAGGAGTTACAACTTTTGAGCACAAGGTAAGTCGATTTGGAGCTACATTACAGGGACACGCACACAGTTTGTACATGAAGCTTGACCTTGATCAGACTTACGTAGATTATGCAACATTAAAGGATACTTTCCTTAAGGAGTTTCATATTCTTGAGTTTGAGAAAAGAGTATAAGCATGCTCAAGGATATTAAGCAAGGAAATACTGAGAGTGTTCGGAATATGATGTTTGTTTTAAGACGATGTTGTCTAAAATTTCTTATGATATTCATGCAAGCCAAAGCATATACAGTGGTTTGTTAGAGGCTTGATCACACCTTTTAGGAGGGCACAATCACATAAGACTTATATGGACCCACACAAAACACTTGAAGCAGTTTTGCATGCTAAGGAAATTGGAAGTATAAACACTAGCACGAGCCCATTCTTGGAGGCACATATTGCAGCTCTGGAAAAGAAGATAGAGAAACTATCTACAAATTTAGCACATGAGACACGTATTAGGATTTTTGTAAAAATTTTAAGTGGAAGGGCACACTAAATATAGTTGTGTTTGCAGATTCGTTCACTCATTATTCTTTGGACTATGAGATATTTCATTTAGACCATGATGCAAGTCGCTGCTAATTATTACAACACACGATAAGGAAGAATGTATCTTTTTATCATAAAACTTATCTTGGTCCATGACTCGTGATACAAAAGACTACAATTTTATTGGTAAAATCCATGATGCCATAGATATCGGTGTGCGACAAGTTGGAGTATCCAATAATTCTACAAGAAAAAGTGAGCACCATGAGTGTGATCACACTCAAGTGCACTATGATTAGAATGAAGGGCACTTTAAAGGAGGTTGTGGCAGAGGTCGAGTATACCATAGTGGATTCAAGGGCCAAGGATTTGGTGGTGGAAGAGGCAAGTTACCTTGTGGAACATGTTTTACATGTGGATCTCCTAACCACTATAGGCACGGATGTCTTCAGAATATTACTTGGTCTTTTTATGGGAAGAATCACAACTATGAGGAATGCCCAGACTTATATGAGCATCTTAAAAAGAAACATAAATAGGATAACAAATGCATATGTATGGTTAGACTACGATGCGGCTGTGGAAAATCATTGGATGCCAAAGCTAGAACCAGAACCTAAGGTATTACCTATGAATATTACTACATGCGTTGAAGCTTCCTGCACTTGAGAGGCATTACAGTAGAAGCCTACCATCACCAAGGAGGAATTTTTACATGCACACAAGTACCCAAACCCGCACATCGATGGAGGTTTATCAGGAAACCATGGAGGTACTCAAGAATATTTAGGGTGAAATATAGTGTTTGAAGGAATAGTCACAAAATTTAGAACAAAATAAGACAACAATGAGAGATAGTTAAATTGGATATCTATGACTTGAAAGAGGTATGCAAAATGCTGCGCCAGGAGAATGTCATTCCATTACTAGGGAATTGGCTAAAGGGAAATACTTTGTGCAAAAATTTGAGACTTGATGGAAGATCCTACATGTTAATCTTCCCCCTCATAGTTTGGATTATGATAAGGATATCACTCTAAATTTTGTTGTGGATGGGTGGCTCTTGATTAATATATTGATTGATATAGGTGTGGAAGTTAATGTGCTTACTTTAGATGCATGGGTACATATGGGAAGACCTCCATTACATCCATCCTCTAATGTATTGTTCATGGCCAATCAAACTAAGACCACTCCCATAGGAGTTTTAATGGTCCCATCCATTACTATATAAGGGGCCAAGTTCACTAGGGACTTTGAGGTCTTAGAATTTGTAGAATCGATGACTTCCCACTCTACTTTGGCACCCTTGGTGTTATGCAAATAATGCTGATTTACAGTTCAACAAGGGATATATAAGTTTTGATAATAAGGAAGAAAGAGTAATTATCCCTTTGATAGATGTAAAATTTGTGCCTTATGTTGAATCTTTGAGCAAGGAAGACTTGAATAGAATTTATGCATGCACAATTCGGGACCCAAAGTACTTGACCCATCAAAGGAAGGAATCCTCCAATGGGAATATGCATAGTCTATTAGTGATACTACAAGTATTGCTTGTGACAATTGGGCACATGGCACCTATGAGATGGTTGGGCGTGAAGTTAAAAGTGCATTTACGCGGAGAAGCAAGCCTCGATGTATTCGGAGAATAGGTAACAACCATGTACCTTATGACACTAGAGAAGGAGATCCTACAGTATTCCTATGTGCCATGGAGGAGAAGTGGAAAAATCAAGTGGAAAGAAGGAATATGTTAGTATATACATTGCGCAGGACAACAACACGCTGGTGGATGGTTCACAGGGATAATCTTATGGAATGGAATGAAGTCAGAATTTCTCTAACTTGACTAGTTTTTAGGAGCAATGTGCCTACTAAAATCTATAGATATCATGGTAAACAACCTATTCATAACCATGTTCAATAGTGTGAGAGACTCTGGATAGAGGGGCAGGAAGATTTAACACCTTCACTTTGGGTGCACAAAATTTATTCCACTTTACAAGTATGCGCATGAGCCTAGTATGTTTATGCAGAGATACATAGGGAGACTAGAAATTGGCAGGAATTGATTACAATAATGACCCAAACTTTTTAATAATTCTCTACTAAACCTCCAGTGGAAGAGGCATTAAGGGTTATGAAGTGCTTGATTATGGGAGACAGTCAAAAAGACCAAGAACACATTTAGGATTTACTTGGTGAGGTAGACTCAGGAGCATGTTTTGATGAAGTAGAAGAGACAGATGCAACACTACTTAAGCGTTCTTTTTTTGAAAAATAAAAAATCAAAAGATGGTCTACATAGTGGATGATGAAGTAGAAAATATGGATATGGATCATTCAAAGTACGCACGAAGTTTTAGGCAGGACATATAACAACGTGTGTGCCTATCATGAATCTATAAAAACCAAGAAAGTGAACGTTGGCATGGATCTTTGAACTGAGGAGGAAACAATTGGGGATTATTGGTTTGATTCTGAAGTGGCATAGATAATTGAGTTACTACGGGATTTTAAGGATTTATTTCCTAGGGGCTACCATGAGTTAAAAGGAGTGCATGAGTCATTAGGAGAGATGAAGATTAAGCGAAGAAAGGTGCTGGCCCTTTCGTGGAGAGACCTACAGGATGAACCCTAACCTTCGCGTAAAATTTAAGGAAGAAAATGACAAAATGTTGACATTTAGCATCATCAAGCCCCTAGAGGAATCAAAGTGGGTTAGCCCCATGGTGATCAGTATAAAGAAAGATGGTCGGATTAGGATTTGTGTGGATTACAAGGAACTGAATGTTGCATGTGTGACTGATCCTTTTCCAACACCTTTCACAGAGGAAATATTATAAGGTGTTACAGGGCATGAAGTTCATTATTTTACGAGATAGATTCGCTGGGTATCATCAAGTTAGAATTGCATAGGAGGATCAAGAGAAAATGACTTTCACCACTAAATGGGGAATTTTTACATATATTGTGATGCCCTTTGGTTTGAAAAACATGCATGCTGTATTTTCACACATAGTTGTTCAAGCATTCCAATATTTTATTCACAACTTCCTGTAGGTTTACTTGGATGATTGGATGGTGTATGGACTTGTTAAGGATCATTGTGAAAATTTACGCTTAATGTTTGAAAGATGTATATAGTTAAACATGTCTTTAGACATCAAGAAGTAAATGTTTTCTACACCTTTTAGAAAATTTTTAGGGCACATCATCTGCACATAAGGTTTGTTAGTGTATCCAGCCGGGGTTCATTTTAAGAGACCTCTTAGAAATTGGAGGTGGAAAATACCTGGCAAATATCCCTAGAACCGGTTTCACTGAAAGGTGAATTTACCAATTTTTAGAATTGAATTTTTACCCACTTTTTTTTTATTTAGAGAGACTACGAGTTATAGACACAAATGCCTTGTTGATGCATGTTAATGAGCCTTGTTGACACTTGCCAACGAGCCTTCAAAACCATCCGGTTTTGTCCTATAAATACCCTCCCACCGGTCATTTTCACGTTTACACTTTCTCGGATCTCAAATTTTCTTATATACAGGAATCCATTATCTAGGTCAGGTATAATCAAGCTCAAGGAAAACTACAATGGTGACTACAAGTGCATCCCAAGCTCAAGAAAAAAATCAAGAGGAAAATCCAATCAACCCACAAGCCCTATCCACAAGAAAGATACTCTATAGGAATCCTTTGTGCCCCCACATCCAGACTGTTTTACAAATGAATTCAGAATACAAGGATTTGATCGATGCATGTGAGTTTGGTGGGCTTGTTAAGATGCCCCATTTCAAAATAGACCAAGATATTTTGAACTACCTTCTCTCCTCATACAATACAGAGGATGGCTTGTTTAATGTTACTGTGGACAATGGCTGATTTTTTCAATTTGGTATCGACCCAACTGATATTCATCGGTTTATAGGCCTCCCATTCAAAAATTTACCTATTGTTACAATGAAGGCAACACTCGTCAAGATGATAAGAAATATCTCGAATCAACTTTCGATTTCCATGTTGATTATAAGTGTAAACTGTTTTCATTCGTCATTTTGTATTCGATTTTGATTTTGATACAATTCAAATTTATATTAATTCCAACGGTTTTTGGCATTTACAGCTCATGTCAATAAATCCAGACATGGTGTGGATATGCAAGGAATTACACACCACTTTCTTGCTGCTATGATTTCCTTCTTTCAATCCAAAATAGTTTTGCAGGGTCGGCAAACAAATATACCAAACTGGGCCATTGCATACATTCTTGCAACTATCACAAAGCAAAAATTTGATTGGTGCACCTTTTTATCAAAAAAAGAACTGACATTACAAATGCAAAGCTTTCAAAAAAACCAGTCATTCACACCACAAACTATCTCCTTGGCCTTTATTACGAGGCTCTTTTAAATTTAAAAGACAAACCAATTCCCACTTACACGGATGAGGCATTGATGAATTTGTCAATTCCATTTCAAGAACAACAGGTATAAACTATAAATTTTGTATTTTGACATTAGACTGACAACAAGTATTAACTATTTACTTGTTTGTAGAGAAGATTTTTGGAGGCCCTTCCCCAAAAAGGTAGCATCAAGAGGAAGAGGCCAACAACACGCTGAGGTGTTAGGAGATTCACAATCTGAAATGGAAGTTCACTCATCTCCGAACCGCCAACCATTTGAATTCATTAAATGCCAGAGAAGTAATACCCTTACATGTATTATTTACAAATTCCAAATTTGTATTTTCATTTTCCCATTTAAATTTTACCATATTGAATTGACATACAATCGTATGTTGATGACATTGCAGGGGACTTTGGACCATACACATGCTTCTCAAATTCAACCATCTTCCCCAACTCACTCAATTCAGTCACATGCATTTGTGTCTTCTCAACAACCACCTCAGCAATCCCAACAACAGACAACTCAAAAACCACCAATTACTACTCCAACACAGCCACCTCAAGCACCACGAAAAGCTACCCCTCAACAACAAGGTACAAGTTTTGAATAGTACTTTGTTTAATTTCATAGTTTTTGCATAGTTTTCTAGTTTTTCATATGATTTTTCTTGAACTTTTCAGCACATTGTAGTCCTCCACCTTCAGACAAAAACAGCAGCACCACCCCCTCTCCACCAATAATATTCAAAATGCCAACCAGAGGATCAGGAAAAAAGAACATTGGTAAACGCATGCCAATTCCTTCGGCCCCTAGTGGGACACTAAACATTACCTCCTCATTTCAATTCCAACCCTCTCACTTGGTGGCTTTCCCAATGCAACGGGCATATTGGTTTTAAATAATATAAATTTAGATGAAGATTACTTGGGCATTGATAGCAATGACCCAATAGGATTTTTCAATACACGTGAGATGATTCAAGGCCAACAGGTATACTTCTATTTCAACATAATTTATTCAACTTTCACTACATTTCACTTTAGATTTATTTGTTTGAATATTGATTTATTTTATCACAAATAGGATCAGGCCACCCAAAGGAAGAAACAAGTAGCAGTCGATCAACATGAAATCCCCCATACCTCTCTAGCGAGATCTTCTTCTTCAGATACAGATGGTGAACAGTTGTTACCTTTTCCTTTAGAGAACTTAATTGGTTATGATTATCAATCCCATGTCAATGAGTTTATTCTACTTCATATCATTCAGCTCATAAAATGGGAGAGAAGGGCTAAATTATTTATCAATGAGATAATAAGTCGTTATGAAAATTATTGGAAAAGGGATAGTTTATATGTTGCAGTCCAGAATCAACCTACGAAGATGGATTCCTTACTTACCCAAGTAAGAAGTGGGACTGTCACGTATAACAACAAATATAAAGATGACATTTTGGATAAGACATTAAACAAATTAGAAAATATTAGTGCTGAGGCCTAGGCATATTTTAACAAATGGTCTAAGGACAAGGATCTAGTAGCAGTTGCAAATGCTGAGAGAGATAGAGCGGTCGTAAGTATTATCACTTTCAAACAATTTTTTTTTAATTTGAAGTTTTCTTATTTTAGTAATATGTTGAATTGACATCACTTTTTTGTGCAGTTGAAATATGAAAATTTGAAGAGTCAAGCAAAGGTTTTCCAAGTTCACTTGAAACCGTGAAGAAAATTTATCATGACGAAGAATTTGAAGGAAAATATTTTTTGGTTAACAAACAAAACAATACACTGAAGAAAATAATTAAAGAGCATGGCTTCGACCCTGAAATTTTATTCAAAACCAAGGCAGTTGTTGATCCAAATTTGCTATCCCATGGAGATGTGACAAAGCAAGAAGAAATAATTTTAAAGAATCTAGACAGTGTCTTTGCAGAAGATCTCATAAGTTCTGGATTATTTCTACCATTGGGGAAAGGGGTACATGCGGAGAAGCCATTGGGGAAAAGAGTACAGGAGTGGAAAGGGGTACAAAAAATTGAAGGTTAAAAATTTCATTATTGAGTGTGGAAACTTGAAAAATAGAATCTATATTTGAAAATTTGAAACATTGAATGTGATGGTCATGGCATTTGAATTTTATTATCTGGATTTGAAAGTTGAAACTTGAATTTGATAGCCTTTGAAAATTTGAAATACTATATAATCTTTAATTTTATAACTTCCTATATATTATGTATAGAATTTCTAGATTGTATATGGTGTTTATGTTTCTTCTCTACTTGTAATGATGATTGCATTAGATGTGGATGATGACATTACAATAGAATCATAGTCTCATAGATATGGATTATCATGAATTGTATGTGGACGTAGATTTATCTTCAAGCATGATCATGGAATCTAGATGATGATAATGGATAATTGTTTTAAGAAAATTTGGAATGTAGTACGACAGAGACATTTAAATGTTCTCAAAATCTTCTTCTCTATACTTGTAATGATATGATGACATTAGAATGGATATAGATGATGATGAATGATGATAATGGATAATTGTTTTAAAAAATGGAATGTGTTAGGACAGAGACGTTTCTGCACATTTAAAATAGATAAATAATTGTTTTAATAATAATTGGAGTGTCAGGATTATGATAATGATATGATGAATTTAATAATAATTGGAGTGTCAGGATTATGATATGATATGATATGATGATGATATATGTGATGTAGATTTAGCTTCAAGATGAATCGTGGATGATGAATTGTATAATGGATCGTGGATTATGAATTGTATAATATGGAAAAATATTCCTCTTTGTAAAATTTGATTGTGTGATTTTATCCCACAAAGTTTTAAAAATATATCAAAGCATTTTGTAAATATAAAAATAAATTAAACATAATTGTAAAAAATCAAGAAATGTCATATGATAGGGTTTAAGTTACCTTTGTTTTAGATGGCTATGAAATCATCCTTCGTAGTGTGTTAGATCTTTGATTTAAGAAAACTCAACATGAGAAATGGATTAGTAGATAGATGGGTGAGTTGCCTGACATTGTCAGTCCCGAGAAGTGCGAGCTTCCTCGGATGGATGTCAACCCACGTTTTCAAAAAAAATTGTATTTAAATAAATGTAAATATATATACATGTAACATCTTTAATGATAACAAGAGCTGAAACAAAATTTAAGGTGACAAACAATAAAAGTAAGGTGAAGGAGATACCTATTTAAAGTTGAAACAATCCATTATCAATAGCTTCTTCAAACTCGATGTTCTCTTCTGTAGAGTGTGATGATGCACCAATTCCACTCTCATCATTGGGAACAATTGTACTTGTAGTTGTATTATTCACACCTCTTCTTTCAGAAAGGGAATTCCAATGCGCAATTTCTCTATCAAAAGGAAAGGTTTCCATGGAGTAGTGAGATACATAACACCTCATGCAACTTTCCATATTTTTATCCAACCTATTTCTCAGTTTTGATTTTATAAATGATAAAGCACTTGAAAACCCTTTCGTCCTCCATAGACCCCAAAATCATTGTTTGGCATAACTCATATAATCTGAAATATTCACTGATGTCTTCTTGTAAGATATAACTTTGATAGATTCCTCACCATAGCCTTGTAATAGCACCACTTTCAAAAGGTTTGTCTTCTAAATTTTTATATTGGTTCCTCATTGTTGTTGCAAAAATTTGTTGATTGAAACTTTAATAAATCAACATTCAGTATACCTTTGATTTCCATACCCTTGAACTCTGAAGTCTTTGTGAAATGTTCCATTATTGTACCCATGTATTTATAGAAATGCTTTCTTATAAAGTCTACACAACTACCTTCAGTATTCCAAAAATTAGGATTCATCACACCCATTGCTTCAAGAATTTTATCTTTGGAGAAATGTTCTCTAATTTCTAATGATAAGGATTCTGAAATTTTTTAAATCTTTATTCTTGTTTCAACTATAACAGACTCAAAGATATTACATGTCATGAGAACATCTTCTCGTTCTGATCCTGTAATATCTTGACAATTTTTGTAAAATGTGTAGTGGTATGTCCCTCCCATTAATAGTGATGTAGAGGTGATCGTGGATATTAAATCTCAAATAGTTACTGGGATTTTTAAGATCTAATAAAACTTTCTAATTCTCAAAAATAGGTGTATCAAAACTATCTTGGGAACAGTACAAGATATCAAGACTTTGACATACCATTTTTCTCATCCGTATAAAATCCACAATATAGATTAATCTCCCCTATGTATGCTTCATCAGTGTATTGATCTCTTACAACATTGGAAGAATACCAACCAATGTAAGCAATGTCTCAAAATTAGTTAAATGGAACAACAATTCCCTTGCCCTATGAACTTCATGACAATATTTGTGCATGAAACCAACCAACAAAGGATACTCCTCACGAACTCTACATGTAGGTTCATACAAAGAGATCCATCTCATCTCAACATCTTTCAGAAGTTTTTTTCCATCTGTAATTCCAATTGCAAATTTATGGAACTCAAGAAATCACTTTGGGATGCTTTCCATATAGGCATGACTTTCTCTTATAAGGTCTTCTAATTTAGCAACATTTTCGTAGTTACTTACCATTTTATACACTAAATTAATTATGTGAGCCATACAATGAATTGGTAGCATATATGGGGTCATTGTTGTTTGTAATCTAACACACATCCCTATTTGGTGACCCTACATGATAGATGCACCATCTTCTCGATGTATACCAACTTCATAGAAATTTCATAATCAGTCATTCCAAAGAATATCTTTCAAATGAGAAACAACTATTTTATGTAGGTTTTCGAATTACAATTTTCAACCATTTTCATAACACCTAGCGAGATGAGGTGTCCTTATATGATTTTCTAAAGTATATACGTGGATACATACCCATGCAATGTTGTCGACTATTGTCACTTCATCAATTGAAAGAGATAAACTTTGATTTTTTTACATTCTCTTTCAAATCTTCCTTCTCTATCATCAAAGGCATTTTTCATTTCCCATCCACTACTTTCAGACCAATGAGACTGAGGTATGTTCGGCATTCCATTATATTGATACAAAAATTTGAAATCAAAGAAATTTGAAATCGGTCTTCCTTTCTTTAGTATGTGAAATAAAGTAGAGAACTATATGAGTTTTGCATGTAGATTTGTTTGATTCATCTTACCAATTTACGATGTGATCATTCCTCCCTTTTCCATGAGATGTCTACATTTTTTCTGCTCTACTTCATAATCCACTACGTATTTAACATGCATGCATTCTTTTTCAGTTTTCCACCTATGTGTTTTGATTTTCTAGCCATCCACCTTACAGTCAAATATTGTTTTCCACAATGTTTTTCTATAGTGTCCAACTTCATTTGCATTTTTGTTGCTTTCCCAATTTCCTCGTATATATTGTACATGTACATTCAGATGGGATCTCTTAAATTAGATGATTTTATAAGTTCGATAAATGAAAATTTTACAGCCCATCAAACTTTTATGTCCTGCTAATGGTCCACATATTATTGTTCGTTTTCAATGTTTTACTTTTTTAGTAGAATTTTGAGCAATATCATAATCACCTAGTTTCATCTTTCATGAACCAGAATTTGAATTTGATTTATGTGTTCCATTTTTCTAAGTATTTGTATGTGTGACATCTTGATGCACTCCTAGTTGCACCCCAACAGGAAGAATATCTTCATGATCTTCAAGATATTATCATAGGTGTCATTTGTTTATACTGCGTAAAATGCATGTCCACCTCAATATTACCTTCCACACAGTTAGTATTATGATTATTTCTAGTGGAAGCTATATGGTTGTTGGTAGTTGCAATATCTGTATCAGCAGAGTTTCCAAAATACTTGAATAGGGACTTATGAGATTTCTTAGTTACTTTTAGGGTCTTTGCATTCTAAGGACTAGCGCCTTCCATTATTCTGAACAAAGTCCTGTGTCATTTGAAGAACCAAGTTGTGCGTCAAAGACAATATTCCTGTCATGCATCTATAATACATCCTTGTCACATGTCAATAACAAATCCCCTTGTCGTGCATCTGCAATACCTCCTTATCACGCATCAATTATACCCCTGTTGCGTGTCAACACCTAACCCCCTTGTCACGCGTCTGTAATACCCTTTGTCACGCATAAAAACAAACCCCCTTATCACACGCATCTGCAATACCTCTTTGTCACATGTCAACTATATCCCATGTGTGCGTCGTCAACAACTAACCCCCTTGTCACATGTTTGCAATACCTCCTTGTCACACGTCAACTATATCCCTGTCGTACATCAACAACTAACCCCTTTGTCACGCGTCAACAAATTCAATGGGTTACGCATCATCAAAATATCATCTGTCACCCAACTCTAAACTACTAACAGGCTAACAACAATCTTTGGTGCTTAGAGTATGCGAGTTCATGGTATTGGTAAGCTACTAGTGGTAGTACCATAGTATACTACCTAGTGAATCACCTAGGTTTTTATAGGATATGTTTTCAAATGTAGGCGAAAGCCAACCCCAAAAAATATATATACTATAAATTTTAGGTGAACAGGACACCGACCTGCTCGAAAAAATCACCTTTTCAAATTTTCCTAAAATGAAATTTTCACCATATTACGAATATTCGCCACTAAAATTATCCCCGGATCCAGCTAAAGGTTGCGATTATTGTAAGCATGGAAGAGCCTATCACCGAGTGAGGTGTGCGATTCTTGGGCCACACAAGGTATCATAGAAATTTTATCAAAGGATATGTGAAGATTGCTACACCCCTAGAAGAGTTACTAAAATGAAAAGGAATGTTTTATTGGGAGAACCGCAACAACCCGCATTTGACGTATTGAAGGAGAGACTTACAACATCACCCATTTTGCATTTTCCTTCATAGAACCAACTATTTCATGTACAAGTGGATGCTTCGACATAACCATTGGTGCAAAGTGTTAGCTCAACTTCGGAGAAGGTAAAATTAATTCGCCCAAACCACTTATCAAGGATTCACGGGAGAGGATGCACGAGACAATTGAAGATACAATGCTAGATCAACCATATAGGTTACATCACGTGCCTTCAAAATTGGAGGATATTGTTGTTTTTCTACGCACGGGTGTGGCACTAGAAGGAATGAAAGCATTGGAAAAGAAACAACTTGCAATTTGTATGGCACCCTTTATGTTGATAAGTGAAGATTTATACAAACTAGGAAGAGATGAAGTATTACGTCGGTGTGTACTAGAACATGAGCACACAAATATCATGGAAGAGGCTCATGGTGGTATTGCAGGTGGGAATTATGCAAGTGATGCCACCACGTGCAAGATTCTACTTGTTGGATTATGGTGGGAAACCCTGTATAAGGATTGTAAAGATTATTATAAGGCATGTAATCATTGTTAGTGCCTTGGCAAACCTGGGAAAAGGGATGAAATTCCTTTGAGTCTTATTACTAATGCAAATCCATTTTAGAAATGGGCTATAGATTTTGTGGGTCCTATTTCACCATCTCGCACATAGAACTAGATCATGCTATATCATCACCTACACATATTATCTTACAAGATGGGCATAAGTAGCACCTACAAATGATTGTACAACATCTACAGTAGCTAGGTTCTTATGGGAAAATGTTCTTACTAGGTATGGATGTCCACTGAGCTTGACAAGTGATAGGGGCACACACTTTTTGAATGAGACAATCAGGATATTACTAGATGAATTTATGGTTGCACACCACAAGACTACACCCTATCATCCTCAAGAAAATGGTATTGTTGAGGCCTTTAACAAGATATTGAGCCAGACCTTGAAAAACATTTGTGACGTTGGAAGGAAAGATTAGGATAATAAATTTTCTATTTTACTTTGGGTGTATAAAACAACCTACAAGAGGCCAAATAAGGCCACACCCTTTTAGTTGGTGTTTGGTGCAGATGTAGTTTGTCCTATAGAATTCATGTTACCTTCTTTACGTATTGTGCACGTTGGAGGTCTAGCTAATGAGAAAGCATTAGAAGAAAGAATTGATAGGTTAATATAGTTGGATGAGATGTGTGACATAGCATGTTGGAGTTAGAAGTAGGAAAAGGCTAGGCAGAAGGCATGACATGACTGACACATCAGGGAAAAAAAGCTTGAGGTTGGATAGATGGTACTACTTTATGATTCTAATGTTTTGCACTATCCAGGTAAGCTCAAGGTGCATTTGTTGGGACCATATGTTATCACTCATATACTCGACTCGGGTGCTTGATGGAATGTGGTTACCTGGTTACTTTAATGCGAGTAGGATAAAGCCCTAGTATAAATAAGTCTACTTGGTGCGTGTAATAAGGAAATGTTTCCATTTAGTATAGGTTTCCCTTTATGTATTTCCTTTAATGTATTTCCTTCTTCGTCACTATGCTTTGTCATTTTAGTTTGGTGTTTTGTGTAATAAGTGCATTTACGCGCTAGAAGCTAATTACAATCAAGTATTTTTATGCGCAAAGGACTACACATACCATTGGTGTGGGGTGGTTGTTATTCACAATTGGGTATACATGAGAACAAACTATTACAGGTGTTATTCAAGTATGGAAAGGAGTTGTTAGAAAGGAAATTTCTTCTAAAGATACCATAGATGGAAATAGATGAAGGAACAATATAACATGAGGTAAGTAGTGGCCATGGAAACTACTAGGGGAAGGTGCAGTGGCGAGGTACTCGGTGCATGAAAATGCATGAAAGAGAAATCTATAGCCAAAGGATAGGAAGGTGCACTAGAAGGTTATAGCTGGGGTGCAAAATTGTACATCACGGAAATTATCAAAAATTTTGAAAATGGTCAATTAATGAGAGGATTGTTGGTAGGTGAAGGAGCAATAAATGCACTAACTTTTTGAAAATTTATATAAGTGATGCGGGTTCATTTTTACCTTTTTAATCACAAGTATTCGAGCGAGCTAAGTGAAACCGAGCCAAGTGAGTCATGTCAAGGTGCGGAGAATTTCAAAACCGATGTGGAGAGCATATTTGTGAATGACAAGGATTGCGTCTCCATTGGTGAAGGGTTTGAGTGAAGTAGAAGCATCAAGAAGGAGATAGGGCATGTGGTTTTGAGCTAGGGCACGTAGATTCGAGCTAGGGTTTTATCTTACTTGAAACAAAAGATAAAAGGTAGAATTTTGAAAATGACACCTAAGAAAGCACTGCAATATGCACAAAAGGAAAGAAAAAGGTGGAAGTTGAGGTTGAAATTGTTCTTGAGAGAAAGTTCTCGAGAGATGTAGTACCCGGAAGGATTAATAAACGAGAAATATTGGGATTCCCACATCTATAGGTAAAAGTAAATGACTACAACCATTGCACCACCGATAACAAGGAGAGTTAAATGCTTTGTTGAATAAGAATACTAACAAGTGCATGGTGGAAGATATGTCAATGTATGATGATGATAGGGAAAAGTTTCTTAAGAAGGTAGGAGTTAATCAATTGTATGATCTCCCATACTTTAAAAAATATGAACCTTTATAGCATTGGCTTATGAGCAGAGTCCATGAGGACTTCTTCTATTTTTCCGATGAAGGGTTCAGGCTCACAAAGGCCCTAATCGAAGCATTAACGAGATTGAAGGGCACAGGACACATATTGTTAGTGATTTGACCGATAAAGCAGTGTTTATAGCCATAAGCAAGGAATTGGCGTATACTAAGGGTCCTTACGGAATGGAAATTTATAGATTTAGGAAGTACCCTATGGTGCAGGAAGCCGCACATCTACTCACCAAGCTGAATAATTAAGGGAGATGGTCATAGGTAAATACAATGTGGCTATACATTGCAAAGAAGATGACAGAGGGAGAAATCTACAACTTAGTAGGTTATATTGTAGAAAAAATTGTTGAGGAAGCACGCGTATCCGAAAAGATAATTTTGGCACCTCTCTCTTATCTCTTCTTTTTGTAAATATTGGAGTTCTGATGGGCCAAAGAATAAAATTTTGGAATACTCCACTCGGAAGAAGTCCCTCGAAAGGTTCGAGAAATATTTATGTGAAGGATCTATGAGCGGCCCGTTCAAGCAAAGGTCGAAATGTGGTATGACCGAATTTTCACGCGTTTGAGGAGGAATAGCACATTCCAAAAGAACTACCTTTGGTAGTAGGAAAAATAGTACAAGATGCGGCACATCAACACTTCTACATCGCGTGAATTTCTATGAAGGATGGAACATAGAGTCCATGGTGCAAAATGCCTTATGACTTCATAGTGCACTACTTCCAAGCCTTAATTCATAGATTTTCGATGCGCACGAGACTAAAATTCAATACTGAGACAAGGTAGATTATGACTACCACACACTCGAGAAAAACATGTATATATAGGTCGATTTGCATACACATTGAGAGGCTCATTTCAGACATCATAAGTATGAAACTAGTAAGTTTGGCTATTAGGGATAGTGGATCCGTGCTCATATATCTTCATCTCAAGCCTAGGCTGGAGAATAATAAGTATGTGGAGAATGATTTCATGCTCCCAGGGCTTCCTAAGGAAAGCACACAATGGAGAATGTGCCAGCTCCAAAGCCTGCTACAACCATATAGATTGATGAGGAGGAAGAAGAACAAGAAGATAGTGGAGGCTTGGATCATAGAGGCTAGAGGTAACCCACAAAAAAGTGGAAAGTGAGCACATAGATTCTCCACCACAGGCACAGGATGAAGAAGAGGACTTGGATGTGGATGTAGTCCTGAAGAGAACCTATTTAAGAAGGAATTTAGAAGAACTAGGACCCAAGGTGCAGGAACACCACAGTTGGTATGAAGATCACCTAGACTCTTCCCTCAGAAAGAGGCACTTAAGAAGAAGAGAAGGAGAAAGATGAAGTTGGATGAGGAGATGGAGGAGTTTGAGGAGAGTGTGCCTAGAACCCTAGTATAACCAGAATATATGGAGGAACCTAGAGATGAAGAAATGAAAGATGAAGAGGAAGGGATGAAGGAATCATAAGAGACGATGCAAGAGCAACCTAGTGCTCATGTTACTACTCAGGAAGGAGAAGGGCCAGCTCAAAACTTGGCACTTAGGTTCCTAAGGGGCCAAGAATGAAGAGAACCAGTGAATAATATGTTGTGTCAAGTATGGGCTATGCTGAGGACACAAGTAATATCATCCATGCCCAGTTTCAGAGCACAGTAGGCCTTAACGAATTATATGGATGTAAGCTAATGGATCCAGACATAGCCATCACACACATAAGGAAAAAAATTATCTGGTCCATGCATACCCATATGGACGAGCCAGATTTCGACGTCTGTGAGGAATCTTGTGTATCAAGGAGAGTGAAGAAGATGCCCCAAAGTAGACACATGAAATTCAAGCCTACTCTAATGTCTAATGAGCAGGTAAGAAATGCTCTGGTTGAGGTATTTGTAGAGGTGGCATGGAGGAATGTTGATAAAGCTGCCACTATTAGAGTGCTACTTGAAGATAACAAGGCAAAAATTATAGAAATAATGCATTTAAAAGGAGAGAAGGACCTAGAAAAGAAGAAGAATGAGGCCTTCATTAGCATGGTAGAAGAAATTGGTGACTACATTTTAAAAGCAAGACCTCATCTTAAGTCTAAGGTTCCTAAGAAGTTTCCTTCGGCTATGCATTATGTGTGTACATTAGTTGATTTGGTGCTAGAAGATGGACCAATTCAAATGCCAGCACCAAAAGATGTTGAACAAGAAGAAGAAAGAGCAAGGGCCTCTTTGGTAAGAAAATTTCAACTTACGAGGCACTGCTCCAGACTTTAAAGGATGAGCTAAAGAAAGAAGACCAAGCTCTGAATATTTGTGCAGCACCATAAGTGGTAATTAGAACCAGAACTATAATTGAAGATAACAAAGTTCTGAAGGCCATGAAGGATGAATCAATAGGGCATGCATAAATATTGGCACTAGTAAAACAAAAGTGCAAAGCCCTTGCAGTAGCCCAAGATCCACATAAGGAAAGAATATATGAGATTGGGAAGTTGATAACATAGAAAATGGATCTTCTGGAGGGAATGATGTCTGCTATGGCTAATGTAGTCCAAGTATTGTAGAATGAAAAGGAGAAAATTACTCAAGACGAGTTGGATGCAATAGCCACAAACATTCCAGAGAAGACAAGGACCGCGCTGGATGACTGGTAGGCATTGGAGGTGGAAATCAAAAGTGAATATCTAGAGTTGATCCTCCCAATTGAAGAGGAGGGTGTTGTAGAGTAGAGGTCTATTATTTTGTACAGTGATTCATTATATTCTTTCAATTCTTATTATTTATTCTTTGGGAACATCAGAAGGAAACCCCATTTCCGGGATGGAAATTTACTTTAGTGTGGGGTAATGTTGAGTAGACATATTGTTCTAAGGAGTAGGCACATAGAAGATTTGCATGTGGGAACAAGGCACATTTGAAGGTGTGGAAGGATAGGAAAGGAAACACACACCAAGACAATATAATTTAGGACTTAGCCATTTTCATGGATGTGGGCTATTTTTGGAAGGTAACGTGTGAAGCACGCATTGGGATGGATACTTTCACGAAATGTAAATGTTATTTTGGGAATGATCATTTAATAAGTTCCATGCAGGAGTTTGAGATAATAATAGAATTACTACTTCCAGCTTAGTTGAAGGATGTCTATTATTAGCACACTTACATGTATGTGGGTTATTATAAAGGCACATGGATATTATTAGTATGCATAGTCGGTGCAGGTCAAGTCTCCACCCCTATAAATAAGTAGTGAAGCTCGTGTAGTTTAGAGACACACAATTATTGTAGAGTTATGCTTATTGGATCTCATGTGCGCATATCTTATGGTAATATTTCATAATGTAACAAGCTTTTATGTTTTGCAATGTTAATTTAATGGAGTATATTGGATGGATAATGGTGTTAAACATGACCAGAATCGGTGTTTGCATGGTTAATCTTATTATGGTTATCATTTCATTCAAGATTCTTTAGGATCTAGATCTGGAATATGCTTTGTGGAATGTTATGCTTATTTATAGTTCTGAGTATGTTGTATCTTCATTACACTAACATCCTGCACAAACAACTATAAATAAGGGCCTGAAACCTTTGCACGATTCGGGTGAGCACTCGGCTTGGTTTGGGAGATGTGTCAGCGCACCTGGGTTTTTCTAGGTTTTATATAGTAGATTCTAGGTTACATCACTATGCTTATATTTTTGGGTGTATGAGCACCTTCTCTCACCAAGATTGGCTCATAGATAATTTTTGTTTCTTATGTGCCCTTTCAAACTTTTTAAGGTCCGGTGTTGCTCTTCATTCTTCTTTATGTGGCCTAGATTGTGAATGACCACTTGTTATAGCCCCACTCATCAATTTATCAACACTATGGGGTTTTGGAAAAGTACTTAAAGGAACCATATGAGATGCCATACCCTTCCCTTTTTCTTGAAGTGGTAATGCAAAGGTGATAGGAGTATTCTCTATAGATTTGAAGCATTTCCCGCCCGCTTTTCACAAATATAGAAGTACCGGTCCCACTAGTGGCCGAATTCCATTCATCTATAAGTTCTGAAGTAGGCATTTTGAAGGAAATTGAGGATATTTTCCTCCCAAGGGATCCATTTTTTCACCCCTTCTCTCGGGGAGGAATTTCATCATTCAAATTTCCCAAATCCCTGAAGTTATTGAGAATTCTTGTGTTTTGAACTGATAAATCAATGTTCTTCTGGGCCAACCAATTTATTGTTCTCCTCATTACATCAGTTATCTAAGTATATGAATCATCTAATTCCTCTTCATTTTATTCTAAAGGGGATATAGGTTGTCCCTCCACCTTTTGATCAAGATAATATTTACTCACTATATGTGGATCATCCATAATTCCCTCAGGGATAACTGCAATCTTGAAATCTATAATTTAGGCAAGGGTCATTCTAGAGAAGTCTCTCAGCCTGACCTCTTCCTCATCTCTACAATTCATCCAATAGTCCTCAAATTGAGGCTCATGTTCAAAAGTATTTGCAATATTTTTGAACACCCACCTGATATCATAGTTGGCCCTTGCCTCAAACTTCTCCATCCCAAACCTTTTCATCTCATCTTAATTAATTTGGATTTTATAATTGAAGGGCATGAGTACCTTCTAACCCTGATGGGGAACTTAATGTTTGTCTTGTGTTTCCCAACAATTAATTTGTGAACCGGTGTTAATTGCCTTGCCAATTCACACAAAGCCATTTTATCATCTAAGTACTTGGGAAATTTACATGGTTGTCCTTCAAAACCACTAACCCTGATATATGTAAATTTCTTGTACTAAATGAAATAGCATCTGTATTCCATGATTACTTTTCTAGCCTCCTTAGAAATATTGTATTTCTCCCACTCTAGCTTGAATAGACATATGATTGGTGCAAAGAAAACATCATTAACCAATCTTACATTTCCGCTCTAATTAACCAACTACAATTGGGGAAAATATCATGCATTTGGCATTCTTTAAATTCAGCATGTGGCAAGAGGCCAAGGAAATGCCTATGTCTTGCGATATTGTAAATCAAATAGGTCATCATGTAAAATTCCAATTCTGAAGTATCACCCATCTCTATTTTCGCTATCAGTGGAACTATGTGACTATGAAGTGCCTACGCAATGAAAGTTGCCCAAAAAATTCTCCCTTTCCTTTCCAAAACTATCCACATGTAAGTGAAAATCCATACCTTGAACTCATTCGCGGTCTCTAACCTAGCCATTTGACTTAACAATACAATAACATCATCATCCTCTTCAACAAATTGTGCCCTAACCAATCTTTAGGGATTCAAGTGGTTGTATTTTTCTCTACTAAGAGCCATTTAGTATTTATGAGCCTAGCATAATCCTTTTCTTTTCCTCATAATCTCGTAAGGCTAACTTAATACCCAAGGTTATTAGATTTCTTATTACAGTAACTTGAGCATTATTCTGATGGTTGTAGGTATCAAAGTCAACACTGCATCACCACTTCCATCCAATACTTCCCTCTTCTTTGGGTTGTAATTCATAGCACAAATCCATACTAATTCTGGGAAATGTACTAATGGTGGAATAACACCAACTAAAGCGATACAACTATCTTGAATTTCTTTCATAGATTCACTCTTGTTAGGGCTATTCAATCTTTGAAGAAAATCTTTTAAGTCAACATTCATTAAGTCTATGTCTGTGATTTTATCCAAATCACTTGTGATTCTGCAGACACAACAAAAATGTAGACGACATGGTTTTCATCTTAAAACCCTAGCTTTACTTCCAATTTCCTTTCCAATAAAAGAAAAATTATAGGAGTTCCTTAGTTCTTACCAATTTTCCTATGAGTTCCTAAGCAATTCAACTTTGATTCAAAATATTTCTGATTTCTAGTCTCCAATTCAAGCTCCACGATCAATTTCACGATGTTCCTTAATGAAAATTACTAACAATGGCATCCAAATCTCAAAAAACGATAGAAAAAGGATCAAGGCATTCGAAAACTTTAAAAATTGTCCTTGATTTGTGAAAAAATGCATTGATGGCGAAAGAAACTAATGCGTTACATTATATCCATCCATTTTTCTTTTCCTAATTTTTAAATGTGAGTTGTCCACGTGGAAAAGCCTTATGAAAATGTGAGATGGGGAAACTCTTTTCACTTTTTCTTCATGTTATAAACACATGCACACTTAACTATTTGACCCAACTTCCTACTTTTGAATTTCATCCTGAGCTTGACAAATGGTCATATCTGAACAGTGGCGGAGTCGCGGGCCTTTTCTAAAACTTTGTTCTCTTTTTCAATTGAGCCCAAAAATACCAATTTTCTCCAATGACCCGCTTCCCCACTCCTTGCATAAGAAAGAGCCATGTGTCCTTTGCGGGCCTTGGGAGCTTCTTTAAACCTTTATACATTATTACCTTGGTGTGCGGAAATACAACTATGCCCCAATTCCCGCATCCACCTATTTGTGACAAGTGTATCTCCTCGGAGGTGGAGTAAATTTTTGTTTGTGCATTTTTTGATTGCAAATATTCAGAGGAATATTTGTCGGGATTTGGGGCCTAATTTGCATATTGTGAATGCTATAGAAAGTTCTAATTTTACAACTTAAATCTGCCATCTTTGAAACCAATTGGAACATTCCACGTATCATCGGGTGGTGGAACCAAATACGAAATTTGTAATATGATCAAGGAACATTGCACATAGGTAATTTTCCTAATTTAAACCTGACTCATGATTGTTTTTTATCAAGAGTTTTAAAAAAAAACATGTCTAACATGATCCTCGACCAAAAAGAGGAAAAAAAACCTACACACGGGAAATTTAAATGAATTTAACTTCCAAACTCGCACCTCTCATGGGGAAAAAGAAAAACAAAACAATTTTCAAAGGCAATTTTCAAACAAAAAGGGGTGAGATTATTTCGAGCACCAACAAGACCCAGAGGAACTATTCCACCAAAGTGTTCTAAATATCTAATTTAGCCACACCAACTTATATTTTTCCCAATTTTTCTAATTTTTAGGCTAAGTGTTGGGCAGTATAGCCTTGCAATGGAGAGAAATCCTTAGAACATTGAATTTATCCATTTTTTTATCATATTGTACCTATCCAAGTTCAAGACGATAATGCTAGTTATCAAAATAACTTAAGGAGGGGCATTTTGGATAACAATTCCCTCATACATGTAGGACTCACTATCACGTAACTAAAATTTTCCATATAAGTCTTGAAACAATGTTTATCAGCTGAGATATTCATTTATTGAACTTTATAGAACCTAAAATAGACCTTGGCAATCTCACAAACTTCTAGACAATGACAAAAAATGATACTTTGACTCGTAATACTAACCCGATCGAATATAGACTTCTTTATACTTCCATACTTAATAAAATTTCATTCATGGATCAAGTACCCTATTCCAATATTATGCACAAATTTTCACATTTGGATTATTTCATGCTAAGAGGCACATCAACTTGAAGATCCTTTTGATAGGGTAGAACATATCCTTTATTTTGATGATATAGTGATCATTTAAAACAACTACAACATGTACATTTGGATCAACAAGTTAGAATCGATAAAACCAAGATCATAGACCACTTTCATCCTTAAGTCAATCATAAAAACCTTGAAAATATTCATGACCTAATCATATAGTCCTTCAATAAGCCATCAAAATATAATAGACATTTTACCTAACTCCTAACTCCCCTTGAGATTAATGCTACAATAAAAACCTCCTTCAATTTTATTAATGCAATAATTTTCATACGATAACAAACCCTTTTTATACTTAAATAGACCTATAAGACCTTCTTGAAGACAGAGAACAACTTGACACGCCCTTACACACAAATCATGGAAATCAAATTTGTTCTTTCATGAACTCATAATGTATAACTATATACCTTTTAATAACTACTTATTGGTTCTCAATCACAAACATACTTGTTAGAGATTAAAGACCATCATGACTTTAATTTTACTTTGAGTTGTAGACCCCTTAGACATGGTGCAACATAATTTGAAGAGGAATCATGACCTTGACTTGATAAAATATACAAGATCATACTGACTTAATACCATCTTGACAAAGAATACCTCTCGACAATAACGACTCACACATAAGAGACACAAAATTCAATACATAGAAGCTACTATAATGACTTGATCCACAGTTTGAGAATTACTCCCTTTCGATGATAACACCATTGTCTCAATCTTCATATCCTCAACTTTGAGACATAACTTGAAATACATTTTTGATAAGACATCATAGACATGGACTAAGTACTATTCAATATAGTTACTATGATGGACAAGATAAATACATACCTCTGATTTTGACCTTATTTGCATCCTGAAACAATAACAAGATTAATGATGATGTACCTTCAAACTTATTAACGCTTCCTTTAGATGAAGAATTCCTCTTAGAAGCTTATAGATGACACTCAAAGATGACTAGATCACTAAAAAAATATGTCACTATCAAATGATCCCAAAGACTCAATCATTTCTCTTTCATTCTTGCTCATTCCTTTGAAGATCTATCTTTTTCAGGTACAATGATCTCATCCCCAAAATATTCATCTTCTGAATGGGATCCTGATAAGCACATATGGATGTTTTCATTTGTAACAAGATCCAACAAACCCTTATTGGTTTTTCCAAGCTTGAATACCTCTTTATTAACCTTATCAACATTCTTTGGAAACTTGAAAGAGATTGACTCTCCCTTAACTATTTATTTCTCCTTCACATCCTTTTCAACCTTAGGAAACACTTCACCTTGACTGAAAGATGAATTTGAATTCTTCATTACAGCACTTTGACCTTCATTATTCTTGATGTGTTTAACAAATTTTTGATATTCTTCATTTACATTAGACTTATAGACATCCTTATTTGAATTAGAAACTGATAAATCAAAATTAGACTCATTCATAGAAATATTTTTCTTTTTGAACATTCTTCCATTATGCCTATTTGGATCTTGATACCTTTTGTTGACCCTTGGATAATTACCTTGGTGAAAAGATCTAGCAATATGTCCCTGTTTATGAAAATTGTAACACACTACATTCTTCCATCTTCTAGGCTCATACACACTAATATTCCAACCACAATCAACTGCCCTATGGCCATACTCACAACATGAGTAACAATGACCCTTGAAATAATTTTCACCATTCCAAGATGACTCACCTCTTGAGAACTTCCTCTTGTAATCCCTAGCTCTATGACCAAAACCATTACAATCATAACAATATCCATTGAAATTAGAACCATACCTCATAGCATTAGGTTATATAATAGGGTTAAACCTTCTTACATCAGTCTTCTTTGTATCCTCCTTTCTTTCTTGATAGTTTGAACCAACTTCACCATCATTCTTCACATGTTATCCTTTGAACCCTATACTTGTTTTATCACTAACAACTCTTTGGATCTCTAAGATCCCATCAAGAGTTTCAGAACTCTTCTCAAAATTCCCATACATCTTAAACTTTTTGGAAGCATCTTCTAAATCAGATTCCAAAGATTTCAACCTTTCTTCATACTTGAAACAAGTATCTTCGTTATCATTTTGGGCCTAAGACACACCTTCAATTTGATATTCTATCCTTTTGATGGATTTTTATGTTCATTATCCATGTTACTAATATGATCTTGAGATATATAAATTATAAACTCAGCTATCTCATACTTCTTCCTCAAGGATACTTCAACATTTTAGGACTTACCCATTTCTTGTGTTTCTAGGATCTCCTTAAAGTGATTAAACATTATTCTCAAGGACCTACTTTGATACTAATTGTTAGAATCACAATGGACTAAGAGGGAGGGTGAATCAGTCCTAAAAAAATTAATTTCAGTTAGCATAAATTACATTAGTCATTTCATTCATCCATTTAACATCCATAACCATATGAGCACATTAGGTGTGTATTAAGCATTCACAAGTACATGAAACAAAGAAGAAGACACATGAACACCATATATAAGTGGGAAACCCTCAAGGATTAAAAAAACCACTGAAAATATGCCTATATTATTCAAATAAAAGAGGTTTAGTTAAGCACCAACTTCACAAAAAGCACCGGCCCCTAATTTAGTAGAGCACCAACCCTACAAGGAGCACGAACCCATAATTTAGTGAAACACCCACTCCACAAGAATTTTACAACCCCTAGTATGATCAATAATGAAATCAAAACTTGTAGATAAATATATATGAATATTGTTTCTCTCGAGACGGAGATCACAAATTCAGCTCACACTTCTTTAAAAATATTCAAATCCTCATTCTCCTAACTCGTCCTTTCTTCTTATTTCATGAACTTGATTTAGATTCAAAATATTGTGTTAAATATATCTAAAATTATTCAAATTTTTGCACACATACTTAGATCTAATTTCATTCCCTTGAATATCTCTCACACTTTCTTCTAGGTTGAAGTTTCCCCTTTAAGAGCACTAGCTCAAAATGAACCAATACCTCACTTTTATATGAGTTCCAACTCAAAAACATAAGTAATTTCAGTCTAGATAAATTATATCAACCATTAAAACATAAAAAAATAACACTAAAACAATAAAAACTCATAATATGGACCCATGTAGGTCATCCATGCTCAAACACACCATACAAGCTCAAAAATAACTCAAAACCCCATCACATGGATCACCAAAGACCACAAACATCATCACCATGATTAGTCAAGCTCCCAAATTCATCACACATGTAAAATATGACATAAAAACACCATACATGGTTGCAAATTATCTTTCACCAATAAAATTATTCATAACACTACTAAGAAGGCTCATATCCTTCACCAAATAGTTGTTTCCATGAACCAGTCTTCACCTATGGGCCTCAAGACCACACCAAAACACCTCAACTATGGAATGTAACCAATCATTGGAAATAACCTAACCTATATATCACCTCCATGATTTCTAGAGATCATTAAACATCTATACATGCAAAACCACACTCACTTTCCTCTTCACCAAACTGAGCTACCCAAAACATAGTTTAGGAAAATCAAATGGTTTACACCATTTATACCACTTTCAAGACCTCAAAATTCATTAAATAGGAAAAAAATTCATCCCTCTTCACTCTCCAACTGATAGAAATTATCAAACAATCCAAAACATGCATCATCTACCTCAATCTTCTAGCGGAGCAATCATGTCCCGAGAAAAAAACAAACTTCTTCTTCACAAACTGAGTTGGATGACCCATCAAATCTCAACATAAAGAGACAAACATTATACCATTGGAAATCCCTCTGAATCATATTTCCATAACATATTAAATTTCCTTCCAAATCTAAGTAAAATTCCTTCAACCAAATCTCTGAAACAACTCCTTTAGGCTTCTAGGACTCAAGAACTAGTTTTGAGCTCAACTTGCTCCATCACCTCCCAAATCAATTCCAAGCTTAACCAATGCATGAAAACATCCTTATAAATATTTTCTAAGCACTCATAAAATTTAAGAAATCAAGAATAAATTCAAAACAATCACCAACCTTATGAATCTCATTAACACTATGCTAAACCAACATCCTTCAGAATTTTCCTTCAAAAAACAGGTCATAACTTATTTTTTCCTTATATAAAACTAAATTTTTATATATCATTGGAAATATATCTAAACTAGGATTAATAAACAACTAGAACCAAGTCTTAAATGCACATGTATCTCCACCTAAATCTACTTTTACCATAGACTAATCCAAATCCCCCAAAAACTTGTCTTCATAAATAGGGCACACTTTTCCATTTATGACCTCAACCATGATATGAAAATATCATGGAAATATAGAAAAATCCTTGGCTAAAAACTATGTCAATTTATTCATCACCTTCTTTGGAAAACTTTTCCTCAAATTGAACTTCTTGAAACTTACATTTTTAAGTGGGGCCAATACTACAGTCACATGCTATAATATACCTTTATGGAAATACGGAGGATTCCTATACAACCTCAAATAATCACTTTTGAAAAACCAATCAAAAAATCTCAATATACTCTTTTTGCTCTAAGTCGCTTTGAGTTAGGGGTTAACTAGGGTTTCAAGGAAACTTATCTTCTTAACGATCATTCATATAAATGTGACAATGAAACCACCTCTTTATTTTTCTAAAATATTCTTTTCTGTATGGAAAAACATCCCTAAAATCATTTGGCTCCCATGAAAAACATACAATCCACAATGAGCATCAGAATGTTAACTTTTACTTCAAAATCACACGCTGAAAACTTGGTTTTGCCAAAGTCTCCGTATCTTACAAAATATTATTCATTTCAACCTGAAAATAGTCATGAAGCATCATGACAACATAATATAACTTTTGAAACTCACCATATATCTTGAATAGGTTTGAAACTCTCTAACCAATCTCACTTACCCATGCCAACATGCCTTTTTCTCAATTTCTTGCTCCCCAAGGACCTCATACATGCACTATATCTCTAAAAAATGACATAATAAGCATCATAAATGTCATGTAAACTATCAAAATTATTATACCATGATCCAATAGAAATTATCAGCTCCAAAACTCAAGTCACCATACCATACTACATGCTCCATGGCTAGGAATAGGCATGAAAAGACTACTACAACCCATGAAATGACCAATACGACTCAATAAAAACAATTAGAAACTTGTAAAACACCATATGAACCATTCTTGACCTCATGAAAACCTTTGACCAACTTAGGAGATCTCAAACCATGACTATGCCTACTCAACCATGCTCCAGGACAACATAGAACTCACCAAACTTGGACACTACCAATCAACCTTCATACTTGACATTTATTTACACATCATGGAGACTCATACAACACCATGAAATCCTTTTCCATCAATGAAATTTACATCAATGACAACACTAATGCGTAGTTATCCTATGCCACAATTGCATGAAGGAGAGGATGTTCAAAGCTTCCTAAATAAGCTATAGAATTATATTTCACATGAGATATCCCACATAAATTATATGGTGTATTTAGTAAGAGGGATATATACACAATGTTGGGTGAATCATATCCCATATCTCAAAACATGGGAACAAGTTAGTGAACCCATGCATGCTAGGTTCTTTGACAAAAAAATCTTATGTATAGGCTACCTAGTTATAGTGGAATTACAAGGCCTAAAGATCATCTAAGAAAATGCAGGAATTTTATAAAGTGGGTGCACATTAGATCAAGATGGATTTATAGATAAATTTTTTTATCACACCTTATGTGTTTGGGCACACGCTTGGTATGTCGAGGCGAAGCACTTACGGATAATTACTAGTAGTGGGTGATAAAAGTGAATTATATACATACTTTTTCATTTACCTCAACATCTCCCAAAGTGTATCACTCACTCCAATACATAAAGTGTGCTATCTTTAGAGATGATGTAGTGATGGAAGAGGACTTGTTACATATGCATAATGAAAATGGGTTAACATTACCCAAAATATTTAAGGATTGAAATAACAATAGTGATTCTAGTGAGGAAGATGAAGCAATATGGATAGAAAGAAATTGGAGTACAAGGGGAAAAAAATAATGGTGTGAAAGGTTGATGAGGAAAAAAATTATAACCACTTGAATATAGACATTTCTTAGTAACATGAGAATTCATTAATAATAAAGATTCATGATCGGTGCCTATCACAATTTATTAAAATGTATCAAGGTGAATATCGGAATAGATGAGGCACCAAAAATCATGACAATGACAAATTACTAGTCATAAGTAAATATCACCAAGATTACTATTTTTCCAATAATGTGAAGAATTTTTCCCAAGAAGCTATCAAGAAATTAAGGAAATACACCCATAATTGGGAAAAATTCATATCAATATATTTGAGGGTATAAAGCCTATGTTAAAGAGATCATATAGGATGAATCCAAACTTACGCAGCAAAGTAAATGAATACGGTGATATAATGTTGGACCCAAGAGGTACTATACAAATGAAGGAATCATAATGGGTTGGTCTCGATGGTTATTAGTAAAAAATATGGGTGCATCAAAATTTACATGAACTATCATCAATCGAATTAAGTATGTGTAGTGAACCCATTCCCAACATTGTTTAGGAAGAAATTTTGGAAGGTGTCATGGGTTGGGAAATCTACACCTTCACCGATGGGTTTTTTTAGGTATCATCAAGTTCATATTACGAGAATAAGACCAAAAACAATAAATTTTGAGATAGAGTGGGGATCATTTGCATACAAAATAATACCTTTTGGACTAAAGAATGTGTTGGATGTATTCTCATGAATTATAGTCACCAGGTTCATTTTAAGACACCCCTATAAAATTGAAGGTGGAAAATACCTGGTGAATATCCCCGTAACTAGTTTCAGCGAAAGGCGAATTTGACAGTATTCAAAAACAAAATTTTCACCTGGTTTTTCATGGCTCCATCAGTGACGTGCGACAACAAGACGTCAATAACCACTCCTGACACACGTCAATGGAATGTCAATGGTCTAGACTAACGTGCGTCACTGGCGTGACACTGGTTAGTAATGACACACGGCGTCGGCTTCCATGACGCATGACACTGGCTCGTAATGACGTGTGACATTATCTCCTACTGTCGCGCATCACTGGCTCATAATGACGCGCGACACTGCCTCCTACGTCTCCCTCACACGCATCACTGGACCCTAATGACGCACATCATTTCCTCCTATTGATTCGTGTCACTGGCTCTTATTGACGCACGTCAGCTTGGACTGTTGTCGCGCGTAAGTTAAGACTTTTGACACATGACACCGGATTCTACCGATGCGCGACACTGCACTTAATGACGCGGGTCTCTTTTTTTCTATTAACGTCGTCACTGGAACCTGTTGACGTGCATCAAAGGTCTTAGTTGGCGTGCGGCGATAGAAGGGAGTGACGCGCGATGTGGGAGGACGATGTCGCGCGTCACTAGGAGCCAGTGTCGCGCATCAAAGGTCTTAGATGACGCGATAATAGTCCTAGCTGACACGCGTCAATAGGAGCCAGTGACGCGCGTCAGTAGGAGTAAATGACGCGCATCAATAGGGGCCAGTGACGCCCTATTTAGCTTATAAATACCCTTCTGCCGCTCATTTTCTCGTTTTCATTTTCCCGTTCTTGAATTTTTGCAGGTCTAAATCGTTGTCAAAGACACAATTACAACTATAATGTCGACTTCACATGCTTCCCAATTGCAAGTTCAGCAAGAAAATCAAGAGAATCCAACTCAATCGATTTCCAAGATCAACTACAGGAATCCCTTATGCCCTCACATCCATACGGCTTTAAAGATGTCTTCAGAATATCAAGATTTGATGGAAGAGTGTGAATTTACAGGGCTCGTTAATATGCCCCATTTCGAAACAGATCCGGATATTTTGAATTACCTTCTGTCATCCTACAATTCAGAGGATGGTATTTTTTATGTGACTCTGAATGATGGCCAAATGTTCCAATTCACTATTGAAGCAAATGACATCCATCGGTTTACGGGCCTTCCTTTCAGAAATTTACCAATTGTTACAACCAAGGCAACACTCCTGGAAGAAGACAAGAAATTTCTCAAATCAACGTACGGTTTCCATGTTGATTGTAAGTATAATTCATTTTAATTCATATTTTTTATTCTATTTTTTATTCTGATACAATTTGCTGTTATAAATTTATAGTAATTTTCACTGTTTTGCATTTGCAGCCCATGTCAATAAATCCAGGTGTGGTGTAGATACACAATCAATTGCACACCACTTTCTTGCTGCACTTATTTCATTTTTTCAAGCCAGAATTGTTTTGCAGGGTCGCCAAACAGATATACCAAATTGGGCCATTGCATACATTTGTGCCACTATCTCAAAATGAAAATTCGATTGGTGCACATATCTATCCAAAAAAATAAGAACTGACATAACAAATTCAAAACTCTCAGATAAACCTTTCATTTATTCAACAAACTATCTCCTCGGCTTCTACTATGAGGCAATTTTAAATTTAAAAGATAAACAAATTCCTACTTGCTCTGATGAGGCTTTGAAGAAATTCTCAATTCCATTTGAAGAACAACAGGTATAAACTATTTATTTTGTAATTGTATTTCAATTTTCGACATTACGATTACGATTATTAAAACTTAAATTTTAATGTTTTGCAGAGAAGATATCTTGAAGCCCTTCCCCAAAAAAAGAAGTTATCGAGAGGAAGAGGCCAACAACACGCGGAGGCTTCGGGGGACTCCCAATCTGAAATGGAAGCTCACTCCTCTCCAAACCCTCAACAGTTTGAACTTGTTAAACGCCAGAGAAGTAATACATTCTCATATATTATTTACAAATTCCAAAGTTGCATATTTATTTTTCAATTTAAATTTTAACCAAATGAATTGACAACATTTAATATTGATGAATCGTAAGGACTTTGGAACCTTCTTCCCCAACTCACTCCATACAATGCATGCATTCATATCTTCCGAATGAGCACCGAGTACAACTCCTACAAGGCCACCCGTGACAAGACTGAAAAACAACCCTCGACAACAAGGTACAACTTTTCTATAGTACGTTTAATTTTGTAGTTTTGATTTTATGAATTGTTTTAATATTTTTCATTTTTTTCTTGTACTTTTCAGCACATGTCAATCATGATCAAACCACAGCACCGACACCCACTCAACCATTAATTTTTAAAATGCCAACCAGAGAACAAGTGAAAAATAACATTGGTAAACGCATTCCTTTTGCTCCGGCCCCTAAGCGGGACACTAAACCTTGCCTACTCATTTCGAATTCCAACTCTATCACTTGGTGGCTTGCCCAAATTAGGCAACGGCATATCTGTTTTGAACAATATAAATTTAGATGAAGATTATTTGGGCATTGATAGCAATGACCCAACTGGTTTTTTTGATACCCGCGAGATGATTCAAGGCCAGCAGGTATACTTCAAATTTCAATTTTAATATGCTTTACAATTTTGAATTACATTCTGATTTAAATTTATTTATCTAAATCTTGATTAATTTTTTCAAAAACAGGATCAGCCCACCCAAAGGCAGAAACAAGGAGCAGTTGATCTTGGTGAAAGCCCCCATACTTCTCCAGCAAGATCGTCTGCATCAGATTCAGATAGTGAACAGTTGCCACGTTTTCCTTTGGAGAACTTAATTGGTTATGATTGTCAATCCCATGTCAGTGAGTTTATTATTCCTCATATCCAACAGCTTATAGAATGGGAGAGAAGGGCTAAAGTTCTTATCAATGAGATTATTAGTCGTTATGAAAATTATTGGCAACGGGATAGTTTATACGCTGCAGTCCAGAATCAACCTGCGAAGATGGATTCCTTACTTACCCAAGTAAGATGTGGGACTGTCACGTTTAACAACAACTATAAATATGACATTTCAGATAAGGCACTAAACAAATTGGAAAATATTAGTGCCGAGGCCTAGGCATATTTTAACAAATGGTCCAAGGACAAGGATTTGGTATCAATCACAAATGTCGAAAGAGATAGAGCGGTTGTAAGTACTATTACATTCAAACAATCATTCTTGTTAATTTGAAATTTTGAATTTACATTAATATTTTGAATTGACATTACTCTTTTTGTGCAGTTGAAATATGAAAATTTGAAGAGTCAGGCGAAGGTTTTGCAAGTTCACTTGGAAACAACAAAGAACAGCTTATCCGCAGCAAAAAATTTGAAGCAAAATATTGTTTTGGTTAACAAACAAAACAATACACTAAAGTGGATAATTAAAGAGCATGGTCTCGACCCTGACATATTATTCAAAGCCAAAGCAATTGCTGATCCAAATTTGCTATCGCATGGAGATGCAACAAATCAAGAAGAAAGAATTTTAAAAATCTGGACAGTCTTTGCTGAAGATCTTATAAGTTCAGGGGTTATTTCTAGTGTTGGGGAAAGAGGTACAGCCACAGTGGAAGAAGCCGTTGGGGAAGAGAGCAGAGTAGAATTGTATAAAGAAAAAGAGGGTTTTGAAAATTAGAAACTTTTATTATTGAGGAAACTTTAAATATTGAATTTGAAAACTTCTACTATTGAGTATGTACTATGGTATTTGAATTTAATTATATGGATTTATATAAAGTCTTTAATTTTAATTGCATTAGATGGTGATTATCATGAATTATATGTATGTTTCTTGTTTACTTGCATTGTCATGAATTGTATGTGGACGTAGATGATGAATGATGATAATTGATAATTAATGATAGATGATGATGAAAGACGATGATCAATTTAATGTGTATAATGTAAAATGTAGTGCCTAAATATCTTGTGGGACTTTAATTATCTTGAAAATTATGTTTTTGGGAAAAAATAGCAACTAAGATTTGAAACAGATCTTTAGGATTTCTCCTTAATAGACTTATGGTGTAGGAAAATTCTGATGGCCTGGAAACAATCATTGATGTGGAGGCTAGATTAGCCAATTATGAAATAGTTAAATTCCAGGCCATAAGAATTAGAGCTTGGGAAATAATCAAGACCATGGTTTAAAAGATATGGTTTTGTTATCATGGATATTGTTTTGTGTAGAGTAGATTGACAAGTTGCTGTAAATAGTCAAGGTTATGGAGGCTAGATTAACCAAAGTTGGAATAACCATGTGATTAAAAGATAGGTCAAGCTCGATATAGAACTTTGAAGTTTAATGTAAAACATATAAGGTTTTTATCATGAAGATTAGTCTGTATAGATCAAGTTCATAGGTTGAAGAATCCTATCATTTTTTTATATTTGATAAGGGTGAAGAATAATTGTGGATTAGAACTGGGAGGCTATAAGTTGGAATAATTTTGAGTGTGTAAGAAAATATTGAAGGTTGTAAACTAGATCATAGTAAACTATGTGTGTAAGTATTTATGTAGAGCCTTGAAGAAGGCACACTACATTTGCAGGATAGTTTGAAGTTAATAGAATTATCAATGTTCTAGTCAGTTTTATTACTAGAAAGGATTTTTATTAGATAAAGACTCTGTCAAGTTCCCTTGCGCATTTCATTCTTCCATTTAGATCTAATTTTTTTCTTTGGTTTAGTTTATTACATTCATGATTTCTAAAAATCCCAATATGTAGTATCAAATTAATGCTTTCTCGGTGAACAAATTCAGCATTTTGATTTAAATAGTTGTGATTAGTGTAGATTTGGGTGGTAGACTATAGGATATGGAAGATAGCATTAGAATTGAGTTTGAATAACTTCGTGTTAGAGGATGATCATTATAAGTCTAAAAATAGATCTATTTCTTCATGGAGAAATCTGAAGAAGTGATGGATCTATGACAAAGCAGGGAATTTTAGGAAGAGTGTCAGGACTTATATTTATAATAGTATAATGTATTGTTTAATAGTTTATCCCGCAGTTAAAAAAATATATCAAAGGATTTTGCACATATAAAAAATAAATTAAATATAATTCTAAGAAATCAAGAAAGAATCATCACTGGTAAGAAATTAAACATAATTGCAAATATGATAGGGTTTAGCTTACCTCTTGCGTATTAGATTGCTGTGAAATCATCAAGGGTAACATGCTAGATCTTTGTTTTACCTGACATTGTAGATAGAGGGGTGAGTTGCCTGACATTGTCAGTCCTGAGAAGTGCCAGCAACATCTTTAAATATATAGACCAACAATATCTTTAAATAAATGATAACAAGAGCTGAAAAAATGTAAAGTAACAAACAATAAGATTATGTTGAAGAAGATACCTATTTAAAATTGAAATCATCCCCGGTAATGTGCTAGATCTTTGTCTTAAAAAAATTCAACACAAAAAATGGATTAGTAGATAGATGGGTGAGTTGCCTGACATTGTCAGTCCCAAGAAGTAACAGCTTCCTCGGACGGATGTCAACCCACGTTTTCAAAAAATAAAATATTGTATTTAACTAAATGTAAATACATAGACATCTTTAATGATAACCAGAGCTGAAAAAAATGAATAGTAACAAACAATAAGATTAAGGGGAAAAAGATACCTCCTTAAAGTTGAAATCATCACTGCCACTGGTAATGAGCTATATCTGTGTTTCAAAAAAACCCAACACGAGAAATGGATTAGTAGATAGATGGGTGAATTGCCTGACATTTTTAGTATATAGACCTGTAACATCTTTAATGAAAACCAGAGCTGAAAAAATGAATAGTAATAAACAATAAGATTAAGGGGAAAAAGATACCTGCTTAAAGTTGAAATCATCACTGCCACTGGTAATGAGCTAGATCTGTGTTTTAAAAAAACCCAACACGAGAAATGGATTAGTAGATAGATGGGTGAATTGCCTGACATTTTTAGTATATAGACCTGTAACATCTTTAGGAAAACCCATGGTTAACCAAAACATGAAATGTGTATAGGAGTGTCTTTTAGTGCTTCATGCCAAATTTAATCAGATTTTGAAATGAGTATTTAAACTTATTCAAGTTTTTATAAAACTGGATCGCTTAGAAATGCAAACTAAACAACCTGTCTTCTTAGCATCCAAGAAAAAATACAGTGCCTTCTTCAGATAAATCATAGAAGTTATTTTTGTATAGGATTCACATCTTGAGATATTGTAAAATGTTTTGGGGAAAATGGATCAGTATCAAAATATGTTGTATAGGATTCACATCTTGAGATTCTCTCTTCAGGACTGCTTCTTGGAGTGGTTGAATTAAAATATGTTTCTCTTTTTTTCAAATTTTTAAGGTGGTGCATATGATCATAGCTCAATAAGGTTGTTTACATATCATATTAGTTACAAGAATGAACTTGAAATCTTTGATCCTTTAGTAGATTCATCTCATCCTATGTAAGGATATTCAGGCACAAGTATGAGGTTTGAAAGATACAATAAGGGTAAAGTGATCAAAATTGTTGTGTGTAACGGAAAGTTGTTTTTACTTTCTTCTAATTATCATTGTTGAGCTGATGAAATACTTGGTTGACCCTTGCAATGAGTATCAAAGTATAAAATTCCTGCTACCACCTTGTTTTGTTTTCCTTTGCTGAAGATACAATGTTCAAGTGTATGTTTGAAGACAATTTTCTTGAAGCTCCCCCATTTCTATGCCTTGAATTGATTAATCATGATCTTCTTGAAGTACAATTGATAAAATGAAGTGTCTCAAATATTGAAATTTTTTTTACAGCTCAACATAAAGTTCTCTGTGCAAGGTTGGATCATCTTAAAAAGGTAACATTGTGTAAATTTTGTCAAGAGTGCCTTACTGGTACCTCATCTCAAACTCAGTCTTAGCATATATCATGAAGTTTCTTTTTGAACTTATCAAACAAGACCCTATATCATCATCAAGTACAAAAGAGGTGAAAACTTCGAATTCTATTAAATTTTGGATAAGAAATCAATTATTTGGTAGTCTCAGGCTTTCTCTGTGCATAAAGAGATCCATCTAGTCACTCATCACTCCTGACGCACGTCAATGGAACGTCAATGGTCTTGATCGACGTGCGAACCGCGGTACCTACCGACGCACGCCATCGCTCTTTTTGATGCTCACATCGGCTCCCTACTGATGTGCATCACTGACTCCTATTGACACGCGTCACTGGCTCTTTTTGACGCGTGTCACTGGCTCCTACTAACGCTCATCCCTGACTCCTATTGACGTGCGTCACTGGATTCTATTGACGCGCGTCACTGGCTCCTATTGACGTGCGTCACTGACTCCTATTGTCACGCATCACTGGATCTTATTGACGCGCGTCGCTTGCTCTTATTGACGCACGTCGCTGGATCCAATTGACGCGCGTCAGCTAGGACTATTGTCGCGCGTCAGCTAGGACCTTTGACGCACGTCAAGTGAAGCCATTGACGCCCGATTTAGCCTATAAATACCCTTCAACCGGTCATTTTCTCGTTTTCACCTTCCAGCTCTTGAATTTTTACAGGTCTCAATGCTTCCCAACTGCAAGTTCAGTAACAAAAATCAAGAGAATCCAATTCAATCGATGTCCCTTATGCCCTCACATCCATACTGTTTTAAAGATGTCTTCAGAATATAAAGATTTAATGGATGCGTGTGAATTTACAGGGCTCGTTAATATGCCCCATTTCGAAACAGATCCGGATATTTTGAATTACTTTCTGTCATCCTACAATTCAGAGGACGGCATTTTTTATGTGACTCTGAACGATGGCCAAATTTTTAATTCAAGATCGTCGAAGCAAATGACATCCATCGGTTTACGGGCCTTCCGTTCAAAAATTTACCAATTGTTACAACCAAGGCAACACTCGTGGAAGAAAAGAATTTTCTCGAATCAACGTTCGGTTTCCATGTTGATTGTAAGTATAATTCGTTTTAATTCATATTTGTTATTCTGTTTTTTATTCTGATACAATTTGTTGTTATAAATTTATAGTAATTTTCACTGTTTCGCATTTGCAGCCCATGTCAATAAATAAAGGCGTGGTGTCTAATATGTAGCATTTCTGAGTACATGTAATTTTTGCAATGCTAGTGTCTAAGATGAGCTTTGTAACTTTGTTTGACCTGATGAGTGCAGTGGAAAAGTTTAAACAAAAAAAAGATCTTAAGAAAACTGATGGAACCAAGAAGGGGAAATTAATTGATGTTCCCAAACTTGATGATGCAAATCAAGCAGGGGGGAAGAATTCTGATCAATGTACTTTAATATTAACGGAGGGTGACTCAGCCAAGGCTCTTGCTGTAAGTGTTTGTGCCTTGAATCAGGGAAATGTGAATACTGAATTTGGTAGTATTGTGACATGTTTCGACATCACTTTCCAATTTAATTTTTTGTTATTTTAGTTATCTTTATCCTATCAGGTGGCAGGAATATCTATTGTTGGTCAATATTATTATGGTGTGTTTCCTCTCAGAGGTAAGTCAAGCTCAATGTCAGGGAAGCTACCACTCACCAACAAATGGAGAATAAAGAGATAGTAAATATAAAAAAAATCCTTGGTCTACAGGAAGATAAAATATATGACAGCATTAAATCTTTAAGATATGGCCATCTGATGATAATGACAGACCAGGTACATGATCTTTGTATAGCGTTGTTTAGTTTCTGCTTAATTCTGACACATCCTTTCTAGTGAGATCCTTTTTGACTTGTCCTTTGTCTCTTAAAGGACCATGATGGTTCCCACATCAAAGGATTGCTGATCAATTTCATACACCATACCTGGCCATCACTGCTTAAAATTCCTTCATTTGTTGTGGAATTTATCACTCCTATTGTCAGGGTAAATGTTCCCCCTGTATATTTGGTTGAGTGTATTGAGACTCTTTATATTTGTTTTTAAGCCTCCAGATGTTATGTATCTCCATGTCTAATTTTGGCACATGTTGATGTAGGCAACTCACAAAAATGGAAATGTGTTATCTTTTTACACAATTTCTGAGTATGAAGCTTGGAGAGAATCATTGAGTGGATCGATAACTGGTTGGACCATATAGTACTACAAAGTAATGCTAGTTTGTTTTCTCTTTATATGTTTTCAAGTTCTGGTTTTGTTCACTTGTTGATTAGGTATCACTTGTTGCTTGGACCATACAGGGTTTTGGCACAAGTACTTCTAAAGAGGGCAAGGAGTATTTCATAGATCTGGACAAGCACAAAAAAGTATTTTGTGTGGGTTGATGAGAAAGATGGAGATGCTTCCTCATATCAATCAGCTTATAGAATGGGACAGAAGGGCTAAGGTTCTTATCAATGAGATTATTAGTCGTTATGAAAATTATTGGCAACGGGATAGTTTATACGCTGCAGCTGATCCAAATTTGTCTGTCACATGGAGATTTCTGGTTTTGGGGAAAGAGGTACAGCCACAGTGGAAGAAGCCGTTGGGGAAGAGTGCAGAGGAGTAGAATTGGATAAAGAAAGAGAGGGTTTTGAAAACTAGAAACTTTTATTATTGAGGAAACTTTAAATATTGAATTTGAAAACTTCTACTATTGAGTATGTACTATGGTTTTTGAATTTAATTATATGGATTTATATACAATCTTTAATTTTAATTGCATTAGATGGTGATTATCATGAATTATATGTATGTTTCTTGTTTACTTGCATTGTCATGAATTGTATGTGGACGTAGATGATGAATGATGATAATTGATAATTAATGATAGATGATGATGAAAGACGATGATCAATTTAATGTGGACGTAGATTTATCATCAAGCACAGTAATTCTTCTTCTCTAGACTTTTGAACTTGTTTTAAGATAATTATTCTCTACACTTGTAACGATATGATCATAATGTCATTAGAATGGATATATATGATAAATAAATGGAATCTGTTATAATGGATATAGATGACATTAATGATTAGAATGGATATAGATGACATTAGAACGAATAGAATTGTAATGATATGATTATGAATTATTTTTAAAAATGAAATTGTTTTAATAAATTTAAAATTAGATAAATAATTGTGTTAATAATAATTGTAGTGTCAGGACTCAGGATATGATAATGATATGGTGATGATATGATATATATGGATGATGAGGAATTTTATGTGGACTTATATTTAAAATCGTATAATGTATTGTTTATCCCGAATTTTATGTGAATTTTATGAGGAATTTTATGTGGACTTATATTTAAAATCATATAATGTATTGTTTATCCCGAATTTTATGTGAATTTTATGTGGACTTATATTTAAAAATAAATTAAATATAATTCTGAGAAATCAAGAAAGAATCATCACTGGTAAGAAATTAAACATAATTGCAAATATGCTAGGGTTTAGCTTACCTCTTGCGTATTAGATTGCTGTGAAATCATCAAGGGTAACGTGCTAGATCTTTGTTTTACATGACATTGTAGATAGAGGGGTGAGTTGCCTGACATTGTCAGTCCTGACTCCTGAGAAGTGCCAGCAACATCTTTAAATATATAGACCAACAATATCTTTAAATAAATGTAAATATATAGAATTAGACCTGTAACGTCTTTAATGATAACAAGAGCTGAAAAAATGTAAAGTAACAAACAATAAGATTATGTTGAAGAAGATACCTATTTAAAATTGAAATCATCACTGGTAATGTGCTAGATCTTTGTCTTAAAAAAATTCAACACAAAAAATGGATTAGTAGATAGATGGGTGAGTTGCCTGACATTGTCAGTCCCGAGAAGTTACCCACGTTTTCAAAAAATAAAAATATTGTATTTAACTAAATGTAAATACATACACCTGTAACATCTTTAATGATAACCAGAGCTGAAAAAAATGAATAGTAACAAACAATAAGATTAAGGGGAAAAAGATACCTCCTTAAAGTTGAAATCATCATTGCCACTGGTAATGAGCTAGATCTGTGTTTTAAAAAAACCCAACACGAGAAATGTATTAGTAGATAGATGGGTGAATTGCCTGACATTTTTAGTATATAGACCTGTAACATCTTTAATGATAAAGATAAAAGATAGATAAAGAAGATACCTATTTAAAGTTGAAACAATCCATTATCAATAGCTTCATCAAAGTCGATGTTGTCTTCTGTAGAATGTGACGAAGAGCCAATTACACTCTCAAGGTTGGGAATATTTGTACTTGTAGCTGTATTATTCACACCTCTTCTTTTGCAAAGGGAATTCCAGTGCGCAATTGCTCTGTCGAACGGAAAGGTTTCGATGGAGTATCGAGAAACATAACACCTCATGCAACTTTCCAGATTTTTATCCAACCTGTTTCTCAGTTTTGATTTTATAAATGACAATGCACTGAAAACCCTTTCATCCTCCACAGACCCCAAAATCATTGTTTGGCATAACTCATATAATCTGAAATATTCACTGATATCTTCTTGTAAAATAGAACTTTGATAGATTCCTCGCCACAGCCTTGTAATAGCACCACTTTCAGAAGGTTGATCTAAATTCTTATATTGGTTCCTCATTGTTGTTGCAAAATTTGTTGACTAAAACTTTAATAAATCGGCATTCAGTATACCTTTGATTTCCACACCCTTGAGCTCTGACGTCTTTGTAAATTGTTCCATTATTGTACCCATTGATTTATGGAAATGCTTACTGACAAAGTCTGCACGGCCACCTTCAGTATTCCAAAAATTAGGATTCATCACACCCATGGCTTCCAGAATTTTATCTTTACGAAACGTTCCTAATTTCGATGACAAGGTTTCAAAAAAATTTAATCTTTATTCTTGTTTCAACTATAACAGACTCAAATAAATTACGTGTCACGGGAACATCTTCTCATTCCGATCTTGTAATATCTTGACGTTTTTACAAAATGTGCACAGGTATTTCCCTCCCATTAACAGTGATGCAGAGGTGATCGTGGATATTAAATCTCAAAAAGGTGTTAGGATTTTTAAGATCTAATAAATCTCTCCAATTTTCAAAAACAGGTGCATCAAAACTATCATTGGAATAGTACAATATATCAAGACTTTGAGATACCATTTTCCTCATCTATATAAAATCCACAATATAGATTAATCTACCCTATGCATGCTTCATCAGTGTATTGATCTCCTTTAACATTGGAAGAATACCAACCAATGTAAGCAATGTCTCCAAATTAGTTAAACGGAACAACAAGTCCCTTGCCCTATCAACTTCATGACGGTATTTGTGCATGAAACCAACCAATGAAGGATACTCCTCACGAACTCTGCATGCAGGTTCATACAAAGAGATCCATCTAGTCTCCACATCCTTCAGAATTTTTTTGACATCTGTAATTCCAATTGCAAATTTTTTGAACTCGAGAAAATGCTTTGGGCTGCTTGACATATAGGCATGAAGTTCTCTTATAAGGTCTTCTAATTTAGCAACATTTTCGTGGTTGCTTACCATTTTATATGCTAAATTCATTCTGTGAGCCATACAGTGAATTGGTAGCATATATGGGGCCACTGTTGTTTGTAATATAACACAGAGCCCTGTTCGGTGACCCTGCATGACAGATGCACCATCTGCTCCAACGCATACCAACTTCGTAGCAATTTCATAATCAGTCATACCAGCAACATCTTTCAAATGAGAAACAACTATTTTATATAGGTTTTCGGCATTGCAGTTTTCAACCATTTTCATAACACCCAATAGATGAGGTGTCCGTATATGATTTTCTAAAGTATAGATGTGGATACATACCCATGCAGTGTTGTCGACTGTTGTCACTTCATCAATTGAAAGAGAGATAAAGTTTGCTTTTTTTACATTCTCTTTCAAATCTTCCTTCTCTATCATCGAGAGGCATTTTGCCATTTCCCATCCACTACTCTCAGACCAATGAGACTGAGGTACATTCAGCATTCCGTTAAATTGATACAAAACTTTGAAATTGAGGAAATCTGAAATCACTCTTCCTTTTTTAAGTATTTGAAAAAGAGTAGAGAATTGTATGAATTTTCATGTAGATTTGTTTCTTTCATCTTACCAATATGCAATGTGATCGTTCCTCCCTTTTCCAACAGATGTCTGTGTTTTTTTGCTCGCCTCATATTTCGTTGCGTATCTAACATGCATGCATTCTTTTTTAGTTTTCCACCTATGTGTTTTGATTTTCTGGCCATCCGCCCCCGTTACAATTAAATATTGTTTTCCACAATGTTTTTCTATAGTGTCCAAATTTCAAACTTGATTTGCATTTTTGTTGCTTTCCCAATTTCCACGTACATATTGTACATGTACATTCATATGGGATTTCTTCATAATTAGATGATTGTACAGGTTCAATAAATGAAAATTTAGCTGCCCAATCAAACTTGTATGTCCTACCAATGGTCCACATATTCTTGTTCGTTTTCAATGCTTTACTTTTTTGAGTAGAATTTTGAGCAATATCACAATCACCTGGTTTCCTCTTTCTTGGACCGGAGTTTGATTTTGATTTTTGTCTTCCATTTTGCTGAGTGTTTGTATCTGTGATATCTAGCTGCACTTCTGGTTGCACCCCAATAGGAACAATATCTTCAAGATCTGGCATATTATCGTAGGTTTCATTTGTTTGACTTTGATACTGTGCAGAATGCATGTCCACCTCAATAATACCTTCCACACAGTCAGTATTCTGATTCTTTGTGGTGGCATCTATATGATTGGTATTTACAATATCTGTATCCACAGAGTTTCCAAAATACTTGAAGAGTGATTTCTGAGATTTCTTACTTACTTTTAGGTTATTCGTATTCTTTGAGCTGGCACCTTCCATTATTCTGAAAAGAGTCCTGCGTCAGCAAAAGAACCAAGTAGCGACTCTGTCCAGTGTCTGAGGTCTTGTCGCGCGTCCACTGTCTGAGGTCGCGCGTCCACTGTCTTAATATACTATCGCACGTCAACACTGCCCAAGTCACGCGTCAACACTTCCTCTGTCGCGCATCAACACTTCCTCTCGCCGTGTGTCGAACACCTTTTTCACGTGTCGCATCATGCTCTTGTCACACGTCGCAGCATACTCTTGTCGCCCGTCAACAATGCCCTTGTCACGTGTCAACACTGCATTTGCCACGCGTCAAAATCATAAAGCTAAAGATAATATGAATCTCTGGTGCTCAAGGGTATGTGAGTTCAAATTTCACGGTATTGGTAATTTGGTAAGCTACTTGAGGTATACTACCTAGCGAATCACCTAGGTTTTTATAGGAGATGTTTTCAAATGAAGGCGAAGCCGACCCCCAAAAAAATATACTATATATTTTAGGCGAACAGGACACCGACCCACTCCGAATAATTCACCTTTTCAAATTTTCCTAAAATGAAATTTTCACCATATTATGAATATTCGCCGCTAAAATTATCCTGTAGTCACTACTTTTCATGATTTCATCCTAAAGTTTTAATATGTCTTTTTGGATGATTAGATAGTCTATGTGAAAGTTAAGAATCACTGTGAAATTTTACACCTCATGTTCAAATATTTCCAATAGTTGAAAATTTATTTAAACTTGAAAAGTGTGTCTTCACGATACATTTTGAAACCTTTCTAGGGAACATAATTTGTAAATACAATTTATTGGTAGTCTTAGCAAAGATAAACATACTTTTTCAGCTAGAATAACCACAAACCCAATCTGATATATGTTCTTTTCATGGCCATTTTAGTTATTATAGAAAATTCTTCAAGGGATACAAAAATAAATTTCGTACCCCTAAAAAAATTTCTAAGGAAACAAAGAGAGTTTTTATGGGAAGAACAATAACAAAAGACATTTGATGGATTAAAAGAAAATATTTCAAGTGTGCCCATATTAAAATTACATGATTAGAATACTATGTTTCATGCTCATGTAGATGCATCAATGATGACATCTAGAGAAATTCGCATGTAGCCTAGAAATGATAATGCATATCACTTGATAATTTTTGTGAGCAGAAATTGATGAAGGTAGAAAAACTATATGACCATATAAAGAGAAGCACTATCCATAATGTATACACTACTAAAATTTGGTTAATATTTGTTATAAAATCCATTTTTTCTATAAATATCATTTTTACTTAAAGTGTTTTGTGAATAAAGCAGCCCTACATGGGAAAATATGAAGATGGGTAATATGATTCCAAGAATTCAAGAATTTGGTTATGGTAAAACTAGGAAGGAATAATGAATGTCCATACCATCTCTCAAGAGTTAATTTGGTATAAGCTGATAATTATACCGAGGATGAAATCTAATATGCACAGCTACATAGAATTTAGAGTCCACCATATGATATTACCAATATTATATTATTTCTACTGATTGAGCTCACACTAAACATTGAAGCATGCAATAGAAAATTTTGCTAGCAATAAAATTGATACCTTATTGAATCATTAGTGGAGAGCCATATAATATGGCACATGATGAAGTAGTAAGACATTGTGTCTTAGATAATGATTGGAAATAAATTCTTCATGAAGCTTATGATGGAATAGCAAGAGGACACTACACTGGAGATGCAACTACGAGGAAAATATTGACCACAAGAATCTAATGGAAAAACTTGTTCAAGGATGTAAAATATTATGTGTGGGCATGTGATCACTATCAAATGGTATACAAAATAAGTAAACAAGATGAAATAATTTTTTTCCTTGTTATATTCTAAGAGCCATTCAATAAATGGGTGATAGATTTTGTGGGGAAAGTAAATCCTTCCATGTAAAGGACATGAACATGTTACATCATAGCTACACTAGACTACTTGACAAGATGGGTTGAATCCATGCCTTCAGGATTGTACTACAACCATGAAAATATTCATTTAGTATAATATCATAAGTATACATGGGTCCCCGCTCAACCTTATCATTGATTGAGGAAATCATTTCCTAAATGAGATAATATGCATATTTTAGTCATAATTTATGGTTGCAGCACACCAAAGATAACCCCCTACCATCCACAAGTGTATGTGAATCACTATGTTTAATAAGATTCTCAAAAACAAACTCATAAATTTTTGTAACATCTGATAAAAGGATTGAGATGAAAAGGTTTTAGTTGTCTTATGGGTATATAAAACAATGTGCAAAAGATTGAATAAATCTATACCTTTCTAACTAGTTGTTGGAAAATATATTGTGTTCCCAATTGATTTTATGATTCCCTCCTTGCGAATAGTTCTCATTTCAAACTTGGAAAATGAAGAATCTATAATGGAGTGACTTACAAAACTACTTCAAATGGATGAGCAGAGAGTACACATAAGATGGAGTCAAGGAGTTAAGAAACCTTGATAGAAATCCTTACATGAATTTCATATTAAACATAAAACTTTCTCACAAGGAGAAAACATATTAGTTTATGATTCAAACATTATGTTACACCCTAGGAATTTGAAAACACATTGGTTGGGTCCATATAAAGTGCATGAAATATTTCCCATAGGGGCATGCAAGTTGAATGGATAATTTCTTCTAGGAAATTTCAATCATAGTAAGATGAAATACTATCAATAAAGCTCTTTTTTTGTAATACAATAAGGTGTATTCCATTAGATTAGGTATTATTTCAATTCTTAGGATAATTTCCCTTCATACAAATTTTTAATAGGCATAAATTAGTTCATGAATTTTAAAAATCATTTCTTTCATTCATGACAATTGTTCACCAAATATTGCATAAATATTAACAAAATAGTCTTCTACAAGAAATCGATTAAAATTTCTTTCAGAAGAACAAGAAAATAATATACAAATGGAGGACCATACCATAAAATTGTTATAGGGGAAGAAAAGTGACGCAAATCATATTTAAAAATTTGGAAATTACACTAATTGTCTCCACATGTCAATCATCGTTATTACTTTGCATTTAGGATGTCTTGAAAATAAACTCAAAAGGTTGACATAGTCCAAAACATCACCGGTCACCACGTTTCGAAATCAACATATAAAAATGAAGATACAATTTATTGAAAGTGAAGAATATAAGAGTCTTAGAGTTGTAGGAAAATGATGGTCACCATGTGTCTTGAATCTATAAGACAAAGTATCAAGCTAGTGTGGGGTACACAAAATTTTGGTAAAAAATAGGTGTGTTAAAATTTTTCAAGAGATTGAATACATAAGTTTGGTAAAAACGCATAAAATATGCTCGGTATGTAAGAAAATATGAGAAATTAAGGCTTGGGAAAAATAGTTAAGACCATATGGAGTGGAAATAAAAACAATTGAAAAGGAATGATGAATAAGGAACATAGGAAGTAGAACGTGTTAGAAGTTGATAGTTGAAGGAATCCAAGTGTTTGTAGGAAATCTATGGGGAAAATAAGCTCACATGAAAAATAATTTACACAGAGAATGTGACATAGCCTGGGATTTTAATATATATATCATAGCTAGAGGTGCAATGAAAAGGAAACACGAGTCCATGAAGTTCATGATACATACATGTAGAATGATGGGGCATCAAGTCAAGTTCAAATTGGAAAAAATGTGAAAACAATGAGTAGAAAGTATCTAGAAGCCACTTGATATTGAATTTAGTTAGTACATAATTGAGAGTTGACACATGTGAAGGAGTAAATGCATCCTTTAATTCCATTTTTGAGGTGTATAAAATGAGGACACAAACTCATTTTAAAGGTTGCATTGTATTTTTAGATGAACCAAAGCTCTAAGAAAAACCCTAAACTAAGTTAAAAGAAATTTAGAGCACAAAACTAATCAACTTTACACCATTAGATAATAGTTTGAGATATTAAATGATAAGGAATGGTGAGAAGAAATAAGAAATAGGTTTAGATAATAGGATAAAATAAAAAACATATAGGCTAAGGGTTTTTCAAGCATCAACTAAACACATTGATCGCCATTAACATGGAGGTTGATATATCCCAGTGGAAATGAGGAACTTTGGTGATTTAAACCTCCCTAGGTAAAAACCACAAGGATTATGATCTTTGGGCATGTAAGGAGAATCAAACATGAGGGGGCATGTGAAAGTAGGGACATACAATAATCTAGTTCTTCAAGCAAGTCTAGTTTGAGTAGCTTGGGTGAATCAATGTCAATAGAAGGAGAATTGAATAGTGTCCTAATTAAATAAATTAAGGAGGAAAAAGAGATATTGATAGTAGAATAGATAAATGATGATGAATCCAAAGATAAAGACAACACATTTATAAATACAAAGAAAAATGGCATGTTAACAATTACATTTAGTATAAGGAGAAGGAAAAAGATAAGAATTTAATTCCATTTCCTCCATTTAATTTAGAAATGTAGTATCCAATCTTTTACAAAAGGAGAGATGGGAAAATTAGGCACATTTGTAAAGATAAAAAGTTTCAATCATCACGCACTTGAATTGGAATGCACCTTGTTTCAATATTATCTTCGACAAATATACAAGATGCATTCCAATTCAAGTGCGTGATGATTGAAACTTTTTATCTTTTACAAATGTGCCTAATTTTCCCATCTCTCTCTTTCAATATTATCTTCGACAAATATACAAGAAGATTACTTAAGGGGATATGATTTTTGATGATATCATAAAACAAATGCTTGACGGGGTTAGAGTCTAACATTGTATGAATTTCATTATTTTAAAAACCCAAAGAGTCGATGTAATTTTTGATATCATGTATTCATGAAGGTTACTTAAATTTCACAGAAAATGCATGAGAATAACTACCATGCTCATTAGTGAGGCCACAAGAATAGTAAATAATGGAGATAATTTGGGGTTGGATCTACATAATGATAAAGAGATAAAGAAAATAAGTGATCTCCTAAAGTATAAAAGTGGGGTCTCACATTCCCCATTCAAAAAAATGAATACCTAAGAATAGGGGTCACAATGTACCTATATACAGAGACATACTATACAATGAAAGAAATAATGCAAATAAAATCAAACCAAATCCTTCTTTGTATCTCCTTTACGCAACCTCGAATGAGACTAATGAAGCTTGGAATTAAGCAACAAGCTTGTTAAATCTCTTGATTAATTTTTTTGGATTCTCCAAAGATGTTCTCAATGGAAGTATATTTCAGCTACAAGAACAATGATTGATGATTAAATTTGATGATATATTCGGGTCAATTGGACAACATAATGACATGTAGAATTGAAAGGAAATTCAACACTATAATGATGAAAATTTTAAAGATTCCAAATATGATAAATGGAGTGGAATGAGTTATTATTTTTAGATTAAGGAATAAAATCCCAAATCCTTGATTTGTGTGATTAACTTGTCTAATTTAAAGTTAACTAAAGAATGATTGGATTGTTTAGTTGAGTTTCTAATTTGATTGAGGAGTTGAACTATTGTTTTGAGTTTGCATAGATGAGTCATCATTGAGTTAGCAAAGGTGGCATGTATTTTTGAATATTTTTAGATTTAAAATTTGAATATTAAAATTATGTCTTTTATTTTATTCACCCAAAAAAGTGATGTGACTTTTAGCTTTGGGGAGATTTGCTTTAATTTTGGAATGTCATGCTTTATGAGATATGTTTAGTTAACTCAAATACATGATTTAATTTAATCTAAACTTGTCCTCTTGCATATATTTAATGATTTAATATTTAATTTATTTGTTTTACTCTAGTTAACTTGAGATGTTAATTAGTGAAGTGAAAGTGAATAAGAGGTGAGGTGGAAATTAATATATGTGGGATTTTTTAATTATTTGATATGAAATTAGCTAATAAGATTAGCTAATGGGATAGGGATGAATATAAAGAGTTATATAATTAATTAATTAATCATAGGAATGGAATATGAATGTAATAGGATTCATAGCATGAATATTTAATAATTTATGACCTATGTGTGAGCGATAGGAATGATTATGGGAGTTATGGGGACAATGTCGTAAATGCAATTAAAGGTCATAAATAGAGGAATATATCAAAAGTGGTTAAAATGGTCGTAATGTATTGTGAAGTAATTACTAGGTGATTTCGGAGGTTTATAATGTGTAATACGATATTTTAGGGTGTCTACAGATGCTTGTTACCTCAAAGTTGGTCATGCAGAGTTACAAGTTGAGATAAATAAGAAATTCTTACGCATTGTATATAAAATGGAAAAAGGCTTAGATTTAACCTCACAAACTATATTTTTGAGAGTATTGAGTAGTAAAAAAATCTCACACATAATAATGATGGAGAATTCATTTGGGGCACAATTCGATTCTATTATTTTTAATGAGATAGGTGTACCAAAGGGAATGGACAATCTAAATGGAAGTATCTAATTACGAAGAAATCACCAGATGATAGATACAAACAATACTTAGGCCCCACCACCTTGAATAATGCATACAAGGCCATGCTAAAAACTAGCTAAGGACTTTGAGAAATGTCTTTGAGGAAGAATGACATTACATCGTGGTAGTTTCTGAAGAATTAGAAGGAGAAAAAGATAACAACATTACTCTTTGGTGCATTTCAAAATGAAGAATGAAGAACTATTTCCTTGGGCTAATTTTCCCTTTTCCCTCACAACCGAGTATTTTGTGTGACCCATTAATCAGATTAGGGATGCCAAGAAGTAAAAAATTAATTCACTACACATTGATTCAAACACACACACACCATTCACATAAAGTATAAGTACATAAATAAGATCACATACATGGAAACACAAGAGATAAAAATATGTCAAATCGACCCTATGAAAACAATATTTGTAAAAACCAAGTAGTATGGTTTTTAATACTTAACTCTAAACAAGAATAAATAGGGTTATGTGCATGATGATTAGAATCCATACAAATATATGCATGCTCCTCAAAAGAAGAATATAATGATGTGCAAAAGAGAAAATAAGGTGATGTATCTAAATGTTCCTCCCAAAATTACAAAACATCATGCAAAGGGGAAGGAAAAAGAGGATAAAGTATTATATAATGTCCCTCTTGAAAGAAGGAAGAAGAAAATACTATATGTTGCGGAACTTATGTGCCCAAAAAAAAAGTAACATACGACCGAGATGAAGGCATGACAAAAACATTCATGACATAACTATTTTCACTTGAGATTTTACCCTTTTCTAAGGCCAAGCTAAACACCTTGGTGAAACATGGAATAACCTTTAAAGTGTGTGACAATGCCACCTTTTAAGGTCAATCTCTAAATAAGGATGGTTCCTTCTATTCTAGCTTACTATAAATAATCTAACAAGTAATATAAACTACTACCAACTAGTTGTAACCTAATTATTATAAGGAACCATGGTTTAGAAGGATATAATACTAAAATAAAAAATAGTTCAATTCTGATTCTAAGATACACAGATGTGAATTTAAATGTGAAGTTCCTAAAATACGCACAAAAACTCAAAATAGAATGATCACAATAAGATTGGAATATTACAAGAGGAATGAGATATTCACATCAAACATGTATGCATTCAAAGGAAATAGATCACACTTGAAAAACTATCAAGAACTTAGTCGTTCATAATTCCATAGAGCCAAGGCACATAAGAAATTTACAAACACATTTTATAGGTTCATGAGTATTAGCTTAACATTAAAAATATCATAGCTCTAAAACTAGTAGAAAAGACTCTTAGCTTATACCCTTACATTAACTTTGTAAGAAATAGAGTGTAGTTCCCTGTATCACTAAGTCGATCGGTGAGGGTGAAGAATCTTTCATGAAATCGTATCTATTGGAAAGCACCTTGATTTGGTGTTTTGGTGAGGAGTTACCTTACAAACTGTCAAATCCGAGGGGTTAATTATACTAACCATATTAATAAATATATTGCACCAAACATTAATAAAATAAACCGTTGAATATGAAATGAACAGAGAGACACCATAATTAACGTGGAAAACATAAATGGGGTAAAAACCATGGAATAATTTTCAATTTATTGAGAAATTATTTAATGACCCATTACTCCCTTCCTCACTTCATGCTCCATGTCTTTAACCCGGAGTAATTTCATACATCCGATTATGGCCCACTACCATATTTAAATAACTTGAAAGGTTATAGCCATTAAGTGACGGGTACACCTCAATTTAATAATTAGTTAATTAATAACTAATAAAACCTAATATAAAGTTTATATTAAATAATAAAGAATATAAACTATATTCTATATTATTTAATTATAAAATAAATATTATGAACACTTAATATTATGTTCTAACACTCCTCCCCTTAATATTAAGTGGGGATCCATATGCCAACATTACCTATTTGTACAACAAGATTTACAAATCCATAAACCATTAGAAAAGGTTTAGGCTAGCATATGTCTTTTTGAAGGAATTATAACACCTTCATCATGCTCAACTTACCTTTTGGTACAAAAGGATTTGGAATCCATAAATAATAATTTATGATTTAACATAAGCATGATTTGTGAGAGTACATCTCACAGCTTTCTCATGGAAAATCTCTACCAGCTCATCCCTAGGATCCTTTTATAACATAAGGACCTCCTTTACAACTAATGCAACACATCAGATAATACACTCGTAAACTTAGAGTGATAAGTTTACAAAGATAAAAAATATCTTTTTTTCATTCTTTACAATGGAGTAGAAGTATAAAGGAGAAGGGGATAACAACTATCCAACCATTAGAAGTGGCATTGCCATGCACACTCCCCCTAAATGGAAACTCTGAAAGGCCAAGCATTGCACAAAACTTGCACAATTTTACAAAGACACAATGGCTTTGTAAACATATCTGCAACGTAATCTTCATCGGGCAGAGTGTGCAGATCTATATCACCAAAAAGAATATTCTCTTGGATAAAATGAATATGAGCCTCTTTATGCTTCATTCTCTAATTTTGAATTGGATTCTTAGTAAGAGAAATGCAACTCTGGCTATCACATAGAAGAGGAGTAATTACTTTAGCTTCCATGTGTATCTCTTCTAACATTCGCTTCAACTACATGACTTCTTTGATTCTTACATTACACTTCTCTAATCTGCATCGGTGAGAAAGAAATGGAGAATGTTGGTTTTCTTTTTGTTCCAAGTAAAGACACCTACACCAAAAACTTGAACACAAATCCATATGTATATTTTATATCCAATACAACATCAACATGGTTAGTGTCATAATATCCATATAGACATCATTATAAGCATAATAAATCTTTACCGATTTCACTTTTAACCATTTGTAAAAATTAAACACAAGTTATAAAACAACTAACATAGTAATGTGCATAAGAACTAACCACATTTGAAAAAAGTTCAACATATTATTCTTGTAATACATATTAGATGCAATCAATATTGGACGTCTCAAATACAAACACAAAGGCATCCCCAAGTGTCATTTGATATGCATATATAATATTTTAGTAATCACATACTAAGAAATATTAGAAATGTTTCAAAAACATATATATCTTCATTATCTTATTCTAAGCCTTTAAAAATGAGATAAGACTTGATAGATAACATATTTGAATAGATAATCAAATCATACAAGAATAATCACTGCATACACAAAGGTGATGTTTTGTTCACAAAAGGTCTTGAACAATGGAACATGGATTAGGGGTCAGGTGGCAGCCCCAGGTGGGGTTTAGGGGCAACGCCCTCATGGGGTCCCATAATTTATAGTTTACTCCTTTGAAATTGACAAAAATAAACTCTTTGTGATAAAAAAACATGATTATTACAACAATTTTTATGATCAACATTTTGATAATAAATTAGGTTTTACAGAGGAAAAACATTACAAAAAGAATTTAGAAACAATCCCCTTATTGTTCAAGCCACGTAGTTGAATTTCATGAATTCACAAAAAATAGGGATCTCAAAAAATCTCAACATATGATATATTAATTTGACAATAACAATAATTTATCAAAATGTGAGTGAATTTTTCATTAGTTTTTCATACAAAACATGACAACAATGAATTTTAGTCATCGTGTCGTAAAATACTTTTTTAAATGAAAAAAAAATCATCTAATAAAATAATTTTATTATTTAAAAGTAACAAAGTATAAATTACATTAAATTCAAAAACTAGAGAAAAATAATTTAAAAATGCATATAAAAATTTTATGGAGCAAGGTCCTTTATATATGTTTAGAATTTTCCAATGATTTTCTAATTTTCGAGAAAAATGGATAGAGATAATAAATTATAACAATACTTTCCATTATAACATAATATGATATTTGATAAAGTTCCTCTAAGTAGTAGAGTCAAAAGTTGGGTCAAAGACTAAAGCCACTATACAACTTAATGTAACTAAATTGGATACGTAATGGCCTTTATGAAAAAAAAAGGAACAAACATACAAGAAATAAAATATGATATCTTCTAACCTATCATCCAAAGTTATGGGATCACCAAAGAGTTGATGGTAAAAAATATGATAAACAACATCCTTTTGAGAGACATCATTACAAACTATTTGAAAATGTAGTACAACTCAAAATAAATCAACCATAAATGATCTTGTAATAGAAATTGCATCAAGCAATCATAAAGTGTCCAATGCATATCATAGGGGAGAGACACCAATAGTGGTGCACCTTAAGTTAGGGGGCCACAAAATAAATTCTATAAAATGTGGGAACCTAATTTTTTCACCAGCACGTAGTTCAAAATTTTTTTAATTACATATATTTTTTTGAGTGTTGAATTGGAGGGAAAGATATATTTTGAAATTATTTAAACTAGTAAATTTTAGCTATACTACATTTTGATTGGGACCCATATTTGATCATGGGTGATAATGGTTGAACATTTAAAATTTTAAAAAGACAAATCTCATGTCATGATGTGATTGGGTGTTGTCATGTCAAAAATGACTAATCACTAGGTACTTCTATGACAACTATTGGGTGTTGTGTATTCAAGACACTATATCCACAATTAGACCCTGCTCAACTATTGGTGTCTCTAAAAAAATAATGTCTTTAAAACATTATTACCTTACCTTAGAGTCATTGCCTATACAAATATTTAAATAAATTTAAATCTTACACGTTACAACTAAAGCACTTATCCCATGTATTCATGGTTGGATGGCTATTTAGAAAATTTCTATAAAAATATATTTCATGGGATATATTCCACATTCATCCCATGATGGAATTTGAAATATTAATATAAACGTTGAATGGTATGTATATTTTTGGTGCTTCGACCACGGTTTGGCATTATCTTTAAAAGCTTGATAAGTTGATCTATCCACCGGAGTGGATAGAGTGGTTAAGGGGGTTTAGATAGTTTAAAGTCTTAGGAATTTTTTTTTTTAAACTTGTTTCTAATATGCGGTCTTTTAAACGTGTACGGTGTTTAAGTTATATAAAATGTATAATACTAGCAATCACATGTGTACAATGCAATGTGAATGTTGAATGTTGAGATATGATATTTGATTTAAAGGGATAGTTATTACTTTTTTAGTTGATGTTGATAATGGGTGTGATTGATTTTGTAAATATAGACATATAGATGAACCACTTAATTTAAATGTTCTCTCTACATTTCAAACTTGTTACAAATTCATACATGAATACATTTGATATTGTTTTTATAGTTAATTAATTTTATAGTTGATGTGGTTTATATTTATTTTAGGTTAATTGTGTTAGATAGTTTAAAGTTTTGGGAATTAATTGTTTTAAAACTTGCTTCTAATATGCGGTCTTTTAAAGCGTGTAGGATGTTTAAGTTATATAAAATATATAATACTAGCAATCACATGTGTACAATGCAATGTGAACACCGACTAGTATATGTTATTTTCTTTAGAGGGATAGTTATTACTTTTGTAGTTGATGTTGATAAGGGGTGTGATTGATTTTGTAAGTGTAGAAATATAGATGAACCACTTAATTTAAAGGTTCTCTCTACATTTCAAACTTGTTACAAATTCGTACATGAATACATTTGATACCATTTTCGATAGTTAATTACTTTTATAGTTGATGTGGTTTGTATTTATTTCAGGTTAATTGTGTTAGTGTTGCATTGGTTGTTTGGTGGGTCTTTTGTTGAAAAAACCTTTATTGTACACTCGATAAGGCATGTGATTGATAGTGGTAGTGTAGGAATATAGATGAAACATTACATTGAAAGGTTGTATGTGTACATTTAATTTTGTTACAGATTCATACATTTAAAGTTAAAAATCATATATCACAACATCAGATACATGAAGACCTCCATACACATAATGAGACATGTTTACATTTGTAGTGTTTATATCACGTATGGTAGCCTTTTATGGGAAATTTTATTTGCAGTAAACATGATTACATTCAACACTCCTTGATTGACAATGTCACTTTGGATACAAGAAGTGTTGAATAAAGTAGTAGTGGAAGTGTTATCAAAGTAGAGGGTTGTATTTACGAAGGTTTGAGGGTTAGTAGTCCTGAATCCTCTTTTCTTCATGCTCCAAGTGTTGGTACATGTGCCATTTTTGAGTACATTTCGAATGAAAAAGGAGGTGAAATGCACAGATTGCAAGTGAGAGAAGTCGGAACCATTCGTTATAATATTATCATGAGTGATTACATTCAAACTACGAATGTAGCTTACCCAAAAATCTACCTCAAACTTTTTTATTTTAAGCAACTAACTATTACAAAGATATAACAACAACATAAATTGTTATTACAATTCATCATACCACACACTAACATGTGAACATTAACAAGATAATTCTAATATTCCTTTAAAAACTATCCACATAACATCTTAGATACACAATGTTAGAAATAATAATCTTAAGTCTAAACCTAATATTTTGTCTATATTAACAATCACCTAATAACTATTGTGCATAATTATATCTCTCTGATGCAAATCATCTAAAGGAATTTACAAAAATCTCTCCAAACAAAATGGAGCAAGGTCATATAACTAACATGATTAGACATTCTCAATCAATATATCTAGGCATGTGAATTTATATATATTATGTTTCGACTCCTTAGTGATGTTCATATGGTGGTGATAGGATTACGTAACACATTTATAATCAAGTGCATATGTTAAGTATAGCCGTAATGGTTTAGCTTTTCCCTTCTTCTATAAGGTTTCTGAAGACCATTCTCGTTATACTTTTCTAAGGCTATAAGTCATTTAATATACATTTTTTTCTACTTATCAAAATATTTTTTTCTACATTTTTAATTTGGAACAAGTCTTATAAATATTATTCATAGTAGTTTCTCGCGACCCTCTTTGCGACCCTCTCGGCGGCCTCTTTGCGGCTTCTCTGCGACCCTCTCTGCGGCCTCTGCGAACCCTAAATGGTTAAGCGAAGGCATGGCGGCCATAGAGCTCTGAAAAATGACGGGGATGATGCCAGACGCGCTCAGAACTTTCACGAACTGACGCAGATCATGTCCTTTCGTGGATTGATCAGGCATTTTGTGACGCTAAGGCGGCTCCCAACCCTGTTGGTTCCTCTCATGGGGACGGATCTCTTCTGACGCCTTTATAGAAGACAAGATCTCCCTGTGCTGATCACTCTGCTGCTAATGGCGTTTGCAACAGTGGTAGAGCTGTAGGCGGCGGATCTCCATTACAACCTATGAACCGCTCTTCTTCAGTGGATTTACACACGAAGCCCACTATGACAGACTGTCCTGATGCCAGGGTTCATGTCCTGAATAATAACCCACACAGATCGACTACATTTAAAGATATTTTACAGGGCAGGGGTCTCACAAGGGATGAGCCCCATCACACCTTTGACCCCTGTGGTTACTAACCCCAGCGTTTCATTTGGGGATGAAGTCCTTGATTCAGAACGTTTCTACCTAGAGCATGCCCTGATCGGGAGATTCAGCGGGCTCTGGCCAAACCTAGCTACCCTTCATGACTGGATTACAAAGCACTGGATCCCGATTCTATCTAGGTAAGTTAGATCTTTATCCATGTGCGAAAGGTACATTTATTGTTGTTTTTTCCTCAATTAGGGATAAGGAAGTCATAGATAAAAAACTCTGGGCTTTGCAATCCCACTACTTGGTTTTGAAACCCTAGTTCCCAGCTTTTAACCCAATCACTGAATCATTTGCCTGCAAACCAGTCTGGATTAGAATGCCCCATTTACCGCTCCAATTCTGGGACCGTACTTGTCTAACTGCTATTGGAAATACTTTGGGTCATACCCTTTTCATTGACCCCCAAACCACTGGTTTCACGCACACAACCTTTGCTAGAATCCTTGTTGAGCTGGACACATCCAAAAATTTACCTGCAAATATAGAGCTTATAGTCCAAAGCAAAACTTGGACACAATCATTAGATTATGAAGGCTTGCCCTTTAGGTGCAGAAAGTGTTTTGCTACCGGACACACCGCTGATGTTTGCGGAGTAGAAAAGCGAAAGAATGGAAAAAACAACTGGTGGAAAAATGCCCTTCCTGAACACCTAATTTTCGAAGCCAAAGAGGAGTCACGTCGAGATATTGATGATGATTTTTTCTTGGAAACCCCTCTTTGAAATTCCAGCTTGTTGAATGCGCCAAAGAATCTCATTCTATGGTGGCATTAAGAAAGATACTAATGAAGATAATGAATCCACTGTCCCGAGTTGGACCTATGGAGGATAAGGAAAATACACCTCCTTGTTTCAATACCCTAATTACGGAGGCTTCTACAGTGGATTACGGTGTGTAAAAATAAAAACTGCTTCTCCAAGAATACCGCTTCTCGCCTTGCTAGGGGTTCTCGGTCTTTGCTTTCACCGATCATCAAGGTTTCACTTTCTTTGTCGTCGGCAAGACTGTTTGATCACCGTAAACCAGCTTGTTTTTATGTTGATTTATAGTCATTTGTTCGTCTTGTGTTTTACTATGTGCGGGTTTTTTCCTGCTTTTTTCTTGTTCGTTGGGCCTTATTTGTTCACATCGGCTTTTTGAGCCTTCTTGTATAAGGGTATAGTCCCTTTCAAAAACTATTTGCCAATAATAAAAAATATATATAGCTCAAGGGAGACCTAATTGTTAGTTACACTAAACAAATGACAAAAATTCAAAAGATATGGCTCTAATTGTCTTAAAAGAAGCCAATTCAAGGGAAATGTTTGACGATTATAGGGTATTAATTTTCTCGCATACGAAAAATCAAGTAAAATTTGATATATCTTATATATGGAACAAATCCTTGGAAAAAGGGAAAAATAAAAACATATCTTCCTCGCTACTTGGAAAAAAGTAGGCATTACTCATAAGTCAAACAAAACAAGACATAATGCCTTGAAAACACCCTTCTTTACTCGACAACAGCTTTCGTGGATCTATTTCAATCAAAATAATTTTGTATGTTTACTGGATACATCCATGATTTATCCAGTTTGTTTTTATACTTGGAAAAAGGTAGGCATTACTCATAAGTCAAAAAAACAAGACACGGTGCCTCAAAACAAGACGCGATGCCTCAAAAACACCCTTCTTTATCGATAAATAGTTTTGTGGCTCTATTTTAATCAAAATAATTTTGTATGTTTATGGATACATTCATGATTTATCTAATGTGTTTTTCTATGTATGGAGCCTTTATAACATGGATCACATAAGCCTAATGCATTTTTTCAAAGTTATTGATTTCTAAACAAAATATAGCTACATCGGCGATTAAAATTTGAAATCCTATGGAAAACAAAATAAACCCAAATACAAGAAGCGAAGGTATATCATTCGGTATGTAAATCCCAATACAAAAATCAGATATATCATGCAATACCGAATCTCAATCTATGTGATCAAGTCTAATAAATCAAGAGGAAGTTACAAATGATAAAGCAAAACATCATCCATCAACACCGAACCCTAAGGAAAAACAATTAAAAACCAAATTACAGGAAGCGGAGGTACATCGTGCATGTTTATTAAATCCAATACAAATAGAACCCTAAGGAAAAACAAATGAAAACCAATTCATGAAGCAGAGGTATATCATGCAGGTTTATGTGTTGTGCTTGTGATTGATTTTACTGTTATTTTTAATTCGTTTAAAGCTTTTGATGCCCAATTTCATCTTCACCTGGACTAAACCCAAGTTCTGCTTTTGGGTCGAGTCATGAAAAAAATGCTTTTCCTTTTTCTTATATTACACATATCGAACACTCGACTTTATCATTTGATAGGAGCCTCTACTTTCACCTTTTGTATTTTATGTTCTTCTGTAGGATGTTCTAAAATAGAGAAAAATGGGTGCATAGTTGTTTGTAGGATGGGATGAAGTGGAGAAAATGGGTGTTTATGCAGGTAAAAATGCAGGGCATTTGGGAGATTTGTTTACAGTGTAGTCTATATATGTTGTGATTTTTTTGGTGGGTTGAAGGCCTATTAAAGCTATTCATTTGGGAACAACAGATCTAGGAGTGAAATTACTTAGCAGCAACAACCCTGAGAAGGTTGGGACTGAGAAGAAATCCAATATGGGCATTGCCACATGATTCATCCAATCCTAAGAGCAAACAGACTGAGTCCCAAAAGGTACACAAAACAATAGATGCAAATGTTTCTACTTCAAATTTTTTTACGCTTTTGAAACAAAGCATATTGTATGATATGAAGCCTTGAAGGTGAGGTATGCAATCTGATATGAAGTGAATTGGGTTTTATATGTGGGTTAAGTTACAGCCAATTGGGTTTGTAACACAATCAAGTTTCAGATGAATCCAAATGATATAAATACTTAATCATGCCAATTTAGCTACTTATATTGTTTTGGGGCCTTTTTTACTCTTTTATGCCCTAAAGACCTTGTTGTTCGGTTCTCTGTCGATTTCTTATGGGGGAATGACTTGTGATGTACTGAGATCACTCCATATCATTTATTATCTCAGTTATAGGCAGATATGTTATGTGGTAGAGGTACTCGAGCATTGTTGATCAATTTTGAATTTATGACTTACAATAGTGATTTGCAAAATTGTTCCCAAGTCCTCAAAACAACTTTGTGGAAGATGGGTATTACAATTTTCCAAAGATGAAATAATAACCTAGATTTAAAAAGATCCAAGAAAAAAATTATGGTGTTGAAGCCAACATGGGATGATTTTGCTACATTGGCAAGCAATGATTTGAATTCCCATAAAAAGTATCGGGATTCTAATTAGTATATCGACTAAGGGTTCAGATTTGACAAACAATTTTGGTGTGTGAAATGTAGATAGATAAGTTAAGGAAGAAGCTCAGATATGAGGAGAATGTGCAATGAGCATTCACAAGGCCTCTTGGTGCTCTTTCCATGCTTCCACCCTACCTTTCTTCAAAGGTATATGTAAAACTCTTTGCATTTAAATTACAATTAAAACATATCCTTATATCCACCTACATTAGCATTTTGAAACAATTGAAAACCAAATTACAAGAAGCGAGTTTGATGACATCACACCTCCATGATATTATAAAACAAGGTTTTCACATATGCCCCATTTGTATATTAGATAACATTGAACATTGCATACCATACATCTGATTTATGAAATCAACAACATGGGTAGATCTCCGAACACTTTGAAAAAACCATTTTTATAGAAATTTGGAGGAAAATTTGGTTTCTTCTATTGTTGCAGTCTGTCAGAGTGCACCTTGTTTTACAGAATTCTTCACATAGCATTACCAATAATCTCCACAAGAAAATTTTCCTTGCTTCAAATCGGAATTTTTTCAAACAGTTCATGTGCCTTGTGTATACTTCCACGTATTGTATACATATCTACCAAGGCACTCGCGATCGCAACATCCGACAAGAATCCCTTCTCAACTATGCTTTTGTAGATATGGAATTTTTTGTGACGATGTTATTACTAATGTATCCAGGTATTTCTAACATGTAAAGTTAGCTGCAGTAACATGTCCAATAAATTTCAACTATATCACTCAAATGAGGTGGATTTTGTGATCTTCTCCTCTGCAGTGTAGGATTCAGACTACAAAACCCAAACTGCCTGTCGAAACTGTTAAAAATTGTAAGCTAGGAAAAATGCACTACTAACAAGGAAGTAAAATACTAACAATAATACCTCCTCCTTCGCGTTCCGTAGCAAACCTCATAATGGGAAAGGAAACATGGATGAGCCCTGATTGTGTGATATGTAGGTGTTTTCTTTGAACCAAGGCAAGGCCTTCCTATAATAATAATCCACTTACTTTGCACCAAATAGATAAAAGGATTATGGATTTGGGGTGTTTCAAGATGAGGCTATTTGGGCATTAGGACGAGGTGGAGGGATGTTCTTTTCTCAAAGAATGCAATAACTTAGACAGGGCATTCAAGCTTATTCTCTGTCCTTTAGAGGGGAGGGGTAAGGTTGTATTTATAGCCTCGGGAAGTGATTATCTTAGAGTAATTTTAAGTAATCATGGTTTGAAAATGTGGGCAAGATTAGGTGAGTCGGTACCACAAAGAATGGGTGAGGATTTGAATTAGATTTTTAATTCATAAGTGGAGGATTTTATGTGAGTGGGGACCACGAAGAGTGGGTGAGGATTTGATTTTGAATTTTTAATTCAATAGTAGAAAAACATAGAGAATAATGACATGTGGTAAGGATTAGGTTATTTTTAGATTTGAAAGGGATAATTAATCAAATTATATTTGATTAATTCAGAGTGCATTTTTGTGGGAAATGAGGTAGGGGAATTAATTGATTTAAGGCGACGTGAAATTAAGGTGTTTACAAAAATAGTCGGAAACGTCCCAAACGACTATTATCAAATCAAAATGCATTAGAAAAAATCAAAAGCCATCAAATTTAACATAGTCACCGAAACGACCTAAGGAAGCTTTTCCCATAGGGGGACGCCTTCGGCATAATAAACATATGTTTATTTAAACTTAGGTAATTGAAATATAAACGGGGCCTCTTAGTACGTACATAGGTTTAGAATAAAATTATTTCACCACATAAAAAAATGTCTCAAAATTAACTCGTTATCATAATTTTTCACATGGCCAATGAGAAAATTCACAACCCTATTTCGTGGAGGGTTGTCTCCACCTCGGAAACCTTGGTTTTTAAATTGAATTTTCCCAGTAAATTTACTTTTTCCCTTAACATTGAAAATATATACAAATTAAATTAAAATTTTCAACCTTATTTACATAGTGCCCTGGGAGAGGTTTTCACCATCCAAAATCTAATCTATGTGAGGGTAATTGAAACTTTTGAGAGAGAGGTTCCAGTCTTCTAAGGTAATTTTACAAATATTTTTCACATTGGAACAATTTTTGAATTAAGAGGGTTTGTGGTAGGAAGTGTGAAATATTTTAACGGGGCCTATTTAAGTACCCCATGGGTTATAACCACCCATTAACTACCCACTCTAATACCATGTCAGATCCGAGGGGTTAATTATATTAACCATATTAATAAATATATTACACCAAACATTAATAAAATAAACCATTGAATATGAAATGAACACAGAGACACCAAAATTAACGTGGAAAACCCCAATGGGGTAAAAACCAACGGAAGAATTTTCTATTTATTGAGAAACTATTTAATAGTCTAGAACTCCCTTCCTCACTTCCTACTCCATATTTTTAACCTGGAGTAATTTCATACATCCGATTATGGCCCACTACCATATTTAAATAACCCGAAGGGTTATAACCATTAAGTGACAGGGTACACCCCAATTTAATAATTAGTTAATTAATAACTAATAAAACCTAATATAAAATTTATATTAAATAATAAAGAATCTAAACTATATTCTATATTATTTAATTATAAACTAAATATTATGAATACTTAATATTATCTTAACAAAGTCTAAATTTTATCTTGAGCAAGCCTTCGTAAGACAAATGGTGAGTTATTTTCAAGAAACCTATCTTTGAGTTGAGTTTCGTATTGGGGAACACTTATCTTGTGATCGCACTTACTTGTGATTTTGAAACCTTAAATAATAATAATAAGAATGATAAAATAAATAAATTTGTTTTGGGGCATGTTAATGGAGTGAAAGGATCTTCGTTGTTATCAAAGACATGTTTTGTTTTTAATAATAGAATATAATATAAATAATGATAATGATAATAATAGATTTAAATAATTGAAAAAGTAAAAATGATAAATAAAATAAAATAACATTATAAATAAATTAAAATAGTATTGCGGGATGTGAATTTTTTTAACAAAGCTCTTAAGTAAAGGTTCCTTGGTTCCTTTTGTCTTGTGTCTTTTTATTGTTTTTGACAATTATGTAGTTATGTTGTTATGCTACAGTGTAGCTTTATTTTGGCTTCATGAAATAAATTTTGTCCTCTTCATGTGTTTTACTCTTGTTTTATCTGGCTTTTAGGCCTTTCTTCTGGGGTGTGGCCCCACATGTCAAAAAACCACTTTGTATCTCTTGTTTTAACTGGCCTTTGGGATTTTTGTACTTCGGGGTATGGTCCCTCCCAAAACCATTTACCACTGATAATTTTTTTTGGGGAAGAGTGCTTTGGTGGAGGAGAAAATTAAGGGAGCTGGTGGTGTAGAAGGAAGTAATGATGATTGTTGAAGATGACATTTTATTGAGAGGAGAGCAGCATACACACGTGACGTGACTGTTCACCCATGATGCACCCTCTAGCCGCGACAAATAGGAGAGCTCGAAGGAGGCATCCATGGACGTTTCCTTTAGACTATGTTGAGCTCTAGAGAAGAGTTCATTGGATTTTGATGATGCATTTCGACTTGCGAGTTTGTGTTGATGTGCCAACCGATTGTGTAAATACTATTTTTCAAGCTCTCACTTTGGCAAAAATCCCATTTCTTTTAGAAGCGCGAGGTTGTGTGCATGTGTACTTTACTTATCAAGTAAATTAAATGAAGCAAGAACTACCACCTAAAAATAGTTCTACAATCTAGCTAAAACAAAGCATAAGCACCATCAAGATAAAGAGCTAAACAAGATCTATTCTAAACATCAATAATTTTGAAACATAAGATCAAAACTATGCATGCTATTCAAAATCTCTACTCTCCTAGATTACTAAAAATGCATGGACCTATTTAGCTCCAATGGCAATAAAAATTGCTTGTTTGATCCTTAAAGAATGCAATAATATGAAGCTTAGCTCTTAATAATGGTGACCTCTCAAGAAGACAAAATACAAGCTCTTAGTCTCTTTGTTATATGATTTGCATTTGCTCTCTCAAGAAGTTTAGGTGTAGGTATAAAGGTAGAAGGAGGGATCCTTATATAGCACAATGGATAAAGGAAACACTTCATCCCTTTACATGTGGGATAAAGTTAAAACATGATTAGGAATGGATAAGGTTGTTTTATAAAAGGTAACCTTACTTTAGAAGGGTTTAATTTATGCTTAGCAAGTCATGGGAGTTGGGGGGTGTTTTAATTAATCAAATGTGATTAACTAATAGGTAGATGTAAGCTTATAGAAGCTAATTAGAGGAATATTAGTATGATTTAGGCTATTAGAAGGGGATTAAATCAATTAAATATTGATTTATTGGTTAAATGGAAGGGAAAGCTAATTAATTAATAATAATTAATTAGTCTAGGTAGAAGGGGTGATTTATTAACGGAAGATCGTTAATCGGGATGTTAGTTGGATAGGTGACTTAATCAATTAGCGTATTGTAATTAATTAATGACAATAAGAGGGAATATGAACACTTATTAACGATATGTCACTAATTTGCAAGAAGGGGGATAATTAGTGTAATTTATGTATTTAAATTACTCATATTCGAGAGACGACAACACAGGGGCCCAGACATCGAGCCTCCTACACCAAAGTGCCGACTCAAGTGCGAATGGTCGTTGCCCAGAGAGATCATGTATATGCACAGTCACAGGGCCTTCTTGCATAGAGGGATTAGGCATGAGCTGAGTTGTAGACTATTACCGCTGAGAGAGATCGAGAGGCTGCCTCCTCGAGATAGGATGAGGCCCACCTAGGTAGAGTGACAGGTGAGTGCAATGTTACCCTTCAGGTAGCCCTCGCCTATGGAGATGCTGACCTGATCTGTGATGCCACGAGGCTCGGTGGCGAGGTGTTATTTTATAGGATTGCCTACTTCAGGGTAGTTCCCCCAGAGCAATGAGTGGTACTCCTCGGCGATCAAGGACGAGTACGTAAGGGTCCAGTCACGGAGATCGAGGCAATCGACGAGATTAGTTAGGCGACTGTGACAAAGTAGCCGGCTGGACCAGGGCCATCTCAACCATCATTGTTCTATCTACCAGTGACAGCCCTAGAGTCCCTGAGGGTAAGAGCTATGGTTGAGCTCCACATTATTTTTGTTGTATAGATTATTTGTATACATGCCTCTTATGAAGGCTGATTTTGATGTATAGCTTTGTATACTTGTATTTTGATGATGCCTCATGATGAAGGCTTGATTCTTTCTTATGCATGCCCCTTTTTGATGGCACATTATATCGATGATGTATTTCTCTTTGAGTACCGATCTGGACAGTTTATACTTGTATAGATATATGGAAATTTTTTATGTATCATCTTTGTACGCCTCAGCTGAAGGCATTTTTGATATAGAGTAGTTTTGATACATGCCTCTGATGAAGGCTTTTATTTTGTTATATGTACCATTCTTTTGTATGCCTCAGATGAAGGATTTTATGATGCACTTCCATGATGTATATCCATTTTTGACACAGATATACCATACATGTATGATTTGTACATTTGTGACATGACATATGCGTATATATGAGATGGACATGTGTTTATTTATTTCTCATGGATAGATAGATGTGTTTATGATGTATTCTGATTTGATTTGACATGTATATGTATCATGATCTTGTTGATGTATCACATGTGTTTTTATTTCTAGATGATGTGATCTTGTAGAATATATCAAATGTGTTTTGTTTATGAGATGTGCCATACTTAGTGGATGGGATGATATGATGATAAGGGTGTGGGGGATAGATTTTGATATTTTCGATCCCTCTTGCCCCCATTTGATGATACGATATGTGATGATTAGCTTAGCATTCATGTATGATGTATACTTAGCTTTTTCTTGATATATGATGTATAGATGATGTTAGATGTGATGATAATGATGGTAATGTGATGTTGTGATAACAAAACAATGCACATGCAATAAACACAATCAAATGCTAACAAAGAACACAATGAATTAACATAATAATGCACCATGATTCACTAGCATGCAAAAACACACCTCAATATACACAAGCAAGAATAAATCTAATCTAAGCAAGAAAAGATGAATCCTAACAAAGTATGCCCAAGCAACAAACAACCCAAAAATCAAAAACATAAAACAACTATACAAGCAACAAGCAAAGCAAGAAACAAGACAATGCAAGTAAATGTAAGTAAATTTTTTTGTAAGATTTGTTTTCATGCAACAATTTTCTATTATTTTTGGTGTTTTGAAACAATTTTCTATTGTTTAGGTTTATGTGAAACAATTTTCTATTGTTTAGGTTTTGTTTTCTAACAGTTTTCCAGAGTTATGCATAGGTAACCAAGAAAGTGTGGATGCCCCTAGCGTTAGATGGGGAATATACAAGGGCAGAAGCCACATGCTTATGAACAAGAAGGTGAAGTCATTGAATTTCCCCCAACATAAGATGGGAAATAGCAAAAGACCATACCCCTCACAGATGAATAAAAGAAGACAAAGCTAGATCAAGGCTTGACAAGATGGGGCTCATAGGGAATCTCAAAGGCAAAACTAGGGCCAGGCCAAGGAAAACTACCCTCCAGATGCAAGATGCTTATGAACAACGAATCTTCCCAAGGTGTTGAAACCGGTTTTCACTGAGGACTTATCCAAAGTGCCACAATTGTGTGGTTTTCACTTGTGGATGACCTGTTTTCTCTTTTTATTTTTCTCTTTTTGATTTTTTTGTATTTTTGATCATTTTACCATGTTTTTGAGTTTTTTTCTTTTTTGACTTTTCGCACCATGTTTAAGCATAGAACCACTTAAGATGCATGGCATTCATGGGCTCATGGAGCTCATCACCATTGGGGTGAGCAAGTTTGTATGCCCCTGTGTCGTACTTGGTGACTATAACATAGGGTCCCAACCAATGTGGTTTGAACTTCCCTTTCTTTTCTCGTTCCACTCGGTGTTGAATTAGTTCTCCTTCATGACTAAATCACCAACCTCAAACTGATGAGGGATGATTCTCTTGTTGTAGTTTCTGGAGACTCTGTTCTGATACACTTTCAAGTGATTAAGAGCGTGAATGCACCTCTCATCTAGGAGCTCCAATTCAGCTAATCTTGCTACCCGGTAATCCTCATCCTTATCTAGATAGTCCCTAAGAGAAATTCTTAGGGAAGGAAGTTCGATCTCTAAGGGGATGATAGATTTTGTCCCAAACACTAGAGAATATGGTGTCACACCCATAGGAGTGTGAATGGAGGTTCTGTAAGCCCAAAGGGCTAGGTGGATTTGCAAGTGCCAATTACGACCTATTTTGTTGACCATCTTCTCCATTATCCTCACCAAAGTCTTGTTTGTGGCTTCATCCGTCCATTACCTTGAGGGTAATATGGCGTGGACCATTTTAACCTAATTTGGAACCATTGACAAAGACCTTTTATAGTTTTGTTCTTAAATGACTTCCCATTATCTGTAACGATGGCTGCGGGAATGCCATATCGACAAATGATATGATTCATGATAAATTTAGAAATCTAGGCTCCTGTTACATAGGTTAAAGGGACAACCTCCACCCATTTTGTAAAGTATTCCGTAGCCGTGATGATGTGTGTATGACCATCAGATGAGGTAGGAGTAAGTTTTCCTATCAAGTCAAGTCCCCACTTAGAGAATGGCCATGGGGTAGTGATAGGTTGCAATGGTTGTGATGGAGCATGGATGAAGTTTCCATACTTTTGGAAAAGTACACATTTCCTGACATAATTGCAACAATCGGTTTCCATGGTAGGCCAATAGTAGCCTACTCTCAACAATTTCTTAGCTAAGACCATTCTCGTTTGTATGTGCTCCACACACCCCTTCATGTACTTCTTTGATTGCTTGGATTGACTCCATCACATCAAGACAATGTAATAGATTCCCATCATAGCCACAACGATAAAGTGTACCTCCTAAAAGGGTGTAACGGGCTATTTGGCGAATCAGGCTTTGCTTTTCAGAATGGGAGATATCGGGAGGGAACATGTTGTCCTTGAGATAGGAAAAGATGGGTTCGTACCACGGGAATTGGGACCAACAACATCACAAGCTAGATAAGATTCGGCATATCATATGCGGGCTGGCATAAATTCTCTACAAAGAACGGCATGTCATTATTCCCTGGTGGAATACGAAGCATAGAACCCACTGCGCCATGGCATCTGCTGATCTATTCTACACTCTTGGGATTTGTTCAAATGTAATGCGCACGAAGTACTCCTTTAGAGTTTCGACCAACTTCTTGTAAGGTATGAGCTTGTCATCCTTAACCTTATATTCATCATTAACCTATTTGATAATTAACTGAGAATCACCTACAACCTTGACATGATGAATATTCCACTTGATAGCTAGCTTCATCCCTACAATAAGTGCCTCATACTCCGTAATATTGTTTGTGCAAGGGAAGCCCAGGTGAAAAGCTTGTGGTATAGGATCGCCAAAAGGAGTAATAAGGACTACCCCTACACCTGAACCGTGAAAAGTAAAGGACCCATCAAAATGTACCTACCACACTACAGATTCTTCAATGTAGAGCAAGGAGGCATCTGGAAGATCCAGATTCAGAGGTTCAATGCCTTGCAAAGGTGCTTCCGCTAGCTGGTTAGCAAGTACTTGTCCTTTAACCAATTTTTGATGCACAAATTCTATGTCAAACTCACTGAGTAGAATGATCCAATTAGCCATTCTACCTGTGAGGGTGGGTTTAGACAATAAGTACTTGAGTGGGTCAACTTTGGATATTAGCTTGGTTTTGGTATTCAATAGATAATGGCAAATTTTTTGAAAAGTAAAAACAACAGCCAAGCAAGATTTTTCAATTTGAGGATAGTTGAGCTCATAGGCGATGAGGGTGTGACTGAGATAATACACCACTTTTTCCTTATGACCAAGGTCATATTGGGTGAGCAGCACACCAATAGAAAATTACATAGCAAAAATATAGAGCAAGAGTGGTTCTCCAGGAGTTGGAGGCATGAGGACAAGCAGATTAGCCAAGTATTGTTTAAGCAAAGCAAAGGCTTACTTGTTGCTTAGGTCCCTAGATGAAAGTGACATCCTTTTTAAGCAAGTGGGTGAATGAGTGGCACTTATCTACAAGCTGGGAGATGAAGCAACGAATGGCTTGAATTTTCCCCTGTAAGTCGCTGTGATTGCTTGATATTCTTAGGTGGAGGCATTTCAGTAATAACAGACACTTTAGCAGGGTCTACCTCAATACCTCATCTTGATACAATGAAGCCCAATAGTTTTCCTGATAGCACAGAAGACACACTTCTTTGGATTCAGCCTGACCTTGTACTCTCATAGGTGCTCAAAGATATGCCACAAAATGATAGGGTGATCCTCTCTTTTTTAGACTTTCCAAGGATGTCATCCACGTAGTCCTCCATGATATCATGAATCATATCATGAAAAATTACTGTCATTTCCCGTTGATAAGTAGCTCCTACATTTTTGAGGCCAAATGGCATCACCTAATAATAAAAGGTGCCCCAAGGAGTCGTGAAAAGCCGTTTTGTGCTGGTCTTCTTCAACTATCTTGATTTGGTTGTATCTGAAAAGCCATCCATGAGAGATAGCATCTCGTACCCTGTTGTTGAGTCAACAATCATGTCAATATTTGGCAACAGAAAATCATCTTTAGGGAAAGCCTTATTAATGTCTCTAAAATTTGTGCATTTGGATGCCAACATGATTTTTATGGACAGAACAATGTTCGATATCCATTCGTAATAATCAATCAGATATGGACGGATGAATCCTCATTGCAAGAAATCTTTCCAAATCTTCTTTAACAGATAAGGCCACTCTTGGGTGCATCTTTGGATTTTCTGTTTGATAGGCTTAGCATCTGCATGCACAACTAGGTTGTGCATGACCAAAGTTGGATCCAAGTCGGGCATGTCTTTGTAAGACCATGTGAACACGTCTATAAACTCTCGCAGCAACGATAGTGAATGTCTTTTGTTCTCTAGCCAAGAGTGATGCTCCCAATTTTACTATCTTGGGATCTTCTTCTGTACCAATATTAACATCAATGGTTTCTTTGACTAGTAATTTTGATAAGTCTTCCATGTGCGTAGGATCAGGAGGGAGGTTGAGATCTTCATCCAAGGACGTCTCCACAAGATTTTCATCCTTGGCGTGGTCACTTTGTTTGTCCTTTGATTTTTTATTTGTTTGTTGGCCAGTGCCTCAAAGAGGTTTTCACTGTGTGACTTGGACTTTGATTTTTTCCGAGGCTTTACGTTGGAAATTTTTCCCTCACTTTTCTTTAAGTTTTTCTAACCACGAAGCTCAGCCTCCTCACCGAAGTAGGCATAGGTATCCAAGTCAATAAAGAAACCCTTATTGTGATATCCAATGGGAATTGTATCCCTTATGCCCATGAACTCTACAAACATTATAACTTTGACAAAAACATCAAAAACTAACATGTATACTACTCTCTACTCTATGAAATTTTAATGAAAGTGAACCTAGTTAGATTTTAAGCAATCAAATTGTGTGTTGTTTACTCCATGAGGGTGAATGAATCTCACTAAATGGCTACATGGCCAAGTTTAGCTATTTGATTACTAACCTAACATGGGTCTAAGATGAAGCTATTTTAATGGTGGATGACCCAAGATCAAATGCCATTTTAGCTTGGCTAATGGAAATGAGCTCTTAAGCTTTCTTAGGCTTGTTTTGGCTTTAGCTTATGTAAAGTTGTAGTTTGAATGGGTAGGCTTAGCCTTGTATTTATAGTTTTCCACTTGGGAGAATTTGGAATTTGGGTGCATGTGGGACTAAAGCTCAAAAATCACTTTTAGATTAGATTAGGATAAACATGTTTTAGGCTTAGTTAAGCTAGGATTAGGCTAGTTAAACTTGATTAACAAGTGATTAGAGACTCATTGAGAGTTGGGAGGGGTCTAGATAACCAATTGTGACTGATAGATAGCCTACGAAGCCAATAGAAGTGGTATAGAGAGAACTATGGAGGTTCTGAATGGTTGAAAGGAGGAATGTTTAGCTAATAAGAGAGATATTAGCCAAATAAGTTGATTATAGGAGGAATACGACCGAAAGAGTGTCGTGAATGGGCATTCGAGAATGGAGAAAAGTATGGGGATTTAACGAAGTGTCGTTAATTGATTGGATTGGATGAAATGATAAGTGTAAGCATATTTTAGGTGTCTACATTTTCCCCTCTTTGGGGTGGCGTAAGTGACGTCACTTCAAAGAAAGTAGACAAGCATAAACAAGTAGAATTTTTTTGAAGGGATAGAAGAAAAATGAGTAGAATGGAGGATGCCCCTTGATTATCGAAGGGGCGATAGAAACTCAATTGACGATCAAAAAGATGACAGAAAGAGAACAAAAGAAAGAATAGTGTGAAGAAGAAGAAAGGGAATATATAAGAAAAGGATTATGAAGAAGGGGGAATGAGATAACATCCATCCAATGCCTTTTAAACAACTTTATTTTTCATCATATTGCTAGAGATCTTCATCATCGGTCCTTATTAAAAAGAATGAACAAAAGTGTAGTATGACATGAAAAGCCATATACGAACAAATGTCCATTGCTAAAAACACCAACTCCATGCAACATACAAAATGCAATGCAATACGAGAAAGTAAAAGATGCCTAACTCCATGTAACATACAAAATGCAATGCAATACGAGAAAGTAAACAAGCTAACCTAACAAAGAAACATAATGTAATGTTTTTGTTATCAAGCTTCAATTCCAACCTATTCGAATTAATGAAAAGGGTTAATGATGGTGCCCCAAGCAAGGATACATGCGAGGGGAATAACGGAGGACACTTCGGTCTGATGAAAAAGTAATGTGCACTATGAAACAGTACCAGGCAACTCGTTGTGCCCCAGAGTACAAACAAAGTAAGCAGCCTAAATTTTGTTGATGGAGGTAGATCAAGATGATCCATGAGTCGTGCACATGGACAAGTGAGAACCAAAGAGCGACGTTTTGTAGGATGATTTTCAATTTTTAGAAGTTTTCTTAAACATATTTGAATGTTTTGATTTTTCTAACATATTTGAATGTTTTTATTTTTTTGAAAGTTTTCTGAAACTATGTACAGAGAAGACGAGGAAGAATGGATGCCCCTAACGATAGATGGGATGTACAAGGGCATAAGGCCACGTACGTGTGAGAAAGGTGAAGATATAAAAATGCCCCAGCGATTAGGTGGGAGTATTCAAATGCAAACTCTTCACAGGTAGAAGTGGGACCCAAGGCCATTGTGGATAGGTTCAACATGATGGTGGACGTAAACTAATGAAGTGCTTTGGGAAGAAGTAAGGATGCCCCAGCCGTAAGTTGGCCTAAAAGAACATAATAGAAAGGAAGGAGAATATTGTTTTTGTGAAAGGGGACAAAGGTGTCCGAAAACATGGCAAAAAGTAATCTTATACACATGGATGTTCTAAATGAAGTAGAAGAATGATGTGAATGATATGAATGTATCTTAGAAGCCTCACGATGAAGAAGTGATTAGCCAAAGGCACAAATCGTGAGATGAGATATGGACTAGAGTAAGAGTCTGAACAAGGTCCAAAAAAATACTTGGTAACATACTAATCCTATTTACTCATAGAGATCCAGTGTGTGCACATGGAATTTATAACCTCTTGAAGGGAAGATTTAATAGACAACAAGTGAATACACCCTAGCCAATGTGTAGGGATGATTGATTTTGATAGGTGATTTTGTGAATGGATGGTGAAAGGATAGCCGTACATTGCTCCACTACCAACCAGGCATCCATAGCCCTAACGGAGATGTATTTGATTCTAATCGCAACATTTCTCTATTGTCAGTCAGGTGTTCATAGCCATAATAGAGATTATTGGAAATACCCCAAGAGAGAGTTATATATCAATTTGCTTTTACTCTTAGCTTTTAGCTTTTGATTTTTGATTGATTTTGATTCTTTTGCTTTCTAAAAACTTATTTCAGCTCTCTTGTTTGACAAGGGGTTAAGAACCACTGATGGCTTAATGAAAGGAGGTGGAAGTGATTATGATGACGACATTGGCTAGTGTCAAAAATATGTCTAAAATTTCTTCGCAACAAGTTTATTAGATTTTGAATGTGATAGGATCTCTAAGAGGTCAATCATTCTTTAATTTACCAAGGTGATAAAAGACCAGGGTCAAATGGATACCATAGAGATAACTTTCATAAAATGTGTGTGAATAAGCTAACCAAAAACATCATCAAAGGGATTAAAATGGTAGGGAGATTATGTAGAAGAATAACAAGGAAGGGAAGAAAGAAACATCCATGTGTACGCAATAACCGATTTGCAATGTTTGATCTTTGTACCTTTGATTTTTGTTGTGTTTTATCATGTTTTTGTATTTTTGAATTGTTTTTGATTTGACAGCTTTTAAGAGGTTAGGACTAACAAAGTCACTCTATGTGGTAAGATCCAACAACAATGTTTGCGCTTCCTTGATAAGGGAGACTAGCCGCATTTGTTTATCGAGAGTGATATTCTCCCGATCTCGATGATCGAGGTGAGTTCACACTCAATAAATGACCGTGATTTGTTCTGAAACATGGATTTTGTATGTGGGCGATTTAATTCCCCATCCAGATGTTTATGCACTTTGAGCCATACTTGATGATTACGTTGATGTGCGTTCTTGAATCACACTTGATTTAGAATTTTGAGATTGTTTTATTTGTTGGGAGCTATAGAGCTTTTTATAGTTTTGATCTAAGCTTGATTAAGAAACTGTTGGGTTTCTTATAAGTTGACGCGTGACTTGTTTGATCTCGAGAAGGAGAATAAAGTGAACGTGGATGTTTAGAACTAATGTGAGAAATGACCATGGGCTTGCCACCATCTTTGGTAGAAGAATAATGTGATGGATGAAAAGGATATGGTCCAAGGATTGAAGAATATGGGCTACTTGGGGTGAGCCATAGATAGAAGACGAAGGGCTGCTAGGATGTGGCCCAAGAATAGAAGAAGAAGGGCTACTAGGATGTGACCCATAGATAGAAGATGAAGGGCTACTAGGATGTGGCCCAATAATAGAAGAATAAGGGCTACTAGGACGTGACCCATAGATGTAAGATGATGGGCTACTAGGATGTGGCCCAAGAATAGAAGATGATGGACTACCCGGGGGTGATCCATACCTAGAAGACAAGGGGCTAGTTAGATGTGCCCCAAGAATAGAATATAGTGTACTACTCAAAATGTCCCATAAATAGCAGAGGGATGGCTACTAGAATGTGACCCACACCTAGATGAAGATGAAGGGCTACTTGGCGTTGACCCCATAAGAGATTGTGATTGAGGAATTATGATAGACAAAGAGTTATTGGGTGATGAGAAGATAGGCCATGGATCAATGCAAGACCAAGGAGTTTCATCACATAATGAAGAATGTGAAGATAGAAGAATAAGAGGAGGGTCAAGTTGCATGATCTAAGGCTCTTCCTCTGTTTCTTGATAAAAGGAATCAACCTTTTCCTCACAATATGTAGACGCATAAAAGTCTAAAGAGAATCCTTTCTCGTAATCTACTAAAGGAATATCTTCATATGCCCCTATAAATGCCCTGATTGTTTCTTCATTATGAAAGAGATCAATTGGTATGAGTTGTTGATCGACCACCAGGGGTTGATTGGAAGAAAGAGGTTCACTTGGTGTGGAAGACTTAGAAGATGTTTGATGATGATTGATGGAAGAAGATGATGTGGGGGATGAAGAATATGTGTAGCTAGATGTCTCAGGAGTAGAAGAAGGTGGTGTGGACCTACCTATACAATGGTATATCATCTGTAAACTAGTAGGATTAAGTCTAAAGTTTGTAGATTGTGACGCATGGGTCGATTTAGACATTTGAATCGAAGGACTTTGAGTCATACGAATCTTCAAAGAAGGAAGATTTATTGGGGGTGATTGATGAAGAAGGTCCTGCAAAGAAGGGGAGGACCGTGATTCAAGAATCACATCGGATGAATAATAACAAGGGTCCTACAAAGAAAGAGAGGACCACGATTCAAGAATTGTATTAGATGTTTGATTGGAGGGATTTGGAGTCACACATATCTTTAAAGGAAGAAGACGTCGTTGAGGCGACTGATAAAAGGGGTCCTACGAAGAAAGGGAGGACCGTGACGTAGGAGTCATATTAAATGTATGATGAAGAGGTTCCTACAAAGATAGGGAGGACCATGACATAGGAGTCGCATTAGATGACTTAGGATTCAAATTAGATGAATCCAAATAGTAGTTTGGATCTGAATAGTAGTTTGGATCCGAATCATCAGAAGAATCAAAAGAACTATTTGGATTGGAATCAAAAGAAATGTTTGGATTGGAATCCTCAAAAGAAGACGAAATGTTTGGATTAGAATCGAGAAGATGAGTAGGGGAACTCGAATAATAATTTGGATTAGAAGCGTACAAATCATACCACCAACTATGAGATGAATGTGGGGAATGAGTTACCTATATGGGCTCTCTAGCACGAAGAACCAAATGAGGTTTAGTTGTAATGGGAATCTTTTGATTTGAATTGCTAAACCTAGGTTCCGTATTTTTGTAAGTATGACAAACCGCGTGATAGTCATTCATTTTGGCACTATTTTAAGCACAAATGTCTAGATCTAGATAGTGTGATGGAACTCCTTCAAAGGGAAGGAAGTGACATGTCGATTTTGGTAGCATAAGGAAAACCAACTAGACATTTCGTAAGTATTGATATGCGTGTGTGATTTTTCGAAGAAGGTCTAAGGAAAATAGACATCGTGATGATGCAATATTGATGAGATCAAAAGGGATTGTCCTAGAAATAATTTTTCTGAATGAATAATCACAAGGAACAATCATGGAAGTGTGAAACACAAAGCCAATCAACAAGGAAATACACCCTATGCAAATGCGTGTGCAAAGTTCGATGCAAATGTGATCAACACAATGTCAATATTTACGTCAAGCTCGAAATGAATAAGGCGTAAATATTAACAAAGGGTAGATGTGACTCCCAATCAAAGGATACCATGAAAATTTCAACAACCAACAAGACCTAAATGTTAAAGGGTGGGGTTTACAAATGTAAGCCACTTAACCACACTAATTATCAAGCTTCACAGAGAAGTGAGATATTAGTGTCAAAGTGGTATCGAAACAACGCAAACAAAGTAAGAGACACCTTTCAAGGTTTAGGAAAATGTTTGAAATTAAACTATGTCAAAGTATACTAAGGATGTGTTAAAACATGGGCAGCGTAACGTCACAATGCGGAAACTTAGATCATGTTTATGAGAAACATTACATAAGTATCTTAATTATGTCGAGACAATGCAAACAAGGTAACATGTCAAAGGGAGATAAAATTATGAATCAATCCTAACTATGATGATGATCCTAATGTGGGTATCAAGATCACAAAGGATACCAATGTTATAAATATGCCTCCGCACACTTTAGATGTTTAACTTACCCAGCCGCAAACATGGATGGGCGTAAATGGAAAAAAAGTGGCAGAAGCAATTGATTGGTAACACAAAGGTAGTCACCCTTCCTTTGATCAACAAAGTGTCAAAATAATGTGAAGGAAGAAGATCAAAAATGGGGATGAAAAAAAATGTTGGCTTTACTTCGGCAGAGTTTCACCTCGCCTTAAGGCAAGTGAAAAACTAAGCGAAAGTAACGCGTCACACGTTTCGTGATGAAAGATGGCTCACAACTCAACACTATTTTGAATTGGTCAAAGTGGGCTCCTGGCCAAAGTATATTCTCCTAGGTGGTTCTCTCGTCCTAGGTGTTACAAAGTTGTCCATGAGCGGGGTGATTTACCTAAATAATCTTGACTATCTTGGGAGTATCTCGACTTTTCCCCCTTCAAGCATAGTGAGTAGTAAATGCGTCCATTGTGTACTTAAAATGGTCACATAGGGACAACTTGTAATGATATCTCACAAAGTAATCACTAGTCAAGTAGGCGGTGTGTAGCACTTCCCGTTTCGTCCATAAGGTTCCCTCTTGCGTGGACTACTTTGGGGTTCCCGAACCACCCCCATTATTGTAGCTTAAGGCATTATGCCAAAGGGGTTATGTTCCAGATTGAGCGGAGAGGTTCGTACCCTTTTTTAAAACATGCAATACAATGTTTTGAATATGGTGTGTTTTTATCTTGCTTAACTTAATGTGGTTTTAAGTAGCACACCATTTGGCAACCTGCAAGAAACATGTGTATTAGCGAGGTTTTTGTTTTTGTTTGATGCCTTTCTTTGACAAGCGTTAGGTCCTGTAGACAACGAGTTTAGTAATTTTCCATTGCAAATTGATATCAATAAAGGGAATTTACACCTTGCTTTTGATTCCTAAGATCGCCAAAAGGCGTGAAGGAAGAGCATACACAAGTGTGAAAATTCTTACTAAATCACATAAAAATTACTTTATCTTTTAGAACAAGTGTTTTTAACATATGATACAAAGTTGTGCAAGTGTTTTTGATCTCCAAGATCACTTTTGAAGGCGCGAGGAGAGAGCATACACACTTTACAAACCTTTCTCAAGATAAGAAATGAAACACTTAATTTAGTCAAAAATAAAACCAAAATAACCCTACAAATAACTGATTAGTGCTACAAAAATATTTCAAAGTGTTAGAATGGCCAAGAAAACACTTTTTTGAACTTTAAGATACATTAGAAAATGAATATTTACCTAATAATGTAAACCATAAATTTTTGGTAAGTCAAAATCCTAATTTTATGATTCCATTGTGTAGTTCACTTCAATACCTTTCCAACGCAACAAAAACAGAGTCGTTTTGAGTTCGGGAGCAAAAGTTATGGCCTCCGGAAGATTGCTAATGATGCTTGCGCCATGCTTTGTTTGTACCTACGCCACTCGATTTGGTGCTTGCATGCCTTTGTCAAAAAATGACAGTCAGAGTTGTACTGCGTACATGCACAGAATGGTATGTGTGCTCCCTTTCCTGTAGGTGGCTAAAAAACACGGGATTTTTCAAAAATTATCTCAAAAATATCAATTTTTTATCGATTTGCTTCAATTTTGGCAGCACTTCACCTCCTTTGATCCTGCAAAGAGCACAAAAACAAGACAAACCTAGCTTAACTAGTTAGGAAACCTGATTTTAGCCATTAATACAAGAAAGGTTAGTGAAATCAAAAACTTGAAACTAATCTAAAAAACTTTGAAAAATTAATCTAGAAAGCTTGAAACTAATCTAGAAAGATTGAAACTAAAAAAAAAAATTAGAAACTAAAACAAAAAGCTTCAAAGTGACTCCATTAATGGAGGATGGACAAAGTGTCCCACCGGGCGTGCCAAATGTGTGCATGTGTACTTTTCTTAATGCTAAATTAAATGAGGCAAGAACTACCACCTAAAAATAGTTCTACAATCTAGCTAAGACAAAGCATAAGCACCATCAAGATAAAGAGCTAAACAAGATCTATTCTAAACATCAATAACTTTGAAACATAAGATCAAAACTATGCATGCTATTCAAAATCTCTACTCTCCTAGATTACCAACAAAATGCATGGACCTATTTAGCTCCAATGGCAATCAAAAATTGCTTGTTTGATCCTTAAAGAATGCAAGAATAGGAAGCTTAGCTCTTAACAATGGTGACCTCTCAAGAAGACAAAATACAAGCTCTTAGTCTCTTTGCTATATGCTTTGCATTTTCTCTCTCAAGAAGTTTAGGTGTAGGTATAAAGGTAGGAGGGCTCCTTATATAGCCCAATGGATAAAGGAAACACTTCATCCCTTTGCATGTGGGATAAAGGTAAAACATGATTAGGAATGGATGAGGTTGTTTTATAAAAGGTAACCTTACTTTAGAAGGTTTAATTTATGCTTAGCAAGTCATGGGAATTGGGGGTGTTTTAATTAATCAAAGGTGATTAAATAATAGGTAGATGTAAGCTTATAGAAGCTAATTAGAGGAATATTAGTACGATTTAGGCTATTAGAAGGGGATTAAATCAATTAAATATTGATTTATTGGTTAAATGGAAGGAAAGCTAATTAATTAATAATAATTAATTATTCTAGGTAGAAGGGGTGATTAATTAATGAAAGATCGTTAATCGGGATGTTAGTTGGATAGGCGACTTAATCAATTAGTGTATTGTAATTAATTAACGACAATAAGAGGGAATATGAGCGCTTATTAACGATATGTCACCAATTTGCAAGAAGGGGGATAATTAGCGCAATTTATGTATTTAAATTGCTCAGGTGTAATTATGGGTGTCTACACAGTCTATTCAAATGTTGAATTAGATTTAGGAACTTTCAAGCAAACACAATTGGTAGGTGCAAAGCTAAATTCCACAACCTTGGTTACAATCCTCCTTGTCTATGCCATAAGGGGATCTTTGGAACAAGGTATGGACACCCATAAAAGCATAATGGAAAGGGGTTTTAGTTTTTAGTTTTTATAGTTGTAGGTTCTATGGTAGGTATGTATAAAAACGTGGGAACATGCACTCGGCATGCCTAACTCTTACTTCATTAAGCCTATAATAAATCTATATGTATGAATGGTTTTCCTTCTTTTCTATATGGGATATCTTGAGGAAACTCTAGAATTTATTGTCAAAATTTCCATTTAATCATATAGTGGTTGTGTGGATTTTTTTCTTGGTGCTTGTAGATAACATAAAAATATAGAACAATGATATTTATTATTTACAACATCTCTTCTATTTGAGCTAGTTTCTAAAAATGTTGCACCTTTTTTCTTCTCGTTAAACACCTATACAAAAGTAGGTATGTGGATTTCCATTCAAAAGACAAGGATATTGATGAAAGAAAGAGGATTATTTCTATCTCTTCCATGTACGTGTCATTCATTAAATGTTTTAAATCTAGAAAATATCTTACTTATTTCATCTCCTAAGAAAATTCCCTCCAACTTTGCAAATATCCCACGTGTCTATGGGTGCGATTTACCTCCTACATCAAAGCATAATGGATAAAGGAAGTTTTTCAAATGTTGTAGATTTGACTACTAGGTAGACAAGTATGCAAAATGGGAAACATAAACAAGCCATGTGAAGTAGTTATTTTTTTACTATGGATAAATCGTTTTGAAGGGACTATACCCTGTGTACAAAAAGGCTCAAAAAGCCAAATACCAGAAGGAGAAAACCCATCCAAGAAAGGCTAAACACTTTAAACATGGAGGCTCAAAAGCCAGATATATTAGTAAAGAAAGTACAAAAAGATCAATCCAGACATGTGGTTCAAAAAGAACAAAAGGTCCAAAAAAACATTGCAATGCCTTAGAGATATGTTTCCTCATGGACCACGTTGGTTGCAAACATGCAAAAATGGGATTTTGAAAGGGTCTTAGAACCCCTCAAGCAAATGCAACTAACACATATAATGTCAAACACCACAACTCTTTCTCGCCGATTTGATACATGCATGGATTTTATTCCTCCTCCCTAAATTGTTTTAAAAAGTTGAAATTTTATTAGAATTAGAGTGAATGTTATATTTGGAAATGAGCTTGTTATTTAGGTATTTCCTTCAACCAAACTTATAACCTCTTTTCAACAATCTCCACACTATTTTTAACCAATGCCAAAAATAATTTCCTTGGGTAGCATGTCAAAGTACTTGGCCATGGAATTGATAAGAATTTTTTCCTTTGTTTATGTTTCATGACTAATCAAAATGGAAGGGAAAATTTGTTCTAAAATGTGAACTTATGATGTCGAAACAACGTCCAATTATGTCAAATGCGTCTCAAAATCAACACACAATGAATATATCTAAAACTCTTTTCCACCTTTACCTAATATAACCCCTTTGTTGTCATGTGAAGACATTATTGCAACCTTGAAACATCATCTAAAAAATTGATGATCATATTTATGAAGTGGGTTTTTAGATCGTATCGAGGGTTGGTGCGAAGGTAACCACTTGACACATTTGAATCCCTCTGAATTTCCTCAATTTTTAAGCATATGGGTTACAATATGAAAATATGCCACCAAAACCCCTTTAGTGTTACACATATAATTTTGAAACATATTTCATTTTTTCCCCTCCAAAATTACTTTTACGCATTCGTTTTGAAAACAACTTAGCTTAGGTTATTAAAGGAAACAATAATATTCAGGAAATGACTCTAAAAAGTTGTTTCCAGTTTGAGTTATGATTATTTGTTTTGGACCCCATTAGTTCCTCATGTTTTTTTGTATAGTAGGGAATAGGTTAGGAATTTTAAACATCCCATCAAGAGCTTTCACACTCTTTTTGGGCCCATTCTATTGCCACTTGAGCTAGCTTACACAACATCTTAATTGGGACTCATGGAATTGTGTTGAACCTCCAAGGTTCATTCAATGGGTAAAAAAATAGTTTGATTCTTGGAATAATGATTGTAAATACATCTCCCTTCACACTTAAACAATATGGTTAATGAAAATATAGTATTACATGATTTGGCACACCTAACCAAAACTTGTAGCGATAATAGAAATGAGAACCATGTTAGAGATCATCAAAATTAATATTAATCTGAGAAAACATTAAGAATTTGAATGTTATGAATAAAAATTGATTGTTTCATCTCTCACCCTCTCTGATCATGGAAATGTACTAATTTACTTGTGTAAAAGGAAATGAATGTTTTCTCTCCACTCTCTCTAAATCCTGAAAACTTGTCATGGTTTGAAAAGTATGGAAAGTAAATATATTTTCCCTCTCAACCTATGAATTGTTGTTGAAATTTTAAATAACATGTTATATGGGAGGGGTGTGTCCATGCCGAGTTTTTATTGACCCATATTTACAAAATTTGTGAGGTTTCGGAGTAACATTGAGGGATCCAAATGATTGATGACATATAAGTTTAAAGTTATCCATGGCTTGTAAAATGTGTGATTTTGATGGAATAGGAAATATATTTATATGAAAAATTTTACCTATTGTAAAATTGAAGGAATAAAAGTTAGTTTTTTTTTGTATGTTGGGTAATTAATGAGATGATGCAATTTTACATTGTACTTTATAGTCTAACCGTTCATTGAAGAATTTGTACTTGGTTATTGTGGTATTTTTTTGTAACTTTACATAAATGTATGGTAGTGAACTTAAACATTTAAGATCCTTAAATAAATTGAGTTTGTTAATTCTCCCAGTTGATTCCTACTCTTATTTTAGCCATGGATAATGAGAAGATGAACCAAACAGCTCCCTTATGATGAATTTGATCCCTCAACTCATTGGGTACTCAATGAGCCTCGTATAAGATCCCGAATCACAAGTGAAGTCTAGTGCATAAATGTAATCCATTCCCATATTTTTCTTGATAGTGAAACCTCGTAAGTTTGGTTCATTTTACTTATTTCTCTTATGCATTAAGTTTAAGTGAATGACCTCTTTATGGCTTCATGAGAAAGTGTATCTTCTTAACAAGTGACAAAACTAAAGGGGAAAATTAATTTCAGTAAACTAGTCAAATCATGATATTGTGACAACATGATACCTTCCTCTCCTTCAAACAACTACTGGGATATTAATTTTACTATAAAAATATTTTACGATATGATAACGTCATACCTATTTTAGTGTGGAACCCGTCGTAATTGTAGACCTTGTAATATGAATAAACTAAACCTAATACCTTTTAAGGGGTCATTTGTGGATGGATCCATGGAAAACTCAGTAATCAATATAAACCACAAAAATTGCATCCAATAAGAGGTTCTCAAAGACATAAAGTGAATTTATACCCATATCCATTAACTTGATATTAAACCCTTTTGTTACGAAATTGAAATGAATTATCGCAAGGAAATTTGTTTCTTGAATGCATGAACCATAGCTTGAATACAAGTTCTATGTAACTCCTACGCAATAAAAAATAATACAAATAAGTAATTGAATTATGAAAATGAATGATGGTAAGAAATCAAAAAATAAAATAATGAGGTATAGTAATTATGAGTAAATGTTTTAATGACATGAGAAATATGTAAATGTGAAATGAGAACATATGTGTTTGTGTACATCAAGTTTGTATGATTAATGATGTAAAACATGAAGCATTTTACGGCTATAAAATGGTGCCCAAGAATATGTTTTAGCAATACAAAGGGAACTTTCCATATCTCTTATAATAGGTGGTCAATCTTACATTGTTTAATAACAAGAAAAATGAGTATTTTCGTGAAGGGGTAATTTTTTTGGGAATGAGGATTCCCTAATTGGAAATGATTTTTATATAAATCATATGCACCTTAAATGATATCAACAAATTAAAATGCTTAACATGATTGTAATATAAATGAAAGTAAAGGAGTATATTCTTGGTGATTAAATGCTAAAATGAGAAACTTGTAATTTGTAAATGAGAACATATGCTTCTAATAAGTGTTACATGTTGTGTAACACAATGATTTTAACACAAAAGAATCTAATTATGATGAAGATGCTAATCATGGAATCTATGTGCTTTGTGGGAAAGGTCCTTATTTTATCTCTCTTATGGTTATGATATTGTATGGTGCTTTACTCATTGATAAAATGTGTTATTGTTTATTATCATTTTGTTTGTGTGGATGTATGAAAGTATGGGGGTGGGGTACATCATTTTTTATGGAGGGATAAGTGTGATGTTAGTGAAGGGAGGAATAAGGAGTTGTTTGTTCATATGGAGGAACCAAGGGGATTCGTGGCTAGCCTTAGTGGAGCAATAAGTGTTGTCTCAAGTGGAGGGATAAGTGTATATTTGTTATATTATATTGCATGTTTAATGGGAGGAACCAAAGGCTAGTCAGGATTTCTTAGTGACGTGATAAGTGGTAGTTGTAATAGCCATCTCTCCCCTTGCAAGTCTCGTATATAGACTTGGTAGTGTAAATTGTTATATGGTGAAATACTATTCTTTCCATCTCTTTAAATTAATGATATTTTATTACACTTTGGTTTCTCATTGGAGCATGTTTCATCCATTTGATGGATTATGTTATTACATGAATATGTATGGATGTGTATGTGTGATTGTTGGGTATTTGTGTTGGCATGTGGTCCTAATAGGTGTTGTCATTGATGAAAAACCACATTAATGACAAAGTGAATGTTGCATTATGATGTTATGATGTTGTACTTGATGCTAACATACTGGTTCAAATGTGTTTGAGCTGATACAGTGGAATTGGTGAGGTGTGCTTCCTCTAAAGAAGCATATATAGGTGCCAGTGGTGTAGTTTGCCATTATGAGCTTCTTGGATGCTTGGGAAGAATTTTGACATGATGCCTATCATGTTTTGATGGTACTTGAGCACTCATAGTAGTGATATGGTACATATACAGGTGGTTATCTATGTTATAGGTGCTCATCGGGAGTAGGTATGCTTGCTTAGAGGTGTGACAGTGTGGATTGGAGCTAGAGAGCCCTATAAATATAAATTTATAAGACCATGATGAGAGTCCTAGGTCATTCCATCTTATCACTACTATCACCCCATCTAGGGTTGCATCCATTGCATCACTTGGATCCATATAGTACTATGCATTCAAGCAAGGAGATCTCGCATCACACACACACACACACACACACTTTTCATAGGGGAGGGATTACATTATATTCCATACACACATGCTACTTACATTTCTATAGCTATTATTGCTCATTACTTCACAAAGTGTGACTAGCACAAGAGCACCTAGGGCACGACACACACACACACACACACACCAAAACTACATTTGGGTCTGAAATGTAGTGCAACGCTCAACAATAAGACCACTAGTTTGGCGGTTGAGGTCAGTCTGACCCATTCATATGCATCTTTCATTTTTCTAGGGTTTGATACTTCTCCTTGCATTACGGGTCATTCTCCAGTTCATCCGAAAAATCCAGCATGATATACATGAAGTACTCAAAGATACTTAATGCGACCATACCGTTGATTCTAAGGATTTGCAGGTGTTCGAGTGCCCAGGATTACATGCACTGAGCATCCCAAAGTACACTCCCAGGCACATGTGTCATCTCATACAATCTAGATCTTCCCTTTGTAGGGTCCATGAGGGTTCATCTACACTTCCAAATTTTATTTCCAGATCCGACATTGTGCGATAGTCTTTTGTTATTAGTTGATTCTTTTCCTTACTCTTCTCTTGTACATTATGGTTTCATTTCATCTAGAATAATTTATTTAAATTTATTTCATACTACCTCAGTTCATTTATAGCGTTTTAGTCCTCCTAACTAGATTAACATTAATACCCTAGATATCCCCTTTAGGCCATCTACGGAATACCTTATTTTTGTTAATCAACCTCCCCTTTTCAATATTTATCCTTTATTACTAGTCTTTACACTTACAATTTACACTTTGTGCTTCGACTAGTCTTTTCTTACTACTCTTATATATATTGATACACACAATGTGTCGTCATTACCCTATGACGTACTCTAGTTCCATGGTTCATACTCGATTGCTGAAGGTCTAAATTTGAAATGAACCTCACTAGATTCACTTTTACACTCTATGTTTCATGATCTATCTATCTAGTGCACATTTACAAACCATTTCCCTATGATATGCTCTTATTCTATGGTTCATTCTTAATTGTTGAGGGGTATTTTATAAATGAACATCATCTCATACACATCCACCGGGGCCACATGCTCCTACCATATTTACATCCTACATACCATCCCATTACATTCACAAAAAATTGCATATCTTGGTTTCACTTACATTTGCTTTCTTATACTAGTTACATGATGCACTTTGCTTATTATGCTATTTAGATACTCAATATGTCATTATATTTATCATATACACATGCACGTTCACTTCATCTTTAGTTGTGAATGCATATCTCTTATATGTCCTTACATGTTGTAATGATGCTTGGCATTGTACCTCTTACCAGTCCCATCGAGGCTCTTAGGGATTGTCAACATGAATCCGGCACTCGATAGTATTTCACCAGGAATTCCTGTGCTATGATTATTTTAGTAATGCACAATTTTTTCTTTGGTGGTAGTAATCTGGAAACACAACAAAAGACATAACATAATAATACCACAAACTATGACATAAAAGAGCGATGAAAAATCTGAAATACAACTGTAAAATGTATTATTAACATGAAATTTTTATAATATCACCCATGAATTACTCCAAGTGTTACCAACTCCACTTGTCTTCCAACAATAGTTATGGGAGAAACTTCACAATTACTTCTCTTGATGACTTCCTTAACACACCTTCACAATGAATCATTTATTCATAAAATAATTATTACAACTTTGTTACTATGATAAATGAGAGGCGTGGCCTCTATATTTATAGAAATTCGAGGCTTATCCACCCTATCTCTAAGATAGGATAGGAAATCTCTTCCGGTCAATCATATTCCATGCATAAACTCTTACCTTTACATATAGGCTTATCTTCTAAGATAAGATAAACCTTATCATCTCACATGGGTTTCACCTTTTTAGACTTTTCTAGAAATAAAATACACAAACTATTTATGACATCACTCTTTGTCCTTATTACAAATATAATATTTCTAATTCCTAATCATGTAGACCATACTTCTCTACTTACCTAAACTTTAACATTTTAACATTACCGACCACTTACGACAAATATTTACTTTTTACCACAACATTCCTATTGTACTTTGACTATTATTACTTTTACTTTATTGGTGGCACCGTCTTGACAAATGTCGTTATCTTCTATCGGACGTCACTACTAATTATACTTAACAACATACTATTCCTAATACATACATTAATGAAATAGAAATTACGAAGGAAAATTTTAATGTCGACATTTTCCCCTAGCTAGCTTCTACTCTCTGTCCCGGAGTAAACTCTTATGGACATTCGAAAGTTGGTGCCTAAAAATCTTTAACTTGTCGTGGTTGACCTATTTTTAATGGGAGTGCCATCCAATTCCTCCGATCAATCGATATGTACCATTTTTATGCACAAATTACTATTTTGTAGGGCCCCATCCATTTGGGAAGAAATTTTCTGCTTCTTTTTGTATCTAGAATCATATACTAGAACCAAGTCATTCACATAAAATAGAAACCAACGAATCTTTTGATCAAAGTACTCCTTCGCTTCATTTTCTTTTTATAGCTTGTATCATTCGTTATTTCCTCATTTCCTCTAGCAAATGAAGATGTACCAACCTTTCCTTTCTTGAATCACTTTCATCCATTCTTTCATTTTTCATAACTCTCACGGTGGGAATATCAAACTCAATAGGAACAACTGGATCAATGTCATAATCTAATTGAAATGGGGAGTATCCTGTTGCTGATTTTGATGTTGCCCTATATGCCCACAATGTTGCATGAATCCTTTTATCCCATTTATGTACCTGCAAAGCTGCATCTTTTGCTAGGATTTGGCACAATACATAATTTGTTTGCTCCACCTATCCATTTTTGCTTGGCTTGTAATTTGTTTCCTTCATGTGCTTAGTAGAAAACTTGTTTACTAGGGCTTCTACCACCTCATTAATAAAGTGGCTTCCTTGATCATTACAATTTCTAATGGACAACCAAATCACGATGAATGCGTTTCATACATGAACCTTACCACTTCATCCATGGAAGTTGTTTTCGATGGCATAGCTTCAACCCACTTGGTTAAATAATCAGGCAACTACAATATACTTATTTTGGTGTGGGGTAGTTGGAAGTGGACCTACAATATCTATTCCCCACTTTTCAAAGGGACCAAATGAAAGAATAGGGCATAATGGAGCTGATGAAGTCTTACGGTTACCATGTGTTTGACAAATATCACATGTCTTACAATAATTATAACAATCTCTAAAAATATTGGGCGGTGATAACCTTCATCCAAGATCCTTCTTGCTATAAGTTGTCCAAAGAAGTGTCCTCCACATGTACCATTGTGGAATTATTCTATTAGCTCCTTCCCTTGATCATGTACAACTACCCTCTTGTACTTTCCATCAGGTCCTATTCGAAATAATACTCCATACAGAATAGAATATGGACGATTGGCTTGAGTAATCTTCCTCTTAGTCTTTGCATTAGCATCATCAAGAAAACTTGAATTCATTTAGATAATTCCAAATAACTATGTATTCACTAGGGATTATGTCAAGAGATAACAATGTTGCATCGGGAAATCATCATCATCACAAGATGAACCTAAACCATCGTAGGCTCGAGAGAGTGCATCTGCATTGACATGCTTCTTTCCTAGCCTATCTATAATATCAAATTCAAATTCTTGTAGTAAAATTATCCATCTTCTATCCTCCTTGATGGGTTAGGCTTATTTACATTACATTTTAGAGCCTCGATGATCTGTTACAACTATAAATTTCTACCCTAACAAGTAATTTATAAACTTCTTTACAGCAAAAATGATAGCTAGAACCTTTTTTCTTTATAGTATAATTTACCTCAAGACTTTGCTCATTTGTCTCGCTCTCAAAGTAAACTGGATGATCATTCTCATTTTCATCCTTTTGGCTCAAATTACTACCTAGTGTTGCATCCGAGGCATCAATATACACAATGAATGGCTTTCTCTAATCTGGATTCTTTAAAACAAGTGAAGACACCAAAGCTTCCTTCAAATTTTCTTTCCTCATTCATAAGTAACATCCTTCTTCAAGAACTAGGTTAGTGGTTGTGCAATCTTTGAGAAATTCTTGATGAACCTTCTATAGTAACCCACATGGCCTAAAAATAATCTCAACTTACTTCTATTCATAGGAAATGGTAACTCTTTGATTTTTGAAAAATTATCGGATTAGTACCAATAACATCTCTTAATGCAACATGCCCTAACAAAACGCCTTTAGAACATCCAAAGACACACTTTTTAGGGTTTAGTGAGGCTTGTGCTTCATCTAACCATTGAAATGTTGTCTCCATCTCAGTGCGGTGGTCCATTTTTCTCTCATAGATGTAAAAATCATCCGTAAAATACTTTGATGAAGCTTCCCAATGTAGGGTTCAAACACCCTATTTATCAAGCACTGGAATGTTGCCGGAGCATTACACAACCTAAAAGGCATAACTCTATAAGAAAATTTTCCCCAAAGAGTGGTGAACGTGGTCTTGCTGATCTTTCTCCACTATACGAACTTGGTTGTATCCACTATATCCATCGACAAAACTATAACACTCTGGCCAGCCTACTTCGTCTAAGATCCGATCTAAGAATGGAAGAGGGTAATGATCTTTCTTTGTTGCCTTTTTGAGCTTTCTATAATCAACATAAATGCATAGCTTCCCATTCTTTTTTATCGAGATCACAATGGGAGAAACTCATTCTAAATTCTCCACAAAGAAATGTGAATCCTACATCAAGCAACTTATCTATTTCTTATTTTACGGTGTTGGAGAAATTAGGATTCATTCTATATGGCATTTGTTTTATGGGCTTAGCACCATCTACCAAATCAATAGAATGTTCTACTTAACTTACTTGACGGAGTTCCTTGTAATCAAAAGTGAATAAGTGTATATACCTTCGAAAGAGTTAGAGGTAGGACTCCTTTTCACTCTCCATCACAACATCACCAATCTTTATTTGTTGGAGACGATCAACAATTTCTTCTTCACATAATCTTATGGGTTCATGATTCGGTGTGACTAGAAGGATATCCATAACCGAAACATCAACCTCACTTTCTTCATCTTTTATGTCCACTTCACTGGTACTAGAGTAATCAGAGGATGTCCAATCATCAATTTCATCACTTGAATCCACAAGTTTTGCCTTATGATGCCGAGGGATCATGTTTATCTTCACCCTCTCTCTGCCACGTCCAAGTGTCATGAATCCTTCATTCCAGTAGTTTCTTACATGAACTCTCCTTATCCATGGCCTTCCCAACAACATTGGGTATGCAATAGTACCATTCTTCATCACCTGGAAGTCTACCACACATACAACACCCATGACAGATATTGCCACATTTGAAACAACACCTTCGATTTATTTTTCCCTTATTTAATGACCTTAACATAAGTGTTGAGGGCGATCAATTTTAAACCCAATATATTCATTACTGACTTGGTCATTACATTAATCAGTAAGCACCTCCATCTACTAAGACATCATGAATTGAAATACCATTACATAATACCTTAGCTTGTGGAGCGTAGGGATCTGCCTTTGCTTCCAAAATAGGGACCTCAACCTCCTTCCTTTGTCGAGCATTGAGTTCACTTCGCATCTCCCACCCTTCTTAGAAGACATAGCCGAAGTTGACCATATGTAATATTGGCGAGGCCTTTTGGACAAATCTTCTAAGATAGAGTATGGTCCTTGCCACCCGTGAAATCAAAAATCTTGCACACCCAACTTTCTTCTCCTATGTTTCTTACTAGTATCTCCTTTCATCTTCTTAGGATCATTTCCATCTTAGTTATCTTTTTCTTTCTTTCTTTTTGTTATAAACAGATCTACTTCATTATTTATGCTCCTATCTACTACATCAAAAGAATTCAAAGGTGATTTTCTTTTATCATTATCTCTTGTACTAGATGTAGAAGCTCTATCTGGACAATTATACTTATAATGACCCTTTTTATGACAAACATAACATACAACTTCAGGATATATTTCTTTTTAGACCTTTATCTCCTCCCTAAGAACTAAATTCTTTTCCTTGAAGAAGATTAATAGTTAACTGGCCCATCTTCCTGAGTAGATCTTCATTCTTAGTAGATGTACTAGGAGAAATATTTTTGCTCATCGAGAGTGGTTGTGGATTCTGGACCAAAGGTGTTGGTGTAGGCTCTACCTTAGCAACAATTTCTTTGGGCTTTTCTTCCATGCTTTCTTCTTACCTTCTTGCAATCTCATTTACTTGTTCGAGGGTCTTGGGTGGTCATACTTCACTCGTTATCGATCTCTGCTTCATCCCAGAAATGAAGTGCTTACAAAGGAGATTATCCATGCCATTCATCAACCCATCCACTAATCCTTCCTTCCGGATCTGGGCATCGAGCTTCCTCCTTAGCTCTAGAACACGAGCATGATAATCCCTTATCTTCTCCTTCTCTCCTTGGGATAGCTTTATGATCTTGATCATGAGATCTGCATATTTATGTTGTTCACCAAATTCTTCAAGAAAACTTTCAGTTAATAAATCTCATGATTTTTTCACATTATCACCTAGTGTTTCAAACCACCTAAGGGTTGAACCATCCAAAAAGGTAGGAAAAATTTAGTTCATTGTTCTATTCTTATGAGGTCATTACAAATGTAAGATCATTTAAAATCTTGAATGAAAGAGGAAGCATCTTCATTAGATTAGGCTGAAAAAACATGAATCTTCCCCATTTTCAAAAGCAACCATAGTGAAATACCAACCCACAAGTACAATCAACAAGACTTATGTGCACAAATAATTGGAATCACTATAATAGAAAGTGACTTTACACCTTTCTACAGTAAAATAGGAATGACCACGGTAAACTATGGTAAAACTTGACTTACTGCGGTAAAAACTAACTTTACTGTGGTAAATACTATTCACAGTAAAAAGTGAAGTTATTGCGGTAAATACTATTCACGGTAAAAATTAAATTTACTGTGGTAAATGTTATTCATGGTAAAAAGTGATTTTACCATGGTAACTACTATGCACGGTAAAAACAAGGTTACCCTCCAAATGATTTCTGACTAAGTGAGAATATCTCTCCAGAAAATCCACCAACAAGGAATGGTCCCAGCAACGGAACCAAAATGTCAACACAAATCTAGCACTCTGATAGTATTTCACCGGAACTCCTCGTCTTTATGATTATTTTAGTAATGCACAACTTTTGGTTTGGTGGTAGTAATCTAGAAATACAACATACATAACACAAGAATACCACAGACTATGACATAAAAGAGCGATGAAAAATTTGAAATACAACTGTAAAATGTATTATTAACATGAAATTGTTACAATCTCACCCATGAATTACTCCAAGTGTTACCAATTCCACTTGTCTTCTAACAATAGTTATGGAAGAAACTTCACAATTACTCCTCTTGATGACTTCCTTAACACACCTTCACAATGAATCATTTATTCATAAAATAATTATTACAACTTTGCTCTATGATAAATGAGAGGGGGTGGCCTTTCTATTTATAGAAATTCAGGCTTATCCACCTTATCTCTAAGATAGGATAGGAAATCTCTTCCGGCCAATCATATTCCATGCCTAAACTCTTACCTTTACATTTAGGCTTATCTTCTATAAGATAAACCTTATCATCTCACATGGGTTCCACCTTTTTAGACTTTTCTACAAATAAAATACACAAAATATTTATGACATCACTCCTTGTCCTTATTACAAATATAATATTTCTAATTCCTAATCATGTAGACCCTACTTCTCTACTTACCCCAACTTTGACATTTTAACATTACTATACCACTTATGACAAATATTTAATTTTTACCACAACATTCCTATTGTACTTTGACTATTACCATACTCTACTTTATTGGTGGCACCATACTGACAACGACCATTATCTTCTATCGAACGCCACTACTAATTATACTTAACAACATCTTATTCCTAATACATACATTAATGAAATAGAAATTACGGAGGAAAATTTTAATGTCGATAGGGCATCTACTTTCTCACACATTAAAAGTGTTATTATTTCATCATATACTACTTCTTATTCTTACTAAGCACACTACTTTACATTGATACATACATGTCTTGACATACTTTTTATCTTTCTAACATGCTAATGGGTGCTTCATGTTTAACATTTTCCTTACATGATTACATGCCACCATGGTTGTCGATACACTTTTCTCGACATTGTTTGTTATTGTATGTTATTTTTGTGATATTTTACCTATATCTTTCTTGATCATTGTTTGTATGCTTCGGACGCTTTGGCCCTGATTGTCTTGTGACATTTTGAGTGATATCCCATGTTTGAAACCCATTTTTTGTGGTCTATCTTGTATGTGACATGCTTGCTAATTTTTCTACTAACACATGTATCTAGCCACTTTTTTCGCATGTTCCTTGGTTTTTACCATGCAGATCCCCTACCCCCACAAGTATCGGCTTGAACTTAGCATCAAGTCCTTTCTTTTGGGTTGTACACTCCTACCGACATCACATGCACCCCAAATGAGGGGGCATACAGTGGGTGAACAGATCACCCCATACAAAAACTTAGATCTATAACACAAGACAACATAGAATCAACACAGTTACTTCATAAAGACTGGCCCATAATCATACTTGGGTCATAATCACATCACATACACCAACGTCCGCAGGACTAAGACATGAGTGCTTGGGTACTTGTGTCCTCCCTCAGAACTAGTGTCATGGGGGCACACACAATCAAATTATTAGATCAACATAGTCTACATAAGCCTTCAAAGCAATTTTATTAGTTACAAGCACAATCCTCCAGCAATAGAATGCATTCTATCTCATTTAATCGAAAAACCAAGTACTTTCAAAACTAACTTGGAACTATTCAGAAAACAAGAGAAAATCAAGTACATACCATCTATAGTGGTGCTTATCGGGTAGAGTCATGGATGGATAGTGATACTAGACCTCTCTCCCCAAAATTTTCACTTTGGCATGAGATCTCCCAAAAACTTGCACTTGGCGTGAGATCACCCAAAAAACTCACCCTTCACAATAGTTCAATACATTTTTCTATCCTTTTACACTCTTCTACATCATGTGCACACTTTCCTTTTACACACTTTTACATATTTATGCACACTTTTTCTCTGATTTATCATATACAAGACTTTGACTACATTTTTACTCTTCTTCTTACAGGTTCTTCCTTATAAGAAGCAAAAATCACAAATTACAACAAGTACAATGCAACACATATGCTTCACCCCCTAGGGTCACTTTCCTTTCCTAGTTTCCACACTTCACTTTGCATCATTTCACCCTTCACTTGTCCACTCATCACGTATTTTGCCACACACTCTTCATGGTTATTAGGTACGTATCTCTTATCTACTTTATGTTATCAAGTATTCACTCAACAACATAAATTTTGGGAAAATGTAAACACAAAATCATGTACTTGGGTACATTTCTAGGTCCTAAACACATACTAGCATTCATATGATTCCTAAGCAAGAAAACTAGTAATTAACAACTATCTTTGGCCTTTTTCTTGGTTTCTTGTTCTCTATTAGGTCTTACACACCCTACATCCTAGTCGTAACTTTGTTAATTTATCTTTTATGGCTTTAAACACCATCTCATGGGGATAGCAATGCTCAGCGCTCTTGTCCCCTCTCGGGACCCCGACCCTTTTATACCTTACTCGCTCTGTTGGGTCTCTTTTATCTTTTAGGCATATTTTTCACTTAGAGTCAGCCTTCTAGTTGTCAATTACGTGATTCAAAGAAGGGAATCATATATATACATAGTTATGTGTTCAAAATAAAGGACCTAAGCATTAAACATTCTATCATCACTTAAGCTTGCATCCAAAAGGCACATAAAGCACTCTAAAGAACTCTAACGCATTCATCTAACATTCATTCAAGGGACAAGGATTGCATAATCTAAATACACATCATAAGAAGGGGAAAGTTCATTCTATTCCCTCCACACATTCTAATACATTGTCACATTTACCTACAACCCGCTATAAAGTGTAACTTACACAAGGGCATCCTAGGACACGATTATTACACACACTCACCGAACTACATGGAGTCTAAGATTTAGTGTAGCGCTCAATCGTAAGGTCACTCTTAGGGTGATCGTTGGGGTCGAGTATGAATCCTATATTGCATCTTTCTTTTTAGGTTTAATTTGGTTTGTGGGCTTGTGCGGTGAAATTTTATTTTACAAGTTAATGGTACCTTCTACATTCAAGGAGCGACTACTAGGTGATCAACATGAAGCAACAACGAATATCTTGTGATACTACAAACATCAAGATCTAAGCATTTATGCGATCACCGACGCCCATATGCGGTCTCTAGTGCCTAAGAACCCGTGCCCTACTATGGGTGCCCCTATTCAATAGTATCTCGTGAGTTCCATAATTTATTGTGAGCAATAACGACACTCTGCCTGATCTTTTTATCAATTTTCCTAGTCCACCTTGTTCCATATCAAGTTTAAATTAGTTACATCTTCCCTCCTTATTTGCTTAGGGTTTTAAATATTACATCTTAGTTTGCTTGTGTCATTTCTATATTTCAACATTTATACATCATTTGGTTTAGTAGTGACTCTACAATATTATATTTAATTCAAATTAAATTAAATCACATTAATAATAAACTAAAACTAACCACATATATTGCAATCAATTTTAACTCATATATATATATATATATATATATATATATATATATATATATATATATATATATAATACAAATTAGACTTAATATCACAAATAAGGAGCTATCTAGATTGTAGGAAATATATAATATTAAAATACTTAAGAAATTAGGGAATCTAGAGACAATCATCAATGATAAGTGGTAAAGAACAAATATAGGCGGTCGGTGGATCAACCACATAATCTCTACCACAAAAATTACGTTGACTAAAACAATAATGACCATGAAACTAATTGACCATAATCGCGATGGCTACAAAATTGGCCTTCTGTGAGAAAATGTGAAACCATTTCTATTAGTGAAGACCACATGATCTTGTTCGCCAAAACCTCACTTACTTTTTGTTGTTATGAATCACCGTGAAATTGATCTCCTTGGTTCAAAACCTAATCCAACCTTAACTCCTTTAGTACCAAACCCATATAAATAGGGGATGTTAATGGAGGCTCCTCGTGTATTTATAATATTACAATCAACACTCAATGCAAGTCAACAATCAATCTAGTGTATGCAAGTTGGTTAACCCTTATCTTTCTTTGCATGCTGACAACAAGAAATAGTAAATATTAGAATGATATCTAAATGCTTGAGTTCAAATTTCAACACGAGGATGCTCTTGGAAATTATAATTATAAATTCAATATCACTCTTGTGTGAAATAATAATCCATCTTCTCCTTGTCTAAATGCACCAAGGTACCTTTGTATGTATATATTTCTTGAATTCAAATTCGACCCCATTGACGTGCATGTTAACACAATGGGTAGGAAACCTAAGAAAAGAATCCATAAACCCCTTGGAATTTAAAATACAAGGGAAATGGGGACCACAAAATTGATAGCCTCTTAGAACTTCAATATCACTCTTTTTGAAATAATAATTCATTCGCTCCTCATCCTAAACATAAGAAAGAACCTTTTTATTTATATACTTCTTGAATTTAAATTAGGGCATTATTGTCACATAAGTTGACACACAATGGCTAGGAAAGATGACAAACGAAGCCACAAATCCCAACAAACTCAAAATTAGGGGGAAAAGGAGCTCACACATAAGTGAATACCATTTCGTAATGGGTAGATAAATAGATGACCAATTTTATACCGTACAAAAATGGTCATTACCCAAGTCTAGCACAAAAAATAGGGGAGCCTGGAGGAGATAAAAACAAATAGGGACAAGAAAATGGAAAGCAGAGAACATAGAAGAAAAAGAAAAAGAAAAAAAAAGGACATAAAAGAAAAAGTTAAAAGTCGAATGACACAAAGAATGTATGCCAATAAGAACTTAACTGGTATGAATAATCAGTGAACACATTAATATATTGATACCATAAGAATTAACTAATCACTACCAAAATTTAATATTAATAAACACTTTTAACGTCGCAATTTCAAAATTTTCGAATTTCGAAATCCCACTGCACGGTACTTAATTAAGCTTATAATTTTATTTGATTAAATATTCAAATTCATGTCTTTTGTGGCGTTCAAATCTCGTAGTAATTAATTTATTAAAAAAATCAAAATCATGTCATCTGCTCGTGAACTTTCATTGTCATTTAGTATCATGAGATTTTCCTTGTAAAGAACGTTACTTACCTATTGACAATCATGTTTTTTTCCACCACTAAGGGAACCAAAAAAAACGTTAACTTGACATCATTACCAAGAATCATGACTTTTTAACACATTGTTTCTCACAAAATTTGAGGATGACACATTGATTAGGTCACCATCTTATGCTTACAAATTTACTTACTACATATTTTATGCATCCACACAAGGAGACAATAAGAAAAGGATGAAAAGTTTTGGTGAAATCTTGACTTTCAAAGCATCAACTTTACCCCTTGAGGGTAGGTAGTTTTGCATTTATACATTCATTTGGAATTATGGGAGAATATTCCTAGTGAACGTTTCCAGGAAGATTCTATTGTGAATTTGAAGTGGGAAACTCAAATGTGTGGAGGAAGTAAGTAAACCTAAGTAAAAACAAAACTTATCATTTTGTGTAGATCCGTTTGAATGTCTTAAGGAAATTTCTTGGCACTTATGAAGGGATTCATTTTTGTTGGTGTTGGGTTCGAAAGTAGGCATGGCTAACAACTACATTACATTGACTTAAAGAGATATAAATTTAAAAGTTTGATCTAATTGCATAGATGAATGATATTCTAGAACATAAGAAATAAGAGAATAATAATATTAAATTTTGACAAGATTAGACATTGCAGTTTCAAAGAATAATACTCAATTTTGTGTAAATATAGAGATAATTGTCAATGATAGGTGGTAAATGGCAGATCCAAAAAAGTTGATAACTTGATCCACATGAGATAGGTCCCCAAAATATTATGATGTCCAAAACATGGTGGTCACGATTCTAACTTGACCAAAATCTCAATTCCTACGAAAATAACTTGTAGTTATGATTTCAGATGTCTATGATGAAATGGAAATCTGACTCTATAAATGTAATCGTTTGGTCTTGGTCATTGAAAACCTCGCACATTTTCTCCAAATTTGTCATGAATTCCCAAAAAAATGAACCACTTCTTTGGAAACCTAATACAACTTCAACTCCTTGCAAAAGACATAAAAATGGGAGATGTTAATGGATGCTTGTGTCATCCCTCCATTATTGTCAAACCCCTCTTGATTTGGAAAATTGTAATTAACACTTGATGCAAGTCAACAATCAATCCATTATATACATAAGTGTCACATGTTGCATTCCTTATCTTTTAATATGTGTAACAACAATTAGAAGAGGCTAGAATGAATCTATAAATGCTTGGATTGAATTCTTGCTATGACGATGCTTCAAAAATAATTATTTATATTTTTGTATCTTCTATTTAACTTTTGCAAATAAAGAATTTTGATGTGTGATTGCCCCTAAATGCCCTAATGAATCTTTGTATTTATATAATTCTTGAATTCTAAGTAGGACCACATTGGCACATAAGCCAACACATAAGGGTCCATTGTGTTTCTATAAATACATAGATGCACTAATGCATTTACGAGAATCATATACACACGTTAATTTCTAATTTTTCAAGACTAATAGTGAAATTATATCGAAGTGTTAATCATATTCTAATTCCAAAGCATCTCCATACCAAACACCTAGAGTATAGCACTATGGATTCATTCTAAACTATATTGGTTGTTACACATGTCAAAAATAAGGGTTGGGAGACATGATTGTATAATGAATTTGCATAAGCGTTGATTGTAATTATGTACACAAACCAGGGGCCCTTAAAATAACTTAGAGGGATAACATTTCCCCCTTAACATCCACGATTTTAACGGGGTTTACAAGAAGTTGAGCATGGATTAAGGTTTCTATTAAAAACCCATTGATTTTGTGTTGATTCTAAAGTGATCCACATTTTGAGGTAGGATTTCATACAATATGGCACATCCAACATGTTCGCACTCTCATATCTAGTTTATGGTGCATGATAAAATCTAGTACATAGTTTCACTTAATAATCTCACATTAACTAACTTGAATAAGTATGTGAATATATAAATATAGGAGCTCCAATAAACAAGGAGTCATATTCTACTTCTCAAGCTTAAGATAGCGAGTTGAACAACTCATGTAACCACACTAACAACATATCACACTAATAAGAGAATATCTAACATTCCCCCTTAGTGTGAATAGGGAGAAGAAAGTATCATCTTCAACTAAGTAGCATGCAGCTCCATAGCATGCACATGGTCTTGACACTCACATTGACTGTGGGAACTACATCTACCATGAATAAGGACCTATCAACCTATTATGGGGAATACATGAATTGACACTCATTGACAATTCACATCAATTTAACTAGTCGAGATGTCAAGAAAACTTTCATGCTTTAGTATTTGTGATCTCCACATTGTCATCACAACAAGAGAAAAACAGAATCTATACAACACACATGGACAAGAATTCTATCTTCTATTCTTATTCTTATTTACACACAAAAACAAACCAAAAATGTCACTTGAATAACAATATAATCAAAATAAAGATTTGTTTATTTAAACACTTCCATTTATAAAAACCAAAAAGGCACTATTTTTAAACTCCCTAATATTTGACAAACTATAATGACAATTTGATAAGTGGGTATTACTCAAACTAAACTTTGAAGATAAAGAACACATTAAATTTTCCATACCATTTGCACGAGCCACTAATGGGATAAACAAAACAAAATGTGGACGTGATTTGAGCTGGTGTCATTTATGATTATTGTGCCACTTTGTAGTCTTCGATGCAGTTTACAAGAAGAGTGTAACAAATTAGCAATGACAGCTGCTGCAAAACTATTCCCCACGGATTTTCATTTATTCACCCATTCCTCATGGGTTCTTAGTTCATAGAAAGCTTACGTAAATTATGTTTATAAAAATACACACGTGCTTTCTACATATCCATAGAACATGTAAGGAGAAATACTAGGTTCAATATTCCACAAACAAACATTAAATTTTCCTACCAAGCCAAACCTATAACACTTTGGCAATCATTCACTCTAATTGGGATTCCATTTCTCTTAGATGGGAACCATCAAATAAAATCTAGTATAGAGTTTCACTCAATAATCTCACATTAACTTTTTTTGTTTAAAACTTGGCAGGTCATAGACCGCCATATCCCATGGTTGAGGTGGGTAGACTTCTTCGGCTAAGTGGCCAAGGACTGAGGGGTTTCCATTCCGCCAAATTTGCCCGGGGCACGATCCCGGCCTCATCCCTTATTACGGTATCTCCTGACTTCGCTTTCAGCGAGAATTGAACCCTGGTGGGCTCTTTAAGAACCAAGCATCTTCACCATTGAGTCAAATGTCATTTGATATCTCACATTAATTAACCCGAATAAACATGCAAATAAATAGGTATAGGAGATTGTATATACGAGGAGTCATATTTTACCCCTCAAGCTTAAGATAGTGAGTTAAACAACTCACGTAACCACACTAACAACATAACACACTAATAAGAGAATATTTAACACATAATGTATTTTATGACAAGAGGGCGCAAAAATGGTCGTTCTAATGGAAATGTTCATGCATAAATTCACAATATGAGTTTCATGGTAGGTGTTCGAGGTGATTTCAAGACCTTTTTCAATGTGTTTCCGATAGTCACTCATATAATTACGTGAAATCAAGTATTATCCTAAATGTCCTAAGTTTCTTAGAGCACTCTAATCATTTGTTATCATTCTAGATGTCTCTATTTTCTCAAGCTCTAGCTTGGACCCTTCATTCTATGTAATTAGCTCTTATATATTAGTGTTAATCTAAATTATTTTATTGTATAGTTTAGGTATGGATAGTTTATTGTAATTATTTTATAAGTCCACTTTCCATAACTATATCTACATTTTACCCACTTTGATGTGAGTGTGCATACATATGAAATTGAAGACATATAAACACTTGTTTGAGAAAATATTTTATTACGGTTGCCTAACCATTTGTTGAGAGTTCTCGAAGTTAGGAGAGAACAACAATGAGGTGAAATTCAAAAGGAAATCGAAGTACATGAAGATCATGTAGCTAGTACTAAAACTTCTATCTAGAAATTTGTGATCCTACAAACATATTAAAACATGCACAAATAAAAAAGTGTCCATATATAGAAAATATAATATAATATTGAATACACATGGTTGTGTTGAAACTTTTCGATGCTTTTAAAGTATGCGTTGAATCTAAATATAAATAGGCATGCCTTATGAATGGGAAAATGTATTCGAGTTTAATAGTGTGTGCCTCATGATGAGGTGAATTTAGGTGTGGTGTGCATTGTTGTAGACCTACTTCCATGTGAGGAAGTGAAGAACATGTCCTAGAGTAGAGAATGAAGCCTAGAGAAAATAACCAAGTGGGATATCTAGTCCCCTTTTGAGGTGTAGGAGGAATTTTTAAATCATATATATCTCAAAATAAATGTATTATGCACACCATATATATGACAGAAAAATAAATATTTGATGTAAACACATATACATTTCATTGTGCAAGCATGTATGTAATATGTAAAAATCCCCATGTAGTCTTGAGTATGAGTAATTTAAGTACCAAAGTAGAGGTGTGCCCCAAGTGCGCAGAGATAGAAATTATGTAAGTGAAATAGGATAATGGCCCATGGTAGGACATATATAGTTAGTGTATTCCCGAATAAAATAAGATAATGCCCCATAGTGGAAAAGTATAATCACTATAGACTAGAATATAGAATAGTGGCCCAAGATGGACAAGATATAACAATATAATCCCGATAAGCAAGTAAATATTATAAGGTGGATAGAATATGACAATGTGATCTCAATAAAAAGATAATTCACACCAAGTTGCACAATATGAAATAAATATGAATTTGATAATGGGACACGATTATGGCCCAAGTGGGAAAGTGAAAATAATGCAATCATAGAAAGGATATGTCCTAGGTTGGTCAAGATAAAATCAAAGAAAGTAAAAAAATCAATATGACCCTAGAAGGAAAATATAAAATTGAGAATAATACAAATAAGGTTCCTTACCCCCAATACGTGCACGATATATATCTTGGAAAATGAAATAAAAGACATATAAAAAGGTGGGCATGATACACATCATGGCACCACAATGTACAATATGAAAAGTTAACCTAAGTCATCTTAATCTCCTATATTTCACTCTTGCTTATACTTCTTTAGCTAGATCTTTCATATTACTTGTTATATTTCTCACGATCAACAAAGTGTCCTTACATAAATTTAAATTTCATTAAATCATCTCGTGGATGAAGCCAATTTAATCAAGTGGAAAATATGTTTAGATAAATCAATTAAAGTGCACATTCTCAAAAACCTTCCCGCCAAAGAGTTAACATCAATATTAACATATGTAGCAACTCACAACTAGGAATTTGATGTGATCTTTATTACAAAAGACTGAATGAATATAGTACAACCTCAATCAAAAGGGAGTAGCTTAGACTTGCACTATACCTAGATCAAGAAGGGAGACCATGGGTAGATGAATAACCCAAATCTTCCATAGAAATAGGGGCACCCAACCCAAACAAAATTTCAATCATAAGGATTCCTAAAGGTCACCTACAAGAATTTTTAACCCATGATAGAGAAATTAGGAGCCTCAATGGAACATCAGTATCCGCTACCCACTTTGAAATCTCTTCCATTAATAAAAATTTTGTCCACACATTTTCCAAACAAATTCCTACCACTAATGTTTGATTCCATATCTAAGATAATAAATTCAAGGAAGTTCACCACTGGTGACTCCATTGAGAAGGTCACCAGTATCTCACCAAGTTTGTGGATAAATAAAATATCCGCATTCAAAGAATAATTTTCTCCACTCTCCCATTGATTTGAGGGAATAGGGGCATCTATGTCTACCAAAACCAATGTAGGCACAATATCACAACTTGAGGGTATGTAAGTTTTGCAAAAAAATGCACTCATTGAACTTGTTCCAAAAATTTCTAAAACCCTTGTATATCGATTATTCATTAGAAGTTAAAGCAAAAGAAACAATCTCCTCGACACATATGAGACCCTCCCTGATGAGCCCAAGAAATAGCCCATTTTATACAATATTTGACATTCTTTTTCTCTGCATATATAAAGTGGATCTAAGTGTAATCTCTAAAATTATGGTTTATTTAGGATGAAATAGAGAGTATATATCATGGTTATTTCTTTAGAATTCATTGTTATCTTTTTGTTAGCTATTTCTAATGATTATTGGGAAAAATGATGTCAATTTGTGCATATGTAGTCCATATTTTTCTATCATCATTGAATAAGGCATTTTGAGCACTAAGCACCAGCTACAACCAACCTTGGAAGATCTTCAAAATCTCTCATATCATCTCCAGATATTGTTATTTCATCACTACATTAGCTCCGAGGCTCTTTCATTAGTTTTGGAAATATTTAGTAGTTCTATGAGTGGCTCCTTAAGCATATGTTTGGGAAACAATGAAAAATAGTCATCAATAATATACCCAAACCCAAATTTGATTGCATATTTAGATTCCTCTCAAAAAATTATGCAAGTTAAAAACATCTTGATTCGAGTTTGTATGCAAAAGTTATAGTCATTTTAAGAATGTTTTGAAGTCTTCCTAGAATGCCCATCTCGCTTAGAAGTTCCTCCCAATCTCTTTAAAATCTATTTGGAATGCTTCAGAGTCTCTTTGGAATGCTTCAAATTCTCTTTGCGATCGCTTTGGAGTTTATTATTATAGCTTCGGAGTTGGATATTAGAGCTCTAAGGATGAATACTAGATTTATACGATAAGCATAACTCCAAGGGTGACATTGTTATCTATTTTTGGATTCCATTTTAAAAATATATGTTTTTATAAGTATTTTATTATTGTAAAATAAATAAGAATCAATATTCATTTTGATTCTCAATAAAAGATTTGGATTATTAAATAAGCTCTCTCCATATTTTGTGGAGATTGATGTTTTTAGATAAATTGAAATCTTAGTTGATAAGATTTGATAGAGATGTATGCCTTAAAATAAGGAGTTGGTTGGAAGCATGGAATTATAAATGCAACCTCCCACACCTTTGAATGTAATCTCTATTTTTATTTTGATTAATTCATTCTAAGGTTCCATTCCATCCATTTGTAAATAGTGTAGATTAAAATCCTCTTATGAGGAATGAGCTAATCACTCATTCCAAAGAAGATGGACATGTATGTTTATTTTTATTTTTATTTTTCATTATGTAATTATAATTTTTATTGTCTTTTCTTTGCTTAATGATATTATTCTTTTGATGTATAATATGTTGTAAGTATGCAGGTGCTTTCTATATTTATTATTTCTTTTCAATTATGCAATTTTCCTTTCTTGCAAAGTTTTATTTCGTTTCATGCAAGTGTGATTTAATTTCTAGCAAAGTGTGCTTTTTAATTTTTTGCAAATGTGTGGTTTAATTTCATACAACATTGAATTTGATTTATGCAAGTGTGTTTCAATTCCTACAATTTTGTTTCAATTACCGCATGTGTGTTTTAATTTCTTTAAGTGTGGATTTGGTAAAGGGGACTAGTTCCAATTATCTCTTTCTCCTTTTACATACATCCTTCAAACATCAGCTCTGGATTGACATTCTTTAGTGAAGAGGATTGACTACCTTCATCATTTTGGTGCCATTGTTAGGAACACTTTGTTTATTAGGAGATTTAGAATTTTCTAAGAGAATTATCTAGTGGCAGTAGATAACAAGTTCCTAGTGAGAGGGAATGTCTCTTAGAAAATTTTGTGACAAGAGATACTTTGTGATGGTTTCTTTAGAATTTATTTTCCTATGAAATAGATTAGATTTATTTTTCTACAAATTAGATTATATTTATTTTCATGCAAGTAGATTAGAATATATTTTTCTGCAATTAGAATTTAGAACAAAACCCCATCCCATAGTAACCCCATTGTGTAGAAAAATGTAGTTGCTAATATTATTATGACGGAAGGATTGAATGTTGATGCAGTTTGGATGAGGAATGTGAGATGGTAGAGGAATATAAGATGGTTGAAATCTTCAAGGGGATTACACTCCTCAAGGAGGGAAACATGCTCCAAATCAGTCAAATATATTACATGGAAACTTCTGAATTTTGCATGGATAAAGAATCCAAATGCTAAACATTGATGGTAATTCCTATATCTCTAATTTTTAGGAATAGATCAAACTATAAAAAATAAGTTTGCATCTATGTTTGGAATGAATATTGAAAAATTGATTGTAATGATTAATGATTTTTTGCATGCAATGATCACACCTTAAATAGATTTAGTTACATGCACAAATATGTTAATCTATTTTAAGATTTACATGCATGCAATCAAAAGATAAAATCATGCATGCAATCAAGAGTATAGGAGAAAATCATGTAAAATTTTAGGAGAAGATCATGCAAATGATAGTTACAATGGATCTAAAAGATTTGGGTAGTCAACGATTTTTATTGTCATCATTGAAATCCTCCTCCCAACATTAACATCCAACCATGCTAGATTTTTAAGTGTTCACAAATTTCTTTAAAATCTAGATTTCACCTTCCTTGTACAAATAACAGTTAGTTTTTCTACACAGTTCATAAATAAAAGAATTGATGACATTTCATTTCATTTCACTTCATCCATATTCAGGAATTAGTTGAAACCATATGCATCATCATAATAAGAAAAATTATCTGAGGGAGTTCTTATTTTTCACAATAATATTCCATTATTAATAAAACTAATTCCTGAACCATCAATCATTCTAAAATAGGCTGAAATAATTTCTTCCATATGTATTTAAATTCTTAATATTTATGTTGTTGATAATTATTTTATATGACTGATGTTATGCTTGTATGGAAAGGTTTTGTTTGTTTCAAATTTTTGTAGGATAATCTCATGACAAGGAATGTTTTTAGAGATCATAATGGATATATTTATGTCCATAACTTCATCAAGTGGAGGGCACCTTATCTTGAGCTATCATAGACAAAAATGAGAAGCAATATCAACATACATCAAACTAAGGACGAAGAAATATCAACAATTGTGCTACATTTGGAAGTAGTATGAGAATGTATTCAACTTATTGCTAATATTTCTCATGTCATCATTTCTCAAAATAAAATAAAATAAACCAACAATGAAAACCCTCGGGCATTGTTGGCGGTCTTGGTTTGAAAACCAGACTTCTGTGGACCAAGTACTAGAAAAAAGAGCCTTGATTAGAAAACCAACTTGTTGGTTGATCAAGGGGAAAAGTAAAAGAAAAAATAAAAATATGGAAAAGTTCAAAACCAACAAATGGCATTTTTTTCCAAATAAGCAATAAAGTATCTGGTTGTTCTTTCATGCTCTTGTTTCTCAACATAACATGACTACAATTTTATCAACGATTTTCCCAATATTTTTCACTTTTATTGACATGGAAGAGGCAATGGAGACTGAAGTATACCAAGGTATTTTACTCTTCTATTTTAGTTTTAAATTTACTTGTAAGTTTTTTTATTACATAAGGATCCACTTTTACATCATATGCATGAGATTCGGATGAAAAAGAAAGAAAAATAATTGGGCATCTTTTGGTATATGATTTTGATGATGACAATCATTCTTTCAAGCCTATGTTGGAAAATTTCAAAACAACAATATTTGTTATGAATATCCTTTCTATATGGATTCATTTCCTATGAAAAAGAAAAGAAAGGAAACACAAGTAAATGTTGTTTTACATAAAAATAAAAATTATTAACATAACAGAAACTCTCCACACAAGAACCTACTCTCACAAAAAAAAGAGTAGAAGAAAAAATTGCACACAAGAACCTACTCTCACAAAAGAAAGAAAAGAGTAGCAAGAGAAATTCCACACAATAACCTATGCTAAAATATATCAAGAAAGATAATAGGAAAATTTTGACATAATAACCTGCTTATAACTCAATGCAAAACAAAAAAAACAAACAATGGGAGGGGCTCCATACAAGAACTTGTCCTTCAAAAGAAGAAAGCATAATTGTAAAGGAGGATAATGGCATGCATGAGGACATGCATGAGATTAGGCATGGGGAGATGATGAGCCCAAGAAATAGCCCATTTTATACAATATTTGACATTCTTTTTCTTTGCATATATAAAGTGGATCTAAGTGTAATCTCTGAACTTATGGTTTATTTAGGATGAAATAGAGAGTATATATCATGGTTAATTCTTTATACTTATTTTTATCTTTCTATTAGCTATTTCTAATTATTATTGGGAAAAAGATGTCAATTTGTGCATATGCATTCCATACTTTGCTATCATTGTTGAATAAGGCATTTTGAGCATTAAGCATCAGCTACAACTAGCCTTGGAATATCTTCAAACTCTCATATCATCTCTAGAGATTGTTATTTCATCATTACATTAACTCGCAGAGGTTCTTTCACTAGCTCTGAAAATTTTCAGCAATTCTATGAATGGCTCCTTAAGCATATGTTTGGGAAATAATGAAAAATACTCATCAATAATATACCCAACCCAAAATCTGAAATGCATATTCATATTCCTATCAAAAATTATGCAAGTTAAAAAAAACCATTTTGATTCAAGTTTGTATGCAAAACTTATAGTCGTTTTAAGAATGTTTTGAAATCTTCCTAGAATTCCCAACTCACTTTGAAGTTCCTCCAAATCACTTGAGTTCCTCCAAATTGCTTCGAGTCTATTTGGAATTCTTCGTAGTCTCTTTGGAATGCTTCGAGTCTCTTTGGGATCGCTTCGGAGTTGATTATTATAGCTTCGAGTTGGACATTAGAGCTCTAAGGATGAATACTAGAGTTACATAAATGAGCATAACTCCAAGGGTGGCATTGTTATCTATTTCTGGAATCCATTCTAAAAATAGATATTTCTATAAGTATTTTACTATTGTAAAATAAATAAGAATCAATATTCATTTTGATTCTTAATACAAGATTCGGATTATTAAATAAGCTCTCTCCATATTTTGTGGAGATTGATGTTTTTTGATAAATTGAAATCTTATTTGATAAGATTTGATAGAGATGTATGTCTTAAAATAAGAAGTTTGTTGGAAGCATGGAATTATAAATGCAACCTCCTACACATTTTAATGTAATCTCCATTTTTATTTTGATCAATTCATTCTGAGGTTTCGTTCCATCCAGTTGTAAATAGTGTAGATTAAAATCCTCTTCTTATGAATGAACATGCCACTCATTCCAAAGAAGATAGACATGTATTATTTTTTTCATTCAGAATTATAATTTTGTTGTCTTTTAGTTTACATAATGTAATTATTATTTTGATGTATATTTTTTTGTAAGCTTGCGGTGTTTTCTATATTTATTCTTTCTTTTCAATTTTGTAAATTTCCTTTCTTGTAAAGTTTTATTTACTTTCATGCAAGTGTGATTAATTTCTCGCAAAGTTTGATTTTTAATTTTATGCAATGTGTGTTTTAATTTCATGCAAGAGTGAATTTAATTTCCGAAGTTTGTTTCAATTCCTGTAAGTTTTTTTCAATTACCGCATGTGTGTTTTAATTTTTACAAGTGTGGATTTGGTAAAGGGACTAGTTCCAACTATCTCTTTCTCCTTTTGCATACAACCTTCGATACATTGTTAGAAATATAGGACCGAGAGGGGGTGAATCAGTGCTTGTTTAAATTTTGTGCAATTTATGTTAATTCAATTAACCAACCTTGAATATGTTAACCATGAAGAACATGAGCATCCAACCATGAAAGAGAAAGAACAAAAAACATGCATGTACACATGAGGAGAGAAGATTTGACGTAATAAACCTAATAAGGGAGAAAACCCACAGAAAGGAGAAATCAAAGAAATATCAAGGACAACTGTCCATCAAGAATTACAATGATCTCACCAAGTGGTGAGCATCCACTCACCTTGAAGCTCTAACTCCAATTATGAAGCACCCACTTCAATTCTATGCCAAGCACCCACTTGATTATTATTCTGCAAGCAATAACCTACTAGGAAGATCACTCCTAAGTTGTTGAGCTACAACTCAGACTTTGAACATACAAGAATTTGATCACCTTCTTCACTTGGTTGCATACATCAACCTGATGTGATCTTTGTTTCATCTCTCTTCTTCTCCTCTTCTTTATTGATTCATCATGGTTTTAATACTTTCATACACTTCACACACTTTAAAAAGCTAGCCCTCAGCTCTACACCCTTTCAACAACACCTTACATGCTCGGATATAAGCTTAAATAAGAAAACCTAATTCTCAACATGACTCTTGACTTTTCAATTACAAAGACTCTTCATCTAGCACTCTTCTTTCCATGTACAAAGGAGATAAAGAGACTTCTCATAAAGCTGCCTCAAATTTGTCTTCAAAATTTTCAGCCCTGGATTGACATTTTTAATGAAGAGGATTTGAACCCTCATCACTCCCTTGTTAGTAATTTGTTGAAGCCTTAACCACTACATTCATGGGCCTAAGAGAAACCCTCTTCCCTCCCCACCTTTGGGGCATTATTTTTAAATGGTTCATACTCTCCCTTTACCACCACTATAGGGTCAAATGCATTATACACCACCAATGGCTCGAAGATAGCCGGTGTTGTCTCACCAAATTCGTGTGCCCCCTCTTAACACACAACTTCTACACCCACCTTAAACAATAATCTATACATCCTCATCGAATCTTTTTAGCTTCCATAGAAGACACAACATGTTGTTTTACTAGCACCAAGTGACCGAATCCACCGCTCAACCTATGGACTGACTATCACCACATGGCGCATGACTCTTTGTAAGATTTGGAGATAAGAAACCCCCGAGATAGGTTGAATCTTATCGAAGGGCCTCTTTCCTTTTCCCCTAAGATGGTTGACACCGAAACAAGAGGATTCTTCTGCAAAGCATCCCTCCCCTAAACCACCAAGCCATCTGCCTCTTCTAGTTCATCTTATTCAACAAGAACCTCGACATCCGAAAAGCCTATAATCGTAGAAAAGCCATTTGCAGAGATGCAAAGGCCTTGAATTTTATTTTGGCCTTCCCTCCCAATTTTTTTATTATATTTTATTAATAAATAAATAAAAACAAGTTTCCTAATTCAAATTAATGACACTATCTAAGTATAGCCCATATATTTTGAAGAAATATTTGTTTCTTTTATGGATGTTTGCACTTATATATTGGTAACAAAAAAATCTCCTTTGATAACATTATTTTAACAATCCATCCCTTTCTTCCAACGGTATTTTTTAATAATTATATCAATAACATAATTTTGTTTTCTTATTTTTATGCTTGAAATTATTTGCCTATATAAAATAGAATTGAAATATAATTAAATAATATTTGATATCATATGAATATGACATTTTCACTTATTATAATTCATAACCAAGATCAAATAAAGGAATATGTCCATCAATATCATAACACATGATCTGTCTTTTTGTCTTAAATATACTATGGTACAAATATATTTATACATGTTTTGAATTTAAATTAATATCTTATTAGTATGAAAGCTAATATATAATATGTGGGGAAATGAAAAGGACTCGAATGTGTGATATGGAGGCGCTAGGGTTTTGGATCGAGCAAACCTTCGAGCTTGTGGCGACACCGGTGAAGAGAAATGGGTGCAGGTGAAGGAGTCAAGTGAGGTGGTTATGTTGGACCGTCTCAAATCGTGCATGACAGAGCGGTGCATTGAAGATATGGAGTTATTTTTGGCAAGATAGACGAGAGATTGGCAAAAGGTATTTTTGAAAATGCCTAGCTAAATGTTGGGTTTCCTCTTAGTTAGGATGTGAAGGTCCACTTGGTGGCCATCGGGAGTGATTTTGGGCTCACGTTTGATCATTTTCTCGCGCATTTTGTGTCTTCTTTTATTCGGACTTATTCTTGTCTAAATCTTTCACTAGAGGCGATGGAAGAGGTTCCACTTCCGTTCAAGACTTTGCGGGTTTCGGGGTTCTTCACGAGGTGGAGGCTCAAGTGGTGGAGATGGAATCGCATATAAATCCAAATCTTTCGCCCGCCTGGTTTTTTTTAGATCTAATTGGGGTCTCTCTTAGAAGTCCAGATTGGTTTCGTGTAATGGGTCAAACTTGGTAAGGGGATTTTTCCTTATGAAGGAGCGGCTTCGGTGTGGGTCACCCTCCCCAACTATGGCCTTGTTTTCACATGGTTTGTTTTTTCGATGGGGGAGGGCGACGCTTAGGTGGAAAAGCTATGGGATAGCTTTGGTTTCTCGATAGGATGGGGGTTTGTTATGATTTATTTTTTCTTCTTGTTTAGGGACCGGTTGTCCCGGTTCCCTAAGCTCCGAATCTGGAAGAAATATTGGGCCTTAGGGGTTGTCCTTTTGGTTTGATGCGTCCCACACTGCTCGTGGAGAGGCGATGGTTTGTAGGTTTTGGATTAGAGATGTTTGCGGTTAATGAATGAAATGGTCTCCTCAGTAAACGAGTTGGTTGCCTTCCTCTTAGTCCGGGAGTGATTTGAATCGATAGTGGGATTTGCTGTTTGTGGGATGTTTGCTTGGAATTATTCTTGTGAGAGGGCTTTGTGTGTTTGGTCAAGTCCGGCGCAGAGTGGCTTCCTTCCTTCTATTTTGTATTTCGATGATTCGAGGGCTACTTATTCTTTCTTTTGTCTCTTACACGCGATCCCCATTCGAGGTGGTAATGGGTGAGGGGTGGGGTGGTCTTTAATTAGGGAGAGCCCCGTTCTAGGTAGTATGTAAGAGGAGTATGACGGTCCAAGTGAAGTTGTTCTCGGGGTGTTCTAGTGTTTTGATCTTAATAGCATATATCTATAGTAATTGGTGGGGCCTCGTCAACCCTCCGGTTCTAAGCTCCGGTCAAAAGCGTTTAATCATCCAATATATATATATATATATATATATATATATATATATATATATATATATATATATGGGAAAGGTTGACAAAAATATACACAAAACCTTAAAAATGAAAAAAAAGGATTAAAAAGACTCACAAATATAAAATTTAGAATTGTAGGAGTATGATTATGGAAAAATACCTAAAATAGTGGGAATACCAAGGAAACAAAGAAATAAAAGAACAAAAAAACAAACACGGATAAAACATGACAAAACATAGTGTTAATAAAATAAAAGTTGGGATACAAAGAAAAAAACATAATTGAAAGTGTCAAAAATTACACAACACACAAAAACAACATCGAAAGTCAAACAATACAAACAAACATGTACCAACAAAAATCTAACTTAAAAGAGCTAAATAAATTAAACCAAAACAATTTAATAATCTCATACATTTCTTACTTCTATATGTAATCATTACAAACTTTCAATAGTGTAATTTTGTTTGCCTCACGCTTACATAATTTGAGTTGACCGCCTTATTATTTTTTACACAATTTAAAGAAAAAACACCTTTGATAACCTTATTTTAATAATCCATCCCCATCTTCAAACATTATCTTAATAATTATATTAATGACAGAAAATTGTTTTCCATTTTTAAAGTCGTATCCGCACGAAATAGAAATAAATAATATTTGACAGCACAGGACTATGACATTTTGGCTTGATAACCAAGCGAGTCCAAATAAAAGAATATTTCATTGTCTTATTCATTCGAGTATATGATTACTTATATACAATCAACGTTCCTTTGCTTGAAATTTAAAATAATTCATTATATCTCATCTCCAAAAGCATCAATAAGAAATTAATTCAACAATATCAAGACGTGATAGTTTATAGTACCATGGGGCATGGCATAATAATAGGGATGTGGTGTGGAAAGTTTATTTCAATAGGATTTGGGTTTGGAGTTTTTGTCTCTCTTTTCTTTCTCTTTTTAATGGTATTAAGATATTCATTTAGTGTTAAAGAAGTGACTTTCATAAATGTTTTTAAAATAAAATAATAATATATATTTATATAATACTAAAAGTAATTTATAAGATTGAAAATATATAATGTAAAAGTGTAAACTTAACCCTTAATACTTAAACATGTATCAAATATTAAATATATAGGAACAAAACAAATTATATTTTTCGATAGTTTATAGATTTTATATAACTAGAAGTTATTTGTGAGGTAGATTCCTTTTCAATTATGAAGAAGAAATAAAATCAATGAATGGATATTTGAAATGAAGAGTATTTATGCTAAAACTTTAGTTAAATATTAACAAAGATCAAATATTTCTCGAAAATAAAAAGTTAAGCATCGATTATCTTTATAAGCCATAGAAATTTATAGAGAGTTATACAAACTGTAAAGAGGAAAAAGAATCGCTCATAATCTCATAATAAGGGAATCATTTAAAAACAAAATAATCTTTGATTTCACGCTCTATGGAACAAACCCTTGCACCTATGGAATATGTTAATCTCTCTCTATGTGGAAGTGGTGTAAACTAACTCTAAATTTTTCTAATAAAACCCTCAAACCATATAGTAGTTAAAATATAATGTAACCAAGAAGTTGGATGAACCCATCCTCAAAGTGAAAATATATATTATAATAATGGGATCAAAGTTATTAGCTAGTTTCTAGGAAACTCATGATGTAACCATTACACTTTTATGTGGAATGATTTAAATAGTTTATTTGAGTAATTGATTTAACCTAAATTGGTTAATATCTCTATAGGGGATAGTAACTAATGGTAGATTATCCTAATCAATTAGTTTCTAAAGCTAATTACAACAATATCATAAATAACCATTAAATAATAATAAACAATGATAAACAACAATACATCAAAGTACTTGTAATGAGCAAGAGAAGATGGCTTGGTTGATATCATGCTCTACATGATGATTTAGGTCGGTTTGATGACTAAAACATGTTGAAAATGATCCAATGTGACTCTATCTCTCGAAACCGTGTCTTCTGGAGTAGTCTAGACCAAAGTGGATAGGATGGACCAAAGCATACCCATGTTATGTCCCTTTCTATACTTTCTTGTCCCTATGTACTTTCAGATCCTCTAACTTTCTAGGTTTGTACACTATTTCTTGATCGATCATTTTTAGATTTATACCTTTGATGATGTGTGATGCTCGTCATATAGTTGATTCAATCTTCAAAACCCTAGATGGTGAGGAAGTCTTGCAAAACAAACATTAGGTGGGTTGTTGGCACCCCATGTGCACCGCCAACATTAACACTACTCTAAATAGGACTCAAACCACATGTCGCTATCTCTTAACATGTGATCTCTAGAATGTATGCAACCAAATAGATAACCATGATCTTGCAACAATGAGATTGTACTTGCACCTTTCCTTAGCTTGACTTAGAATGATGATATGTTCTTTTTATTCGCATATCCGAGTGGACGACCGTGTCCAAGAATTTGAACGTCAAAGTATATGAAGCTTAAGGGATTCTTGGAATCGTTTTCTTTTGGTTGCTCTTAGTGTATGCTCATTAGGATATTTGAGTTCAAGTGTGCATCATCCCCCTTTGATAATGAACTAATAACTAGCTTATATGTGTGCTATTGATCTAGAAAGATTGGATAAGGCCAACTAGAAGTGTCCCAAAGGAATTTGAATTAAGAAAAGTGTCGTTGGAAGGAAAGGGACCAAAACAAATGGGAAGGGCCATAGTATAGAAACGTTATGGCCCATTCTGGTGCTTTGGTCCGGGATGCATGTGCAAGTGCTTTAAAAACTGGGATTGTATTGTGTGAGGGTTTAGCCTAATTTTATGGACTAATATGACCATTGTGTGAATAAATGAGTTGTGTGTGCAAACAAGAATGAATGGGATATAACTAGGGATAACATGATTGACCAAGTTGGACAAGTGTGGACTAGTGCAAAACATTATATAATTTGTGTTGTTGCAAGACATGAATTACCAAAATGAGTGTATACATTTTCCCCCTTTAAGTATTATAAATTGTGTGCTTAAAAGAAAGGTTACCTGAGTGTGTAGACACACTTTCGCTTCACTTGGAGCACCTTGTGCTTGTCTTTAGGACTTTTCCTTTGTTTTGATTGTGTTTTTTGTCGGGATGTGTACCTATGGAAAAAGAGTGTAGTCAATTTCCATAGTATAGGAAATCAAACTTTAACATGAAAAAATTGAACTTAGTATGAAAATAACAATATATAAATAGAAAAGAAAAACAAATGAAAGTGTACACCTGATTTGTTTTGTGAGAGAGGGGGAGAGAGTATTCCTATTACCATTGCCATGGAGATTTATTGAAATTTGTGTTGGAGCTAGTTGGAAGGACTTAGGGGTGATCAATCCCAAGTGGAATGTGCTAAGGAGAATAGAAAGAAGTACAAATGCACCCCGCATGGTGAAGAGAACTATATGGGGAGAATTCTAGTTGCTCCACATCCCTCCACAAAAATATGAACAATGGAAATTCAAGCCTATGAGGAGAAGTCATCTTGACACTCCCAAGACCCATATATAAGTGCCATTGCAAATGATCACGAACCCAATTGATTTACAAATGATGACATAATATATCGGGGTAATGCTAGCTTGCATACCCTTGGTGCCACCATAATTTGACTTGTACCATGAATTTTGTAATTGAACTTGAGTAAAAAGCCTATAAATGTTACTTGAAAACTATACCAAATGATAAATTGATTGAACATTAATTTAATACATAAGTGTATGGAATGGGCCATAATGTCCATATGTTATGGTCCCTATTCTACGTTTTGGTCCTTGTGTATTTCCTAACCCACTTTTGTTTTTGATCTATTTTATGAGTTTATGCAATGTATGCTTTTGTATATGTTATTTTGTTCCCTAGTTTTGATTTGATGTGAGGATGAAATATCATCTGATGGTTTCCCCCTAGTTTGGGGTGTGGGAAATAGAGAAATGTGAATGTGGCCGAAACACAAGGACATGTGATCCAAATTTAAGTACAACCTAATGGACAACACACTAACAATGGTGTTCAATTTTCCATAACAATCAAATTCACAATGATAGAGCTATAAAAAAAAATCTTATTACAACTCAAAATGGATACAAATTGGCAAAGTCCATAAGAGAGATGTATGTCTCAAGATCTATCTCTTTATTAGAAACAAACTACTTTATAGATATACAAGGAAAATATGTAAAGAAATTGCTAAAAATAGAATATGAAGGGTTACGGATGGGAAACAAAGGTCATCCTACATGGGCAAGTGCACCAAGTTGGTGGACAAAAAGGGGTCATATGTGGACGTCATATTGAAAAAAGCAGTGAAATCTCAACTTGTAGGGATTATTAGCAATACGTGCACTCAAAATTAAAAAAATATATAAATATGAATCGTAGCATCCGGAATCTAGTTTCTAAAATATTATTTTTTTAAAAATGGACAAGTTTAGCTATATTAAACACTTAAAATTATATGACTTGGTTTTTGTTTTTGAAAAAACCTATAAGATTGTAGTCCGTTTGCTGCGATTTGGATGACCAAATCTTGTTATTTTTTTCCTTTGGTGAAAAGTTAGATGTAGTTGTCTATCTTGGGATGGATTTTATTTTTTATTTTTTATTTTTTCAAGCAATATTTTTTTTATGATTTTTTTCCGTGAAAGTGGTCTAAAAAGATTTAGAAAACGAAGTGCTTTCTATTTTCCCGCCATAACTATATCAAAAAATATCGAAATCAAATATATATATTTTTAACGTGTATAAAATTTCTCCACGCTTGGGATGGTATAATTTTTATCACATTTTGATAAGTGAAACAAAAGTTGCAGTCTTAAATGTAGACATGAACATTCGCGGGAAAAAATGTCTTAAAGACCTATTGTTAGTAAAAAATTATAAAATGATATTTATATTATTCTATTCACTTTAAAATCAATATTTCTACGAAGCTAATAGTCTCCTACGCGATGACACCATATTTGTTAAATGTTTTCGCTTTTCAAAGATGCTTCAAGTCTATGGAAGAGCAAATTTGAAGTTTTTTTACGCTTTGCACTTCATAATGACCTTCCATAGCTTTGGTTGGGCAAAACAAAGATTTCCCGAGCCTTAGGGTCGAGATTTGATGATATCTGAAATAGAACCGCGATCGCGGTTTACAAACCATGCGCAGCGCGTTTATAAAGTGCAATCACGGTTCATAAATCATATTTACATGCATCCCAAAGTTCTAATTACCATGTGATTTTTACTATTTGACTTTCTTTGTATGAATTAATGTGAAATTCTCGTTTTACGCACGTTTTTCTTATCACCAAAAGCAAAACATCATGGGAGACAAGAAACAAAGTCAAAAAAGGAAGTCATTAAGTAAAAAACACCAAACGAATTAGAGGCAAACAGATTTCAAAATCCTTTGAGCGAATGCAGAATCTTCGTGAATCAAGAAGAGGTTCATCTTTAACCCCTACTATTGTAAGCAATGAGGAACCATGTAATGTTTCTACTGTCAATGTTGAAGTTGAATTAAATACTCGTGATGAAGATGTTTTTACCACAATGATGTTGAAGAAGAATTAAATACTCGTGATATAGCAAATGTTGAAATTGAAGGAGACAATGAAAATGTGAATAAAGAAATTCGAGGGTGAAACGCAGAGACAAGTAAAATTTGACAAAAACACCTCCTAGGATTTTCCATAAGAAACCTAATTATTTTATTGAAATTGATGAAAACATTTTGAAACCAATGTGTGACAAAACTTTTTGAATCGAAAATCGGAAGAAAAGCCATTTGAAATTTGGGATAATCATTTTGAAATTTTAAATGATTACCAAAGATGCCAATTTTTGGTTAGTTTGATGAAATTGAATAAAATGAGACCTACATTAAACACATTAGGATTGATGACATCTAATATATATGGTCAAACCTCTACAATTGTTGAAAACCTTCATGATGCATATCACACTGTTGGTGTCAAGAGACGCACTAGGGATAGTAATATTGTGCGTCGTGTACTTGCTTACTAGTGTTGTAAGTGAATCAATAAAAAAACAATGTTTGATTATGCAAACAAGTCGAATGTTGCAAGTTAATCGAAAACTCTAATGAAAGCAATTGAAAGATGTAATATCCTTCAATCACTCAATAACACCGATTTTTGGGCATTTTCTACTAGAGCACCGCATAAGGACAAATATAATACTGATGCTATAAGAGAAGTTATTCAATTTTGGCATGATAACACTAGAGTTTCACCTAATACAAGAGATGTTGTAAAATGGAGAGTTGGTTCTATTAATCGCGAACCACATCCAAAGCATTTCTTAGATATGACTCAAACTCAAATTTTTCATAAGTTTGAACAAGAGCATCTGAAAATTAAAATTAGTCAACGTTTTTTTGAAATGTTAAAACCATTCTATGTGAAAATCAACCATGCTTACACCACTTGTTGTAGGCAACATGTTGAATTTGCTATGCATTATGCTAAATTTTTATGTATTCATTCTATTTTTCATTATGAAACTATGTTATTGGAATGTGGTGTTCAAGTTCCACCAATATCTTTCGGGATTTCATTCCTACGATATTTTGTGAAAAAGAAGTTGGACATTTTTTTATAGTCAGGATTGTTTAGATGGAAGTTGTGGTACATGTGGCGGATTACCTAAATTGGAAAGTTGCATCCATGAGCAAATTGAAGGTGCAATAGGAAATAATTTAGTTGAGTTTGATAAATATAAATCAGTTGCATACCAATTGAAAGATGGAAAAGAGTCTAAACGGTATGAGCTAGTTACAGAACATATGCCTATTTTTCAATTTATGAGAAATTTAAGGATGAAATTGTTTGAGTATGCTAGGCATACACACGAGCTCGATGGTTGGATGAACAGTTCAAGCTATGGAAAGACACATTTCCTATTGGTACTATTATTTCAAAGGGTTGATTTTATGGAGAATTACACATTACGCACCACAAATGGAGGTTCAATCACAATATTACAACTCAGTACAAGTTGCCATTTTTATGCATATAACATTTATACATTCTCCTGACAATACAGAGAATGATCAAATTTTTTTAAGAGAGTAACACTTTTATATTAGTGATGATCGTAGTCACTCTCTTGAATTTGTGCAAGGGTTTCAAGTTATTTTATGAAAACTTGTCTGATAGGGACATACACTTCAAACAACATTATATATGGTCAGATAATTACACGTCTTAGTTTATGAATATATGAATGTTTTATTGGATGAGCGGGATACACGTCCAAGATGGGTGTGCGACATATTTGGAGTTTCACCGAGGCCGGACATTGAAAAGGAGAGCATGACGATGCGGGGGCATGTGTGAAAAGAGCTCTTACAAGTGAAGAGTTGAAGTACAAAGATGGTGCTAAATTGAAAGATGCAAAGAGCATAGTGGAATGGTGTATTTACAACATGGCCCGAGGTTCTCAAGAAAATTCCACGGTTTACAGATATTTTTGGTTAATAAAGGAACAAAAAAATTGCTAACTACAATGATTATATGACACTCACCGGGTCCAGTGATATGCACTTATTTTGTAGCTTAGAAGCTACTTCGTGGGCCACATGGACAAGAAAGTTGACATGTTTTTGTGCATCTTGTATCAAATTTGTCACTACTGAGTGTGATTTACAAGAATGGGTGGATGGATGGATTTGTAGGCCTCTAACTTTGCTTCCTGTTATCAACCTCCACAAGCATTACGACTTGTTTTGCAGATGAAGTTGCAGAACATCCAAGGACTTTGATGAAAATTTGATTTTGGTGGGACAAGCTATTTATGGTTATTTATAATTTTTGTATTGAGTTATGTCCATTGAAATTTTAATATGTACAATTTAAATTTGAGTTGAAACCTTTTTTTTGTAGGACATGTGTTTGCAATTATTACGACAGAAGAAAATGAAGAAGGAACAGACTATTTCTTATGTCGTTGCATCGAGGAAAGAAAGAAGTTGACTTCTCCTATTATAGATGGTGAAGATATTGAGTACCATACAAGGTCGGTGGTAGTTCTGGAACTTGGCTTCGACGGTATCCATTAAAAAACTCATCTATTTAGGTGTTTGAAGACTTTGAGACACACAAGAAAATACTCTTATATTCGCATCTAGTTCTAGCGACAAATATTCACCTATATAGATATCGAAGAAGGCCTAATAACAAGATTCTTTGGAAGGTTCAAGAGTCAGATCATGAAGCAATCATGTCCACTATTCGAGTAGATCGATCCTAATGGTTCATTAGAATGAATTTGAATGCTCATGTTTGGTATATATAATTTCTTTGATATAATTTCTTTGGTATATATAAATTTGTTAGTTAGATAAATTTAAGTTCATATATTTTATTAAATTTGTGTATTTTGTATATATCTAGTATGGTTTTAATTTGAAACTTAAATTTCTTTGACTAACACTTTTATGTGCAAAGTTAGTGGTCTGCTAGAAAATATTCCACCTTCACATGGTTGGCATTGTTAGTAGAGAATTATAAACTCTTAAAGATAAGAGAAGTTTTCATTTTTTGCAAGAAAAGAGAAGCAATTAACAATGATTTATGTACCTGTGGAGGGGGTTCTTGGCTCTAAAGGAGGTAGCCCAGAAGGACCTATAGCTTATAGAACTAAAATGACACCTCCCCAAGTGTTTATAAGACCATACCTATGCATGTGCACAGTTGGTTCGGTGCCACAACCCACCGTTTGCAAAATATACCATTTGACAGCCTTACACTGGCTCAAACTGCACTATTCCACATGTTTGCAAACAATAGGGCAACGAGAGCACCAATTGGAGAAGGAAAAAACTGAGATAGGATATTGTAGAGGGTCCCTACGTAGAGGTGTAGGATCAGACGAGACATCTCTAGGTGCCACGGAGTGCGCGTAGCCACCCATCGAAGTTGAACAATTTTTTGGTCTTAGGGCTCTTAAGGGACTACGCCCAAACGAGGTAGCCGGAAGCAACGACGTTGTCACGCACCAAAATGACGCCTCCTTTAGCATTCGCTGGACACCCAAACATGTTGGAGAAGTCGTTTGGTGCCACGACCCACCGTTTGCAAAATATATTGTTTGACAACCTTACATTAGCTCAAATTGCACTATTCAGCATGTTTGCAAACAATAGGGCATTGAGAGCACCAATTGGAGAAGGAAAAAACCGAGACAGGCTATTGTAGAGGGTCCCTACGCCGAGGTGTAGGATCATACGAGACATCCCTAGGTTCCATGGAGTGCACGTAGTCACCCGTTGAAGTTGAACAATTTGTTGGTCTCAGGGCTCTTAAGGGATCACTTGCTCGAACAGAGGCGGCCGGAAGCAACAACATTGTTGCGCACCGAAATGACACCTCCTCTAGCATTCACTGGCTATGTAGTCATTTTCTTCTTCACTTACGGTCTCTTCTTGGGGTGAGGTCTTTTCATAATGCTCATCTTCTTCGGGCTATGTAGTCATTTTCTTCTTCTTCTTTTCTAGGAAGATTGTGTTTGTATATGGGCACCTTATCAGGCCTTTAGTTGTCGGGCCCCATTGACACATCTTTCTTAGTTGTTTAGGAGTGTCTTCTTTTTTTTGATCGACTCATCATAGCCGCTACCCCAGCTTCGATGAAGGGGGTGTTGGTGTGAGTTATCCTATGTGTCCTCCTCACATATTGGAGGGTCATCTCACATGGGTTAGGTTTAGGGTTTACATGTGTGTCATGCACTAGGGTTACTCAACACCCTATATGTACCCTTTCACTATTCATTTATGAGCATGCCAAGACACTCCATTGTCTTTCTCTATGTGCAAGCTTTGTTCTGTTATGCAAGATTGTTCAGTTATTGATTGATTCTTCTTGTGATTACGTTGGAGCCATTACGATTCAACCAGAGTGCAACTTGATCGTGGTGCACAGTTTCTGATATGATCCGTCAACTCTTTCGATTCTAGGTGAGATGTTTGGGGATAGTATAATATTGTGATTTATTTTAATTAGTTTTATAATCAACGAGTAGTGCAAATAGATAAGCAAGTCATATAAGATAGATAATGATAGGTCACCTAGGCTTGGAATGTCCACACAAGTCATACTTTAGGTGTAATGTCAAAGTTATCATTTCCAAATTTAGGTTTCTATATCCCTCCTTTGAGGATGAAATTAAAATTATATGTTTAAAGGAAAAGATACCCGAGTGTGTAAAAACATTTTATCTTCACTTAGAGTTGGAAATTCCACTTGATTTTTGACATGCTCCATTATGAAACCTATAACACGATTGTAGTCAATGGCCATAAAATAATTGAACTATAATTCAACTTTGATAATATATTTGTAACTTTGAAAATTGCATTTGTAAGTACACAAGTAAGGGGACAAAATCATGGAAGGAATACACCTATTTTTGTACTTGGAGATTTGGATTTGAACTAAGTTATTGAAGGATTAAGGGTGATAAATCCATAATTTTCTCTTGAAGGATATATCAAAATTAAATAGGATTTGAGTGTCTCTTGACCCAAAACTAAAATGTGTCATAGGAATTTCATCCCAAAAACCGAAAAGAAGGAAGGTTACCACAAGGTTTTTTAGTCACCCCTGTTGTCATCCAAAAAAAGTGAGAAGAAAGTTACCATAAGGTTTTCTAGTCACCTTGATATTCTTACAATCTAATGGACCACACCATTGTATATGAATTTATTTCCAATTGAAAAAGACAAATTCGAAATGGAATGCTTGGTCTCATAACCCCAATTTGTGATGTCTTTGTGAGTATTAGATATACACAACACTACAAATCATTTTTAATAGGAATAGATTAAGCAAGTACATAATTTGTAACATGTTCTCACAAAATAGGGAAATTTATTCAATTTCACTTTGAGTAGTGCTAAAATTATCACGTATAAGATAAGTATCAAGGGTATATGCATCATTTTTAAGTACACATTCAATTGTAACATTGTCCACTCAAGAGGATATTTAATTGTATCATTTTTATTACCATAATTGTATCATTTTCCATTTCGTGAGAAGGTAAAGGCTCACTACCAACATTTGTCACATTATCATGTATAATAGGAAAATAAGTATAATCATATCCAATAAAGATTATAATTGTTAATAGAATCATCATCAACAATCACAACCATCATTATAATTTTTATCATGTGTATGCTCAAGATTAGGTACAATTGCTAGATCATAAATAGGGAAGCCTCGGAGAGAGGATCCTTATATCTCGGGAAGTGATTGAAAGACATATAGTATGGATAATAGATGTCGCGATTTGGGGTTCATATTAGTAGAGAGCTTTATTTGTTGCAAAGTATTATTGAATTCATCTTCGAGTGTAGGGTCTATTTAGAATAGCTCAAGGAAGGAGATTTTAGCATTAGAGGAATGAGGCATGATAACACAAATGAGAGAAAATCATAGGGTTAAAAATAATATCAAACACCAAATAAGGGAGGATAAGCCTTAGGGACACTAAGGTTCGAGCAACGATCATCAGGTTAAAAAATGATTACCCCTTAAATAAATAAATAAGTTTTTGTTATTGAGATGTGGTTCTTATTTATTTAAAGGGGCAAGGATTAATTAATAGACATATATACATAAATAAAAATATATCTCTAAAGATATTTACAAGATATGATGATAGCTAAGATTGCTCAAAATATAAGAGAAGTGCAATTCGATGATTACAAAAATAAAGAGATGATCTAATAGTGTACGATGATTGTGCAAATTGAACTGACATGAGAGTGTTTTGTTTATATAATTTTTGTTGTACACTAGGCTTGTATTAAACCATATGACCTATCTTGGAGCATGGTATGGTCTATGGTGAGCCCAAAATGACCCATTTTATACAAGTTTTAACATTCTTTTTCCTTGCATATATAAAGTGGATCTAAGTGTAATTTCTAAACTTAAGGTTTATTTAGGATAAAATAGAGAGTATATATCATGATTATTTCTTTAGAATTTATTGTTATCTTTTTGTTAGCTATTTCTAATGATTATTGGGAAAAAAATGTCAATTTGTGCATATGCAGTTCATATTTTTCTATAATTGTTGAATAAGGGATTTTGAGCACTAAGCACCCATTTCTGACTAACCTCGAGAGGATATTCAAAATATATCATATCATCTCCAGAGATTTTTATTTCAGAAATGCATTATCTCCAAAGGTTCCCTAACTAAGAACTTCTTAAGTACATGTTCAACAGTTCTATGAGGAGCTTCTTAAGTACATGTTTGGGGAAAAGTGAAAAATAATTATCAAGAATATACCCAATCCCAAATCTGATTACATATTTAGATTCCTCTCAAAAATTATGCAAGTTCCAAAAACAAAATCATCTGGATTTGATTTCATACGCAAAATTTATAACCATTTTAAGTTAGCTTGAGTGTAACATGTTTGCTTTCTAGAGTCTAACATTATAGCTTCATATTTGGATATTAGAGCTCCGAGGATGAATACTAGAGGATATCATAACTCTAAGGGTGGTTTGAGAAGCATTGTTATCTATTTTTGGAATTCATTCTAAAAATAGATATTTCCATAAGTGTTTTATTATTTGTAAAATAAAGAAGAATAAATATTCATAATAGAATCAGATTTTTAGTTAAAGTTAGATAAGCTCTCTCCATATTTTGTGGAGATTGATACTTTTTTCGATAGATTGAAATCTTAGTTGATAAATATGTATGCCTTAAAATAAGGAGTCGGTTGGAAGCATGAAATTATAAATACAACCTCCCACACCAAAGAATGTAATCTCCATTTTTCTGATCAATTCATTATGAGGTTTCATTCCATCCATTTGTAAATAAGTATTTATCAAAATCCTCTTCGATGAATGAGATGGCCACTCATTCCAAGGAAGATGGATTTGTATGTTTATGTTTGTTTTTTTTTATTATGTAATTATATTTTTGTTTTCTTTTTTATTTGTACCATATTCTTTTTGTGTACAGTTTATTGGGATCTTGTATGTGTATTATGTGTTTATCCTTTCTTTTCAATTCAAGATGTCATTTCATGCAGTGTGTTTTCCTTTCATACAAGTATGTTTTCCTTTCATGTAAGTGTGTTTTCCTTTCATGCAAGTGTGTTTTCAATTTCCTGCAAGTGTGCTTTAATTTCATGCAAGTGTGACATTTAATTTCCTACAAAGTGTGTTTCTAATTCCTACATGTGTGCTTTTTAATTTTTGTAAGTGTGGATTTTGGGTAGAGGGGACCATTGTCAAATATCTCGTTCTCCTTTTCACAAAGCCTTCAAACACCATCCCTAGATTGACATTATTAATGTTGAGGATTGATGAACCTCATTAGTATAGTCATATTATGTATGATTTCAAATGTGGATGGGATGAAACTCTATAACTTTTTGTATGGTTGTGACACTTTGTGATCACTTTTGTACTTAAACCCTAGGTGTCGTACATTTGTGAAACCCTTTATATGATGTTAAACACCCTAAAACACTAACCACAGGTAGGAGACCCTGAAAAAGGTTAGTGTTTGGGTTGAAGCATCCTTATGCCACCTACATTGACATTATTATGAAGGGGCTTCAAACCAAACATAGATCTCCATCTAGCATGTGATATCTATATGGATGATACTACTTTGGCAAATTAAGCACTTGATAATAAAAACCGATGGCTAACACACTTAATCTTGGTTGGTTTTCCGGGAAGGTCTCTAGAATGATAAGATTGACTCTTAAACCTAGTTGGGAGTATTTTAGACTGTGTATGGGATGCTCCAAGGATGTGTTTTTATTTTGAAGGAATTTACGAGAGCTTGGAGTGTTTTAGTAATGTATTTTGCAATAAGTGAGTTAGAATTTTCTTTATGAGGTAAATAAGTGAGTTAGACTTGCTTTTATAGGCATTCATAGGTTTAGTTTCACATGAATGCTGACCTATGGGATATGAACCAACCCACGAAAGGCATAAAATTGGAAAAATGTATGTTGGGTGGTAGGAGACATGACTGTATGGGCCCGAGCCAAAACATGACAGGTTTTTGTCTTAGCCAAATGGTTTTAGACAAGAATTTTGAGGGACTTTGCAAAATTATGAGTGAGATGTATGAGGATAATATATTGATGTGAATTATTGGAAGTATTTTTGTATGTGTTTGAGTAGTGTGGATAGATAAGCAATTTGTGGATGTGAGATAATGACATGTCTCCTATTTTTGGGAATGTGCACACAAGTCATGCTCTAGGTGCAAGACCAAAGTTTTCATTACCAAATGATAAATTGAAAATTTTAGGTGTCTAATCATTCATCCTACAGGTTTAGTCGTGAATAATATGCTCATTTTAGTTTTTTTGACCTTGAGTTTAAGATTTAATCTACCTTATAACATCAACATATCAAGATTTCATGAGGATGACTTAATAAATGGCATTTCGAGTGATTAAGTCCTTATGTCGGGTTAGGTCTTCCAATGAAATCTCTTTTTATTTACTACTATGAATTTTGATAGATATATAAGGACCATTCAAAGTATTGTCATTCGTGGGTATCTCAAGAGAGGTTGAGATGAATTTTGGGTGAGTTTGGGTTTCATTGGGAGTCATTATTATCTTTTTTTGCATAAAACCTAGTAGGAATCAAGGAATTTTCTACAAAATTAATTAGAATGGAATTTAACCTAACACTTCATCCGATCAAAGTCTTGAATCTAATAAATTTTATGACACAAAACATGTATTACACATGTAAAGGAACAAAACAAAACCAATACTAATCACACAAGAAGTTAGGGACAAAATATTGAATCAAATAAATCAAATCCTAGGACAATCAATAAGTTGTAAGAGTGATCCCTATAATGTAACAAATAAATGTATATTTACACAAAGTGCAAACCCTAGGCTAAGTGCAAGCTAAGTGGGGTTTATCCAAAGAGAAAACCCTAAGGATGGGTATTTGATAAAGTTTGGGTTCACCAAAAAGGAAACCATAAAGTTGCACGTTATATATAGTTTGGGTTCACCAAAATGTATGTAGGGAAAGTGGTTTATGACAAATGCACTAAACTAATGACTTGTAAAAACTAATTGGGCTTCATCAACTATAAATCAATATAATACACACCGATTGTAAAAGTAAAGGTCTAACATAGATCATAGGAAAAGCTAAAACAATGTGGAAATAATTAAATGCTTGGAAATACAAGAGAATTAGGCATTCTAGGATAATAATCAATTTTGCAGAGGTAATCATTAGTGATAATTTGTGGAGAATAGGTCCATAAGGCAAGAAGAAAAAAATCATAAAAAGGACTAGGAAACTAATGTAACCAATTTTGACAAGACATGACTAGAATTGTGGAGATAAAACACCTATGAAATTGACAAAATCTATTTGAAAACACCTTTGCTTATGCAAGGTTGAATCTACTAATGTGAATATGTTCTTCGTGCCCTAACCTACAAAATCATTTCTCAATTTGTTTGGTTGTATTGTGAATCACCAAGAATTCAATATCTTTTTCCAAAAACCTAATCCACACACGACTCCTTGCAAAACCCATAAAAATGGGGGCATGTGTTATGCCTCCATTATTATTAGGTCCTTTATGATTTGAAAACATTGTAAGCAACACTTGATGCAAGTCAACACTCAATTGGGTATATGTAAGTGTCCCAACCCATATCTTTTCAATGCATGCAACAATTAGTATAGGCTAGAATGAATTTCTAAATGCTTGAATTGGTTCTAAAATATGAAAAATTTGTTATTATAACTTTAATATCATGCTCGTAAAAGGAATAGTTCAATTTATGATTACCTCTTGTTTCAATAAATTAATGCACACATATACTTATAAACTTATTGAATTCAAAATTTGACATTATTCGCGCAGAAGTCCATACGCAATGAGTGAGAACGACAAACAAAAATGGCACAAAACTCAAGGAAAACAAGTTCGGGGTCAAACCGACCCAAAAAAGAAACCTACTTTCGTAGAGACACGATTAAAAACATAGGTATGCTTATGACATTAACTCGATGAAAACTTGTCAAAGTCTCATACTAGACGGGAAAAAAGGGACACATAATACCATGAGGAGTATGAGAAAATGAAGCTATCAAAAACAGAAAATAACAAATACATAACCAAAAATGATATAAAACAATTGACAAAAGATCGATAACACAAAGAAAACAATACAAATAAAACGAAAGAATCAAAGTGAAACCAATAATCAACAAACACATATATCGAATAGCACCAAAATAGTTAGCTAGTCCATCCGGAAATTAGGTGTGTCAAAATGACCTTCCATGTGTAGCTTCTTGGCAGTTTGCTCCAAATTCTTTAGCGTGTTTTGTGTGGGGAAGCATGGCCAATTGGGTTCTCATTGCCAACTATCCACTCTAGTACATTATTGTGTGTAATAAAGATACCATGAACCTTCATCACAAGTTGGTTCATGGTAGGCCATAGGACAATCAAATCACAAATGAAATTGGCAAGACAAATTATAAAGGTTGCAAATTTGGAATTATTATCCTCCAAACGGACAAATTTTATATTTTCCAAAAATAATTTTAAAGGTATCAAACCCCATTAGTTTGTACATGTCATCATGAATCTAATCATTCTGGCGTAAACGTACACCTCATTCGTCGACCCGCTATCCATTGTCCACGTGGACGTAGGCATACAGTGGAATCTACGTACACGTGCGCCGTATGTCTATACGATGTGTCCTTACAGATACGCTTACGTACACAAATTTCAAAATTGGTCTTTTTCAAATATTTTATTACGTTTAAATTTAAAGAAACCGAAATACGTGCAAGACAATCCTTGCTAATGTCTGTATGCGGTTAAATTGTTTGACAAAATGTCTCTCAAGAAAAATCAGAGAACGGCTATGGAGGAAGAGCATTCGAGAGATCACTAAAAAAATTAGTTCAGAATGCCTAATTTAATGCTGCAGAGGTGAGTAAATGCTATAGAACGAGGAAAAAGTTAGTTTCACGTTTTCTTTTCGAAGGTGTTTGGTGGATTTCAGTGGCGGTTTTTTGAATAATATTGCATCGTAGACCTTAATAAATCGATATTGTTGATGGCAAATTTGTTAAGCTTTCGATATCGATAAATGTTTTTGATGCAGAGAGAGTGATTTTTGGATTTTTTTAGTATGTAAATTTTTGTTTTGTCGTGAAAATGCGGTTCAGAATGTCCAGATATGTTTGCTGGCCGAAAGATGTCAAATTTTCGAGATTTGTAATGAAACGCTTCTGAAAACGCGGTTCAGATGGTTAAAATTGCTCTGGGAGAATTGATAAACTGTAAGGAGCGAGAAAACAAACCGTTTTTTGTTGGCAGGGAGCTCTTTGATCTTTCGATTTAGACGACTGTTCGGAAAAATCGGTCATTTCTTGGAAGAGTTTTCTGTCTCATCATTTTTTTAGTGAAACGTTAGTGACAATGCTGGGCAAAATGACGTATTCGCTTTGGTGTAAAGAATACTGTAGAACGAAAAAAACTAATCAGGTTTTGTTCAAGGAAGCTCGTCAAGTTTACTTTTTTAAGAATACTTTTGTTTTTTCCGTGAAATATCTGTGAAAATAATGTTTAAGCTTCTATGCCCGAGGCCAAAATGATTTCAAAAACAAGGGTGAAATCTGATTCGTTTACAGAATGTCTGATAAGATTCCCATTTTGATGAATATTAGGTCTAGAGAGGCCGTTTTGAACATATTTCTTATCTTCCAAATTTTCTGAGCGAAGTAGGACAAATCGTGTATTTGGAATGAATTTCTATGTTATTTTTTCCCTTGTTTTCTTCTTTGTTGAGTAGATGTGTACCGTTCAGCCTGAAAGTGGATTTGTTTTTGAGATTTTACTCAGAAAAGAGCTTTACAACATATGGATTAGCCTAGATTCTGACTTCCAAAGCTTTTACAAGAATGCAGAAAGACACGGACAAGAAAACAAATATTTAAAAGGCTTCAGTGTGTGGAATATCTGCAGCGTTTTCCTCGACTGGAATGTTCCGGCTATAAAAAGGCTGTACAAAGTTTGAAAGTCGGCAAATATTTAGCTCGAGGTAAAATAAAAAAGAAAACCTCAGGGAAAGGCAGCAGGTTACGTTGTTTTGAGTTTTTTCCACTGGTTTTACCAGTGTATTTTAGGACGTGTAGCTTGTTGGCCAGAAGTTAAAAAAAAGGAATCTTCTTCGGAAGGCAGATATTTTAAGTAGTTTTCCAGTGATTTTAGTGGTTGAGAGGTAAACAAGAAAAGAAGCCCCTGTTTTAAGTAGTTTTTCAGTGATTTTACCAGCTGAGAGGTAGAAAAAGAAAAGAAACCCTATGGAAAATGCAGCTGTTTTAGCAGATTTGATTAAAATTTCAGTGGTTGTAGGTGTATATGTGAGGACATTAGTATTTTGTTGGCATTAGAGGTTAAAAGGAAATTTCTGCTAAAGATTAGCTGTTTTCGCAATTTTGAGTGGTTTTAGCTATCTGTGTGTACTTCAGAACATTTATGGTTTGTTTTTCAAAAATTAGCAGGATGAGGCGTACAAAGCCTTGGTAAATCAGGAGGCTTATGGATGGAACTTTACATTTCCACGAAGATGAGGAAGAACAACATGTGCAGGCTTATTGTGCTACAATAGTGAGGTGCAGGACTGTATTTAATCGGCATTCTTTGCTCAATTACTGGATTTCAAGGTTTCTCAAGGGGATTACTTGCCAGGGTTGCTTTGTTAACAAAAATAGGGAGCTTCTTCTTCACAAATCTGCTCATAGTACTACTCTTTGGCATGGCAACGATGGTGGTGATTCGGTTTTGGTTCACAGTAATCCGTTGTGCGAGGTAAAGTTGGGTTCTGATACGGGAAATTTTGATGGTGATGTTGTCAAGCGCTGTGCTTCCTTCGGTATGTTTCATTATTTTCCATATCTTTAGGCACAATGTTGCAATTCTTTCTAGTTTTGGTATTTAGTTAAGAAATTACATAAAAATCTTTCGTCTGTAGAGACATATTTTGAATTTCATGAGTTTTATTATATTTTCCTGATTTGTTTCCCAAAATCTTATTGAGCTCTGATGATTTGGCTTAGTGCCAGTGCTTGCCATTCCACACTTTGATTTTGAGCTGGTGAGGCTCAGGGTTCAAACTGTAGTCCATGCATAAGAGAATATGCCCAATTTCAATGCTCGGCCGTGAAGAAATCCTCCAGCAGGAGATACTGACCTTTAGGCAGCAGATTTTCTGGTTGTCCCATAAGGGTGCCTCTCAATTTTATTCCAAAGATGCCTCTGAGTAAATTTAGTATCATTTTGCAGCAAAATGGTCCCGTGAGTTTGGAATATTCAGCTCTGTAAGCTTTTTAGGTGTTTACTGTCAAATATGACCTGGTAGGAAATTATCTGAAAATTAAGAACAAACCACGACAAAAATCTTTTATGCAGGTACTACAAACTTTCAGCTCCCCTTTCCAGCCACTCTGAGTAGATTCCAACTTTTGGAAGTGATCATGTTTCATTAGCCCACCTGCAGAATAAAGACCGAAGCAATAGTCTTGTCTCTATGGGGACCCGCCTTAATACCTAATCACGGTTGGGCTCACCCCAGCCCTGCAAACAGGTAAATGCCCACAAGTCTGACCTCTGGGTACCTGACCCACTTCCCTCGGTGTCTCGCTGCATTATATACACAGTGCAAGCCACGTTGTGAATATGAACACCCAATACATTTGGATCATAAGTCTCATCAGCTCAAAGTTAAATGTCTTGTACTGTTTGGCGAGATTAGCTATAGATTTTCAGAACTAGAAGGTTGTAGTGTAAATTTTTGGTTTAAATAGGTGAATCAATAGTGTGATGGATGCATTTTATTTTTAGCAGAGTTTTGTAGTTTCTTGTACTGTCAGGAAAAGATGCTGAATTTCAGGATTGTGTGTTTATTGTATTTTTAGTCTGTTGTAAATATTTGTTTATGGAAATGTAGAGGAGAGATGTACTCTGATATTCTTTGAATTTCCAAAGTGATGTATGGATATTGTATTCTTTCTAATGTTTTATTTTACTATCATTAACAAATGGGGAATTAGTGTCTATTGTTTTTGTTGCTTAAGTTGGCATACTTAATTGTATTGAAGTTTCTGGCCATCTCAATTTTCTGCTCCACATGCACAGAGTTTTTGGTCAGTTCTTTGAGTTAGGAGAAATTTTGGGTGGAAACAGCTCGAGGGGAGTGGAAACTTTGTGACTTGGTTTTTGGTGGTATTACAGGTTTGTTTTCTTGCTCCAGAGGTTTGTATGTGCATTCTTTAGGTATACGGAGAGCTGCAATGGACAGTATTTCTTCTGGAGAACGCTCTGCACGGCAGAGTGTTGATTGTGGAAGTTCCACAGTTAGTGGTGATGGCTTAACATCAGAAACATTAAGTATTGTTATAGGAGAGATGCAGGATTATCATGTTCATGGAGATGACATCCCAAGCAGCTCTGCGGGATCATCTCCTTTGGGTTGGCCTATAGGAAGAACAGAAACAACAAATTCTGGAATTCCAACTGTTCCTCTGGCGATTGCAGGCAGCCAAGAGTCTGGAGTATGGGATGAGAAGAAAGAGAAGCGAGAGACAGAATTTTCGGGTATTTTTTTACTTCTTTAAGATTGTGGCTTCATTGCTTGACTCCATTCTCGGTGAGATGCTATCAAAAGTTACATTTTTCTGTAACCAAAAGGTGTAATGTCTTTTTCAAGTAATGTTGTGTGTACTAGTATAATGCTCATTGTTTTACCACCTTATCAGCATACTTTTGTTATAGAATGATAGGAAAAGGTCACTGTGGGTGTGAAGGGAAGGAAAGGCCATTATTACATGGCGGGTTTAATCATCAAGCTTGCATATTTCAAAGAAGTCCAAGTAGTTATCTATACATTTCCCATATCTTTTTAACTAATAATATGATTTTTAGAAAAACGTTCAGCGCTTGACAAATTTTTTTCTTTTTAAATAGGCTACACAGCATCGGATATGTAGTTTGGCATTATGCCCCCAAGAAAGTTGAAATATTTGTATGAATGAATGCTTCAAGACAACATGCTCTCTGTGGGCCAGTTTACTATCAAATAAATTGGTGCATGTTATTATTATATCATTTTCTTGCTTATCTTTTATAATTTGGATGTTCATTGTCTGCTGCCCCTGTATTTTTCTTCAGCTTTATATATCATTTAATCTCATTTAATTTATTTGTAGTTGTAAAAGGTCTGTTGCCTTATACTTTCTCAGAAGTTGAAATGATGAAAGAAAGATTTTCAAAGCTGCTGCTTGGTGAAGACATGTCCGGTGGTGGTAAAGGAGTTTGCACAGCCCTTGCTATATCTAATGCTATTACAAATCTCTCAGGCATGTTTTTGAATTCCTTCTTAGAATTGTTTAAAATTACAGGTCAGCTAGGACACATTATTTCTTCATTTTTGAGATCCTAAATCATTATTACCGGATATTTATATTTATGGCAGCAACCATTTTTGGACAGCTCTGGAGGTTAGAACCTCTGGCTCTAGAAAAGAAAATGATGTGGCAAAGAGAGATGGACTGGCTACTATGTGTTAGTGATTATATTGTGGAGCTAGTCCCATCTTTACAAGATTTTCCAGATGGTAGTAGTTTAGAGGTGGGGACTCAATCACTTTCATGTGTTTAAATGGTTATTGAAATTTGCTATTCAGGTCTAAATGTGAGGTGTCTGTTTGAAGTTTAAACTGCAAATAGTGCTTACAAATGAGTGAATATTACTGTTCTTGTTTATGTCTCAGGTTATGGCAAGCAGGCCTCGATCGGATCTGTATATCAATCTTCCAGCTTTGCGTAAGCTTGATGCAATGCTCCTTGTATGGTTTATCACCTCCTTCATGGACATTATTCTTTCGCAATTGTCTCAACCATTATGAATGCCACTGTTTCTTTGTTAACATTTTTCCAACCACATATGATATTTGTTTTGCAGGAAACTTTAGAAAGTTTCAAGGATACCGATTTCTGGTATGTGGACCAGGGAATATTGGTTCCGGATGCAGATGGATGTGGTCAAGCCAGGCGCCCTCCTCAACGCCAAGAAGAAAAATGGTGGTTGCCTATTCCTCGAGTCCCTCCATGCGGCCTTTGTGACAATGCAAGGAAACGTTTGCAACATCAACGAGACTCTACAAACCAAATTCTCAAAGCTGCAATGGCAATCAACAGCAATGTGCTGTCTGAGATGGAGGTTCCTGACATTTATTTGGAAGCTCTTCCAAAGGTGAGTGTGTAGCGTCTGTCATCTTCTGAATGCAGTGTATTGGATCAAAAGAGTATGGATAGTGCCTGAAACATTTTATTTATTTTTTCATTCAGAATGGAAGAGCCAGTCTTGGGGATATCATCTATCGCTACATAACTGCGGAACAGTTTTCTCCAGACTGTCTGTTGGACTGCCTGGATTTGTCATCTGAGCACCATACACTAGAAATTGCAAACCGCATTGAAGCTGTTATCCATTTTTGGCGGCGAAAACTTCATGGGAGACGATCAGTGTTTGGAAAGGAGAACCGGCCAAACATGAAATCTTCCTGGGGTATTGTGAAAGACTTGTTGGGAGATGCTGAGAAGAGAGAATTGCTGGCAGACAGAGCTGAAAGCCTTCTGTTAAGCCTGAAGCAGAGATTTCCTGGACTTTCACAGACTGTCTTGGACATGAACAAGATACAGTATAATCAGGTTTGTACGGAAGAATGTTTCTCTGCCCTTACTGTATAACTCTTCAAAAGAATGGGAGTACAAGTTTACATTGTTTTTTAGGTTTAAATTAGAAATATTGGTCAATAAGTTTGTGATAAGTGCAAACCCTATCTCCAGGAAACTCAGCTACAAGGACAGGGACTGCCAATCCAATACCCACATCTCTTTATATATAATATATGGTCACACCTTTATATACATGTAATCCCATGTCCTTATTAGAAAATGTGTCACTGTCCCCGCATCCCATGTCTCCTGGTGGCTATGGTTGAAACTGAAAAAACGTTCCAAATGAGGCCAAGTATTCGAAGAGATTGATAACATTCTCATTATTTTCATGTCTTTCATCTTGCTGTGGAAATATGAATAGTGACTATAATTTTTTTTAAGACTGATTGTGTGAAGGGTTTGTTTGCAGGATGTTGGTCAATCTATTCTAGAGAGCTACTCTAGGGTGTTGGAGAGTTTGGCCTTCAATATCATTGCTCGTATTGATGATTTGCTTTATGTCAATGATTTGACAAAGCATTCTGAGCCCCATCAATTTTCACCCATTCCTCCATCTGTCAGTAGCAGAGGGGCTGCTACCAAGAGAGTTTCTTCACCATTTGCGGTTCCTCCATCCTCAAATACACCATATGCTACAGCTTTTGCAACACCAAACTTCTCTCCGACGCCACTAGTAAGTCCTGGCAGGATAGCTAAATCCCCTTTCATTAGTAGTAAAACCAATTCCAATAACTTTCCTCCTATAAGAGTTTTGTCTGATTACCTCGGCGGCGAGACTAAAACTACAGATGGGAATACAAAAGAGTCTTCATTGATAACCATACCCATTTCCAAAGAAACAGGGAAAGCTTTGTCTTACACTGAACGCTTAGGGAGCAGGAAAGACTTAATTAGTCCTCCTACACGTGATTGATGGAGACCGGAGAGCTGGGGTGATAAATAGTTCACTTATGAAATATAATATACATTCTCGAAGTCTTACAAGCCTAATTTAAACATCTTACCCATGTTTAATAGGTATGCTTCCTAGCCAGCCATGCTTTGCAGTTTGGTGCCACATGCTGCTATTATTATTTATACAATACTGATTAATTTATGCAAGGGTCCTGGTGTATCATTCTTGTATGGAAGAGAAATTATCTGCTAAAAAACGTATCTGTTGCCGGTGAAGACGATATATCCTTCCTGTATATAGTTTGCATCTCAGACTTGCTGAAGTGAGAACTGCACAGAAGTGCAGGTTGCTAAGGGTATTTATGCAAGTAAAATGTATGCTTATATCCTACAAGAGATAGCTTAGTTTAGGACACTTTACTTCTTTGAAGTCCAGAATGCTTCCATTGTCTTGGTTCTGAGGTTCTAATCATTTAGATTCTAAATGCATGGTGTTGTTGTAGAGAGTTGAAGCTCAGATACTTTTTCCTCTTCCACAAGGAGATGGTGGTTCTTTATAGAGTTCAGAGGGGAGTGTTTTTACTTCACAATCATCGGTGTTTCGTTATTAATGTAGGTGCATTAATAGCTATAAGTTTCTTCAGTGAGGGTTTGAGCAGCAGAATGAAGAAAATCACAAATGTAGAATTCTTTTTGTGGAAGTAGAAAGGAAAACTGGGAGAGGAAACTTATACGAATTGGTTGACCTGCTTGGCACCTCAACTAATCAACAGGAGTAGGTGATTTATTGTTTTGGAAAAAAAGCTTGTTAACAGCTATGTAAATTTTATTATTCAATTTTAGCATTTTTGCTGTTGGTTGATAATAGTTTATTCCCCTTTTAGATCTTTATTGGATTTTCATTACAGACAAAAATAGTTAAAAATAAGAACACAAAGTGAACTGGATTTTGTGACATCAGTTTTTGATTCAATTGTATTAAGAGTCAAGACACACCTTATGACGCTTTCTTTCTATTCTTCTCACTGAACTCTGATTTGTCTGCATTTTCTTTGCGTGTACTAAACTGAATCTTTGATTCAAAATTTTAGAGGTTTCCTTTCGGTTAATTTCCATGTAAGTGCTCACTATACTTACAACCAAAAAGAATGTTGCTAACAATCAAGAAAAAAACAGCTAGTTGTTGAAGAGCAAATTGTTGTATCATATTAAGAAGATAAGGAAACCAAAGAAAATCAAATCATTGCAATTTGATAAATCTGACGGAATATTGACATTAAGCTGAAGAATGTTGATTATTCTGATACCAGCCCGTGCAAAAATGTCTCTATAAAAAGTCTTTTGCAAATGAAACACATTACAGCTATGGCGTGATGATTACCAATGGGATAGCAAAGGAGGTGCACCAATCTATATTAAATATGTTAAATTGTTTTTGCTTGAAAGTGCATATTAGGATCGAAATGCCTTTTTAGAGGACATGTGTTTTTCCACATTTGTTATAGGTAAATGTAAAAACAACACTAAAACAAAGATCTTTGTCTGTTTTAATACTTTTGATTAATGAAGAATACCAGCAAGAATAAAACAACTACTTGGTACTCTAGTTTCTTAGTTAGTTATCACATCTTTTCAAGAGTACAACTTTTTCATCATTAGACTAATTTAGGTCATATTTGTAGAAGAAATCATTTGTGATATATAAAAGACTTCGTAGATATATCAGATTTTCTTTTAAAAAAAGATTGGCACAAGGGATATTTAAAAAGTAATTAAGCACAAATACAACACAAATATTTCTTGGCATGAACATATGCCTTGAGGACACTTGTAACAAAAAGGTAAGATGTCCTTTTAATCTTGTTTTAAGTTTGCAGGTTAGCTTATATTATATGAGACCATCTCACATTCCTAGTATGGAAGTATGTAGGAAATACCTAACTTTGCTTCAAATATGAGGTGTACATATCGTAGCCTCCATAGAATTCAAATTTGTAACCCCTCTTTCAAGAACACAACGTATACAAATAATATAGTGAAAAAGGAACAAGAAAATAATGTAGACACCTAATGTTGGTATAGATTACTTATTAGTTTTGAAATTGCATTGTTCTAATGTATTTGTGTATTTGTCAATTATTGGTCCATGTTAGACTTTTATTGGCATGTTTCCTATATTTTAGTTGTCTTCTAACATGTTCCACCTATTTTCTCTCCCCCTTATATTTTCTCCCTTTTCAACCTATTTTTCTCTTTTCCTCGTGTTCCCATTTTTTTGGTTTTCCCACATAACCATACAATTATGATTTTAGCTCCCCCACAAATGTGTATGTACGGTTATGGGGCTCTATTTTGTGTGGGCCCTTGGACAAATATTTGGGTCCCTCACGGTTTTGTTTTTTTGTTTTCCCCCACCAAATGTGTGTTAAAGGGCTATAAAAGACTAAAGCTGACTATAATGTGATACTTCGTAAATTGTAAAACATTAAGGCTTATGTGGCTTTTAAAGTTTATGTATTTAGTAGAAAAAGACAAAAGGAGAAGATCTAAAGCTCTTAAATCAGGGATAAAGGAAATGGAGTGGTTCGAAGGCCAAGGGACACTAGAAATTGTATAAATGGTGTAAGAAATTGTGTGTAGAAGGTTGGTTTTGAAGATTTCTGAGTTTACAAAAGCAAAAGTTTATTTTTTATGGTGTTTCTCTTCTCTAGCTTGAGTGTTTGCATTTCTTATGTATTTTTGTTTACAGAGTAAATGTAAGATGGAAAAATAGTATCTTCGGTTATCTTTATTTTGTGCATAAGCGAGTAACCAATCTTGCAATTTAGTTACTAATCTCTATCCAAGCTTGAACTACAACCTTACATGTCTTGATGAGGAAATCTCGGACAATTAATAATGTTTCTTTTGTCGAGACCTAAAAATGTTAAGATGCCTTTTGGGATAAAGAGATGTACATAGATGGTTTGCGGAGAAGATAGACTATTTTATAGAAAAAAAAAGAAGCGGTTAGGATGGGAATCCTTGTGATTGAAACGATAGAAAAACATATACATGGAGACATTTATGAAAGCTTCTAGTGCAAGCTTCCGAACTACTTGCGACATGGTTAATAAGGCTAATATTATTGCTTCGAGTTTGATCCCATGAAGAATACTAAAGGAATGAGGAAAAGCTTGAGAAGGTATGTAAATTTGATAATGATGCGAGGATCCTTCTGCATAGATTTACGAACTCATAAAATAAATGAACAATGAAATGAACTTTGGAAAATAACTCAAATAACTTTTAGATCGCATGCCACTTCGAGGGGGCAACCTCCTTTGAGCAAGCTCAATACAATAATATTTGTGGATGCCTTCATTGGGCCTCAACACTTATATACTAATTCTATTCTAACAACAACTACTTTCTATGTATGTGGGATAATTCAAATATGCTCAAGGGATGACTTACAAAGCATATGTGTCCATAAAGAACTAATACACTAATAATGCAAAGAGAAGGGTAGGACATGGGTAAGTGCATGGAAATGGGGGGCCAACTAGTGGACACAGATACATTTTTTTGCCATTTTAGCCATAACGTGCTTGCGTTATGGCTCGGTCGCATTATAACGTGACAGAAACGCATGGCGTGTTATAATGCGGCGCATTATGGTTTAGTAAATCCGAGCTATAACGCGAGCGCGTTATAACATGCTCACGTTCTTGTTTTCTATGTGGCATATGTGCTTATGGGAGGGATATATTTACTAAAATAAATGGTTTAAGTATAAGTTTTTCTTTTATTAATCTTTATACTTTATTATTTCTTATATTTTAAATTTATTTTAGTAAATAAATTTAAAGTATAAGAAATAATTAAGTATAAAGATTAATAAAAGAAAAACTTATTAATCTTTATACTTTATTATTTCTTATACTTAAAACATTTATTTTAATAAATATAAGAAGTTAGGGTCACTCTGCACCTTATGGAACTAGTCTCACAACTCCATCTATCACGAGTTTAGAACATAAATTTTTAGATTCTAATCTAGTTAGTACATAGGTATTTTTCAGGATTTCAACATTCAACCTAAAGCTTTTAGGGTTTAAATTCTACAATCGATATCTATTTTGTGAAAGAATATAGTCATTGTTTAGGTTTTGGGGTCTTCTTGATTGGTTATTGACATTTGTAGGAGTTTTAGATGTGTCAAAACTATATATTTTAAACTTCAAAACTCCTAAAGGTAGCAACAATTTCTCGAATATATGGACTCATGCAATTCCTTATAACATATAATAAATCAAAACACATATGTAATTTTTTATCGATTCAAATAATCAAGAGAATGGTCATCATGAGGTCTATGAAGGATCTGAAACATCATGAGGATAATGGGTAATTAGAAAAATCATGAGGTCTTCCTCAAGGCTTCCTTCATTCTCTCAGTGTTATCCCTATCCCAAGAATTTCCTCTAGTGCTCTATTTTGGTCCAACTCGGCCCTAACTAGTTCAATTAGGTTTGTTTCCTCAACTAAGAAGCTTCAAATCTAGGCACCTTTGAATCTATTCCTCTCTTTTGAGATATTCTTATCATTCCATCATGTTCTTAGAAAAATAAACCACATATTTCACTCATCTAGTTGTTCAACATTCATCCAAAGACTCCTCTCACTTGCCTTTACCAAAATTTCCCTTGCATTGCACAAGAGCAAGGTTCATTGGTCACTTCTTGGTTTTTCTACTCTACAAACTCTTCATGCAAGCTAAAAGAATCTCTAAACACCCTTCTCAATCTCAAGGAGGTATGACAAGTTTGTTTAACATAACCTTCCATTAGTTTCTCCATTCATTATCCACTCTCTTAGACTGACCTTCCCACTTTCTAGCCTGGCTTGGGTGTTATGTTGATTGTATCTTCATCTTTAAACACATACTAAACAAGTTGAGGGAATTATAGAGTACCCATTAAGGGTTTCTAGTTGCATTAAGAGTTTTAGGTTTGAACTCTAAAGATAAATACCACTTCCTTCATTAAATTGAGCTAACAATTAGGTCTAGGTTTGTATTTGTTGTTTCTCCCCTAGAATGTCACTCACACATTAACATGCACCCAATGAACCTTCCAATTTTCATTTGAATCTCCTAATAGACCTCCTTAGCATCATATCTACCAATTTTCAAGCTTTAACCCTAAACCCTAAACCCTAAACCCTAAGCCCTAAACCCTAAATCCTAAACCATGAACCCCAAAACCTAAACCATAAAACCTAAACCCTAACCCCTAAACCCTAAATCCTAAACCCTAAACCCTTAGCCCTAAACCATGAAGCCTAAATTATGGGACCTAAACCCTAATCGCTAAACCCTAAACCCCGATCCATAAACCTTAAACCCCGAGCCCTAAACCTCAAACCCTAAATCCTAAACCATGATCCCTAATTTTGAAACCCTAAAAACCAAGCCCTAAACCTTGAACCATCAAACTTGAACCTTAAACCACCAACCCTAAACCCCAACCCCGAACCCTAAACCCTAAACCCTAAACCCTAAAACCCCCGATCCCTATACCCTAAATCCCGAGCCTTAAAACCTAAACCCTAAATCCCGAGCCCTTAACCCTAACTCCTAAACCCCGAGGCCTAAAACTTAAACTCTATACCCTCAACCCTAAACTCGTACACCATAAACCCTAAAACCTAAACCCTAAACCATAAACCCTAAACCCTTAACTCTAAACCATAAGCCCTAAACCCTGATCTTTGAGCCCTAAACCCTAAAGCCTATTTTTACCACCATGAACCCTAAACCCTAAATTCTAAACCATGAGCCCTAAACAATCTCAATCTCACTCTCACTCTCTTTTCCTCTCACACTCTCACTAACTCTTTCTTTATTTTTAATCAAACAAAATTTAGTTTTATTGATGACTTGACTAGGAGGGCATGACAACCACAAGGAAACCTGAGATTTTTAAAATCCCTCTAGTCTACAGTAGTGATTACAAAGTGAAAACTACTCTTGATCTTCTGCACTACAAGGATTGACAAACCTCATATATTTCCAGTAGGTCTCATGAGTGAGTTCATCTTTTTGAATATCAATATTAGGACCGTATTTCCTAGTCTCATGCCTAAAACCATAATTGATTATGCTTGTACAACTACCTTGTTTGTGAGAGGTGGGACAAGTAACTAAATGGATATGACATCTATCGTGTGCCTTGTAATGCATATTACACATCTCTCGCCAAACCTATTTCTCCCCACATACTTTCACTATTGAATGTCAATTTCTTCATACTTTGAAACAAATTTCTCATTTATCATATTTCCATGTATGGTATTATAGAAGCTAGGATGACCCATTAGAGGCGGAAAAAATAACCATCAGATGCAAACACAAAAATTAATCTCAAAGGAAATGGAAGAAACATAAAGAATATAAACATAAGGTTATCAATCGCTTAGTAAATCTTTCTTGTTTAGTTATGAATGGGATTCAGCTAGCCTACGGCTTAGTGACCTTTCATTCATTGATAATTCCTTCTATGATAAACCCATGGATGCTTTCAAAAGTTCCTTCAAAAAGATAGGGGTAGTCATAAAGCCTAGTGAAGGGTGTGATGTGATTTCCAAACAACTTGAAATGCATATAGATTTAGAGGTCATATCAAAAATTTACAAATATCTCTATCATTATAAATGGAAGCCAAGTAACAAGTGTCTCCCTGTATCCGAGGATCGAGGACTATTGGGGCCTATGACAGGATTGGACATTTAGGAATCATCTAGTGTTTGAATCTGAATGTCATTGTATTTGGAGAAACATTTTCAAACATTGGAGTAATGCATCTTGGAAAATAAAATAAAACCTCAGAAATCCTCTACAATTTCCATCTTACACAAGCACCTTTTACATATCAAGATTTGTTCTTCAATGAAACCTTCTGCATCGACAACTTACAACTTTTCAAAAGAGCGTCAAAAACATTTCTTTGTACCAAAATTTTCTTGCGTATCTAGAATTTCCCTCCAAAATATCAACAGATGAAAGACATCAAATTGTGATGAATCTCTTTGAATGTTCTTCCTATGAAGCAGATGAACCCTTTTTAGTTGAATACTCTCCATCAATACTAATAAGAATCGGTAAGACATAAAACATTACAAAGGAGTGAAACCCTAAACCCCGATCCGTAAACCTTGAACCCTCAAACCTTTGAACCATGAACCCTAAACCCTAAACCCTAAACCCTGAGCCCTAAACCTTGAACCATGAAACATGAACCCTAAACCCTAAACCCTAAACCTTGAGCCCTATGCCCTAAACCCTTAGCCCTATACCCTAAACCCTAAACCTTGAGCCTTAAAACCTAAACCCTAAACCCTAAACCCTAAACCATGAGCCCTAAACCCTAAACCTTGAGCCCTAAGCCCTAAACTCTAAACCATAAACCCTAAACTCTGATCCCTAGACCCGATTCCTCAAACCTCGAGCCCTAAACCCTTAACCCTAAGCCCTAAACCCTAAACCCTAAACCCTAAATCCTATACCCTAAACCCTAAAGTATGAGCTCTAAACCCTAAAACCTAAGCCATAAACTATAAACCATAAACCATTAACCCTCAACCCTAAACTTTACACCTTAAACCCAAAAACCTAAACCTTAAACACTAAACCCTAAACCTTTAACTCTAAATCCCGAGTCCTAACCCCTAAGCCCCGAGCCTTGAGCCCTAAACCCTAAACCCTATTTTTACCACCATGAACCCTAAACCCTAAACCATGAGCCATAAACCCTAAACCCTAAACCATGAGCCTTAAACCATAAACCCTAAACCATGAGCCCTAAATCCTAAACCCTAAAACCTAAGCCCTAAAAATATTCCTAAATATTCCTAAATTGCCTCCAAAACTTCTAATATTCTTTGACATCACCCTCAGATGCTTAATTTAATTTTTGAACTCTCCCAGAAGGTGTTTGATTAGCTCATAATGGCCTTTTTAGGCCTTTAGAGGAAGTTATCTTCCATCAAGTCACACTGAACTCATCAATCATCGTATCTAATCATCCCTACACATTGAAACAAACTTAAAAAACCTTTTTAATAATTTATTTTGATCCAGGTTGAGAGTGGTACTGAGGTAGGCTGGCCAAAGGAAGGACACACCATTGATCTAGGAAGCGAAATATGCATTCCCTAAGCTTGTAAAGTAGGTACTCATCCATAGTATGATTTTACCATATTCTAAGAAAAATTAGGGATTTAACTCCATGCTCATGGGAAAATTCATGAGTCCATATACGCAATCAGTTGTCACTTACCTTTGAGAGTTGTGAGGTTTGTAAATTCTAATTTTGACACATTTAACACTTTTACAAATGTCAATAACCAATCCAAAAGGCCCCAAAACCTAAACAATGACTATATTATTTCACAAAATAGATATCGATTGTATAATTTAAACCCTAAAAGCTTGAAGGTTGAATGCTAAAATCCTAAAAATACCTATGTACTAACCATATTAGAATATGAAAAACTATCTTCTAAACCGTGACAGATGGAGCTGTGAGACTAGTTCCATAAGGTGCAGAGTGACCCTAACTTCTTATATTTACTAAAATAAATTTAAAGTATAAGAAATAATAAAGTATAAAGATTAATAAAAGAAAAAATTATACTTTAATAAATAATTTAGTAAATATATCCCTCCCACAAGCACATATACCACATAATAAATAGGAACGAGAGTGCATTTTACCTTCTTTGGGTTTGAAATTCCCAATCCATAGGCTTGGATTTTCCTTGGATATCCAAACCAAAGGTTTGGACTGTGTAATTCATGAATAAATCTGTGTTTGACATAAAAACATCAAAATCTCATGTGTGCACCCCGATATCTCATGCATAAAACATAATATTCAAAAATAATTTATACTTGTGATGTCAATCTTGGTTTTACCTTGATGACGATATGATTATTTCTAAAATCCGATTAGTTTAAGGCTTTCATCCATAATTTCTTTTACTAGTGCCTTCTTTTCTTGTGAAAACCTATGCATACATTTTGGTGCACAATTTATGATTTTTTCATCCAATTTTTTTAAAAAGTGTTTTTTTCTAAACTCCATTCTACACATACCAAAAAAACAAAAAATGATTTTTTTCTTAAAGTTACGGGGTTACACACACAAATATTTCATTTTCGGGATATGTGCATTTTGAAAGTTAATTTTTTTATATATTTGTCCAAAAATTATGAAAAATTAGTGGGACCTCGTACATGGAATCACCTAACTTTCTACTAAAGGGATTTGAAAAATAATTTATAAAAATAAAAAAATGGGGGAGGGCACACACACAATAGGTTCTTATCTTTTTGACATAAAAATAGACATACTTTGTGCACACCACATTTGACCCTCTTAATCTCCACCATTTAAAAAAATAGTAGTTTAGAAACTAGATTCTGAGCTCTATGGTACTCATTCTTATCACTTTGTCAAATTTTGAGCATATGCATGCCAAATTATTAGATGAAGTTCAGGGTTTTTTTTTAGGAAAAATGTGTCCCCTTTTGACCCCCTTTTGGCCCCCCATTTCCATGCACTTACCCACATGAGTTCCTAACATCCCCCCACCTTAGAAAAAGATTTGTCCTCAAATATTCCCATGTGGGAATTGTTTTTGAATCTAAAATATTGGTTCCTAGGTTGCACCTTTGGGTTGCATTCTATGCCATTGGATTAAGACTTATGTGATTGAACATGAGCAAATTTAGTGGGTGCGTTTGTCCAAGATTGCTTTTGGTTGGGAAGGATAACACCTTCATTATCAAGTTATGGTAATATTATTTGTACTCTGATGTTGGTTCCAAGAAATTTCTTCAAACATGAGACATGAAAGACTGGGTGAACTTGGGAGGAGGGTGGAAGCTCCAACTTGTAAGAACAAACCCAATCTTTTGGAGAACCTTATATGGCCCATAAAACTTCGGAGAAATATTATGACGCCATTTTAGTTTCATGGAGGATTGTTTGTATGGTTGTAGACAAGGAAAAACCATATCGTCGGGTTGAAAGGTGTGCTCGGAGCGGTGCTAGTCAGCATGTTGCTTCATTCGATTCTATGCCATATGGAGATTGTCTTGCAGGGTGCTGAGAATTTGATCCCGATTTTGGAGAGTAGTGTCAACTTCCTGAACTAATGAACTTTCGGGGGTATATGGGAAAAGTTCCGGTGCCTCTTGACCATAAATTGCTTCATAGGAATTCATTTTAGTAGAAGTGTGGTGTGATGTATTGTACCACCATTCTATTAGGGTGAGCCACTTTATCCACTAGTGTTGTTGTTTGGAAGAAAAGAAACGAAGGAATGTTTCCAAGAATTTGTTGAAAATTTATGTATGGCCTTATGTTTGGTACCTAAATCTCATCTTCAATTATGTGCCTATGCATTGGAATAAGTCCATCTAAAAATGGTTGGTGAAATTTTTGTCACGATCGAAGACGATTAAAGAAGGGATGCCATGAAGATGGAATATCTTATCAAAGAAAACTTGTGTGACTGTGGATGTTGCATATGAATGGACAAGGGCACAAAAATGACTATATTTGGAGAGGTCATCTACCATGACCATGATTACTATTTTTCCTCTAGATTTAGGGAACTCCTGAATGAAATCCATAGAAATATCTATTCGAGATCCTAGAAGGAATGGACAAAGGCTTGAAAAAACCAATAAACAATGTTGTTTCACCTTTTTTGTGTTGGAAAGTATCACATTCACCACCATTTGTTTAATTTCTCCTTTTATTCCCTTCTAAAATAAATTCGACGTGCTCACTCATATGTTTTAAGGAATCCTGAGTGCCATGTTGAGGGAGAAGCATGGATTTCATAAAATATAACTTTGATGAAGGTATGTGCTTATGGAAGCACCAAATGACCCTTGTATCATAGAGAAACACCATCCCATGAATAATGCAGTACTATAGAGGGTTAGTGGCCAATTATTGAATGAGGGGGTGTAAGAAGGGATCATTTGCATACCCTTGTTGTATAAATTCCAACCAGTTCAGAATGGGCATGGAGATGAAAGAAAGGGAAGCTGGTCCTCGAAGGTGCATGATAGAGCATCAACCATGAAATTATCTTTACCATTCTTATAAGTGATCTCATAATCATAGCCCATGAGTTTTTGGACCATTTTTGTTGTGTTGGTGATGAAAACCGTTGTTTTCGGAAATTATTCAAACTATGGTGATTAGTTATGATGCAAAAATGATTCCTAATTAAGTATGCTGCCATTTTGTACTGCATGTAGGATTTCCACCATCTCCTTTTCATATGTAGACAAATTCAAAATTTTTCCAGAAAGGGCTTTTCTAGTGAAGGCGATTAAATAAACCTCTTGGAGAATAAAAACACCCAAGTTGTTGCCACATGCATCACTTTTGATGGTGAAAGTTTTGGTGAATTCCGACATGGCCAAAACTGGTGTGCTACACATAGCCTATTTGAGTGCCATGAATGCTTGGTTAACTATCACATCCCATGTGAATGCATCCTTCTTCAATAAGGAAGTCAAGGGAGCCATGATCTTTCCATAATCCTTGACGAACTTGTGATAGTATCCTATAAGGCCTAGGAAACCATGAAGGCTCTTGAGGGTTATTGTCAAGGCCAATGCTTTGCATGACACTGATTTTTCTAGATCCACGTGGACCCCATCGATTGAAACAATGTGCCCTAGATATTCAACTTCCTCTTGACCAAAGGAACACTTGGACTGCTTGGCACATAATTGATTGTCTACTAGAAGTTGTAATGCCCTATCAATATGTTAGAGATGCTTGCCCCATGTACGATTGTAGATCAAAAAATAATCAAAGAAAACAAAAAAAAAATGATGGAGAAAAGGAAAAAAAGAATTCAGCAGTCCTTTAAATGTTGACGAGTTTTTGCCATAGTTTTTGCAAGGGAAAAATTCATACTTGAAAGCATGACAACTATACCCTAGTGTCAAAATTTTTGATTGTAAACTTTCTTGGTCACTCTCTCAGATTAGTTCATCCCCTGTGTCAAGACTATCCCCATCCATTTAGTGCTTATGTATGTGGTATTAACCTTTCATGTGTGTTGGAGAGATAAAAACAAGTTCACAATATTCTTCCGAGACAGTGTCTTTCAAGGCAGATCTTTCAGCAGGCTTAGGAATGACTATTTTTAGCATTTCTAGGGCGGGTGTATATTATTAGGAGTAGAGTTAAAGGAAAAATTCATCATGAGTGGTATTAATGATCCAAAAACATTGTGCAAGTAATTTAGGAAGATTTAGGAAAGATCTAGAGGTTTAGGAGCAAGTTCAATAAAAGTGGGTTTTTGAGGGCAAATGAGCTTACACTTCAGAAAAGCACCCGAGCTTCAGAAGATGATTCTGGGAGCTTTGGAATGATTTGGAGGGAAAATAATATATCAATGGAAACATTATTCAATTCCCTACATGGTGGTATTCTCATATTTTTACAAGATGCATGCATTTCTTTTCATAACTCATTATTGGTAGCACAATTGGTCCTTGAGACATAAGGCCATTTTTAAGGAGGTTTTAAGATGAATCAGAACTTAAGACCCATCCCATTATTCTCAAAATTATTTTTTTAGTAAAATTAATATAAATAAGTTCCCAAAAAGTCCCTCTGAGCTCCGAATAACATCATTTTCAAGGTCCTTCCCAAGGTACAAGCTCGTACCTTAGTCAAATTTTCCAGTGCCATGTGGCATGGATGAGGATAAGATGCACTTTTGTGTCCCCTTTGTCCCTTTCCAAGGAGCAAAATGGATAGAAAAAATTGCCTCTTCCCCCTTTAAGCTCCTGGACCCACCACATGACCCTAAGAGCCTCTGTAAGCACCTTTTGACAATTTTCTAGCCCCCGCCTCATCCATGCATGCCCACCATTTATCACCATGAGGCTGAGGTGATTTTTTGTGTCCCTTTCATCCCTTTCCAAGGGGACAAGGGGAGATAGAAACAAATTTCCCCCACCTTTTTCCCACATGGTTCCTCACGTGACTTCACTTAGCTCTCGGGTGTCAAAAATAAGCTCCTTCCTCTCACCCATCTCGCCAATGCATGTGTTGCACTTGTCCTCTCAGGATAGGGAAAATTTTTGTCCCCTTCATCCTTTTCCAAGGGGAAAAGGGGGACAAAAAAATGTGCCCCCCCAAGGCATAAAAACCAAGGAGATAGTGCATTTTTCCATTTTGCTCAAAATCTACCTGGAACTTCTGTGAAAAAATTTTCCAAAATTTGCCCCTCCATTTTTCTTCCTCCACTCCTCCCTCCATGTTTCCATGATCGCAATGAATATATTTCCAATTTTTTTTTTAAATGCTCCATGTGCATTTTCTCACCTGAATGACTCCGTACCCAAGAAAGTGAAATTTTCATCTCATAAACCAATGCATGGATTGAGGTGGGGTTTTTTGCAATATTTTTCATTTCAGAACACCTTCAAGGAGAAATTTATATAATATTAAATGATTCCTTAAATTTTTAATGGTGAAAAACCTCATTTTGTGCCCTAGCTTTCATTCCTTTAATTTCCCATCATTTCGGCAGATGAATCGAGCTAAAAACTTTGAACACAAAGTCCAGATGAAAAACCTATTCCAGTGAAGCTGATTTCATTACAATCCAAGGTGGGAAATAAATTTTTCCAAAAATATCAGGAATCCATTAATGGATTCCATGACTTAGTAATGAAAAGGAAGTGAGGTACTTCTTCACTTCCCAGGGTTCCAGTGGGGGAATCATGCAAAAATTGGAGTAGAGCTTCGAAATGAATTATGTAAACTTCTGCAAGTGGTTTCATTTGAATACGACACGGGAAGACCACTTTATATTTTTATTAAGTATCTATGGTATACCTACTATAAATAGTAATTTCAAGAAAAATGTGCATTCACACTCCTTATTTCACTCCCTCATGATCGAGACACTCCAAAATTGACAAGATTGACAAAAATGGTAAAAAAATGGCTAAATGAGACCATAATGGAAATATTATAAAAATATAAAATGAGTGAAAGGAGATAAAGGTGGTCACATTTCAGTCATTCACTCATCCTACGATGGTCTTGGCACTCACGGGGAGCTCCTCTCTCTGTTTTCAAGTCAATTCTTGTATTCCCATGTGTGAGCAAAAGAGTGTGAATGAAAAAATTGCCAATTTTGTATTAAAGACCCTTTCAATTCATTTCACATGTGATGCATGATCAACTTGGTGGATGAAATTTATTTTGGTATCATTCTCCTTTCCTCACTCTAGAATCAAAGGATTTTTTCACATGCCTCATTCATCATCAGTGCGTCCGTAGTGGTAGGATCAAGATCATGGTTGAGTGAACAAAGTGCATCCAATTTCTCCCATGTGAATGATTGATCATGAAGTTGTGATAGTGTCTCAAATATCAAAGTGTTTTCTCAATGAGGGATTCATCTTCTAATGTTCTCAGTGGTATTCTTCTCAAGTTTCATCATCCCTCTTCTCGATGTATCTAGGAAGTGTGTAGAAGTGCATTATTTCAAAGATTTTTTAAAGGGGAAAAGTGTTCAAAAGTGTCCAAAAGAGAAACCTTCATCAATAAAGCATGACAATGTTACAGAGGGTCCATCTTGGGACAAGTTTCAATCTTCAACATTAGTGGAGTTGATCTTCATCGAAGGTAGAGGCATCCTCATCCAGGCTTTGGGGCATTCCTTCTCTTCTCTCTCCATTCTTTCTCCTCTTCTCTACCCCTTTCTATTTCTCCATTATAAGAAATCATGAATTTCATCCTATTCAGTTAAATGTGACTATAATCAATATTGTAATAAGTCACCCTCAATTAATAAAAAGGGACTTAATTTCATCCCTAGGGATATGAAAGAGTCACATGTTGTGAAGATAAAAAAAGTCATGTGGGGGTAGGTGAAGAGCCCTCTTGAAATCTATAAATTGTAATGACTTCCCCATTCCAAGGGGTTGTCAATTTTGTATGTTCAAGAGTAGATAACTACTTGTGATAAGAAAAAGAGATAGCTATTTTCTTCCATTCTCCTTCTCATATGTTCTTCCATTCCTCTCTTTGTACAACTTTGTGAGAATGTCAATAAAGAAGAAAGGAGTTTCATGCTTTTCTTGATGAGGGATTAATGAGACTTTGTGTTCATAATTCCATCTTGTCTTGGTGTTAGTAACAAGGTTGTTATTATTTTTGAATATGTGTGTTGAAATTCTCTGATTAATATTTGTAGGCATCTGAATTTTCTACCTACGTGATATTAATCCCCTTCCTTAATTTCCCACTCCCTTTTCCCACCTATCTAGAAAATTCCTCCCTTGTAAGAAATTGCAAGCATTTTCCACAGGTTCAATGGAGTGTCCTTATTGGATCCCGACCTTTAGGAAAAAATTTTTTATTTTGTTCACACATAATAATGGAGCTGCCCCATTCAAGCAGAGGGACCTAGTCCCAGAGCATTGGTGGAATCCACCAATTTTCCAACCAACAAATTTTCTACCAACAATTTTTAGCCCACTATTGGGTAGATTTAGCATTTTCTACACACCCAAAATATGAACCACAAAATCCAAAAAAATAAATATATCTAAAAAAAAAAAATAAAAATAAAAAAACCCATTTCTAAAAAACCCATTGTTGATTCTCTGCATGAGTGACCCTTCATATTCCATAGTGCCCTTTCATATTCTTGTTGTAGGATTTTCCCAAACTAGTTGAAAAGAAGATATACTAGGATGAATAGGTTAAGAGGAATTAGTTGATCCCACTTTTGAGGCTTTGCAAAATCCATAAGAACAAATCATAGAGATAATCCCTACTACTTCTCTCAAGCTTCATCTCCATCTGATTCTTCAAGTGGTTCCCTTGGAAATCCTATTCAAAACTCCTATTGATACTCCTCCTAAAAATCCTCTTGTTCCCCTTATTTCCACCCACCATTGAACATTGAATTCCCTAGTGAAGAAGAAAAGAATAACAAAAAGAAGAATTGGGAGAAGAATTTTCAAAATTAAGTGAAGAAGAAGAAAAAAAGAAAGAAATAATGGTGAATAAAGAAAGAGAAAGACCCCAACCCATTGTTCCATGGGGAAGGAATACAAGTCCACTCACTCTTGCACCTCCTCTTCATGATCTACTAATGAGTTCCCATAAAAAATTTCCAAAGTTCAAAGGTGATGGCACACAAATTCTCAAAGAACACATCTCTGTCCTTCATCACATCATGCAAAATTCTTGGAATCGAACATGAGGATGTTGTTGTGAGATTATTCATGAATCACTTCAAGAAAAGAAAAATGGGTTTTATCTCTTTCCCTCTCGCTCCATCACATGTTGGGAAGAAATTCAAGAAAATTTCATAGAAAGATTCAAATCAGCCAAATATTTCCAAGACCTCCTCATTCAATTGGTACAAATGAGAAAGAATCAAATGAAACTATGAGAGAATTTGGCCCATTTCAACTAGTTACTCCACATAATACTAGAAGATGCTTCACCATCTAAAGAAAATGTCAAGATATTCTTCATCAATGCATAACCCCTTGAAATTGGATTCATCTTACGAAGAGTTCAACCTCGTACTCTTGAGCTTTCCCAAGATGATGCAATTGAGATTGAAGATGATCTAATTTTGTTTGGAAAAATGAAGAATCCAAATGGAAAGAAAAGGGGTCAATTTTCCAAGGAAGGTACCACTGAATCTCTTGTCCAAAAATTGGCAAATGAATTGAATGTAATAAAGAAAAAATATCCCAAAATATTCCTCTTCAAAATTAGGATAGGAATCGGATTGCTAGAGCACCCCAAAGGCTTTCCTTGGAAGCTCCATTCTATTAATGCAATCTGTAGAACTCGAGAAGATGAAGAAGGACTTGAAAAGAAAGTGAAGGAAAATGATTTCTAGAGATTGAAGAAGTAGATAATGATGCACAAATCATATTAATGAGTATTCTGGAGGTGATGAAGATGATGAAAAAGATGCACCCAATTTCTCATGTGTGATATTCACCCATTCTCAGTCTCAAAAAGGAGCTTCTTCCTCCATTGTTGTGCAAAAAGAAGAAGATCAAAGATCCTCCTATGAAACTCTACAAAATAAAATAATCAGTCGAGGATCTCCACTTCCACCCTCCATGGAGTCTGCATTGGAGAAACTTGATCCCATGGCAAAGCAAGAGGTCACTTGCTAGTCCAAGTAAGTCTTCCAATGCCCTTTCCAATTCTAAGTCTGCTTCTACAAAATCTAGTCCTTCAAGAGTCTCTAATGTACCTTCAAAATCAACCTCTTTTCCCCAAACATCCACTCCCACTCCCAATCCTATCCTAACTCCAAAATAGTGCCTTCATTCCCCTTATCCACATCTTCTCCTTTTGATATCATAGAACATGTGAAAAATCCAAAGTGCATATTTCTAAATATGAGTATTTTCGGACTCATCCTCGAAAATTTGAGAAGCTTGTCCATCATATTAAGGGTAGTAGTTCAAAGCCCAATACTATGAATCCTAGTTCTAAGGAATACTACCAACCCCACCTACACCTCCATCACAGAGCATGTTTTCCATGAGTGCATCAAATACTTGATAAGATTGATCCTTTCTATGTCTCCCTTCTTGTTGGAAGATACTCGATTGAATAATTGCATAATAGATTCAGGTGCTTTTGAAAATGTAATGCCTATAAAGGTGGCCAATTCTCTTAGACTCACCTTGACATGGCCAGTGATCGTGTTACTCCATGGAATCAAAGGAGGTCCCACTTGTGGGAAAGATCAATGATGCATAGGTGGCTCTCATCGAATTTCTAGATAAGAAGGTGTCAATGACTATCTTGGTGGCAAACATTCTAACTTCATTTGGAATGTTGTTAAGTAGAAGATTTTTCCAAAACTTGGGAGGAAAAATCTAGATGAATTGGTCTTCCACAACCATTCTAGTTAAAGGAGATATGGAGAAGTTTCTTCCTATGAAAAATATGAAATATACGGTGCAAAATTCAAGAAATCCAGAGCTAACATCTTGTACCAAGATAGCGGGAAGATGAATCATTTCATAAAAATGAAGAGGAGGATGAGATTCCCACCTTGATAGGACCAAACATCCCTTTCCAAGGGGTATTGATCTTGAAGAAGTGTTGAGAAATTTTGAGTTGCAAGAGGGTAGCCCTGAGTTGTTTGGATGATGCGAGCCATGAAGAAGAGGAAATGGTTCTTGATGAATTTCAAGTGGAGAAATCAATTGACATGTTTCCCCATGATGAGGAGGTGTTCTCATTCCCATTTGAAGATGAATATTCTCTTGATCATGTCATCCATGAAGAAGAAATTCCAACTTGTGATGAGCCTTTGAAAGGTTTGAAAGAAGAATCTGTGAAGAAATGCTAAGAATTGTAGAAGAAACAAATAAGACCCTCATCTTAACCTTGAACTCTTGATGCAAGCCATGGATTTGCAAGATAGGTATGAATCCAATTCTGAATTCTCAACCAATTTGAAATTTGGTCATGATGAAATAAAGCAAGGTGAAAAATATGATGTCCCTCTTGAAACAATGATTGATGGATGTAATGATGAAATTGAAGTTTTCTTTTCCATTCGAAGAGAGGATATTCTCTCTATGATGAAAAATTTGAAACAAAGAGTTTTGGGTCCTTTGAGATGAGACTCCCACAAAAAATGAAGTAGTGGAATGCAATGAGCTTTGGGATGATGAAGCAATTCCTCCAAATGGTTGCCTTGAATTTCAAAATGAAGATTCTTCAATGAATGTAAAGGTGAGATTTTGGAAATTTCAAAGGAGTCCATGCAAAAATCTTGAAAGCTGTAAAGGTATGGAAGATCCCAAGCTAAGTCTTGACCTCTTGACTCATGCTATGGCCATGCAAGATAGGTATGAGGTTATGTCTAATTCTTCACTCAATTTCCAAACACCTCATAATGAAATAGAAAAAAAATTTGAATTCAAGGTCTCTGATGAAATTTTTTTTAATAAACATGAATGTGGGAAAGAAGAAAACTCAAGATATTCAAGAAATTCAAACAAAAATCAGCCTTGGGGAAATGATGGATGCTAAATGAGAAATCAACAATGTGGGTGAACACAAAAGGTAATTTGCACTCTAAAACTGATTTCAAAGATAATAAGAGAAATGGAATTTCTGAGTGAAGCTCTAAGCATCAAAAATATCATGTAGGATCACTCCTCCCAAGTATATAGGAATTCATGAAAGCACCTGGCTTTCATAAGAAGTTGAGGAAAGGAGGCTACTTTCTTGAACCAGTCAATGGCTTCATGGAACATCATCACTCAGTGTTACCCCTTCGAGAGGTAAATTATGAAAAGAAAAGTGCTATAAAGTGGGTTGTCCCCCATTGTATCATAGGTGATTTAGGTTGTGTGTTTCCCTTTCCCTTTGTGTGTGTTTTTCCTTTTGTGTTGTGTTTTTCCTTTTTGTGTGTGTGTGTGTGCTCTTTTAAGTCTATCTATTGTTTTATGATTCTCTACTGAAAGCCATGGATAAGGCACTTTGGTCCAAATTGTAAAATGAGATTATAGAGTTCATTCTCATCCTGTCCTCACTTTTTTTGATCTAGAATGAGTCCCCAAGTGAGAGCCAGTTGTTTTCATGTGTTTTTTTAAGGGAAAATTCAACTTGAAAACATGACAACTATACCCTAGTGTCAAAATTTTTGATTGTAAACCTTCCTGCGAACACTCTCTTCCAGATCAGTTCATCCCCTATGTCAGGATATCCCCATCCTTTTAGTGCTCATTTCTGTGGTTTAACCTTTCCCATGTGTTGAAGAGATAAAAACAAGTTCACAATATTCTTCTGAGACAATGTCTTTCAAGGAAGATCTTTCAATAGGCTTAGGAATGGTTATTTTTAGCCTTTCTAAGGTAGGTGCATATTCTTTGGAGCAGATTTTGAAGGCCCAAATTCATCAAGGAGTGGTATTAATGAGAAAATATTATTGCAAATGATTTAGGAAGATTTAGGAAAATATTTAGAGGTTTAGGAGCAAGTTCAACAAAAGTGGGTTTTGAGGGCAAAGGAGCTTGCACTTGCAAAAAAAGAACTTGAGCTTCGGAAGATGATTCTAGGAGCTTTGGAATGAGTTGGAGGCCAAAAAATATATCAATGGAAATATTATTCAATTCTCTACATGGTGGTATTTCATATTTTTCACAAGACCCATGCATTTCTTTCCACAACTCATTCTTGGCAGGCATAATTGGTGATCCTGGAAAAAGGACATTTTTGAGGATGTTTCAAGATGAATCAGACCTTAAGACCCATCCCATTCTTCTAAAATTTTTTTTTCATTCAAATTCATATAAATAAGTGCCCAAAAATTCCTTGGGAGCTTTGACAACGTCATTTTCAAGCTCCTTCCCAAGGTACAAGCTCCGTCCTTAGTCAAAAATTTTCTAGTGCCATGTGGCAACATGAGGCTAAGATGAACACTTTTGTGTCCCCTTTTTCCTTTCCAAGGGGACAAAAAAATGTTTCCCTCCCCCTTTGAGCTCTTGGACCCACCACATGACCCTAGGAGGCTCCCGTAAGCACCTTTTGGCAATTTTCTAGCCCCTGCCTTGTGTCATGCATGCCCACCACTTGTCACCATGAGGATGAGGTGAATTTTTGTGTTTCATCCCTTTATCCATTTATAAGGGGAAAAAAATTCACCCCCCACCTTTCTCCCACTGGTTCCTCACGTGACTTCAACTCAGCCCCAAGTGCCGAAAATAAGCTCCTCCCTCTCTCTCATCTCATACGCCAATGCATGTCTACGCCACTTGTCCTCTTAGGGCTAGGGAATTTTTTTGTCCCATTCATCCCTTTCCAAGGGAAAATGGGGAAAAAATGCACCCCCAAAGGCATAAAAACCAAGGAGATAGTGCATTTTTCCATTTTCCTCCATTTTGCTCAAAATCTACTTGGAACTTTGGTGATTTTTTTCCAAAATTTTCTCCTCCATTATTCTTCCTCCATTCCTCCCTCCATGTTTCCATGATTGTAATGAAGATAAATTTCAAAAAAATTTCAATTTTTAAAGGATCTATGTGTATTTTCTTTCTGAGTAACTTTCATACCTCGGAATTGAAATTTTCATATCTCACAAACCGGTGCACGGATCGAGGTGGGTTTTTTTGCAATCTTCTTCATTTCAGAATTCCTTCAAGGAGAAAGTGACAACATATTAAATGATTCCCTAAATTTTTAATGGTGAAAAAACCCTCATTTTTTGCCCTATCTTTCATTCCTTCAATTTCCCATCATTTCAGCAGACGAATCAAGCTAAAAACTTGAACATAAAGTCCAGATGAAAAACCTATTCGGTGAAGTTGATTTCGTCACAATCGAGGTGGGAAAGAACATTTTCCAAAAATATTAGGGAATCCATTAATGGCTTCTATGAATTAGTAGTGAAAAGGCATCATGGTACTTCTTCACTTCCCAGGGTTCCATTGGGCGGAATCACACGAAAATTGGAGCAGAGCTTTAAAATGAATTATGTAAACTTTTGCAAGTGGTTTCATTCGAATCCAACACTAGGGAAGACCAATTTATATTTTTAGTAAGTCTATATGGGAGTACCTACTATAAATAGTAAGTTTGAGAAAATTTGCATTCACACTCCTTATTTCACTCCCTCATGATCGAGACACTCCAAAATTGACAAGATTGACAAAAATGGCAAAAATTGGCTAAATGAGACCATAATGGTGAATATTATAAAAATAGAAAATGAGTGAAAGGAGATAAAGGTGGTCACATTTCAGTCATTCACTCATCCTATGATGGTCTTGGCACTCACATGATCTCCTCTCTCTATTTTCAATTCAATTCCCGCATTCCCGATGCGGTGAGCAAAAGAGTGCTAAAATGAGAAAATTGCCAATTTTGTATCAAGACCCTTTCAATTCATTTCACATGTGATGCATGATCAAATGGTGGATGAAATTGATTTTGGTCTCATTCTCCTTTCCTTACTCTAGAATGATAAGGATTTTTCACATGCCTTGTCCATCATCATCAGTGCATACGCATAAGGGTAGGATCGAGATCATGGTTGAGTGAACAAAGTGCATCTAATTTCTCCCATGTGAATGATTGATCATGAAGTTGTGATAGTGTCTCAAATATTAGAAGGTTTTCTCAATGAGAGGAGTCATCTTCTATGTTCTTAGTGGTCTTCTTCTCAATTTTTCATCATCCCTCTTCTCGGTGTATCTAGGCAAGTGTGTAATAGTGTATTATTTCAAAGAGTTTTTAAAGTGGAAAAGGTTTGAAAGTGTCCAAAAGAAAATCTTCATCAATAGATCATGAATATGTTATAGAGGGCCACCTTGGGAAAATTTTAAATCTTCAACATCGATGGAGATGATCTTCATATAAGGAAGAGGCATCCTCATTCAAGATTTGGGGAATTCCTTCTCTTCTCTCTCTTCATTCTTTCCCCACTTATGTACCCCTTTTCTATTTCTCCATTATGATAAATCATGAATTTCATACTATTAAGTTAAATGTGACTATAGTTAATATTTTAATAAGTCACCCTCAATTAATAAAAAGGGGACTTAATTCTATTCCTAGGAATACGAAGAGTCACATATTGAAATGAAAAGTCTTGTGGGGGTAGGTGAAGAGCCCTCTTGAAATCTATAAATTGTAATGACTTCCCCATCCCAAGGGGTTGTCAATTTTGTATGTTCAAGAGTAGATAACTACTTGTCAATTAGATATGGCTAAGGCATATGACAAGGTTTCTTGGAGTTTCCTTGACAAAATCCTAAGAAAGTTTGGCTTTGACAATTCCTTCTGAATTATGGTCAATGCATATATATCGGTGTTTGGTTATTTATTCTCCTCAATGCCCCCTTGTGGTTTCTTCCCAAGTACACAAGGTTTGAGGAAAGGGGATCCACTTTCCCATTTTATTTTTATTTTAATGGCTAAAGCTCTTAGTAGGAGATTAAATGATGAAGCTAGTAAAGGAAAGATAAAAGGTATATCTCAGGGGAGTGGAAAATGTCTCACATCAACATTTTGTAGATAACACTATATTTGTGGGTGAAGCCTTGGTCCCGGAAGAAAAGTATTTCAAAGGGTTGCTTGATGATTACCTAGAGATTTTAGACAACTTGTCAATTATAGAAAAAGTTCCATTTATTTTCTAAACACTATGGACAGTATGAGCAAGAAGATTGCAAAATTTCTTGGATGTGATATTAAACCTCTTCCCTCCTTCTATTTAGGTATGCCTTTAGGGGAGAAGAGACCCTTAGTGGGGAATGGAACTTCCTAATTAAAAGGTTTGAAAGGAAATTGGCTGGGTGGAAAGCTAACCTTTTATCTCAAGCGGGAAAAGTTACTTTTCTTAAGAGCTCCCTTCAAAGTCTTCTAGTGTATGCAATGCCAAATCTTCCTATGCTCAATTTTTTGAAGGAGAAGTTAGTGAGGAAGATTTATTAGCTGGAAAAATATGGAATAAAAATATCATCCCAAAGGTTAACATGTTCAGTTGGCTCACTTTGTGATTAATAAGATTTTAACAGTTGATAATCTCACTAAAAGAGGATTTCACATGGTTAACATGTGTTTTTATGTGAAAAGAATATAGAGACGGTCAACCATATGTTTTTACTAATTTTTCTCCTCCAAACTACATCCTCTATCCTCGCCCTATTTTTAGTTAGTTAGGTCAGCTCAAACGAGATCAAAATGCCCAGAACCCAATGGAGTTGTCCTTTCAAACTTCAAGGTATAAATAATCTTTAGATCACGAGCCTCGAAACATCCATGGTGGGAGGTTTGGAAAGAAAGGAATAGGAGGATTTTCAAAATGAAGATACTTCCTCACATGCTTATTATAGACACCCAAAATTGGGTCGCAACACTCTAATCCCATTTCAACTAACATACCCCCTTACCATGACCCCTTTCACACATTTAATTAATTAATTAATATAATTATAAATATAAGGTTAATTACCACCTCACCCCTCCACCTCACCTCTCCACCTCACCTTGGACCCATTCCAGGGCATTTAACTAACTGAGACTAGGTCATCACTCCTAGCATTGAGTCATCACTTCACTTAACTAACTAAGACTCTTTCTAAACCTAATATTTATGGCTAACTACTTCCTCCATCAATTCCTCACATGTTTAAATGTGAACCAAGAATCCTATCCCATAATCAAATCTTGACCCACACCAAAAAGGGAAGAAACATACTATTTTAAGAAAATTAGACTATTTATCCCTAAACAACTTCATTATTCCTCGGCCAACACTGGTTAAGGAACCACCATCACTTAAATTAAATAAGGATTTCCAACTCTCTCCCTAAGTTCTTATTTTGGTTAGACTTTGGATTTCATTCACATTCTTGCATTTGATTGAGCATCCGATGATCAAACACAACACCAGAGCATCTAAGTTCTTCACCAACAACCAAACTCTAGTTCCACATCCTCGGACCATTCACGGGAAGCACTCGGGTTTCATTTTCGCGACACCGGATTGCACCCATTTCTCCTACAAACACCCATTAACCACCACATCTAACAATCTCTAGGTCTTCATATAAGTATCTTAACCAGATTTTATTTCTTAACTTTGGTCTTAGATCTCTTATTTGTTTTCTATTGTACTACTTCTTTCTCACCCAAATACCATCCATCACCCATCTACCCAATACCCTACCAACTGTACCTCTCTGCCTTCCCAATCACCTCTTTCACCCTTGTTGAGTCTTCACCTAAATATTAACACCAAACTTAGGCCTTTTCAACACTTCGTGCAATCACGAGATCTAGAACCAACCCCTTTTCACCTTTGGCACCCAATTTCCCCTACCGTGATCGGTTAGCCAACCAATACCGGCTAAAACTAGTGACCAACATTGGTTCCCCAACCGACATCGGTCTTTGTGTCTGGCATTCTCCCTCAAACCAGTGAGCTAATTTACCTACCCAAAACCTCTCAAAACCTTCCACAACCTCACCCAGACCTTCCTAATACCCTCTGTCACACCTATAGACCTTAACAACCAACCACCCTCTTTAGATTTAGTATTGTATTCATTATTTAGACTAGATTTGGATTATTGTGCTTGTGTGAGATACCTAAATTATACAACTATAGTAGGAATCTTTATTTCATGTTCTTAAATGTAGATTGACAACCTTTCTATTAAGTACCCTACTTCCCGGATCTAGCTCTGCTAGGCAATCCACCAACCGATACTTTTAATTCTATCTTGTGGTCTTGTGTTCTTTTCAGGTAGTCCTTCCCATAAAAAAAGGAGTTTTCTTGATCGGTCTGGTCTTTAATGGTGTGCAACCTCTTCATGACCTACAGGTATTCATCTTATACCCAATCTCTTACCTTAAACATTTTGCTTATACGTATGCTTCTTATTGTGAAACATTTGGTAGTACGCCCGGTGGGACCCTCATCATTTTGGGTTCTTTTATATTCATATAGGGTGGAATTTTGTGCTTGTTTCCTTTCTAAATATTCACTAAATCTCTCTCTTTTGGTAATATTATCCTTCTTCTATTTTCTCTAAAGGAAACACTTCATTTAGTGCAAATTAAAACAAACCCTTCTTTATTTCCTCTTGCTTGCATTAGTGAAAGACATACTCTCTTCCTATTCATTATTTCTCTCATCCAATTTCATTTTTGATTTGGGCTTAAAACTATTGCATTGCATCCTTGTATTCTTGCATTTAGCTCACATAGTCTAAATAGAAATCAAATATAACGGAGGTCATGAATCGCTGTGATGATTGGGTAATTAAGCATAGTTCACTATTGCACACACTTATTTTCCAAATCACTTAAAAAATAACACACTTCTTAAACATTCCCTAAATCTCAGAAGAAGCTATCAAGGATTTAAAAACCCATTGATAGTGGGCCCCGACCGGTGTTCTAGCCGGATTTTCATATTAGAGCTCGGACCTCATGTATTGAAAGGTATATTGAGGAATCCCCACCAAAACAATCTTGAAACCATCCATAATTGGATTTTAGGTACCTTGCATCCATTCCCTTCTATATATTCATAGTCAGTCCTAAGGCTTAAGCCATTACAACACTAAAATTTGATTCCTAGGATAACGTGTTTGTTAGTTTTTGCTTGTGGATTTTTAAATTTCTTTCTTGTCTTCTGCTATTTGAGGTGTGAGTTTGTACTTCATCAATTTTCTTTATTTTTCACACTCAATCATCACAACCAATTAATTATGGTTCTTTGAGTGTGTTGGATTAGATTCACCATACACCGCCTCTTTTGGACTTCTTTTGACCAAATCTATCTCAGGAATTTTAAATTTCTTCATTTTCACAAAGAATCGACATTAGTTACCTTCCTATTGGCATCGATTCAACAAATGATATTGGTCATTTCATCCAACCGCCATCGGTTCAAAGAATCGATATCGGTCTCTATGTTGTTGATTTTCTATAAAAACAACAAGGTATTTTCACCTACCAAATTCTTTCAAAAATTTATTTTTGAGTTTCTGTCACTTTTGTAGAACCCGAGTACCTATTTTCTACCTTTCATATGGTTTAGACTCACCAACAAGCACGATATCTTAAATTTCACATGAGTTGTATATCGTTACCTCCTACCCCTTCGCCACCTTCTATTTCTTCGAAATGGATCTTAATGCACTTACGATTATACCAAAGGGTGATTAGGAATTCACTAGATTCCTTGATCATAACACTAAGGCCTTACAACATTACTTTGCTAACTCTTCCACCCGTGACTCCTCAGGTCAGTATCTTTATGGAATGCCCACTTCCATGCCCCCCATTTCTACCACCTCTGCCATATCAAGCAAACGCTAGTGTAGCTACCCAAACTACTCTAGTGTCAACCAACCCTATCTCACAACCGCCTACTTCACAAGTGACCTCAACACCTTCAACATTTTCCACCCCCAACATCTGCCATTCCTTCAACATCTTCTAAACCCTTATCCACAACCCTCATATAGGGGTCCCTTCATCATCCATACCTTATGTACCTATGTCTACACAACCTCCAATTGCGTCAATCTCTTCCACCCCATTTCGAGTTTGGTAGTCTCCATTCCCCAAACTCTTCTTCCCATCACTACAAGGATATTTCCACAAGCTCCTCCCACCTACACCTTACCTCAGACACATCCTATCACCTCCACTTCATATTCAGGTATTTTCCTCCTTCTCTACTACTCGCCTACATACTTGCATCTCAATCTGCGTACTTGGCACCACCACACACTGGTATGCCTTGTACGACCCACTCCTCTTATCAAGCCCCTTATACCTAAAGGGGCATTCCTCAATCAAATCCTACCATGGATCTCATAAAAATGACGATGGACAAAATGTAGACACTCGGCCTTCGTTTCCGGATCTTGTAACGTCTTAACCTATGATGAGATTTGCAATGAACCCATTCACCCTTCCATACCTATTCATCCCTATCCCACGTAATGGGAGTTACCCAAATTCAACCATTTTAATAGTAAGGAGGACCCCCAACAACACTTGCGTTCATTCAAACATGCTTGTTATTTGATAGGCCATGACGATGCCTTACTCCTTTGAACGTTTCCCATGTCCCTGTCAGGACCTGCCTTAGAATGGTACAATGCTTTTCCATGGCACTAGGTAATTTCCTTCAACCAACTGGCCCCGAGAACTTGATCAATTTTCAATCAATATCTCTATAAAGGTATCTATGATAGAATATAATCTATTCACCAATATGACAATGATTCTATCATTGATTTTTTCGTATGTTGGTGGGGCCTAATCAATTAGATCTCCTTATCTCTACCGCAATCTAAACTTATAGATTTATTTACTAGGGTGTGTGCCGACACATTTCCACAATTCTTCAAGTTCAAAATTTCTTATGTTTGAAAAGGATTTCACTATGGCTAGGAAACTTGAAATCCGTGCCCTTGAAGAAGAGAGAATTAAACTAGGTAACAAGAACACCACCTTCAAATCCAATGAATCCTCTTCTAAAACACCTAACAACTATTCCAATTCCAAAAGATCTCGCACAACACGGCGGTCCTAAAATTTGGCCCTTCTCATCCATCCAATCAACCCAAACCTCCTGCCAGTCTCTCACCTTTAAAATTTTCAATATAAATATGAATAGAGGAGTTACACTCCCATCAAGGAGCCCTATTCTTATGTTTTGGACAATATTTTAAAGGTGAAGGCATCACTCTTCCTTCACAAACCACAAACTAGTTTTGACCCTTCTACTTCCACACCGACTTGGTATAAAGAGAATTTCTATTTTTAATTACCACCGCGTGAGAGACCATAGTGAAAGAAATTGCAAAACTTTCAAATACATTATGCAAGGAATGTTAGATAATGGTGATCTTGTCCTCAACAACCTAAATGTGCATGTTAATGAAAACCTAGACAATTTCAGAAATCTGTTTCCTAATCACGCCCCCTCATCAAATCACACTTTGGTGAGACATCTAAGGAAGAAACCAATTTCCATGTGGTTCATGAAATTTTCACCCCAATGTTTGATCCTTCTATCAAACATCCTCCTCTAACATCTATTGAGGAAATTATCGTGCGGACTCCCCTACTCACAGAGGATCCCATCTTACTAGTTCCTTTATCCATAGAGGAACCTACCTCACTTGTTCCTTTATCCATAAAGGAACTATCATTATCATCTTCTCTACCCACTAAAGAGCCTACATATCTTACCTTGCCTTCTCCTCAACCTGTTTAGGAGTCAACCTTGCCTACATCACCCACCTTACCTTCTCCTCAACCCATAGAAGAGCTAACCTTGTCTACTTCATCCACTTTTCCTCCACCTCTACCCATTCTATTTATGATACCTTACCGAAGACCCCACGATCCCATCGTTCTTCTTAACTCACTCTTTCTGTCGAATCCGAGGCTAAAACCTTCCCCTGTCTCACAAAACATAGAGCTTATCACGGGATTAGCACTTACGTGACATCATCTTCATCTAAACCAAAACCATTCTCTTGTTTAGTTGATCGCATGGAGTATGTCGATTACTCTACCCTTTGGGGACACCTAAGACTCCTCAGTATCCACTCAAATGCAAATGTTATCCCCGAGATACCTCTAACATTTACCAAGTCGTAGACTTGACTCAATTGAAGAAAATTTAACTCCAATGAAACACGTAGGTTGCAGACTTGACTCCAATGAAACAAATTTGATCCAGATCTAAATGCCTCACAAATTCCTACAGGTTATCATTGCGGTCTAACCCACTCTGATACCAAATATTGTAAATATCTATGATTTAATCAAATAAAAAAAAAAACATTACACAATAAAATAATAAAACTAGAGATATTGTAATTCATTCGGGACAAATTCCCAATGGAGAGATTACATATAAATAGCTCAATGAACTCCTATAAGTAAGGAGTTAAGGCTAATCTCTAAGTCCTCTCAATATCCCAAATATCTCTCAACTATGAGTTGTGCATTACAACTGTTTTGCACACTCATATATTATTTTATAATTATTAAAAACCTAGTACTACCAAATAACCCAAGCAACTCCTAAGTGTTCACACTATGAACAAAATTTTTGTAATGTACGCTTAAGACTCCTGTATCCACTCAAATGTAAATGTTATCCCTAGATACCTTGACCATTTACCCCAAGGTATTTAAAGCAACTAAGACTATTGCACTTGAGCCCATGATTCTAGCCCCTTCTTCATCAACACCCATTTAACTCGGGCCTTTGTCTGGACCAAATGAATACCACCTTAGGGATCTTACCGGTACCAAGTCTAGCACATCCTGTTGTGAAGCTATATTTTTCAACTTCATCCCCACCCATCACAAAATCTATTCCAACACCTAAAAGGAAGACCCAACCTTTTAGGGCTCGCACCCTAATATCTCCCATGCCTTCTCACTCACCTTCACCTTTGTCATCGATTTTAGGCCCACATCCTTCAACCTTGGTTAAATTTCCCTTCACCAAGGAAAATCTAAAGTGTGATAACCTAGACCCTTGCCTTCACCTCTCATTCTTCCCACACCTACTTCAATACCTTTACCCTCACTCTTACCAACACCCCCACTTTCACCTTGGCTTACTCCAATATCTACACCTTCTAATTCTCCTTCATCCTACCACGTTGTTCCTCTTACTTTACCCAAGAAGGCACAACCTAAAACCCAACCTTCACTACCTACCAAAAAGGTAGCTACACTAGAATAAACACTCACCTCTCCCTCCTCGGAAGGTCACCTACACCTTCACCTAAGACAACCCCAACTTCTCATGGTAATCCATTGACAAGATCTTGTTCTAACATCCTCACTCAGTTAGAGACTTCGACCATATATCTTCCACCCATTAAGCCTTATGACCCTCTCAAACCTAAACCAGTAGGGTTTAACGACACAAAGATTTGTTCTTATCATCGCTCGCTAGGGCATGATGTCGAGAGTTGTAAGGCTCTAACAAAATTATCCTTGATTTGTGTTTTTGATGGTCTCTTTGAACAAGATGATCTATTGGAGGAGGTGTAGACACTAAAATTAGGTCACACTCCCCTTTGGTCCCTCGACAAATAAGCACCCTTCATCACATTCACCTAGCCATGACCCCTTTCACCCCACAAATATTAATTTAATTAAATTAATTCATTATCCTCACTATATTTATTATTTAATAATATCCATGCATACAGCTTCACTTAGAAACCTCACCAAGCCAACTCAACCTAAGACTGTTCTTAGTAAGTTGCCATAATTAACCGAGTCTTACCCAAACCCTAAAAATCAATGCCTACATTCCCTCTAACCACATTCCCGGATGCTCACAAGAAGCTCCTAGTATAATCCACAGGTTAACGACATGAGATCTAATGGAATCAAGAGGATCTCCCTATAGTAAACCTAGGAAATCCCACCTTGACCGATGCCGCTAGTTACCCCTAACTGTCACACCGGTTAAGTTGGAACCGCCGCCGGTTACCCTTTTAACCCCAAAACAACCTTATTCTCAAGGTTGGAATTTGGAAGAAAAAGAGGTTGGTGAGCATTATCACATCTCAGAGAGATAACACATCTTTAGAGAGTGAATTCCAGTGAGACCACACATGCAAGGAAGGAGACCAAACATCTTTTCCTGCACAGCCATCCCAGCCACGATCTGATCTAACCAAGCAAAGAGGAATGCACATGCAGCCCATGTAGAAGCTTTTCTTCATTTAGTGATCACTTGCAACCTTCAAACCTCTCATCAGCACCTCCATCCCTCACTCACAGGCATTTAAGACCGAAATCCAAGTAAGTATAACGTCATACATTTTTGGTTTATTTCATTTCATCATCATTTTATCATCTATTGTTTACCTAGCCACCTATTGACCTTATCTAACATTTCCACCTCCATATACCCATTGAAGCCTCGCCAAAGCTACCCGAGTCACCCAATACCTCATCCCACCAACCAAAGCCCTCGTGTAATCACAAAGGAGACCTAAAGCTTGTTCTCAGAACATTCCTAGATTTCACAAGAACCAAGATCGGTCACACTGACCGTCGCGCTACTTACCCTTGACCGACATCGGTCTCTGTATTTACCCACACAGCCTAGAACAAAGACCTACCCACTTAATTTCATCTCACCCTCATCCACCTGTGATCTACCCGAGACCTCTGTCAAACCTGCAGAACCCAAAACCAATCATTTGACCTTTGGATCCTATTCTAGCTTAGCATGTTAGATTAGATCTATTTCTTATTGTGTTTTAAGTGAGATACCTAAATCATTTCAAATTACAATAGGATTTACTTTGTTTACAACATTAAATTGTTTAAAATAGTGGACTGACAACCATCTAGGAAGTATCACACTTCTCGGATCTAGCATACGCTAGGCAGTTCACTGCCCATATTGTTTAATTCCTTCTTGTGGTCTTACTTTGCATTACAGGTAGTTCCTCCTAGCCAAAAGGAAGCTCTCATGATCAGCTGTGGATTCGGAAGTCATACGCGTGCAACAACCCATCAACCAACATTTTAACAGGTATTCCTCCTACACTTGTTACCCTATCTGCTTCATCAACACTTTAAAGAAAAAGGTGAAACATTTTGGCATGCCCGGTGGGACCCATCCGGGTTCCTTCCATTTCATTCATTCCTAGGAAAACTTGTGTGTTTATTTCCTTCTCCGAGAAGTGTACACACTAATTTTCTTCCTTGGTAACCCACCTTTTCTTTCTATTTGCTCTAAAGGAAAATTTTCTTTTGGTGTAATTAAAAAGAATCATTTCTTCATGTTTTCTGCATTGTAGTGAAAGAGCATCCCTCTTCCTCTTCATTTTATTGTGTCATCCAATTTCACATTTCGATTTGGGCTTAAAAATAAGTGCATTCCATTCTGATTTATTGCATTAGCTCACATTAATTGAGGGCAACCTATATGCTAGAAGTCATGCCCAGTTGATGGTTGACAAACGAATCGTAGAAAAGCACTTCTTTCCTTTTCTCTTTCTCCAAGTCTTACCAAACCTCACAAAAATTCAAAATACATACATTCTTAAACAACATCCTACTTGGAAGAAGCTATAGGTGATCACACGATCACGAAAAATGGGCACCTGCTCATTTCTGCTCGTCGAGTCATACTTCGAGCGAAGCCCCGCCCCACCATAACATACCAAAACCTCACCTTTTAGATCTCCTTCTTTGTAGGAATCCATCCTCACCAAAAACTCTATTTCACAATCCATGTGTCGGTCCCTAAATAGGATAAGCTAAACAAACATAATAGAAAAGGCACTCCTGGGATCACATTTTCTTAGTGTTTCGCTTGCTTACGTTTTGAGGTGAGAGATCACGTTCTTCACTTTTTTATTTATCCTTGCATGCTCCTCATCACAGTTAGTGTATTCCGGCTTCACTTGAGTGTTCCTGGGCCATATCATCATCATTCTCAGAATTATGGGTCTGATTCTACATTAGATTTTAATTCATAACCACTTTTCTTTCATCACTATTTCAATTTCATAAGTAATCGTGCGTTGGTTACCTCGACTATCATTGGTTACCTCTCGACTATCATCGGTTATACCCAATCGACGTCGCTTTTAGGTCCTTTTGTTAATCTACTCAAAAGGACATTTTCATTCATTTTTTTCTGCTTTTCATAGTCCCTATCACTATCATCATTCCCATTGACGTTGTAAACATCATCAGATTTGGCATACTTGTCGATTTTACCTTCTGCCTTGTTGTTCACTCACTGTCCATTTTACAAGAATCGGCAAATGGTTACCCTTGACCGACATTGGTTTTCCCTAACCGACATCGGTTAGCCTATTTCACATTCCAGCCACCATTTGGTACTTAATCTACTTTTTGTCACCAGATTCACCTGTTCCTACTATTCTCTGTGTCATTTACAGAGAAGCAGCCCTACCTGATCAGTACTGGTTCACATGGTGCTGACCCAAAGACAAAAAAGCGCACTCATATTTCACTCTAGTTGTCAACCAATCCCACCCTATCCTTCACCACCTTCCATTTTATCACCAGCCATGAATCCCATCTAGCCTATTACTATCGCTACCGAGATGAGGATTTCGCGATTCCTTGACCAAAATCCCATCGCCTTATAGTTTTACCTTTCCCACTTGTCCACTCAAGATGCATCGGGTCAGTTGATATATGGCATGCCCGTATCTATCCCCCGACTCTTGCACCCACTCCCGCATCATTCATCTAGCTCCGTCTTTGTCCGCATCTACCTACCTTACCCCTAGTCGTTTGACAATTAGGTTCTATCCCCGCTATGACTACCACATCATACCTCCATGGCACCTGTTACATCCACTGTACCCTTGACAACTGCCCCAAACATAACCTCATCCGCCCCTAATGTCTCACATATACCGTAGCTACATTACCACCTCTAGTGTCGGTGACCCCTACCCCATTTCGTAATGTGGTCATTTCCTTTCCAAAATCATTAGCCTCTATTACTACTAGGGTTACCAAAACCCTTCCACCCCCATATACATACTATCAACAACCTCCCGTTTCATCCATTATACATTCTGGGTATGTACCCCCTGTTTCACTACCTTCTTCTCAATCAATCTACATGGCAGCTCCATACACTATAGTGCCACCCTTGTTATATGCCCAAAACTATCCTTCTCACGCTACAGAGGCATCCCTCATCACAACCCACCAACGACATAATTAAATTGATGTTGGACAAGATGCGATACATTGAGGCATTGGTTTCTAGCTCCCGCAACACTCTCACCTACGATGAGATTTGTAATGAGCCCATTCACCCATCCATTCCTATCTATTCATACCCCGTGCATTAGGAAATGCCTAAATTCAATCATTTCAATAGCAAAGAAGACCCACAATAGAATTTGCAGTCATTCAAACACGGGTGTTATCTGATCGCTCATGCTGATGCCTTGCTCTTAAGAACCTTTTCCATGTCCCTCACTAGACTTGTATTAGATTGGTAAAGTGGGTTACCATAACACTCTATATTCTCATTCAATCAGGTAGCCCAAGCCTTCTTAGATCATTTCTCTATCAATATCGTCAAGAAGGTTACCATGATTGATCTATATTCCACACGTCAGTATGAGGACGAATCTATCACATATTTTGTTGCTTATTGGCACAGCCTGATCAACCAACTTACCTTCCAACTACCACAAATAGAACTCATCGAGATCTTCACACGGGCTTGTGCTAGGCATATCTCACTCGACCTTGCAGGTCCAAACCTTCTGAACATTCAACGAAGCATTCACTATGGCATGAAAGTTAGAAATTTGGGCCATCGAAGAGAAGAAAATCCAATTACACAATAAGAATTCAGCATTCAAGTCGAATGATACCTCTTCTCCTTCCAAACCACAAACCAATTATTCAAAAGCTAAGTGCACCAATAACGCAGTGGTACTTAAGGCCAGCCCAGCTCATCCCTCTAATCAGGCTACCCCCTCATCTAATCTCTCACATGTCCAAACTTTTCAATTCAGACGAGAGCAGCAAAAATATACCCTAATTGGGGAACCTTACTCTTCTGTCTTTGAGAAGCTCATCAAAGCCAAAGCCATCACCCTTCCACCTATAAAACCACACACTAGTTTTGACCCTGCTCACCCCATGCCCGCATGGTATAAAGAACATGATTTCTGTAACTATCATCGAGTAAAGGGTCATAGTGATTAAAACCGCATCACTTTCAAAATATTGTCCAAGAAATGATCAAGAAAGGTGAGTTAACCGTGGATAATCCTAATGCACCTACCAACCAAAACCTACGTATCTTCAAGAAACCATTTCCCAACCATGCCCCTTCGTCTAGATCAAACCGGTGAGACCTCAACTCACGATACCCATACTCCGCGAGGTTCATGTTATCTTTAATGATGTACCTTTCGCCTCCCAATTACCTTATATTCCTTCCATAGAGGATAGCCTTGCTCAAAATCCACTCCTTCCACGTTGGAACCAACCTCCTTGTTCCTTCACCAATAAAGGAACATCTTGCATCTCCTTCATTGCCTATAGAGGAGTCTTCTTCGCTAACAATGATACCATCTCACCCCCGGCTTCACTACTTGGAGAACCTTTACCCACGCACTCCTCCTCCACCCATGAGAAGCACCTATTACCTCCCCACCCATGAGAGGAGCACCCATTACCTCCTCCACCCATAGAGGAGCACCTATCCATTCCTCCACTTATAGAGGAGATCCCATCATCTTCTTCGCCTATCATAGACCCAACAGATACCTTTGCCCTTGGCGAGCATTATTCATCAACCACCCAATATCCTAGAGACCTACTTTACCCACGGAAGCTAAAGCTAGCCAATTCCTTGTCTCTAAGACACATTTTACAGGAATTTCCATTAGGTCCTCACCAACTCCACCTACAGATGTTTTGTTCTCACGTTTGGCTGATCACTTAGATTATGTGGATAGGGCTCTACTATGGGGGTGCCTTTTACTCCCTGTCTCAACACAGATGCAGAGATCCCTTACTGATACCTCCATAATCTACCCAAAAACATTTTGACCAATCAAACCAAACCCAACCACCTCTATCACAACCCCTTCCAAAACACCTGTTATATCTCAAACCATGCCCTTACCCATAACTCAACCTACACCTAAACCCAAACCCATATCTACAACATTTGCTTTGACTAAACCCATTACCACTTTAGGGGTCACCCCAACCACCAGCCTTACTCATCCGCCTATCAAACTATATTTAGCTACATCCTCCAAAGTCAACACCATACCTACTCCAACACCCAAACAGAAGTACCAAACCCATAGAACTCATACCTCGCTACGCCAATCAAACTCTGCACTGTCCCTTCCATCTTAGGATCTTAGCTTCCCCACATGGTCAAGAAACCTCCACCCATCAATAAACCAAAAACACAATAGCCCATTCCTTCCTCACAAACCTCTGACCTACCCAGATGCCCAACTCAACTTACACCTACACATGTAGCCTCTTTACCACCCATACCTCCGATACCATCAGCTATTGCTTCACTACCCACTACACTTCAGTCCGATGTCTCATGCACCTCGAGCACGACCCGCGTCATCTACCTTCACAACATCCCCATTATCCCCATGGGTAACTTGCCCTCTTCCTCCATTGGATTTTCCTTCTAGACCTCATACACCCACATCACCTTTACCCAAGAAGGTGCAACCCAAACACAAAACTTCATCGCCCCAATAAGGTAGTCGAAAAGATCACACACCCTCCTACCATCCATCTACTATACCCATACCTAAACAAACACGACCGACACCTAAAACCACACCAGCACCCAAACCCATGGCTCAACCCCCTCCTCTTCTAAAGACCATTCCTCAACAATCACCTACACCTACACCCAAACCCACGTTTACTTCCCATTGTGATCCACTAGCAGGGTCTTATGCCAAAATTTTAACCAACCTCCTGGAGACCTCTGTCATCACATTACCGCCACTCAAACCTTACGACCCCCTCAAACCCAAGCCAAAAGGGTTTGATGATACTAAAATTTGTGCATACCATCGTGTGCTAGGACACGATGTGGAGAACTGTAAGGCCTTGAAAACCATTCTTATCCAATTGTGTCCACTAGAAACCAACTTTGACGACGATGACCTTCTTGATGAGGATCCTGCTTCACCAATACCCATTCCCACACTGCCCACTCAACGACCACAACCTCCACCCTCACCTCTCCTAGAGCCACCCCCAAGATTTGAAATTAACATGGTTCGCATCAGATAACTTTCCACGCCACCACCCAAATTTTGTTGCACCCAACTGACCTCACAGGGTTTTTCTCCTCCGTAGGTTTTTTCCCGTCGTGTCATTATACCACTCACCCTACACCTTCTCCATTTTCCAAATCACCTCAGATCAACATGATACATGTCACTACACATGCTCATAAGGACAAGGGCAAAGAAAAGGCAACTGACCCACCAACCAATCCTATACCCAACATACCATCTACACCCATACCTAAAATAACTATCCGCAACCCCACGTACCCCATTTCTAATGGTGTCACACATCGCACCATGCTCAAACAATTACACCAATCACCCCTCAAAATTTCCTTATATGACCTCATCCAAACCTCATAATCCCATCATCAAGCTCTCATGGAGGTTCTTCAATCAATTGAGGTTTTACCTAATGACCCTACACCCGTAGCCTCCATTATCACACCCCATCATGTAGCCTCTCTCACCAAATTACCACCTTCATCTTCACCCCACCTTATTCACCAAGTGGCCTCCCTTAGCTTCTCAGAGGAAGAGATTGCGCCACACTAAAATGATGACCTGGACCCAACCCTCTTCATCTCTATCCACATCGATGACATACGGGTACGCCATGTGATGATTGATGGGGGTGCTAGCATTAACATCATTTCATCCCATGCATTCGCTCAAATGTGCATACCTAAAAATTACATACATAAACACTGGTCATGTTGCGTTCATTTAATGACGCTATCACCTCTACACTAGGCATCGTCATCCTCCACATTCATGTGGGCCCCCACACTGTTCTCGAATTGTTTTACATTTTGGAGGGGGAATTCCAATATAACATGTTGCTTGGTAGACCCTGGATCCATGTCATGGGTTGCATTCCTTCCACTTTGCATCGTCATGTAAATTTTGAACATGAAGGACACACCTATACCATTCCAGCTGACCCATCACCTTTTAAAACATGCAACATGCTTTACCGACCCAATGATGTGCTTATACCTATCAAGCCGTCTACCTCTGTGACCACTACCGCTTCACCTACACCTCCACCTACTAAGTACAGCCGTTCCAAGCATTCGCACATACGTCCTCCATTCCTACCACTCGCCATAACCTCCATGACCACCCCATCGCTTCCCAATCCATTAAACCCACCTCCGTATTGACCTTCGATACATTATCCATACTAGCTACCTACATACCAACCACTAATCCCTTGGAAGGTGTTTTTCAACGCCTCACTCTAGGGGAGTACCACCTATATAGTGTCAACACATTTCTTACTCCACAAGAGTATGGAAGCCTTCACCAACACCCTCGCTATGATCACCATATAGGATAACGTCTCCTTTATGGTCCTCCCCACCTTCGTACTAGTCTCACCTATGGGGGACTTGATACAACCACTTACACACCTGAACCACCATCACAAACCCGCCCATTTTCTGCTGACTTCCAATCACTTACCAATCACCGTTTCACCCACACCTTCCTGCACCACTGTATGTGGAAGGGTTTTGGTTTTGGATTTTATGAGTAAGGCCGCCATACCATTATTCCATGTACCACCTATAAACATAATGACCATAGTGGTATCAGCTTCCCCTGAACCACCTACCAAATAGGCCCACATTGAACTCATTAAGGACACTAGCCCTTCTCCACCTTCTTCACCCACTCCACCTTCATCACCACCTTCATTGATGGAGTTGATGGATCATGCATCTATCCCTCCTAACTTTTTTTTTTTTTCATAAACGCCATTTCCTTGGGGCCTCGAGTTATCAATGTGAGGTTGAGGCCCCTTCCACTCTTTCCTTCTTGTATCCTGAGATGATCAATGATGACACACCTTCAATTAACATCATTTAATGTCAGGATGATGAATCCATAATCACCTACCTTGGTGCAAGACTCATATATTCATCGGTCATTACCCTCTAAGATGTAAACCATGTTGAATGAATCGACTATCGAGATCAACATTCATACTTAGGATGACCCGCACATCCTAAAGATCGGACAATCTTTAGATGTTGCTAAACAAGAAGCCATCACTTCTTTTCTCAGAGATCATAACCACGCTTTCGCTTGGTCTTACATAGACATGCCCGGTATTGACCCCACCATAGTGGTCCATAATATCGTAACTGTTCCTGATGCCAAACCCATCAAACAAAAGATGAGGAAAATGCACCTCGTATTTCTCTTCTCATCAAAGAAGAAATTTAGTGCCTTCTTTCTATTCCTTCATCTTACCCATTGATTATCCTCGTTGGATTTCTAACATTGTCCTTATTACTAAAGCAATAGGGGGACTCCGCATTTACACGGACTTCCGTGACCTCAACCTAGCCTGCCCGAAAGATGACTTTCCCTTACCCGGTATTGATCAGTTGGTTGACCTCACCACTGGTCATGAGATGCTATCACTCATGGATGGCTTCTTGGGTTATAATCAAATTTTGCTTGCCCCAAAAGATCAACACAAAACCTCATTCATCACCCCATGGGGGACCTTCTACTATTGAGTCATGCCTTTTGGCCTTAAAAATGTTGGTGCCACATATCAGGGCTATGACTTACATCTTCCATGACATCATGCATCACATATTGGAAGATTACGTGGATGATCTCTTGGCCAAATATAAACATCGCTCTGAGCACCTTGTTGTCCTCAAAACCATCTTTGACCGCCTCATTAAATATTGCATCCACCTTCAGCCTAAGAAGTGCGTCTTTGCGGTTCTCTTAGGAAAGTTCTTGGGATTTATCGTTTCCCTCTGTGGTATATAAGTTGACCCTGCTAAAGTCAAGGCAATTCTTGAAATTCCTCTCGCCCACTAACCTTAAACAACTTCATAGCCTGCAAGGTAAGTTGCAATCTATTCACCATTTCATTTCACAATTATCTGATCGGTGTCAACCATTTCATCATCTTCTCAAGAAGGATGTCTCCTTTAAATGGGATGATGATTGTCACAAAGCTTTTAAGGCCTTAAAACAATACCTTCTCCAACCACCCGTACTTATCCCACCTAAATATGATCAACCTTTTTATCTATACATATCCGCTACCAATCACTCCTTGGGAGCCATGCTTGCTCATCACGATGAACAACACAGGGAGCAGGTGGTTTATTATATCAGCCATACTCTTTTGGACTATGAAACCCGATACACCCATCCCAAAAACTTTGCTTAGCCTTAGTTTTCATTGCCACCAAACTCCGTCATTACCTACTCAACCAAAAAACCTATGTTGTGACCAACACCGACCCCTTACACTTCATGTATGCCAAACCTTATCAAAATAAATGTGCCGCATGATGGCTTATGATTTTAGCTGATCTTGACCTCGAATTTATTCATCAAAAGTCCATCAAGGGCCAAGCTATTGCCAACTAATTGGCTAACACACCTATTTTCAGGGATCAACCCTCTAATTTTGACTTTCCAGATGAGTCGATTGCTACCCTTTCCTTGGACGAACCTCCTTATCAAATGACACTCTTTTTGTATGGTTCCAAGTGTCAGTGTGGGGGTGGGGCTGGTATTATCCTCATTCCTCTTGATAGAGTACCCCTACCTTTTTCTTTCAAACTAGATTTTGAATGCACCAATAATATTGCCGAATGCGAAGCTCTCATACTAGGTCTCCAAGCCGCCTATGCCCTAGATGTCAAATCAATCAACATCTTTGGTGATTCTCAATTGGTCGTAAACCAAGTCAATGGTATGTACCAATGTCATAATGAGATACTTCACAAGTATAAACATCATGTAGACATACTTTTGACCACCTTTGATCATTACACCCTCCAAACCATCCCATGTTCCACCAACAAATTTACAGATACCATGGACTGCTTAGCTTCCCAAATACCTGCTTCACTCATTGATTCCAAAATCTTTGTCACCGTACAACACCTACATTCACCTTCTTATTTACCTCATGATGTTTACTCGATCGGAACCAACACCCCTGACTTGAGTGACCTTTGGCATAAACAATATTTTGACTACCTTTCTCTCTCCATCTTACCTCCTGATCTCACCCGTAATGGACGGTGCACCTTCCTTAAAAATGTCTCTCGTTATGTTATCCTGGGAGGACTCCTCTATAAGCGTGACTTTGATAGTATTATCTTATGATGCCTCACAAGTTTTGAAATTCCTTATACCATTAAGGAGGTTCATGATGGCATATGTGGAGGTCACTTTAGTGGCCTTGCTGTTGCTAAGCGTATTCTTTGTCTAGGCTATTACTTGGCCGACCCTTAACCATGATTGTTGTGACTACGTCAAACATTGTGTAAAATGCCAACAACATTCCAATCTTCATCATACACCCAGTCATGCCTTATAGGTCGCTCGTGACCTTTGGCCCTTCTCTTAATGGGGTTTGGATCTTGTCAGAGAAATCAATCCTCATTCTTCCCAACGCCATCAATGGATCATCACTACCGAATACTACAAAAAATAGGTAGAAGCCATACCCTCATTTCCATGAAAGCCAAGAAAATATGTGAGTTCATTAACCACCAAATCATTTGTCACTTTGGTGTTCCTCATCGCCTCATCACTCGATGAATGGAAAACGATTCAAAAACAAAACATTGCAAAACTTTATGATGCCTTCAACATTTAGCTTAGTTTCTCATCACCCTACTACCCACAAACCAATGGCCAAGCTGAATCCACTAACAAGACCCTCAACAAAATTCTCATGAAAGTGGTTGATATATCAAAGGATTGGCTTACGCACACTCCTTTTTCCCCACTGTGGGCATACCGCACTAGTATTCACACTTCCACCGCGGCCACACCCTTTTCTCTGGTCTACACGGTATAGAGGTTGTTCCTCTCGAGTCCGGATCCCTCACTCTATATTTCTCTCCATAACATGCTCACCGATGATGACTTTCATCGGACCGTTTAACACAGCTAGAGTTCTTAGATGAATGTCGTCTTAATGCTCGGATCACCTATAAGTTTACCAACAACGTATTAAATGTGCCATGACAAATGTGTTCATGAACGAACCTTCTAAATATGTGACCTTGTCCTGAAAGAAAATCAACACGTAACCAAAGAAGAAAAAGTAAATGGGGCAAATTTTCTCCTAATTGGCTTGGACCATACATCGTGACTCATACCTATGGATCAAGTGCTTATCATTTATCTTCTCTCGATGGTAAACCCGAGACTGAGCCCCTAAACGCCTTGCATCTTCGAGCATTCTATTGTTGAATTATTGTCCTACCTCACTCTTTGTCTCTCTCCAGGCTTGTCCCTTGAGCGCTACCTACTCCATACACCTCCCTAATGATTAAACTAGAATCATGTGAGTACCCGTCACTTGTTATCTTCCCTTGAATATGTGTACCATGACGCTGCACATAGCATGATTCTCATGGATACTTTTCATCTACCTTAAGATGAGATCCCATGGTCGTTTCACCTTGCCCTTTGAACAAGAGTCCTATCTTTCACCTTGGTCTTGTCCATGACTGCAAAGACCTCACAATGGGACCAAACTCCTTGAGTCAAACTTCTAATAAAAAGATGACTCCCTCAAAAGGACATCTTCTTCTCGACAAATTGTTGCTATAAATAGACTACTCCCACAAAGGACAACTATGTAAAATCTCTTAAAAAAAAAAACAATGAGAGAAACCGAAGCTTCCCGCATTGATTAGCTTCACAAAGACCTCAAGGAGTTCAATTTTTCCCATATAGACTTCCCGCATTGATCAGTCTATCTCAACTATAAGTCAAAACAAAAAAATTTTAGTCATGGACTTGCCCGTTGTGACCTAGGACCTCTTGCCCGAAGGGCCTGCTACCTCATACCATATAAAAATTAAAAATTACCTACTCTTCACCCTGTGAACCATGCCCACTCTCATTTCCTACTGCCTCAAGGGACTTCTTGGAACTTAGACATTTGGTGATCATGTGACTACTTTTCATCGTAGAACATGTCAATCATGCAATGTCTTTAGGGTCTTATGTTCATCACCTCCTCCAAGGTATGATCTACTCGGTATGATCCTACCCAATCAGGTGGCTTTATTGCCCCCTTTTATCTTTTAACCATCTTTGTTTACATTTTGATTACCTTATACAGGACTTGGTCCTCGACGCTTACCTTTGGGGTAATCCTCCTCTTTCGCCACAATCACTTTCACCTACATCATTTTACCTACAATCTACCCACACCTAACAAACCTAAACCCACAACATGCCCAAACACCTACCGACTCATTTTCACACCTTCTCATTTTCTTCCCTAGCTTATGGGAGAACTACATCGGCCTGAGGTCCCTTTTCGCCGGGACTATGTAGGTAGCACTTTGAGGGCATGGGGCCCTTGGAGGTTAGCTCAGCCATCCTCTACCCTAAACAATTCATCTTCCATGTTCCCCACCATTTACATCACATTTCACTTAGTTCCCCTTTTATATACAAAATTGGAAATTAAGTCACATACATAACAATTTGCTACATATTTTATACATTTATTATGCTTACCAATTCTCTATCATCACTATGCATGGATTATAACACATCTCACATATGACCCATAGTATCATTCATTGCAAAAATAATGAATCACAACTTCACCTACTTTCAACATAACCATGCCTAAACCGACTGACTCAACCATGACTCAATCTATGCCTAGCCAAACCTAACTCAACTATGCCTAATAACTTTGACTCAACCATGCCTAAACAAACCCGACTCAATCCATGCCTACAACCCGACTTGATCCATGCCTAACAACTCCGACTCAACCATGCCTAAGCCAATTTGACTCAACCATGCCTAATAAACTGACTCAATCCATGCCTAGCCAAACCTAACTCAACCATGCCTAACCAACCTGACTCGATCCATGCCTAAACTGACCTGACTCCATCATGCCTAACTCACCTAATTTCCATCCATATCAAAACAACAAACCCATATCTCATCTAATACAAACAAAAAATCCATATCTCATCTACCACAAGCCATAAACCAATATCTCATAAACACATCAACAAATCACAAAATACCATGTATCTCATCATATAAATCAATAAATGTGTATCTCAATATACATGCCTATCTCATCATGTCCATCATCTCAAAATGTCGGCACACAGCCGATATACAATACAAAATGTCATTGGCATGCAGCCGGTCTCATATATACAAAAAGAATGAATCAATACAAAATCTCTTTGGCACGTAGGCGGTATATGCTCAAAATATACAAATCACTCATACATCCTCACTTTGTCTTTGCACGCAGCCGTATGGGATCAAAATACAACTATCTTCGCACGCAAGCCGACATATATATATCTAAACATAACTAGTATACATCAAAAACTAGGTGACCGCATATCAGGCATCTCACCAGATGTCCTCCATCTCGATGTCACCCGTGCACGAGCCTCCTCCTGTCCCTGCTAGTACCTCACCTAGCACTGGTCACCACGCGCTGGTGGCCTCTCCTTGATCGGGCCTCGGAGCTCACTGACCTCTGTGCTCTCCACACTATGAGTGTGGGATCTCATCCTCTCACTGGATGCCTAGCTGTGCCTTGTACTCGGCATAGGATATGAAATCTATCCCGGCCGCCATAAGCTGGTCTTGATAATATCTCACCTCACCTAGGGCATCCCGTAACCTAGATACAGGCATGATTTGTGGTGGTCCCATAGGTCTCGCCCAGTACCTACCTACCACCGTAGCAACCTTACCCCACACTCGCCCGTGAACTGGGACCTGCTCCCGGTGCCTGTGGTGGTGCCCCCTACCCCTATGCCTGTATCTAGGCCTGTAAGGCCCCAATTTGTGCCTAGGCTATGGCCAACTGGCCCTATAAACCTACCACATGAGCCTGTAAGGCTGCCACTTGACCATCCACCCCTAACCATCTCCATCTCCTCCATCTCCTCCATCCGCCATCTAGGCTCTGCAGTCAAGCTACTTGTACACATAGCTCTGCTACCTCCACCTCTGAGCCCTCCAACTGGGTCTACAATATACCTAATTGGGTAATTAGCATAGCTACCTGCCCTTGTAGGGTGTCTCTACACTATAATGGTAGCTAGGTCTGGCTGCCCTGGTCTGGGTGGTATGGCTTGAATCGAGCCGCCCACCACCGCTCGTATCTGTCTATACATCTAACATCATCTATCCACCAATCCACTAGCTGCTCCTCCTCCCCTGTGGGGCACTATAGGCTGTGGTAGAGGTAAGGGCCTCTCCATGTCATCTCTCCAATACTGTGGGAAGGGCGGAGGAATGTCCTATAAGAGCCCAAACTACCGTTAGACTCTATCTACTGAGATCATCTCATCCTCCCCAAAGATGGTGACCTTGTATCCACCTCTCTAGCTAGAGCTCAGCTAGCTCCTCATGCATATGCTTATATGAGGGGAATCCCACATATGGCCTCCAGATAATTTCCACTCCATACAACCCCTATAGTAATTGCAAAAATGGGCCACATCATGTGTCGGCCTATCCGATCTCCACTCTCCTATCATCGGCACCCATCTCCTGTATCCCACCCACACAAATCTAGCTAGGAATGCATTTTCTCGGGGCATCCCTATAGGTCGGATGCACACTATGTTCTCATATGCCCAATAGTGTAGTATAAATGTACAACACAAGCTAAACCTATGCAACCGCCCATATGCCCACAACTCTTTGTATAGCTGTACTAAGAATGTTGGTGCCCAGGAAAAGTGTGTCTCATGCACCATCATATCATGGATTACCCCATTAGTGATAGGGAAAGCATCCACCCTCGCATCTGGTAGTGCATAGCTACACACTGCCTCCATCAACAAAACCACTAGCCTCGTCTCATCCGGACGAGCTAGGTACATCTCTCCATAGCTCAAACTGGCACTATGGAATCTCAGATCAGCCTCCCTTGCCAAAAATAGTCCCAATCAACTCCTCTGAGGCCTCGAAGGAGATAGAATACACCTGGGCACCTAATATGGGTAGGCACAAAATCTGAAACACGTCCTCTAGGGTGATAGTCATCTCACCTGTTGAAAAGTGGAACATGTTGGTTGCGGGATCCCATCTATCGATGAGTGTAACCATCAGGTTGGGTTACCGAACAACATGTTGGTAGCGATGAATCCAACTCAAGCCCACTACCTCCACATGCTAGAGCTCTAAAGGGGTCATTATGCCACGTAATATCACCAGTAGAGGCGGAACCCTATCCCGCATATGTAACTACACTCTCCCCTACATCCAATCCAAGCATGACATTAATCCACATTTACCATGACCATATTCACCAATTATCATTACCCTCCACCCTATTTTCACTCTACCCATCTCAACTACCTAGCCTACATCACTTTTGGACCCTTGTGCCTAAAATCTTGATTGGTGCTAGTTCATTCTAACCGACTCAGGCACCCTTAAACCAAAGCATCGACACTGTTTGGTGACCGATACTGTTCTCCTTTACCGATCACGGTTACCATGTAATCGACATCACCAATTGTTTGGTGACCACTATTGGTTTTACCTAACCGACGCTGACCAACCTTGACCGACGCGATCATCGCGGAAAATCCCGTGACTTCCCAAAACCCCCATTTTCTAAAAATCACCCCCCTTCCCCTTTTACCCCACCTACAATGACCTAAAACTACCCCTGGACCTCTACCCACCCCACCTATACCATTTACTACCCTTCCCTCCCTCTTTTAGCCAATTATTTCCCCCATACCTAAATTTTATTTTTACCCACCCACACAAAAAAAAACCCACAAAAACCTTAAATAACAATACTCTAAATTCCTAATCTATCTAATCAACAATGTAGCATTGGGCACTTACCTCATCGCACTGCCACCGTCTCGGTGGCACATCTCTGTCGCCATTGTGGCGATGGCCCGCTAGATCCCTCTCTAGCCTCTCGTAATACCTAAATAACTACTCATAACCTCCACCCAATCAAATCTCTCACCCTGATCCCATGGACCCGCTGCTCACCAACCCAACCCTTGTCTAATCACACTGCCAACTCACTATCCCATTTCCTTCAGACGCTTTTCTCTCCTTTTTGTCATTTTATCACTTTGCAAATAACAAATGAATAGTAAAAACATGGATTTTTTGTTTTTATAACCAACCCACCTAACCGACGCGTCGGTTACCCTTGATCGGCATCGGTCGTGTGCCTCACCTCACCGTCGTCATTTTTCCTTTACCGACATCGATTTTCCATGACCGCCATTAGTTATCCTCACCTACACATTTCCCTAAATTCAAAACCTTTTACCCCACCCCTCACCCCGATCCTTTCCTAACCCATTTACCTTACCTTTCCCGACCTTCTCATTTACTACCTTCATTTGTCCTCCTTTGGGGACTCATTATTTTACCCCTACCTTGGCCTTACCCACACTGTGACCTAGATATTTAGACCTAGACCATCACTAGTGACCTTTGACCTCATGTGTTTTGCGATACCTTGCGGCATCACTTTTACCTTTGTTGATTGACTTGATGACCCTACCTAGCCTATTGCCACATTTGTTTATCTCGACTCTACCTTTGGTGTACTAGAACATACCTAAATGTTCCTGCACCTAACCTACATTGTGTTTCTTGACCATATCCTATACCTTGGATACCGGAGTCACTTCAACCTTGTTTAGATAAACCTATCGACCTTAGATGATGTAGGGTTTGCCTACTCTTCAACCCGGTAGTGTGCTGCAGTTTATTCGTGTGCGTGCGTTTGACTGTTGCTACCTTTGACCCTGACCCATTACCTAGAATGGCCCGAGTAGACCTTTTACCCTTTTCCCCGAGCCCAACTACCTTTTCCTCACATTTACCTTTTATCAAACCACTCACCAATTCTTGCCTACTACCTCATCAGTTCCTAGTTTGAGGGGGATCACCTTCACCCACACATGGGGCAACCACATCTTATTTTTGTTAGCGTCGCTTACCAATACAAGCTACGCAACAAAAAGGGGCAAAATGTAGACACTAAAATTAGGTCACACTCCCCTTTGGTCCCTTGACAAATAAGCACCCTTCATCACATTCACCTAGCCATGACCCCTTTCACCCCACAAATATTAATTTAATTAAATTAATTAATTATCCTCACTATATTTATTATTTAATAATATCCACACATACAGTTCACTTAGACACCTCACCAAGCCAACTCAACCTAAGACCTGTTCTTAGTAAGTTGCCATAATTAACCGAGTCTTACCCAAACCCTAAAAATCAATGCCTACATTCCCTCTAACCACATTCCCACATGCTCACAAGAAGCTCCCAGTCTAATCCATGGGTTAACGACATGAGATCCAAGGAAATCAAGAGGATCTCCCTAGTTTAGTAAACCTAGGAAATCCCACCTTGACCGACGTCGGTTACCCCTAACCGTCGCCGGTTAAGTTAAACGCCATCCGGTTACCCTTTTAACCCCAAAACAACCTTATTCTCAAGGTTGGAAGTTGGAAGAAAAAGAGGTTGGTGAGCATTATCACATCTCAGAGAGATAACACATCTTCAAAGAGTGAATTCTAGTGAGACCATGCATGCAAGGAAGGAGACCAAACATCTTTTCTTGTATAGCCATCCCAACCATGATCTGATCTAACCAAGCAAAGAGGAATGCACATGCAACCCATGCAAAAGCTTTTCTTCAGCTGGTGATCACTTGTAACCTTCAAACCTCTCATCAACACCTCCATCCCTCACTCACAGGCATTCAAGACTGGAATCCAAGTAAGTATAATGTCATACTTTTATGGTTTATTTCATTTCATCATCATTTTATCATCTATTGTTTACCTAGCCACCTATTGACCTTCTCCAACATTTCCACCTCTATATACCCATTAAAGCCTCATCAAATCCTACCCCAGTCACCCAATACCTCATCCCAACCAACCAAAGCCCTTTGTGCAATCACAAAGGAGACCTAAATATTGTTGCTCGTGATATTCCCGCAGATTTCACGGTGGAAGCACTCGTCACACTCGACCACCGTCGCTTACCCTTGACCGATATTGGTATCTATATTTTTACACACACAGCCCCGAATGTAGACCTACCCACTTAATTTGTTATCACCCTCATCCACCTGTGATCTACCCGAGACCTCTGTCAAACCTGCAAAACCCAAAACCAATCATTTGACCTTTGGATTCTATTCTAGCTTAGCCTGTTAGATTAGATCTATTTCTTATTGTGTTTTAAGTGAGATACCTAAATCATTTCAAATTAAAATAGGATTTACTTTGTTTACAACATTAAATTGTTTAAAATAGTGGACTGACAACCATCTAGGAAGTATCACACTTCCCGGATCTAGCATACGCTAGGTAGTTCACTTGCCCATATTGTTTAATTCCTTCTTGTGGTCTTGCTTTGCATTGCAGGTAGTTCCTCCTAGCCAAAAGGAAGATCTCATGATCAGCTATGGATTTGGAAGTCATACACATGCAACAACCTATAAACCAACATTTTCCTCCTATGCCCGTTACCATATCTGTTTCATCAACACTTCAAAGAAAAATCTAAGAAAAAGGTGAAACAGGAGATTCCATTATTTCTTCACCTATCGCCACATAACCTTATTTTCCTCGTCCAATATTTGAAATTAACACAGTGAGTGTAGCTCTTGGGTCACACCATGTGAAAGAAAAAGGAAAAGAAAAGACTAGTAACCCTTCTAGTTCACCTTCACCTACCATTTCACCTGCACCTACCCTCAAGATAAGCATCCTTGGGACGACACCCCTACTTATTTTGGGGTTACCCATCACTTAATGATCAAAAAATTCACCAATCCCCATTGAATATGTCCTTATTCAACTTAATCTATCCCTCTTATTCTCATTGTTAGGCCCTCATTGAGGTTGTGCAATCCTCGAGTACCACCCAATGACACTTCACCTATCGCCACCTTCATTACTTCTCCTCACATTGCTTCCATTAATTTCTCCAAATCATATATTTCAGATTCACATTGTAATGATACGAGATCCCGATCTTTTCATCTCCACTTACATTAATGATATTCATGTTAAACACATCATGATTGATATGGGTGCTATCATCAACATCTCATCTCATGCCTATGAACAAACCGACATACCCATTAATTTCATGTCTAGCAACCCCATTATGCTTTGATCTTTCATCGATGCCATGACCACTACCTGTTAGGAAATAAGGGATCAAATATGTGGAATATTCCCTCACGAGAATAGCAACAGTAGAAACTAATATGCAGAAAATATTACAGATCTCAAATAAAAGTGTAGAATAAAATAACACAACATAAAGATACATTATTTAACATGGTTCACCCAATTTTGGCTACGTCCACCAAGAATCACTTGCTTAGATTTTATTACAAGCCACCACTCTCTCAATATAATACCCAAATCTGTTTGGAGCTATGCTCAACAAACTCTACAAAATTCACACCCAAATTCAAAACACATCTGCAATGTTACATTATACCTACCATATGCACAAAACCATATAAATAGACAACTGCTTAAGCAATTTTACAAAACCATGGGTATAAAAACCATGGGCCAAAACCATCCCATAAACCTATGGGTCAAAATCCCACCCATATGAGAAAAGCATGTTTCCGGTATATCGGGCACATTTTAAGGCCAATTTTTTTTTTTCTTGAGGGATTTGCCCCTAAACCCCAGATGAGACAACTATGGAAAGTGTATAGTACTCTTAGTGTATAGTCTTCAACACTTTCTCACATGAAAATAGGCTCCACAACCTAACACTACCCTTGGCAACATTGTCCTCCACATCCGCGTGGGTCCTTGAACCATTCCTAAACTCTTCTACATTCTCAAAGGAGAGTTTCAATATAACATGTTGCTAGGCCATCCTTGGATTCATTCCATGGCTTGTGTACCTTCCACCCTTCACCATTGCCTCAAATTTAAATATGAAGGGGAAACTTACACCATTTAGGAAGATCCCTCCCCCTTCAAAACCTATAATATGATTTATTGACCAAATGATGTCTTAATCCTAATTAAGGAAACTACCACATCAACCACATCTACCACTTCTATCGCTTCACCTTCCTCATCTAGCCCACCTACCGAAACTCCTATTCCACCTTCTACTGATGCCCCATCTCCTCGGGCTTCGATAGCTCATCAATAATGGCTACCCAAGTCCCAACCACATACCCCTTGGTAGGCATTTTTCAACATATTTCTCTTGGAGAATACCACCTCCTTAGCATTGGCGCATTCCTTACTCCTCAAGAGTATGACAAAACTACACCAACACCCGTGTTCTTGTTAGGATAAAATATTATTATCCTAATATTAATTATGCATAGTACAATTATTTAATTAATTTTATTAATTAAATAATAATGGTTAATAATATAAACCATATATTTGTTATGTATTGTTATATGGTTTCTAAACCATATTTGTTTCTCACGGATGCTATTATAGTTTTAACAGTATATTTGTATTTATTCATTTGTGCTTCCCGAATGATATTGGAAGCTTGTGTATTTTGGAATTTGGTTGCACCTGTGCAACTTAATCTCCTGTGTGTATTTGGTTGTGCAATATCTATAAATATTGCAGCCCATTCTCTGTAAGTTTGGTTGATTGAGATTAATAAAACTAATCAGGCTTCCGCCCCTGTTTCTCAATCTACATTTGGTACCAGAGTGAATTGAAGCTCCTGACAAGGTTGGAGAAGGTTGCAGAAGAAGGAGAATTCGTGGAGAAGAAATCTACAACAAAAGGAGAGCCAGTGCTGCCTCCTGCAGCTTCCCAGAACCCCCTGCAATCCCACAACCTCTTGTTCAGTTCCAGGTGTTTGGAACGCAAATTTTTTTTGCACTGGTGCACTCAACACCAGGCAAGATTTGCTGCAGGTATTGAAAAAAAAATTCCCCAATAGGGGTTTTGTCTCTAAATTAAAAAAGCATTTAGTCTCTGCTAGTTTTAGCAGGCTGCTATATTTGGAGGTCACTCGGTGAAATTTGGAGGAGTCGAGCCATTACAAAGGTTGTGAACTATGGATGGTTCTTGTTCAACACTGTCGAGCCCACAAGGGCCTCTCTTCATTTAAGCAACTGTGTAGCAGCGACCCCTGTATTACGGTGCCAAGCCACCTCCATCAACAAGTCGTCCCCAACATAGAATTTGCATGCATGCAACAACAGCAACGGAAATACTATCAGAGGCGGCAACAACAGCAACCAGAGTCCCCTGTAGACCTCTCCACGTCCAAGATGAGTGGCCAAAGCTGACCTGCAAAAACATTACACCACATGACTTGTAAAAATAGCGGCTCGACCTGCAAAAAAAAAAACGGTGGAGACTATACATAGGCAGCTTTGCAAAACTTAGAGGAAACTACAAAAAAAACGGTGGAAGAGCATTCAAAACAATGGCTAAGGCTTTCTGTCTCCACGCAGACCTACACACAAGAAACAAAAATGGATCAAATCAATCAAAAATGGTGGAAACGTGTTGCAAAAGCGGCTAAAGCAAGAAAAACACGGTGAAAATAAAACGTAACCAGCACAGCAAATAGAAAACAAGCGGTGGAGAAATCAGAACAAGGAGATAAAGGCATTTTAGATCCGTATTTTGAGCAAACGGAACCCTAATCCATAGCACATGCCACATGGACTTCCTCTCCCCTCGAGCAAATTCACCATTTTCAAAGGTTAGCTCCTTTTTTATTTTCATTAAATAGTATTTCCTTCATATCATATCACAAGCGCTCATAAGAGCCAAGTTGGATAGTGAAAGCGGCTTGGGAATGAGAGGTGTGGGGTTTGAATCCTGCCCCAACACACAAAAATCCGTTTTTTGAAATTTAGTGGTAGATTTGGTGGAATTACTAAATTTAGTGGAAAATTTTGAATTTAGTTATAACTAACTAAATTTAGTGGAGGAATCCCTAATTTAGGGTAAATTTTTTTCTCCCATTCGGCCTAGTTTTTCATTTCGGACATTTTTTGTAAAAGGAGACCCATCTAAAAATTACATTTTCAGCTGTTTTTTTTGCAATTTTTAGCATTTTGGGTCGTATTGGGCTCAAGAGGCCACCAGGGCCTGCGAAATAGAAATTTTTGCCTGCCATTCAAATTTTCCATTTTTTTGAATGTAAATTGTATACTGCTGTATATTGTACTAATTTGCAGGTTGCCATAGTCAACTGTAAACTTTGTAACTGCTAAAAAACTGGCAAAATTGTAATAAAAAACAATAAAAATTGGTTCTGTAACACTCACGAGATCCTAGATCTCATTCGCAGCATTCGGTATATACGGTGCCTCTGGGAAGCGCTTACGGGTAAAGCATGTCGTGACTACTACTACACTTAACACCTAATATAGCTGCAACAACCTCGTCAGGCATCGTCCCTTTAAATCGACGGGAGTAATAAGGTCACGGTGTACACACTATACGAACCATCCCATCCGTCGTGAGCGATTGCACGACATAAATCCGGACTAAGAAATTATCCAAGTATATAGCTAAGTTACGCGCGCGCATGAGGATATTTCTTTGAGCCGGTGTCAATAATCGCAGAGACCCCATCAGTATTGTCTTAGTACCACGTATTGAATTCTTTCACGTACGTTAATGCCTCTTTCACGTACCACTGGGTATATAGAAAGGGTGAGCTTCTTCCACGTATTGACGGGTATATTGGAAGGGTGCATATATAGAAAGGTTTAGTATATCAGACTGACGGTATATAGATTTGGGAGACCTAATGCCTGGAGTGATAAGAGCCAAACCCTATTAGTGATTTCTGCAAAATGGGCACCAATGCCCCCAAATTTTTTCTTCCGGATTCACAATTACTCAGAGGAAGTAACTATGCTGCATGGAAGACAAAAATAAAGACACAAATTGAGTTTGAAGAGATCTGGTCTGTTGTGAATGGTACTCTGACCAGATCAGCCACTGATACAACACAACAACGACAGTTTGATAAAGCAAATTAGAAGGCAAAACTCATCATCTTGTTTGGAGTGTCTGATGATGTGCAACCCCACATTCGAGATGCCAAAACAACAAAATATGCATGGGATAAATTGAGTACAGTATACGAGGCCAAGAACAAGAATGTCATACTGAATTTGTAGAGTCAGTTACATACACTGAAATTCAAGCAGAATGAGAAAATTGAAGCTTTCTTAAGAAGAGTTGTAGAATTAAGGGCTTCACTTCTAGCCCTGGGAGAACCAATCACAGATGATGCTCTTATTCCCATTTTTCTGAGAGCACTCCCCTCTTCTTACCACATTTTTGTCACAACACTAAACGTGACATATACGACAGTTGGTTTTGACAAATTGGTAAACCTACTGCAACAAGAGGAAGCAATGCACAATAAGGATGATGAAGAGGAGCAGGCACTTTGTCTTCACATCAAAAATGGAAAGGAAAAGGTAAAGGAAAACCTAATTCCTATCAGAAGTTCCAACATCAGAATCGAGATATCATAGGACAATCAACAGAAGAAGCAATGTCCAATTTGTAAAAGAGGACATGACTTAAAAGATTGTTGGTATAACACTTATAAGAAAGGTTCATCAAGCAACTCTGGACCACACAACAAAATCTTACAAGGGACATTCTAATAGCTATCACGGGTAGAAATAGGGGAATTGGAAAAGAAGACCCCACCAAAGAAGGTAATATTGCTTTGAGCAATAAGAACAGTCAGACAATGAAGACTTCTTGTTCACTGCTCGATCAAGTGAACCATCCACGTCATCTAGTGATGTCTGGTATGTTGATTCGAGAGCCACTCGACACATGACCAGCCACAAAGACTGGTTTATTTCAATGAGGGACACGCCATCAAAAAATCATGTTTCGTTGGGAGATGATTCTTCATATACAGTTCAGGGGATTGGGAACATTTCTCTACCCCTTGGTTCACGCAAATGCAAAGACTATTAGATGTCCTATATGTCCCTGGGTTGACAAAGAATCTTCTTTTAGTTAGTCAACTCCTAGATCACAACCTAAAAATTGACTTTGATAGTCAATCCGGCAAGAAAACATGTTTGATTCGAGATAAATCAAGAGGCTCGAAAATAATTGCAAAAGCCTCCAATGTGGGATGCATGTTCCAACTTGATTTTGTTCATAGAGATGATCAAGCACTTGTGGCTAAAAATTCCACCTCAGCACAGTTGTGGCATCGGAGATTTGGTCATGTAAGTTTCAAATATCTTGAAACACTTCGCCGACGTAATATGGTACATGGGATACCTTCTCTTCAGAAGGATACAGACAAGTGTCCTCACTGCCTAGCAGAAAACAACACAGAGCTTCGTTCCAAAAGAGTACATTTCAAGCTCATGGTAAAACTTGACTTGGTTCATACCAATCTTTGTGGTCCAATGCAGCCAAGTCATTCTGGGTTCTAGTACTTCATGCTTTGTGTTGACGACTATTTGAGGAAAATGTGGATTTTCTATCTTCGCAAGAAAAGTGAAGCGTTTGAAACCTTCAAAAAGTTCAAAGTTGCAGTTGAGAAAGAAAGTAGTTGTCACATCAGAACCCTCTGCTCAGATCGAGGGGGGGAATTCACAAGTGATGAGTTCAGAGACTACTTACAAACTCACGGGATTCGTCGACAAATGCCTCCTCCTCACACACCGCAACAAAATGGTGTTGTTGAGAGAAGAAATCGTACTATCATGGAAATGGTGTGATGCATGATCGATGATTCTCGGACTTGCAAAGACATTTTGGGTAGAAGCAACAAAAACAACAGTGTATTTGTTGAACAGAGCACCCACAACTGCTCTTGATGGAATTACACCACAAGAAGCATGGTCAAAAAGGAAACCATCCATTGCACACCTCAGAGTATTTAGGTGCAAAGCAAGCATGCACATACCCAAACAGAATAGAAAGAAATTGGACATGAAATCACAAAAATCATCTTCACTTGGGTACGGTGAAGAGACTCTTGGGTATAGATTGATGGATCCTAAGACCGAGAAAAGTCTACACCAGCGAGATATGTTGAGTTTTTCGAGAAGAAGGAAGCAGAGACTCCTCCTTCGACTCACAAGATGTAGATTTTTCACCTATTGTAAAAATTGAAGCTAATGTTCCCTCAGAAGATGAAAGTGATGATGGGGATGATGGTGTTGATCAAATAGAACCACAACCCATGGGAACAGTTCAACGTATGCCTAAATGGTGTACAAGTACATTACGAGATGCAAGATTGGATGCTCCACCGATACATCCACCCCTGGACCACGGACTCGCAGTAAAGCAAGAGAAGAAGTTAACTTTGCTTTGATGAGTAGAGTTATTGAATCAGATGAGCCCTCTACAGTCCAGGAAGCCCTATAGTCAAAAGCTTGGAAAGATGCCATGGATTTTGAATATCAATCAGTGATGAAGAATAACACTTGGCAGCTTGTTGATCTTCCACTAGGGAAGAAACCCATTGGATGTAGATGGATATTCAAAACTAAGTACAAAGCAGATGGGACAGTGGACAAGTACAAAGAAAGACTTATAGTAAAGGGGTACGCACAAAAAGAAGGCATTGACTATGAGGAGACATTTTCTCCCACAGCTAAGATCAAAATGATCAGGATGATCTTTGCTCTAGCTACTCAGTTTGGATGGAAAGTTCACCAAATGGACGTAAAAAGTGCCTTCCTAAATGGAGATTTACAAGAAGAAGTCTACATGACTCAACCTGAGGGATATGTTGTACCTGGTCAAGAAACAAAGGTATGCAGACTCAGGAAATCTCTGTATGGCCTCAAATAGGCACCTCGGGCATGGTACATCAAGATTGATGAGCATATCGTACAACATGGATTTGTTAGAAATCCATACGATCCCAATATCTACCTCAAAAAGCAAGGGGGGGAGATGGTGATTGTTATTGTCTATGTCGATGATCTAGTCATCACTGGCAGTTCAGTGAGGATGATCGATGCAATGAAGAAAGATCTTAATCGATCATTCGACATGACCGATCTCGGGCTGATGCACTATTGTCTTGGATTAGAAGTGTGGCAAAAAGAGAATCATATTTTTGTTTCTCAGATGAAATATACCAAGACTATGCTCGAGAAGTTTAGGATGATGGATTGCACACCAATTGCTACACCCATGGAGAATAGATTACAGTTATCTTGTTTAGGTCCATCTCTTGAGGTAAGTGCCACTCTCTATCGGCAGTTGATTGGGAGTCTCATTTACCTGACCTACACTAGACCGGATATCGCTTTGCGAGCTATCTATCCAGGTTCATGCAGGAACCCAAAGTTTGTCATTAGAAAACAACAAAGTGCATTTGAGATATCTCAAAGGATCAGAGGATCTTGGTCTAGAATACAAGAAGAACGAAAACTTCTTCTTGACTAGATATTCAGATTCAGATCATGCAGGTAACATTGATGATAGAAAATCCACTTCTGGATTTGTATTCTTTATGGGATCTGGACCAATATCATGGGGAAGTAAGAAACAACACTTTGTTTCTCACTCTTCCATAGAATCCGAGTATCGTTCTACAGAGAAGTTGTCTTGTGAAGCGATTTGGCTACGTCGCATACTAGAAGGACTTGGAATACCTCAGGACAAACTGACCACCATGTTTGTTGATAATGAAGGTGTAATCAAACTTGTTCGCAATCCAATTTTTCATGAGAGAAAAAAGCACATTGAGGTTCAAGTTTATTTCATACGCGAACATGTGTTGAAGCACAACATTCAGCTTCAATTCTATCCAACTGCTGAACAATGAGCAGATATTTTCACAAAGTCACTTGCACGTGACAAGTTTGAGTTGTTCAGAGAGTTCCTCTCCTCATCTCTTCAGACAATGCACAATTAAGGGGGGGAATGTTAGGATAAAATATTATTATCCTAATATTAATTATGCATAGTACAATTATTTAATTAATTTTATTAATTAAATAATAATGGTTAATAATACAAACCATATATTTGTTATGTATTGTTATATGGTTTCTAAACCATATTTGTTTCTCACGGATGTTGTTATAGTTTTAACAGTATATTTGTATTTATTCATTTGTGCTTCCCGGATGATATTGGAAGCTTGTGTATTTTGGAATTTGGTTGCACCTGTGTAACTTAATCTCCCGTGTGTATTTGGCTGTGTAATATCTATAAATATTGCATCCCATTCTCTCTAAGTTTGATTGATTGAGATTAATAAAACTAATCAGGCTTCCGCCCCTATTTCTCAATCTACAATTACAACCATCGTACATGAGATTTTATACCATACAGTCCTCCCCACCTTTGTACCAACCTAACCTATGGGGGCTTGACATGGCCTCTTATTCTATTGAACCTCCCTCCCAAACCAAACCCTTTTCATTTGACTTCTCCTACCTTACCAAACACAGCTTCACACTCACTTTTCTTCACCATTGCACCTAGAAAGGATTCAAATTTTGTTGTTACAAACAAGTTTGTCACACTTTGTCATACCATGCACCGCTAAGAAACACAAATCTTTGTTGTGGTCTTGGTTTTCCTTCACAACCTCCTCCTAAGAAGGCCCAAATCATCCTCATTGAGGATAAAAGCCTTCCCCACCTTCTTCACCTATCACACCACCTTCTCCCATGGAGTACATGGATCCTAAATCCATTCCGCCTAAATTTTTTTGTGAACACCATATCCTTGGAACCTCTTACCCATCAAGGTGATGGCGAGGCTCCCTCTTCCCTTCCTCTTCTTTATCCCGACATGTTGGATGATGAAACACCTTCTATACATGTCATTCAATATTAGGATGAAGATTCTATCCGGACTTATTTAGGTGCAAAGGATTATTATATTTAAAGGTTGTTACCCTCTAATTGTTATATTTAAGAGGGGAAATGTAATCGATAGTTTACTGAGATCCACCATTAGAATGCTGACAACTATATATTATGATGTGCAATCGATTAGACACAAAAATAACTTAACATAGATAACGAATAACAAAGCTTAATGAGTAAGATTTGAAAGAAAAGAAAAAACAAGAAAAGAGACAAATAACACAGATTTAAGTGGAGAAATCCAAAGGAAAAAAATCCACTGGTAAAGCACTGTCTATATTAAGAATTCTTACGAGTTTAACCCAAAACTTCCACTTCACTCCTTGGTCTTTTACAATATCTCAGTAAAGCTATTTATCTTGATCAATTTATACAATGATCATCTAGTTGTCTTACAGTTTGCTAGCATGTCTTACATTCTCCGATCTCAGTCTTTAATACTGGATTATACAAATGTAAACATTACTGATAGCCAATCCCGAGAGGGATCACCCAAATCAATGTGGGTGGGTGAATCGGTCAGGCCGCTTCACTCTTAAATGTGAAATACCTTCACAATACAGTTTGATTAGACAAACTTTAATAATATTGGGGCATACTTGTAGTGGTAGATCCCACTTGACATTATCACCCCAACACTCCCCCTTAATGTTAAGTGGGAAGAAAAAATCAGACATGCCAAATTCCTTGAATTAGCAACAGTGATTTAAGATAACATGCAAACAAGGGAAATCCGTAAATCTTCCCATACATAAATTCTTAAGACCAATGCTTTATATATGAAGACTTATATCAAATTATGGAGCCTTTTATAAACTAAGGCATACCCATAACTAAATCTTCATTGGGATTTACAAGTAACTTCACATAGAGTGACACATTTACTTATTACAAGATGGAGGAAGTATTGGAAGTTTACAATGAACATGCATTTTCTCATGAGACTTACAATTCACATAAAATGTGTAGACACCTATAATTTAGCTTGAGAAATTTAAATACTTAAATTGCGTTAATTATACCCTTTCCCATAAATTGATGACATATCATCAATATTGCACATTTTCTCTTCTATCGTTGTTAATTAATTACATTACGTTAGTTAATTAACTCTTCTATCCAACAACAATGCCAATTAATGACCTTAGGTTAATCAAACCCCTTTCTATCTAGATTAATTAATTAATCTCCCCTTTCTATCTAGATTAATTAATTATTTCTAATTAATTAATACCCCTTTCTATCTAGATTAATTAATTATTCTTAATTAATTAATCTCTCTTCTATTTAATCAATAAATCATCATTTATTTGATTAAAATCCTCTCATAACATAAATCATACTAACTATTCCTCTAAAAAGCTTCTATAAGCTTACACACCTATTAATTAATCACTTTTGTTAATTAATAAACCCCCTCAATCCCCATGAGTCACTAGAGGACAAACTAAACTCTCCTAAAGTAAACTCAACCACTTCTAAACCATGCTTATCCATAACTAACCTAGATTTGCTATTATCCCATATACAATAGGATGCAAAGCTTCTTCAAACCATTGGGTTATAAAAGGAACCCTCCTCTAACCTTTCTACTTACACCTAAATGAGCATAGAGCCTATACTATAGCCATTTTATCATCTTAGAGAATTCTTCCATTAGAGGAGCTAGCTATCTTCATTTCTTGCATTCATCCATCCAATTTTTGAAGTCATATGGAGATATGTCAAATGGTCTTGTAGCCATGGATTGACAAGACTCCATTCTTGAAAACCTTGGGATTCAAGCATACAATCAACCCTTTTGATTGCTAAGGATCTAAATAGGTTCATTTCATTAGCATTAAATTAGAGATAGAGGTTAATTTGTTTAGCATGTTAGTTTGAATCTTCATTTCATGTTCTAATGCAAATATGTTAATAGATTAGCTTTGCTTAAACTCTAAACATGATGGTATATTGATATAGTTATCATTGTATTGAAGCTATTAGGTGTTAGCTTTGATTTCCTTTACATTGTTAACTAATTCATATACACATTTGACATGCCCAGATTGGACTTGAACGTGGGTCACTGCCCATTAGTACATCTTTAGCTTTGCTGGCCAATATATCATGTGTATCCGCACCCTTAACCATCTCAAGGTATATCAAAACAGAGTCTCCCGGAACTACAACAAAAGGATCATACCTCATCAATTTGAGGTTAGAGATTTGGTCATGAAAGAGAATCAGTTCAACACAAGGGTAGAAAGAGAGAAGAAAGGCAAGTTCGAACCACACTGGTTAGGACCTTATGTCATTGTGGAAAAATATGGAACAAGAGCATACAAAATTTCTCATCTTGATGGAGATGAGATTTTTGAGCCAATGAATGCCATGCACCTTAAGCGGTTATATGTTTAAACATGGCACAAAAATAAAATTAAAAAGGATCAAAATACAAAAAAGTCAAAAAAGAGAAAAAGAAAAAGAGAAAGCATGTCATCCATATGTGAAAACCATGCAATTTTGGCACTTTGGATAGATCCCTTGGTGAAAAATAGATTCCAGTGCCTTGGGAGGACTCATTGTTCACAAGCATCTGGTTTCTAGGGGTAATTTTACTTAGCCTAGGGCTAGTTCCACTCTGGCATCTGAGATTCCCTGTGAGCCTATCCTGTCAAGCCTTGATCCGGCTATTTCTCCTCTTGTAAATTGGTGAAGGGATTTCCTTTGTATATTCCCCATCTAACGCTGGGGGAACCTTCGCACTTTCACCTTCCTGTTTATAAATATGTGGCACATGCCCTTGTATATTCTCCATCTAACACTGGGGGCATCCATGTTTCTTAGTTTCTTGTACATAGCTTCGGAAAACCTTAGAAAATCACAAAAACATTCAAATATGTTCAAAAACAAAAAACAGTCACAAAATACTTGAAAAACCGTAAACAATAGAAAAACAGAAAAACACACAAACAATAGAAAAACAAAAACACAAACAATAGAAAATTGTTTCACAAAATTCCCACAAATGCAAAATGCACTAAAAACAATCTTACAAAAACATAGCTTTAGTTTACTTGCTTTATCTTGTTTCTTGCTTTGTTTGTTAGTTTGTGTACATTGATTGCTTGTATAGTTTCTGCTTGCTTGTACATTTGTATAGTTTGTCACTTAAACATACTTTGTTAGATTCATCTTTTCTTGCTTAGATTAGATTCATTCTTACTTGTACATATGAAGTGTGTTTTTTCATGCTTGTAAATAATTATACATAGTTGTGTTAATTCATGTTGTTTAAAAATGTATATTTGATAGGTTTGTTAACATTTTCTTGTGTTTGCTTGTCACATGTACATAGTTTTGTTATCACATCATCATATCTCCATCTATATCATCACATCTAACATCATCTATACATCATATATAAATAAAATGCTATATGTACATCATACATGTATGCTAAGCTAATCATCACATATCGTATCATCAAATGGGGGCAAGAGGGATCACAAATATCAAAATCTATCCCCCGCACCAATATCATCATATCATCCCATCCACTAATCTAGAACATCACATATACAATACAATTGATATCATCTATGGATCTATCATAAAAATAAAACACATGTGATACATCATCAATATCCATCATGGTACATACATAAGAAATAAAATCAGACAACATCATGATCCAATCCTCATCCATAACCATAGTAATCATCATGAATCATATAAATACGTGGCATGTCTAAATGTTAATTAATGCTAGTAAATACAAAATTAAATGCGTAAAAAGACTAGGAAGGGTTGGGGTACTCACGAATGGTCCATCATCATCATTCTAGATGTACTCTCAAATGGTATCAACACGTCTATGGTGATTCTACACCCTATCCATCTTGTTCGTCACTCGTGGTAACTCACGGTAAAAATTTGGTAGGGTTTGGTAGCAAATGTACTAATCACAATGATTTACCCCTTGGGAGGGGTATATTTGGCTATTTTAACCCGTCGTGATGCCCTAGGGGCATGTTTTGACCGCCGTGATCACTCTAACACTTCTTCTATCCACCGTAATGATTGTTTTTATTAAATAATCATTTTTAACTCCTTTTCACCACGTCGGGCATGTTTTTGCTACCTAGTGCCCATTTCTTCTCCCTAGGGAATTTTTCTTTCTTTTAGGCGATCTCCTATTTTCTCATTTCTTATAAAAATAAAAATCCCTAAACATTACAAAAATCAATTTTTTTCAAAAAACATAGAAAAATACAAACACATAAAATTTCAAAATTTCTCAAAAATCCTAAAAATTGTAAAATTTACAAAAATAGGTAAACAACCCATAGTGGCTGAAACTCATGTCTTGTGCATGGTATTCATTCCATATCTTGCTAGAATTTTCACGTGTTCACAAATCAAACGAATCACGGATCATCATATTTACAACCATTTACAAATCTAGCCTACTTACTTTGTCGGTACTCTGGGGCACATCCAGTTGCCTGATACTATTTTGTTGCACACAACACTTTATCATTGGACCCGACATCCTTCATCATTTTCCCTTGCATGTATCCTTGCTAGGGGCATCATTTTTCACCCTTTTCGTCAATCACGAACATTTGGGGATCTTCAGCTTGATAAAAAAACATTTGTACAACCATCTTGACCATTGTTGGTTTGAGTATGTGTGTTTGTACTTGTTTCCCTGTTAAATGAGCTTGTTTCCTTCTCATATTGCATTGATTTTTGTATGTTGCATTGAGTTGGTGTTTTTAGCAATGGACAATTGTTCGTAGTATGGCTTTTCATGTCATTCTAATTTTTTCGTATGCTTATATTTTTAATAAGGACCGATGACGTAGATCTTTGGCAATATGATGACACTAAAGTTGTTTCAATACACTTGGATGAAAGCTTGCTCTTTTCTTTTCATCTTCATTCCTCTTCTACATCATTCTCCTATCAACACTATTCTTCTAATTCACTTGGGGCATCCTACCCCTACCCATTCTTCTATCCATTTCTCTCACCTTTTTGATCGTCGATCGACTTATTTCATTACCCCTTAGACACTTGAGGGGGCATCTCTCACTTCTACTAATTGTTCTTCTACCCCTTCAAAATTTTATCCGTCGACTATCTTTAAAATGACGTCACTTACACTACCCCAAAGAGGGGAAAATGTAGACACCTATAATTTAGCTCGAGCAATTTAAATACTTAAATTGTGCTAATTATACCATTTCCCGCAAATTGATGACATATCATCAATATCACACATTTTCTCTGCTATCATCATTAATTAATTACATTACGTTAGTTAATTAACTCTTTTATCTAACAATGACACCAATTAACAACCTTCCGTTAATTAGCTCCCCTTTCTATCTAGATTAATTAATTAAATATAATTAATTAAGCTCTCGTTTCTATCTATATTAATTAATTTTTCTAATTAATTAAGCTTCGCTTTCTATCTAGATTAATTAATTCTTTCTTCTATTTAATCAATAAATCGTCATTTATTTGATTAAAATCCTCTCATAACATAAATCATACTAACTATTCCTCTAAAAAAGCTTCTATAAGCTTGCATAACTATTAATTAATCACCTTGGTTAATTAATAAACCCCTTAAATCCCCATGAGCCACTAGAGGAAAAGCTAACTCTCCTAAAGTAAACTCAACCACTTCTAAACCATGCTTATCCATAACTAACCTAGCTTTGTTATTATCCCACATATAATAGGATGCAAAGCTTCTTCAAACCATTGGGTTATAAAAGGAACCCTCCTCTAACCTTTCTACTTACACCTAAATGAGCATAAAGCCTATACTATATCCATTTTATCATCTCGAGAATTCTTCCATTAGAGGAGCTAGCTATCTTCATTTCTTGCATTCATCCATCCAAGTTTTGAAGTCATATGGAGATATGTCAAATGGTCTTGTAGCAATGGATTGACAAGACTCCATTCTTGAAAACCTTGGGATTCAAGCATACAATAAACCCTTTTGATTGATAAGGGTATAAATAGGTTCATTTAATTAGCATTCAATTAGAGATAGAAGTTAATTTGTTTAGCATGTTAATTTGAATCTTCATTTCATGTTCTAATGTAAATATGTTAATAGACTAGCTTTGCTTAAAATCTAAGCATGATGGTATATTGATCTAGTTAGCATTGTATTGAAGCTATTAGGTGTTAGCTTTTATTTCCTTTGCATTGTTAACTAATTCATATACACATAATTTTACAACCATGTGTAGCCAAGCCCTAAAGGATCACTTTGTTACATAAAAGTGGGTGGTCATGATCCACTCTTAAAAGCTGACTTGGATCTTTTATAATAATCCATCAAGAGGTGGCATTTTCATACACACTCCCCCTCAATGGAAACTTTGATAGGCCCAACAAGGCACAAAACTTGCAAGACTTCACAACATGTAATGGCTTAGTGAAGATATTTGCAACTTGATCTCTGATGTTGAACTGGATTCTTTATCAAGAGCAATCTAGCCTTCACATAGAGGAGGAATAATTCCTTTAGCTCCTATGTGTATCACTACCAACAACCTCTTTATCCATGTGGCTCTTTTGCTGCTCCAAGTGATGAAACCTGCATCAAAAATTGAACACAAATCCAACTTGTATATCCAACACAACATCAACAAATATCATAATAAACATAATAGAAATCATATATATTTTCACTTTTAACCAAGTATAAAGGTTAAACACTAGTTGTATAACAACTAACATATCACTATGCTTAACAACTAACAAATATGTTGAAAGACTTCCAACATATTACACTTTGTAAAATATATATTAGATGCAATCAGTATTGGACGTCTCCAATACAAACACAAAGGTGTCCCCAAGTGTCATTTGATATGCATATAATAATATTTTACTAATCACATAAAATGATTTATCAACATATGTATATCTTCATATTCTAAGTCTTTACATAATGAGATAAGACTTGATAGATAACACATCTGAACAAATAATCAAATTATTCAAGAATAACCAAGCATTCACTGAAAACATGATCCATTAAACAATGGACACACTCATGGATTTATGTGAATTTTGCTTTGAAAAATGACCATGTAGGCACCCTTTTGAAGTCTAGACATGTCATATATGCTAAACTACTAGAGAAAACTGAAGAAAAATCTTAAAAAAACATTTTGTGCATGTTTTCAGTTATAGTTATGCTTTTTATATAGTTCATAGAGTTATTACATTAGCTCTATGATTGTTCTCATCAATTTCATCTTGATTTTGATCTGATTAATTCCATTTCCTATTTCTGAAATTTGACTTCTTTTTGGATTTATAATCCCTCTTCACGGGTTTTGTAAACATCTCTAAAACTAGTTTAATGATCTTAGATAACCTATTTCCTTCATGTATGGTTTCTAATTGCTTCCATGCATTTGCAGGTGAGTCCATATGTCCTATATGCATCAAGAATTCATCTCTAAAGATTTGCAATAGGATGGACATATCTTCCTGAGATTTTGAGAGAAGGAGCTAAGGTTTTTAGGGGTAGCTTGTGTCCCCGTGGAACATTTTTCTATACCAGTCAAAAGATCCCAAAGCTTTCCTTCCATAAAACAAGATTTTAATCAAACTCTCCATATGCTATAATTTTTTCCATTTAAGAACTGAGACTTATCTAAAGAAAAATTGACATAACTATCCATTTTAATGCTCAAACAGAAATGGAGACAAATACAGCTAAAAAACAAATCAAGGAAGCCAAACAGAGACAAAAACTAGCTATAAATCTTTTTAATAGCTATACAAATGAAAACAACTTGAATTTAGTCAAAAATATCTTGATTTGGTTGAATTTAAGATCAATTTGATAGAGACAGGTGAGCTAACCGATCTCGGATAGATTTGTGTTGGAGTAGCTCAAAGAGTTATTTAGCAACTCAAAGGGGCGAGCTCAAAAACTATCTATATGAGCTCAAAACGAGCTACTTTAACAAATAAAGACAAGTCAAAAAATAGCCAAGGTGTGGGGAGACACATGGCATAGATAAAAAATATCAAGAGAGGCACGTGTCATCTTTAAAATAGATCCTTGGGTGGATGCGAAATATTTAAAAATTAAAGTCAATACCTTTTCGGGTCCACGGCAATAACCAAAATAAACACATAAAAAAACTATGAAAAGACTAACAAAAATGAAAGACAAATATACGTGTTGCTTTTTAATTAGCTCACACTTCACAATGTAGCTAAGAAGTCAAAATATGATTAATTAAAAAACAAATCATATACATGTGTCTTAAATTAATTGGATCACTTTTTGGACTCCGACACAATGCGAAATCAAAGTCTTAGTCAAACAGAGACATTTATCAAAAGTTTAACAGCTAAAGAAAAGACTAAGACAGGTTTAATAGCTAATTGTTTAAAGTCCACAAAATGAACCAAACTTAAAATAAATTTTGGGTTCAAAAAAGGTATAAGACAGGTGTCGCAATCTAAGTGGCGAAGTCAAAGAAAATATTGACACCCTGATACTTGCGATGGTTAACACAATTAAAAAAATTAATATAATTGTCAAAAAGTAATTGGTTCACACTTTGCAAATCTGAAAAGACTAAGCCAATTAAGAAGATACATGGATCCTTTTAAATGGTTCACACTTTGCAAGTCTGACAAACACCGACAAATGTAAAAAATAGACGTACGTGTCCAAATGCTATTAGTTTTCACTTCACAAAGGTCTGAACCAAAATGGACAAAGCAAACCGAGGACACATGGAGCCATTTAAATGACACGCTTTTTACAAGTTTGACAAAGATTGACAAATGTGAAAAGGTAGAAAATTATAATTGGATAACCACTACCACAAATGAAAATACTGAAAAATGCGAAATATGGAGCAATTCTATTGGCTCGATTTCACAAATCTGACAAATGTGAAATAAAAGATACTTGGAGAAATTTTATTGGTTTACCCTTTGCATATGACAAAATCAAGCTAAAAGAAAACTGACAATGTGAAATATTAAGTGACTTGGAGCTTTCCTATTGGCTTAAATTTTTGCAAAGGATAGAGGACATCTAATCCAAGTATGACAACGTGGAGACATGTGTATAGCCCTTATTGGCTTGCATTTCATGACTGAAAAATAGATAAAAAATAATACTAACACCATAAAGCAAGATGGAGCCTCCTGATTGGTTTGAGCTTCGTAAAAAATGACAATGCAAAGCTACCTGGAGCAAAACAATTGGCTCAAGCTTTGCAGTCAAAAGAACTTCGCAAAAATGGAAAAAGTCAAATAAAACTGACAGAGCAAAGCCAAATGGCACTAGAAGATTGGATCGTGCTTCGTAAATATAAAAGGTGTCATATTGAATCCACTTAGCACTTTAAGTGTGGATATAGCTTCAAAAACATGAAAAAATGAACAACAAAGCTATTTGGAGAAATTTTATTGGTCCAAGCTTTGCAAAACTAATAGGATCAAAATAAAAATGACAAAACAAAGTCAGATGGAACAAAATGATTGGCCCAAGATTTGTAAATAAAAACTAGAAAAAATATAAATTTTTACTGCTAAAATGGACTTCTAAGCCCCAAAAAAACTAGATCTAAATAAATCTTTTGGATCCAAAGTCAAAAAATGACCCAAACGGCTATAAACAACGTGAAAACTTAAAATAAGATTGCAAACAATGGATTTAAACGTAAATGACTGAAACAAGATACAAAAGAAAATATATAAGCATAAAAAAGCTCAAACATGATCTAAACAGCCATTTAGCCCATATTTAACCAATATTTCAAACAATATTTAGGCGAGAAATTGGAATTTTAAACTGGTTTTCTTGAAGATGACTGTGGAACTTTTAGGGTTTTGCAGATCTGTAAATAAACTTCAATATTATTTACTTGTAGTAAATTAAAAGCTTCAAATCGACCCTACACATGCGTAATCAATACACTTTGATACCATGTTAGATTTAACAAGGGAAATGTAATTGATAGATTACAGATCCACCATTAGAATGCCGATGAATATAGATTATGATGTGTAGTCGATCAGACACAAAAATAGATAGTGAATAAAAATATTAATGAGAAAGAGCTGAAAGAAAATAATAAACAAGAACAGAGACAGATAAAACCAAATTTAAGTATAGAAAATAGAAGGAAAAAATCCATTGGTAAAGCATTGTTTGTATTAAGAATTCTTATGAATTTAACCCAACACTTCCACTTCATTCCATGGTCTTTTACAATCTCTGTAGAGCTATTTCTCTTGACTAGTTTATACAATGATCATCTAGTCACATCTAACATTCTCGCTAGCATGTCTTACATACTCATCTCAGTCTTTAATACTGGAGTGTAAAAATGTAAACGTTGTTGATAGACAATCTCGAGAGGGATTACCCAAATCAATGTGGGTGGGTGAATCGGTTAGGCTACTTCACTCTTAAATGTGAAAGACCTTCACAATACAATTTGATTAGAAAAATTTAATAATATTGGGGCATACTACGGTTATAGATCCCACTTGAAATTATCACCCCAACACGACACATAAACCATGTTGAATGAATCTACCATAGCAATCAACATTCACACTCGGGAAGACCCACATATTCTAAAGATAGGACAATCTCTAGACTCGTAGAACAATAATCTTTCACCTCTTTTCTTTGTAATCATAGCAAAGAATTTTGTTGGTCCTACGGTGATATGCTAGGTATCAACCCTAATATCATGTTTCACAATATCATAACTATCCTCGATGGAAAGAAACTGAAATAGAAGATATAAAAAATGCATCCTCGCATTGCTCTTCTTGTGAAAGTAGAACTTCAACACCTTCTCTCTGTTTATTTCATCCTACTACCTATTGACTATCCACAATGGATATCTAACATTGTTCTGTCCACAAAAGTGTTTGGGGGAATTCGTATCTATACTTGACTTTAGCAACCTTAACCTTACTGTCCCAAGGATGACTTTCCTCTACCAAGAATTGACCAACTTGTTGATTTTACTATAGGCCATGAGATGTTATCTCTTATGGGTGAGTTTTCGAGCCATAATCATATATTCTTTGCTCAGGAAGATCAACACAAAACTTCCTTAATAACCCATTATGGGACCTTCGCTATCGTGCCATGCCCTTCGGCTTGAAAAACATTGGTGCTACTTATCAGTGCACTATGACTTACATCATGCATGAAATTTTGGAAGACTACATCGCTGAAATTCTTGGTAATTCCAAGCATCGTGTCAAACACCTAGAAGTCCTTAAAATTATCTTTGACCACCTTATCCAATATTATGTTCACCTTCAACCAAATAAGTGCATTTTTGCATTTCTCTCGGGTAAGATTATTGGTTTCATCGTATATTTACAAGCTATTAAAGTTAATCATGCTAAGATCAAGGAAATTATTGACATGCCTCCACCTATTAACCTTCTTCAACTTCATATCTTGCAAGGAAAACTACAATCCATATGACACTTCATCTCTCAAATTTTAGACCAATGTCAACCGTTTCATCACCTCCTTAAAAAGACATTTCTTTCCATTGGAATGATGAGTGTCACAAAGCCTTTGATGTGTTGAAGAACTATCTTCTTGATCACCTATGCTAATTCCTCCTAAAGATGATCAACCTTTTTACCTTTACATTTCTTATATTGACCATTCCTTGGGTGCCATGCTCACTCATCTTGATGAGAAACACGAGGAACAAACAATTTATTACATAATCCATACTTTTCTAGACTACAAAACTAGATACACTCATGCGAGAAAATATTTTCTTAACCCTAGTCTTCGTGGCCACCAAACTTCGGCACTACCTTCTTAATAAAAAACATTTTTCATTACCAACACTAACCCTCTTTACTACATGTATGCCAAACCTTACCAACAACAACACATCATCCATTGGATTATGATTCTTGCCAACTTGGAGTTGGATTTCATTTATCAAAAATATATCAAAGGACACACCATTGTAGATCAACTTGCGGATGCTCCTCTTCTTGAAATCAATTATCAAATTTCTATTTTCTTGACAAATCTATAACCTCCCTCTCCATTGATGATATTGTTTATCAAATGAAATTATTCTTTGATGGATCCAAATGTCACCATGGGGGAGGTGCAGGGGTCATCCTTATTCCTCTTGATGGTGAGCCCATGCCACTCTCCTTTAAACTAGACTTTGACTGCACCAATAACATAGCCGAGTACAAAGCACTTGTGTTAGGTCTTCAAACTTCATTGCCTAGGTGTTAAATCCATTAACATATTTAATGAATCTCAATGGTTATGAAATAAATCAATGGTTCAAACTAGTGTTGTAATGATGAGCTTAAAAATTATAGACATAACGTCCACCTACTTTTGACGACATTTGATCACTACCTCATTCAAGCCACTTTGCGATTCACTATCAAATTCATAGATACAATGGCTTGTCTTGCCTCTCAAATACCTACCTCACCTTCAGAATAAAAAATCTTTGTCATAATACAATGATTGCAGTCACCTTCTTATATTATTCCTGGCATTAATTTCGTGGGTAACATCGATACTGACCCACACAACATTTGGTATAATTAGTTTGATGAATACCTTTCCCTTTCAATCCTACCTCCAGATCTTACTCGCAATGGATGATGAGCCTTCTTAAAAATGTCTCTCATTACATCATCATGGGAGGTCTTCTCTACAAACATGGATTTGACGGTATCCTCTTGCGGTGCCTCACCAGTTCTAAAATCCCATACACCATTAAAGAGATTCATGATGGGATTTTTGGGGGACATTCAAGTGTCCTCGTTGTCAAAAACGTATCCTTCAACTTGAATATTACTTGCCAAAACTTAACCAAGATTATTGTGCTTATGTAAAACATTGTGTGAAGTGTCAACAACATGCTAACCTTCATCATACTCCTAGTCATGCCTTACAAGTCACCAGAGAATTTTGGACCTTTTCTCAATGGGGTTCGGATCTTGTTGGAGAGATTAACCCTCATTCCTCTCAACGTCATTGCTTTGGATCGTCACAGATCTTTGAATATTAAACTAAATGGGTAGAAGCCATCCCTTTTATCTTTGTAAAAGCTGAGACAATAACTAAATTTATCAACCACCATATCATTTGTCTCTTTAGTGTTCCTCATCGTCTTATAAATGAAAATGACAAACAATTCAAAAACAAGACCCTACGCAAACTATGTGACAACTTTGGTATTCAACTCAGTTTTTCTTCACCATATTACCCACAAGAAAATGGTCAAGCCAAATCTTCTAACAAAGCCCTCAATAAAATTCTAATGAAAGTGGTTGACGACCGATCCATAGGGATCCAAAATGACTCTACTTCATCGATCACCAACACGAAGAAGGAAAATAAATACACGGAGGTTACGAACTTATAGTAACAGGGATTGCCACTCTATGTAGAGTGACAGTTATAGAACCACCACCCAACTAGGGTGGCAGTCCCGAGACCGTCGGTCTGCATTAGGTGATGGTCTTGGCTCTTTTGGATAGAAAATAAAAAATATGAAATGAACAACCCCATAATTTGAAAGGTTTTCTGTGTCTCTTCTCCTCCATGACCTTCCCATTCTCCAAAGTGAACGGGAGGACAGGTGAAAGGCTATAAATACATGTTTGTAGAAGAGAATAAGATCATTGAAGCATGAAAGCAAGTGAGAAAGAAGTTTTTAGTGCTGGAATTGTGTTTTGTAGAAGAAAGTAGTGTTGAGACAGAGAAAACAAGTAATTGGGAGGAAGTGTGAGATATTATCTACTTCTCTTTCATACTTATTGTAAATTCTATACTTATTATTTTGAATTGGCCAATAAAAGTGGGAAGAAAGAGAAATTTCCCTTCTGACTGGTTTTTCCTCCTCTGGAGGTTTCTAGGATAAAACTTGGTGTTTATGAGTTTATATTCTTTCCTTTCCTGCAATTGTGGATTCTAAGCATAAGAAAAATTCATTCACTAGCTATCTCTATCATTTTCTAATAGAAAGTAGAACAACAACATTAATTTGTGATTATGTGGATAATTCCAAAGTTGAAGAGTTTACAGATCATTTTGGTATCAGAGCTAACAAGTATCCAGGACTATGGTATTCGTTCTTGGATTTTTATGACAGTGAGAAGATCTAAAGGCGAAGAGGCTTTACCTTGCGATCCGAAATTTCTACAAATAAGTGGAAACAGAGAATTTTTGGACAAATGGAGGAAGAGAACTTGGTTCATAGAATCAATATCTTTGGGGACCATGATGGATAGGATGTTTAGAAGGAAATAAGAACTTGCAGATTTGTAGAAGACATATTCTATCAAGAAAGACTCCATGGAATCGGTGGTTCGAGGCTTAACCGAAAAGTTTGGCATAGGGAAGAGCCACCATGAGGAAGATTATGGGGAAGGGCATGTGAAGGGGATTCTATCTTGCACTTGCTAAGATGGGGTAGCAAAAATTCTCGGGCTCCACATCCTCTATGTGAACCTCAACACCCTCTTGCAATGTTTGCCTCTATAGATCCATCACATTTACAACCTCACGTTGTCTAGTCATCTCCCTTTCATGAGCTTCACTATACTTGAGCCATCTCTCCTCCCTTTCCTTTTCAGCTGTAATGTACACCATCTTCCTCCACCCTAGCTTCCTCGCTTAGTGCTCGAGTAGCTTAACCGACTTCAGGAATTATTCTAAACTCAAAGTAATGACCAAGATCTTCATAGCCGGAGGAATGACATTCACAAATGACCCTCTTGACTCCATCGAAACTCAAAATTAGAAAATTATGGGCAAGAAAATGTTGAAATGGCATGTTTTAAAATGTAACTAGCTAGCACTCCCTTCCACTAGTGATCAATAACACATGTCCAAGTCAGATTTGCATCCTGTAGCCTCTGATAGTCATCTTGGGTCCACATGCACAATCTATAGAACCAACTTGATCTAGATGCGTATGTCGAGAGCCATTCTTATATCTCTACTCGGAAGAAACGAAAGAATTTCTCATACAACTAATGGTATAGGTTCTCTTCTACCCATCCATGTGCATTAAACTCAGGTCTAGTGCTAAATATTTGAGAGAACTAGTCCTCCATACTCTTGAACCATGTTTCAACACTTTCTAGAGTCAGGTGCTCTATCATTACACACCACAAAGATAAATATGCATGTAGTCATTTCTCACAACAACTTCAAAAAGAGGTCCCGGAAACAAAACCAAGATATAGTCATTTTTATGCCCTCTCAAAGAACAAGGAAATCCCATGCACGCCGGCCTATCATCACCCGAGGCATGTGCGGGCGTCGAGTCCCTCCTTTATGTGAGTTTTGTGAGAATTCATTATTTATGACAGAAAATTAAGTGAATATATTGGAAAGGAACCATACATTCATCTTAGAGCTCAGAATGGCTTCTAGACCAATGTGTTCATTCATATAAGAAAAGAATTATAGAACATAGATTTGAATCATAATAGAAAAGAAATGCACAAGGGTTTACACCCACTCATATGAAATATATATATATATATATATATATATATATAAACCAATCCATATAGATGTAAGTAGAACTGGAACCACACATATATTCATGTTAAGCATGTTGATAACCACATTACATTAACTTAGGAAATCATATATTCATATGATAATGCAGACCAATGTCATGCATTGGAATTGGATTTAGGCCCTTCATAGTACAAAGAAAAATGTTCAGACCCATCCCCTTAATACAACATACTCCTACAGATCCTCTAAACCCAACCTATGGAGCTCTCACAATATTCTTGCATGGCTTTGCCTCTTTCTCCTTCTATTCTCGGTCTCTCCATTTGTCTCTTTTTCTTCTACCGGGCACTCATATATATAGCTTTATCAAAATATCAATAATAATGCCTTTCTAAAGTTGTAGATCACTTTCCATGTGTCCAAGTGGTCCTCCATGGGATCATGCTTCTTCATATGTGATCTCTCCATCCTTCGCCATGATGACCTTATGGAATATTCTATCACAAGGTATATTCCTTTCGTGGGCACCAAGTTGCCAAGCTGACACCTTATCCACTTCGCATGTGTAGTTGGGTCATGATTTCCTCATGTCCTGCCCGATATGCCAAATATGGTTAAGTCCCAATATCTTTTCTTTGTCTGCGTGCGCCACTGGTTCCACTAAAACCCTCCTAAAAACTTGTCCTATGCACTTTCTCCTTGTGTGCCCTTATTCAAATAGGCCTTGTGCGCCCATGCACCTTCTTGTACTTAGCCAATATTTTAGGGGCCCAACATCACCCCACACTACGCCTATTCTCCACCCTTGGGAAAACCTTCTCAAAGAATAAAGAATGACTGTCCTTGAATAGTTTGGAGAAAGAATAAAGGAATGAATAATTTGGGGAAGAATGAAAGAATGGGGAAACTATGATTATTTCTGCAAGAGGAGAGGGAAATATTTCATCAAGTCTACCTCCAACTTATTCCAAGTATTGACCTCACTTTGTGCTTGTTAACAAAGGTTTCGACTAAGGTGCTCACCTCTTCAAAGATTATCCCTTCTCCTTGGGTATTCATCATTTCCACGATCCCCTCTAACTATTTTCCCAAATCCTCGAGTGCGTCCATCCTTCAAGTGATATGGGGATACAACTCTTTCAGCCAGTTTTTGATTGAGCCCGAAAGGTCTCAATAGCCTCTAATTTCTTCTCAACCTCAAATGGGATTTTTTCACATTTTCCCTATTCCCCTTGTTCTTCTCCTGGAACTCCTTGAGCTCTGCTTCATGGGTGGCAACCAAAATGCTCGCCACTCTATCTCTATCTAAGGTGCGATTTGTCATAAGCCTACCTCGGCTTGGCGGTGAATTTCACTTCTATGAGGACTTTCTTATCTTTGGGCCATAATGGCCACAACCTTCATCTTTTCCTCCTTTTCTTTACATGTGGATGCCTCTTCTACAGACTCCAAGGCCAATGGTCATCTTTCCATTGTGAGGACACGGGTCAAGTCCTCTAGACACTCCAGGGTGGATCCATACTTCTACACTAGTGGTGTTAGATCTGGATGCTTCAAGAAAATGGCATCTGTGATCATCTCTAATTTCTTGTAGACCTCACGCACCCTTGCCTTCTCTTCTTTCAACTCACGCCTTAGTTGCGTGCTGATTAGATCCTCCCACTTTAACTCCTTGGTTCTTTTCTCTAGCTCCTCTTCCCTTTTCTCCAGTTCTACCTCTAGGAACTTCACCTTGTCATTCCTCCTGAAGAGTCTGGCCTCTACTTCCATTGAAACCTTATTTAGTGCATTATAGATTTTCTTGTCTAATAGTTTCGTTAAGTGTTTACCAAGGGGTTGTCACCTTTTGACTCTGGTACCTTCATTATTTCCCCTTGGCTTACTTTGAATTTTGGTTTGTCGATGTGGGACTCAAATTCCCAAGAAATCATTTTCCTCATCCGAGGGTATGCACCTTCCTCATCAAATGATGCCATAGCCAAGAGTTTCTCCATTGGTATGGTGATTTGAAAGCATGCGTGTAACACCTTGTTTAGATCATCAATATAGCCCATCCTCTAAACCTATGATGCCTCTGCACTTTTTCTCCTATGCGCATGGCCTTAGGAAAGCTCACAGCCAAATTGGGATCCCCTCCCATGCTACCATATTCCTTTTCTATGCTTTCCTCCTCTACTTCCTTCATCACTAGGTTTGTGTTGCATTCCATCTCTTGCTCTACTAGGTCTTTGATGATCTTGGCTACTTCTTTCTCCATGGCCTTGTCTATCTATTCCTTAGTGAGGCTTGGGGTCCTCTATTCTTTTGTAACTTCCTCACTTACCCCCTTGTCTTGAGTATCCTCTTCTTCCTTGTCATTCTTCCTCTTGACAAAGATGTATTCATTTTATTCTTCCTCTCCTTCCTCCTCTGAGTCATGAACCTCATAGATAGGATGGTCCTCACCTCTGGTTCATCTTCATCATCATCATCTCTCTCACCTCTATAGGCCTCCAAGCTTTTTGTGTCCTCTGAATCATTTTCTTCTGTCACCTTTTGCTTCTTCCTGGTAGGAGATTCTTCTTCCTTCTCCTCCTCCTCTAGTGAATTTTCCTGGGTGATGGGTTCCTCGTGCTCTGGTGCTTCTTCCTCTTGAGTAATTTCTTTAGTGGGGACTTATTTCTCCATGCGTAAGTACTGGGCTTAGTTCTTGTCTTCGGTGTGCTTACCTCTTGTTTAGAAGGTAAGAAGAACTTGTAGATTTGTAGAAGACAAATTCATTTAAGCAAGACTCCATGGACTCAGTGGTTTGAGGCTTAGCCAAAATTTTTGGCATAGGGAATATCCACCATGAGGAAGATTATGGGGAAGAGCATGAAGAAGAGAATTCAAATGCAAGAGAAAAGGTATAATCTGATCATACTCCTTTTAAAGTTGAGACGAAAGTTAAGATTAAAAGATTTGAAGGAAAAGTAGATGCAAAGTTGCTTGATAAGTGGTTAAAACAGTTAGAAGTATATTTTAGCATCCATAATATCATTGAGGCACAGAGGATCACCTTTTCATGTCTCAAAATGGAGGGAAACACTTTGGTTTGGTGGGAAACCCATATAACCACTTGTGAAAAGAAGAAGCGTCCTATTGTAAAATATTGGCAAGAATTCAAAGAATTACTTAGAGCTAACTTCTATCATATTGGCCACAAGACTGACCAAATGATTAAATGGAAGTATTTTAGACAAGGCAGTGATCAAAGTGTGTAGGACTATACTACGGAGTTTCGAAGGCAGGCCATGTTGTTAAACATGGACTTGGAGGATGAGGATATTATGATTAAGTACTTGGGAGGACTTCACACTCACCTTCGAAGAAAAGTCATCTCCACAAATCCCAAATATCTCAATGAGGCATGTGTTTAGGCATACTACATAGATGATGAAAAGAAGTAAGGAAAAATAGAGCCAAGGGAAAAACAATCGACAAATCAACGAAAAAGAGTATAGGAAAAAAGCAACAAGGGTAAGTGGAAAGGGAAAGGTAAACAAGCTATCACTACTGTAAATACTTGTAAAGATCCCAAGAATTTTTACAAGAACTATGATATCAATTGTCATACTGATGCTACATGTTAGAAGTTGCATCTAGAGTTACATTTGAAGAACCAAACCAAGGACTCAAAGAAGTATATGACACCTATAAAAACAAAGGGGAGGTGGAAATTGAAGATGAATCTAATGTAGACGAAAGGATTGGATGCACGGCCACCAACATGGACAACCGGAAGAGGAGATGAGTAGCCTATTCCATATCAAAATCTAGATCAATAGAACTAATGTAAATACTTTGGTTGATACTGGTTCTCAGTCTAACTTGATTTCTGAAGCAGTTGTAAAGAAGCTTGGTCTTGAGACTTATGAGCATCCAAACCCTTATCCTTTGGGTTGGGTGAAGAAGGGTGTTGAAATTCAGGTAACAAGAAGATGTAAGGTTAAGTTTGGGATAAATTCCCAATATATTGATGTTTTGGAAGCTGACGTTATTCCACTTGATGCTTTTGATGTTGTATTCGGGAGTCCTTACTTGTATATTAGGGATGCTATATTTATGAGAAGGGAAAATCAATACAGATGGGTCAAGGATGGGATCAGCTACAACATCTGGGCACACCAATGTAAGACACAGGTTACTATGGTGAGTGCTAACTAAGAAAAATGACTTATTCAGAAAATCATAATTAGTTTTGTTTACTTTTGTTAAAGGATAAACAAGATGGGGTAGAAGTTTCAAAGATTTCTAACTAGGGAAAGCATGATTTGGATAGTATTATTCAGTATTTTTAGGAAGTATTTCAGGCTCCCAGTGGGTTACCACCAAAATGGGAAGTAGAGCATGAGATTCAGCTATTTCTAGAGTCCCCTCTACCGAACATCGAGTTGTATAGGCAATCCTTTCTTGAGAGTACTGAAGTAAAGAAACAACTCCAGAACTACTAGACCAAGGGGTGATACATCCAAGCACCTCACCATGTGGTTCACCTATTGTGATGGTGCCAAAGAAGGATGGTTCTTGGAGAATGTGCATCGACTACCATGATTTGAACAAGATCACCATAAAGAACAAATATCCACTTCCCCGCATAGATGATCTCTTGGACCAGCTTCAGCATGCCAAATTCTTCATGAAGTTGGATCTCAAGTTAGGTTATCACCAAGTCAGAATGAAGGAGGAGGATATATGGAAGACTAATTTCAAGACAAAACAAGTTTTCTATGAATGGTTAGTACTTATTTTTGGGTTATGTAATGCACCAACTACATTTATGAGATTGATGAATGATGTATTATGGGATTTCATAGATTCATGTGTCATTGTATATCTAGATGATATCTTGATTTTTAGTGCCACATGGGAAGAACATCTAACTCATTTACAACAAGTCTTGCAAGTTCTCAGGGAGAAACAACTTCTTTGTAATATGAAGAAATGTGAATTTTCCAAACAGTCACTTATCTATCTTGGGCACGTGGTTAGAGGAGGAGAGATACGAGTGGATCCAAATAAGGTGGAAGCCATCATTAATTGGCCAACACCAACAAGAGCCACAAATACTAGGATTTTTGTGGGAGCAGTACAGTACATGCGGAAGTTCATTCCAGGCTTCTCCATGATTGCAACACCTCTACACATAGTGGCCGCAAAGAGTAAAGTTTTTGACTGGGATAACGAATAAGAAAAATCCTTTGAGTTATTGAAATACAAGATTAGTCATGCTCTAATAATTTCTCTTCCTAATTTTCAACAACCTTTGAAATAAAGATAGATCTGGTGATTACGCTATGGGCCATGTGTTGCTTCAAGGAGGTAAACTTGTATGATATCATTCTGAAAATTTCACTTCAACAGTTAAAGGATATTCAATATATGATAAGGAAATGTATACACTAATTTAAGAAATTAAAAATGGAAGCATTCTTTGTTGCGTAAATAAACTATTATGCACACTGACCATAAACCTCTCCGGTATTTTGCAAGTAAAGTCAAATTACAACAGAAATGCACTACAAATGGATGAGGTTCCTTTAGTAGTTCCATTTGGTGATAAAATATAAGAAGGGTAGTAAAAATCTGGTGGCGAAATGTTGTCTAGGCCGCCCACATAGGAAGTTATCCTATTTAGCCACTATCTCTCGAGTTGAGCTCTTCTGAAAGGAAAATTATGGAGAGGTGTATGCCCAAGACAAAGAGTTTGGGGTGACATTTCAGCGCTTTAGTCCTAAGGGACCGAAAGGACATGGATTGAAGATTGTTATCTCAAGGACATGATGCTCTCTTGATGGGGAAGATTTGTGTGCCTAAAGAAGAAAGACTTCTATTGATGAGGGAAGCACATACCTCGAAAGTAGCAAGAAATTTTGGTGTTGGTAAGACCCTAGCCCACTTGTAAAGGTACATGTATTGGCCCAATATGTAAGAAGAAGTATCAAAATTTATACGTGGATGTAAACTTTGTTGTACCAACAAGCCTAAGACTAGGAAGGAGGGTTTGTATATGCCTTTTCAAAGACCTACTTATGCAGTGGGAGATAATTTATATGGATTTTTAGAGGATTACCTATGTCTAAACATGTTGATAGATTCATAAGATGTGTATTCTCATGGAATGTAAAATGAAAATAAAAGAACATGAGGCGAAAATATTTTCTTTGCTAATGTATGGGTACATTTTGGTTTGCGAAAGTTTATTGATTCTCGATAAGGATTCCAGGTTCTTGGGAAGTTTTGGAATACTTTTTGGGACAAGATAGATACCAGTTATAGAGGAGCAAAAATTTCCATCCACAGATAGATGGACAGACAAAAGTGGTGAAAAATACTTTGGTGCAATTGATTAGAGGGTATAATAGCAAATACATGTTGTTGTAAATCAGCAACACCCCTGGATGTTGATCAGACTTCTATTTTGACATCTTGGACATCTAGTGTGATTGCACAACATTGAATCCTCTCCCCAAGGTGTGGGACTTGTGAAATGGGAGAGGAATCTCCAGTTTGAGGCTGGTTCCTCAACTCCTTTGATCAGATATATCACTTACAAGTTGCAGAGGTTTGAATTCCTAGTTCCTACTCTAAATTCTAAGGGAACAAAGATAGGGAATGAAAGAAAATGAAGCTAATGCTAATGAGGTGATACACCAAAGGAGTTGCAGACACCTGATACTACAATATATACACAATCCATAAGAAAACACAACACAAATCATGCACAAATTTCTCAAAATGTAATGAAAGATCAGAAAACAATGGTAGATATATGAAAGGATTGAGGGATTTTAATCACAGAGCATATATTATCATTTCAGATCCAATACAATGCATTATAGTGATCAAGAGGCAAAAGGGGTGCTGTATTACATGGAAAGGTAAAAATTTCCACAAATTCTACCAAAAAGGAAGAAAAAGGGAAGTTGCAGAGCTGAAAAGTGTCTCCCCTTTCAAAAATGAACCCATTCTGGCTTTTACAGTGCAAACCACGACCCTAGGAGAGAGAAACATGGGAAAACGTGGGAGAGCTTCAACCACCGACCCAAAATGCATTAAAACAACATGGGCATCCTTACAGGCCCATCCCCTGACATTTTTCACCATGCTGGGAGAGAATGCGAGCCATTCTTCATTAAAAATGGTGGTTGAAACGTCATTTCTATCCATGACCACGTGCCAGAGGAGTTTTTCAATTTTATCTCTCCAAACTCCATAAAAATGCAAAAATTACCTTGTAATCTTGTAGAGAATTTCACCAGCTTTCCATTGATATAAAGAACGTGAAAAACTGAGCTCTGGATCGAAAGATATGGCCGTTTGAAATTTTAGGGCAAAACAGGGCCAAATCGGATTGGCGGGCAAAATTTTTTAAATTTTCCACTTTTTGGTCATTTGGAAAATTTTCCAAAAATTCCCATGCTCCACCATTCCGGGTGCCACATGGCATGTTTTGATTGGGTGCGGGCCTTTAATGCTTCATTTTCCATTGTTTTTCCCTTTGGAAAATTTTCCAAAAATCCCCACCGGGCCGATGATTTGAGGACACGTGGCACGTGCTGATTGGGCACGGGCCTGTCCTCCTAAATTTTCCATCACTTTGTTTGATCCTATTTCTTGACTCGGACATGTGGCAAAACCTCATTCGTTGTGGGCCTTTCCCTTCAAATTTTCCATGCGGGCTTGTCTTGAGTTTTTGGTGCCACCTGACACGTGGCGAGATTCCATTGGTTCGCACTCGGGGGGGTGATTTTTCCTTTGAAATTTCCTTCTTTTTCCTTTGGGAAAATTTCCCAAATTCTCCTGCCTTCCGCCTGGTCTAGGACACGTGGCACAATTTCATTCACTTGCAAACCCTCTGTAAACATTTTTCCTTTTGCGCAATCCCTTTGGGAAAAAATCCCAATCTTCCCCCCGCGTGCTCCACCATTCCGTGCCCGGGGACACGTGGCCTATTCTGAATGGTTGGTGGGCCTGTGGGCCAATAATTTTCCTTTTGAAATTTGGCAAAACACTTCGCCAAAATTCTAACTTCTCCTCTGCGCTCTGCCGGTCCGATGCCATAGGACACGTGGCAAAACGTGATTGGGTGTGGGCCTTTCCTTTAAAATTTTCCATGTGCCAACACTTAGTCAAAATTTTCAATTTTCTCCCCTTTGGACACGTGGCGCAATTCAATTGGACGGCGGGCCTGCGGGGTGAAATATCCCTTTTGAAATTTTGCCAGACACTTGGTAAAAAATCCAAGTCTTCCTCCGACCCCCGCCACTTCTAAGGACACGTGGCACAATATTATTAGCTGCGGGCCTTTCAGGGAAAATTTCCCACAAAAACTCCACCGGGCCATAACTTCAAAAATACATGGAGTTAGGAGGAAAACTTTACCTTTCTGGAAAGCTGAGAAAGAGCTCTATCCAATGGTTCCATTTCCAGAAAGTTTTGAGTTCCTAAAAAGTAAAAATTATGACTGAGGCACAAGAGAGGGAAGAATGAAAGGAGTTAGCCACAAAATGAGCAAGGGGTACATTTTGGATAACAATTTTGGTGACTCAGAGGGGTCATCTGCCTGTTGGATGAAGTTACCAGTTTCCTGAAGCAATCCATTGGGCATGGAGTCATCAAATTCTCTTTGGTACCCCAACTGACTAGAACACTGCAAGGAGGAAGATGGAGGGTGGCACATCATCTGATTTGAGCAAGGCCTATAAAACACATTTCTAGGAACAACAAGCTTGTGCCAAAGCACTTAGGGAAAGCAAAGCTAATCTACAGCAAAACAATGTGCACAAGCACTTGGAGGAATGAAAACCTAAGCTAATATGTACAAGGTGGTGAACTTCCTTCAAGATGAATGCTTTAGGTGGATTCCATTGATTGGAATCTACAGTTCTTCACCATCCAATGAAGACAATTGGAAAGCATTGTTGCCCTTACACTTTGTGACCATGTATGGGCCACTCCAAATGGCATCAAATTTTGAGTGCCTTCCCGATTTTTCTCTATCTACATCCCATTTTAACACTAGATCTCCAACTTGGAAAGATCTATTCTTGGCCTTCCTATCAAAGGTCTTCTTGATCAAGGCTTGATCCTTCTCCATTGCTTGGGATGCTTGATTTCTGATTTCTTGGAGCTCCATCAATTCTGCATATCTGACTTCCATGGGCTCAAACTCCAACAACTCCAACTGTTTCATGAGTTCCAATGTTGGCAACTCAAGTGACATGGGAAAAATTGCCTCTCTCCCATAAACAAGCTTGAATGGGGAGTTACTTGTAGATCTTTTAGGAGTTATTCTATCAGCCCATAAGGCTGATTTCAACTTAGTATGCCAAGATCTCTGATTTTCATCAAGGGTCCTCCTAATGATTCTTAACAAGTTCTTATTTGTAGATTCAGCCTAGCCATTACCCTGAGGGTAATAGTTTGATGAAGTGCTTAGGTAGATCCCATTCTTGACAGCCCATTCAGTCACCTTAGACCCAATGAATGCCAATGCATTATCTGATATTATTGTAGCAGGTATGCCAAATCTAGTTGCTATTCCCTCATAGAAGTCCAGGATGCTAGATTCATTTGCTTCCTTGAGTGCTACTGCTTCAGTCCATTTGGTGAAGTAATCTGTTGCTGTTAAAATCCATTTGTGCCCTTGGCTTGAATTGGGATTAATGACTCCAATGAAGTCTAAACCCCATTGCATGAATGGCTGGTCAACTGAAATTGGATGCAATGGAAGGGCATCTAGCCTCTCTTTACCTGTGAAGAATGTACAATTCTTGCACCTCTTGATCCATGCATAACAATCACTGAAAATCTTGGGCCAATAATAGCCAACCCTCATGATCTTTAGAGCTGTCACTCTCGGTGCAAAATGACCACTAGCTGATCCACCATGGAACTCTTCCAACACCCTATGAAGATGATTTGTGCTAATGCATCTCAAAGAACACTCCATTCACGTCCTTTTTGAACAAAACACCATCAACAAGGCCATATGGGACAGCCTGCAATTTGAATTGTCTTCTTTTGGTTTTGTTCATCTCTGGAGGGCATAAACCTATGCTTAGGAAGTGCATTATGTCTTGGGTCCAGCAAGGAGTGAGAACACCATTATTTTCCTCTTGAGTGCTTCCTTGCTCATGGCTGTCTTGTAACGCCAAAACAACCTCCTTCTCATTGCATGCTTCCTTTTGTTTGCTCAAAATCAGCTGCTCACACAATCCTTTTCCTTTGACCAACTTGGTGACTTTGATCTCAATGTCATACTCCATGACACGAGTAATCCAACCTGCTCTCTTTTCATTCAAGTCTTTGTTGAGGAGGAAGTCTTTAACTCCCACATGAGAAACCAACAACTGAACCTTGTTGTTTGAAACTAGATGCTTGAATTTCTTCAAGCTTCTGATTACTGCAAGAACATGCTTTTCAATGAAAGAATATCTCACCTCATAATCCTCCAGGCTTTGGCTAAAGAAAGCAATTGGCTGCTCATCATTGTCTTTGTTCTGCTGTACCAAAATTGCAGAAATAGTATCATCACCCCCAAATGCATAGAGGATGAAATCCTTGGAGAAATCTGGGTTGATGAGAGTTGGGGCTTGAGAGATGGCTTCTTTGATTGCTTCAAAACTTTCCTTGCCTTCTGTCCATTTGAAAGCCATGCTTTTCTTTAACATCTTGGTGATAGGCTTGACAAGGGCTACAAAATTTGGGACAAACCTCTCGAACAAAATTTATTCTCCCCAAGAAACTTTGAAGGGCCTTCTTGTGGCTTGGCAATGGTAGTGCTCTTATGGCTTCAACTCTTTCTGGATCAATTGCTAATCCTTCTTTGGAGACAATGTGGCCAAGGAGTTTTCCTTCATGGGCTAGAAAAATACATTTTTTAGGATTCAAGGATACTCCAAATCTTCTGCACCTTTGGAACACTTGTCTCAAATGAAAGAGATGGTCTGCTGTATTTTTTGAAAAAATAGTGATATCATCAAGATATATCAGCACAATGTTGTTAATCAAACCCTTGAACGCCATGTCCATTGCTCTTTGGAAAGTAGCTCCAATGTTGGACAACCCAAATGGCATTTTCCTATGCATAAGTTCCCCATTTGGTTATAAAGCTGTCTTGAACTGATCCTCTTCTTTCACCATAATCTGATTGTACCCCGAATAGCCATCAAGTAGTGAAAACCTCTTAGAGCCAGCAACAAATTGCAAAATCTGCTCCATAGAAGGAAGTGGATAATGATCCTTGAGAGATGCTCTATTCAAATCTTTGAAGTCAACACACAATCTGATTTCCCCACTCTTCTTTCTAACTGGAACCAAGTTGGCTACCCAACTAGAATGCTTGATAGGGAATATGATTCTTGATTCTATTAACTTATTCAATTCCTTTCTCATGAGAGGCTCCATGTGTGGATTGACTGGCCTTTGTTTTTGCCTGATGGGTTTAGTACTTGGATCCAACTCAATGGTGTGTTGGGATTGAAACCTTTCAAATATTCATAGCTCCAAGAAAACACATTAGGGAATTCTTGACAAAGTTGTATGAACTCATACCTTTCTTGTTTAGTTGTCATCTTACCAATTTGGAGTGATTTTCCTTCTTCCACCAAGATGGACACTGAATCTTTTCCCTTGACTTGAATGTTTGCTTTCTCCCTCCTAAACTGATCATTAGGATTGAAAATGGACTCCAAAGTAATAAGTCACTTTTGTAGTTTGTTGGTTCTTAGTGTACCACTTGGTCACCATACTGTTGCTCCAACTTTGCCTGATTTTTAGTTGAGAACTCATCCTCTTCTTGTAAGAAATGCACGATTTGCTGATCATTTTCAAACACTTGCCAACTTACATTGTTTTTTGGTACTGAAGGCCTCACAATCACGTGGATGTTTGGCTGTACCTTGTCTTTTCAAATGCTTTCAACAACGTCAAAGGCTGCTCCAACTGCTACAAGCCTGTCACAAAGCAGCTTGGTTCTCTTTTCTAGGACTAGATTTTATGCCAAAGCCCTCAAAATCTTCAATGAGGTCCCACACCCTATTTTTTTAGCATTTGAGTAGATCATTCTTGAAAGCATGCTACCTCTTAACTTGGTTGATAATCAACTCACTTTGTCGCCAAAGACTTGCAAGTTCTTTATCCCTCTTTTGATTGACCAATGCAATCCTTGTATCAAAGATTCATATTCAACGTGTTATTAGAGCATGCAAACTGAAATCTAAAAGTTGAATAATACTTAACTCCTTGAGGGAAAAAATCATAGCTCCCTCTCCCGCACCTTGTCTACTCCTTGATCCATCATAAAACAACCGCCATACCTCATTGTCATCCTTGTGGTCTCGGCTTGGTGATGCTAGGAATAGGCTGATTTTCTTCTTCATGCATGCAATAGACTCCTAGCTCAGATTCTTCTATTTCTTGATAAGGATCAAAAGCATGCACCTTGTTTTCCCATTCATCAAGAGTTAGATCCGGGATGCTTCCTACCTTGGTGTCAGTTTCATCAGTGCTTGGATAATCCTCTTGATCAAACGTTGAACAATTGGTATTGATCTGACTTGGAGTGTAAGGCTCAATGTGAAAGTTTGCAATAGGTTCAGATCTGATTGTGGCCTTGGTTCCATATCTTGTTCTGAACAACATGTGTGACCAATCAGCGGATAAGTAGCCTCCTATCTTGGCTGTGAAATCCCTTGACAAACATAGGGAAAAGAGTGGTGGAAGGTCTATTACTGAGACATCTTGTAAAACAACAACGTTGGGGCAGGCATGCAAGGTAAGACTCAAGTTTTTATCACTCCAACTGTTGTTACTGCTGTCCCATCCAATTGCACTACCCCTTTGGATATGACTTCATATTGAATTCCCAACTGATCAGCTATTTGCTTGGGCATTACTGAACTACTTGCCCCGAGAATCAATCATGCAATTGTGTACTAATTGGTTTCCAATGATCAATGAAACATAGAATGGAGGGGGCTTCAGCATTTTACCTTGTTGTCCTCCATGATTCCCTTCCAGCTGGGCAGCATTTGTGAGCACCTTTTCTTGCATTTGGACTTGCTGATTTGAAGCTAACCAGTCCTTCATGGCAGCTTGTAGCAAATCTCTTTGGCCTGGGATAGATAGTGATTCCCACATTGATATGTTTACATTAGTCTTCTTCATCTGATCAATGATGTTGAATGGAGATGAAGCATCTCTTTGTTGTCCCTAGCCTACATATTCATTCCTTGCATATGTGCAGCAACAATTGGTGTTTGAGCTAGCCTAGGAGCTGTTTTAGGCAGTCCTTGAGTGTTTGGAACTGAATTTTGTTTGCCAATAATCCACAACCTCCTACTATTCCACAAATTATTGGCAAACAAAATTCAGTTCCAAACAGTCCTTTTTACCTTGTGTTGGCTACAACACTTTGGGAAACTATTTGATTCATTCCACAAAAATCTTCTGCCTGCTAGTTTACAAGCGTGGTATCATTTGGAGCTGATTGCTACTAGAATGTTTCTTGTTGTTGGTTATTTCCTTGGCTACCTTCACCCTCCACACCAGTAGTTGTCACCATTAATGCTTGATTTAAGGCACCATTGAAACACATAGATTGATTGTGAGGTTCATTGCATGGGAAACACCAATCATACTCTTGAGCTATGTTGTTTTGCACTGGCACTAATGCCTTAGAGGTAGATATAGCATTGGGATTATAGGGCTGAAATGGTGTTGGTAGGAGGTCTTGCTTGGTTTAAATTTGCAACTGGATTGGATGGTCTTTGAGGTTGGTATGGCTTCCTATTAGGCTGAGCTTGAGGCTAGAAGGGAGGTCTAAAACCTTGGGCTTTCTGCCTCTTGAGTGTAACCAGCTCATTACCTAGATTTTGCAATTGCTTCATGACTTCTTGAAGTTCATTTGAGGCACTAGAAGATGAAGTAGAAGCTTCACTTAAATTTTGATTCCTAGGAGTGGGAATAGGGGCTAAAATAGGTGTTTGATTAGTGTTTGGGCTCTCTAAACTTGGAAACAATGGCATTGGAGGCCTAGGAGCTAGCTTGCCAGCTTGAATCAAACAATTTTCAGCTCTAATGGCAATGCTATAAGCAACAGGGATAGTTGTGCCTCCCATGGATTGAATTAACATAGAAATATTAGAATTTAAAGCTTTAAGGTAATATAGAAAAGCACCTTCTCTGCTAGCCTTACTTGCCACTGGAATTCTCTCCCAAGTCATTTGAAATCTGAAGTTGAAGTCGGTCAGCTGCTCATTGGGAGCTCTCTTGATGGTTGTCAGCTGCTCCAAAAGGGACAAGTTGTCTCCCTTTTCTCCAAACTGCTCATGGAGGGCTATACATAGCTGGTTCCAATTTTGGATAGAACCTGAGGCAAGACTCCTGAACCATTGCAAAGCTTTCCCTTTGAATGAATATGCCGAAGTTTGACAATAACTTGCATCTCATTGATCTCATGGATTGCACAAATGTTAGCAATGTCCTTGACATGATCACTAGGAGTGGTTTGATTCTCTCTAGTAAAGTATGGGATGTTCTTCAATGCTGCAACTGGGATTGGATTTTGTGCATTGAGAGCAAGTGGGTTGCTGCCAGTGAAATTGACATAGGGGTTTTTTTGTGCCATTCTGATTGGCTTTAGAACCCTTTTTGATTAAATGAAAGACCTACCAGGTGGAGGAGTTGATAGAGTTATGTTTGGTGGAGATGGAGACCTTTGAATTCTCCTCCCTCTTTGCCTTCTTCTTAGAGATAACTGCAGATACTCAAACAACACCTCTTCTTCTCCAACTCTTGACCTTGTGGTGATTCTTCTCATGAGTTTTCAGGTCTGCACTGCTAAAACCAGCTGATTCTTCTTCCTTGGAGTCGCCAGATGTGTAATTTAGGGCTCTTTTAAGCAAGAAACTTGCAAAAATGCACATCAATTTTCTACAATGAAGATGAAGACCTCTAAGGTCCCACTGGGTGTGCCAAAACTATTGTTACAAATCAGTAGCACCCCTGGATGTTGATCAGACTTCTAGTTTGACATCTTGGACATCCAGTGTGATTGCACAACATTGAATCCTCTCCCCAAGTGTGGGACTTGTGAAATGGGAGAGGAATCTCTAGATTAGAGGCTGGTTCCTCAACTCCTCTGATCAGATATATCACTTACAAGTTGCAGAGGTTTGAATTCCTAGTTCCTACTCTAAATTCCAAGGGGACAAAGATAGGGAATGCAAGAAAATGAAGCTAATGCTAATGAGGTGATGCACCAAAGGAGTTACAGACACCTGATACTACAATATATACACAATCCATAAGAAAACATAGCACAAAGCATGCACAAATTGCTCAAAATGTAATGAAATATCAAGAAAACAATGGTAGATATATGAAAGGATTGAGGGATTTTAATCACAGAGCATATATTATCATTTCAGATCCAATACAATGCATTACAGTGATCAAGAGGCAAAAAGGGGTGCTTGTATTACATGGAAAGGTAAAAATTTCCACAAATTCTACCAAAAGGGAAGAAAAAGGGAAGTTGTAGAGCTGAAAAGTGTCTCCCCTTTCAAAAATGAACCCATTCTGGCTTTTACAGTGCAAGCCACGACCCCAGGAGAGAGAAACATGGGAAAACATGGGAGAGCTTCAACCACTGACCCAAAACACATTAAAATAGCATGGGCATCCTTACAGGCCCATCCCCTAACATTTTTCGCCATGCTGGGAGAGAATGCGAGCCATTCTTCATTAAAAATGGTGGTTGAAACGTCATTTCTGTCCATGACCACGTGCCAGAGGCATTTTTAATTTTCTCTCCAAAATCCATAAAAATGAAAAAATTACCCTGAAATCTTGTAGATAATTTTACCATCTTTCCATTGATATAAAGAACGTGAAAAACTGAGCTCTGGATCGAAAGATATGGCCGTTTGAAATTTTAGGGCAAAACAGGGCCAAATCGGATTGGCGGGCAATTTTTTTAAATTTTCCACTTTTTGGTCATTTGGAAAATTTTCCAAAAATTCCCCATGCTCCACCATTCCAGGTGCCACGTGGCATGTTTTGATTGGGTGCGGGCCTTTAATGCTTCATTTTCCATTGTTTTTCCCTTTGGAAAATTTTCCAAAAATCCCCGTCGGGCCGATGAGTTGAGGACACGTGGCACGTGTTGATTGGGCGCGGCCTGTCCTCCTAAATTTTCCGTCGTTGTTTGATCCTATTTCTTGACTTGGACATGTGGCAAAACCTCATTCGTTGCAGGCCTTTCCCTTCGAATTTTCCATGCGGGCTTGTCTTGAGTTTTTGGCGCCACCTGACACGTGGCGAGATTCCATTCGTTTGCGCTCGGGGGTGATTTTCCCTTTGAAATTTCCTTCTTTTTCCTTTGGGAAAATTTCCCAAATTCTCCCTACCTTCCACTGGTCTAGGACACGTGGCACAATTTCATTCACCGCAGACCCTCTGCAAACATTTTTCCTTTTGTGTAATCCCTTTGGGAAAAATCCCAATCTTCCCCGCGCTCCACCATTTTGGGTGCCCGGGACACGTGGCTGTTTCAATGGTTGGCGGGCCTGCGGGCCAATAATTTTCCTTTTGAAATTTGGCAAAAACACTTCGCCAAAATTCTAACTTCTCCTCCGTGCTCCGCCGGTCCGATGCCATAGGACACGTGGCAAAACGTGATTGGGCGCGGGCCTTTCCTTCAAAATTTTCCATGCGCTAATCGTTGTCACCAAATCACTGCACCCTCCGAATGGCCAGGATGTGAATAGGACATTTGGTGTGATTGGGACACATGGGATCACCTCTCAAGCTGTGGGACTTGGGCTCGAGGTGAACCTCCTGGAGAAGGCCGGCTTCCTCTTCCTAAACTAAGTGTCTTTACTACTCCTAGTGTAACAAAAATGATTATCTAGTCCTATGCTAACATTTCATGGGGTTTTAGGGAAAGAGATTTACAGAAATGAAACTATACTAGGGATGGTGATGCACCAAATAAAGGGTGTTTCCAGACTCAGGAAGGGTTAATTTGAAGAGGGTGTGTGCACCACAGTCAACTTCACCTACCGAACTTAGAGAGGGTACAGGGATACCACAAACTAAGAGACACGCGTTCCCTTTGTTAAACTCTATCAGACCGAGAAGTATACCAGTTTCCTAGTGAAGAAGGATGAACTCAAGAAGGGTGAATGAACACCACAACTCAACTGCATGCAATACTCCACCACTTGATAAGCACAGAACTCCAAGAACCTGCAATAGAAACTTAAACTTGCACAGTGTACCTACAAGTACGAGAAAGGCACAAAGAAGCATAGAAGGATGAAAGGACCGAGATTAGTCACAAAACACACACTTTTATTGCTTCAATAACATGCACAATGCATCATACATTTAGAAGAGGCAATAGTTGCCATTACAGTCTTGAAGAGGAGGCTTGAAAGTTCTCTCAACACACAAGAACAACTTGCAGAAGAGAGAGGATTCTTGAAAAGTATACACTCGCCTGAGATATCTAACTGTCCAACTTGTCTGAACTATTGGAACCCTTTGAAATGAGCTTCCAACTTACATTTATAGAAGAATATGTGAGAAAGAAGAGGAAATGTCATAATTACATTCCTAAATCGAAGGCCCATGATGTATTTATTACAGTTAGTTGAACTACCTGAGAAGGTTCCATCATGGGTCATTAATTGCCTGATGACCTAGTCTTCTCAATTAATTAAAGGAATATTTAAATAAAATATTTAAATAATAATAATAAATATTATTATTAAAATATTTAAATAAAAATATTAATTTAATTAACATAATGTCGGGACCCCTCGTTGACCCGTTTGACTTGAAGAGGAGGGGGTCCATGTGGATAGAATCTGCACATAGCCAAACTCGATGAGCTTCGAATCCTCTAACTCAGTGTTGCACTCGATTTTGAACCCCACACTAACTCTTTCCTCACTTTGGCAATTAGGCTCTTTTGCATTGAGTCCTTCGGTATTTTGGCAGTGCACTCTGCAATCTCAGCTCCAATAAAAATTATGCCACTATTGGGATCTTAGTATGGCATAGGTAGTCATGAGCTACACAATATACTCATTTTCCGTAAACTAAAAAGATCCTTTATGTTACAATTTGCAACACATAAAATAAGCCCTTCAAAAAAAAAAAAATATTGAACAACTGGGGCAACCAAGAGGACCTTGGAAAAATGTACAGTAACAACCATATGAATTCTTCCTTAGTCGTGGATCAAAGATAATAGAAATAAGCTAGATAAAATTAGCTTGAAACTGCAGATAATCGTCCATTGTAAAAAAACACGCTCGAACTCAGTAAAAGAATACTTTTATTATTGTCGATTGGACGTACATAATGGAAGGGTATAAATATTGCTTCTTGCCCTCAGAGTTTCTCAAAGAGACCATTTACAAGTAACAAGGATGTAGCATGCAAAACGGCCAACCAGGTATTTCAGAGCTGACCTTCACATTCAATTCATTTCTAGGAGAAAACATGCTGAGCAATATGAATCATTTCATTCTGCACCGTTTTAAACCTTCATCTCCTGATTCAGCAAATTTTTATGAAGCCTTGAATAGCGTGACTCCAATCCATCATACACGGTAGTGAATATTTGTTTCCTGCAGCTGCTATTCGATCTGAGTTTAGAATAAGGATAAGCCTACGAATTTGAGGATGCATTCGATACTGAACAGATAACAACACAGTTGGACAACCTGCTTGCTGGAAGCGTTCAAAAGAAAGGCTTCTCTGTACTACAACATGCCTGCTACCTGTGTGTGGGAGTTTGTCTCGCGACCACATCAAGTTTAGAATTATACAGAGGATGAGGAGAAGGTCATGGCAGCTATTAAAGCCGATTCAAAGTCTGAACAGTTCAGTATTCTGATTGGAATCCTAACAAGGGCGGATCTGTATGAAAGGAGACACTTTCTTTGTATGATCTATGGAACCCAATCCATAGTCCATGCAACACGCATCCTTTGATCTCCATGCACTCGCCACTCCACTCGGCATTTGACTCATTCCTCCAACTGGCATCATTCTTTATTCACCGGTTTATATGGCAATTCGCTCGCCATCCCTCGGTCATCAACTTCCTCCTGGTGACTCGCACAATGTGCTCCGATCCTATTTACATGGCCCATGCGGAAGTCTGATTATGGTTTTCCATCCCAATATTTCCACGCTTGGTAGTGTTTGCCTGAATCTCCCCTACGCGGAGTGAACAACTTGGAATGCCATTACCAATAAAGACCTCGGCATACCAGCTCCGAATCCCCGCATAACGGCTCGGCCACATTAATCCACGGGCCCCGGCCTCAGCTTCACTGTGTAACCTTGGCAAGATAGTAAAAGGTTTCCCATGCGCGGGATTACCTACTCGGTCTGCCATTCAAAAAACCCACTTGGAAATATAGTGAAATGTTTCCCATGCGCGGAATTACCTGCGGCTTGCCATGATCGTGCCTTCACTTGGCAATTTGACCCGATTTCTCCAATTCATGGAATCTTTTCAATGGCTCGACATCATGTCATTTCCCTTGGCAATGCTCACCTTATTTCCCACGTCTGGGATTGGAGTGCGGGGTTTCATTATCATTTGGCCAGATTTTGTTTTGGACAGATGGCCACCGATTTCCACTTTTCCGCTCAGTGTGAGGAGACATCATTTTCTTGGTGCAAACATTTCAACTGTAACTTGTAAGGTGTGATAATTCCGACATAATCCTTTATGCCTGCCAACTTAGTGACTCGTTGAAGATGCTCATATAATTGCAAAGAAAACTGTGCCTCATGAATATTCTGATATGAAACAGTTCCACCTCTATGAGATTCTCTTCTATGAGTTACATCGTAAAACTAGTAAGGTCTCAATAGAGAATCTTTGTAATAAATTTCATCAGGTCTCCCGGTAACACTCTCACTATGTCACTTAATCGATTTTCATAAAAATATCTTGAAGGAAAATCCCAAATTTGAGGATGCATTCGATGCTGAAGATAACAACATAGTTGGACAACCTGCTTGTTGGAAGTGCTCAAAAGAACTCTTACTATCTTTGCTGCAACATCCCTCGCTACTGTGTTACCATTATAATTCGCTCTTTTTAAGATGTCGGTTTGACTCAATTTTACATTGGTATTCGATCGTGCTTATACTATCTTCCTGGGTCGATAGAAGTCCTTCCATTACGTAATTACAAACCCGAGATTCAATGATGTTGAACCTCCCATATCTGCATAATTTCATATCATCTTGGTCAAACAAGATGATTCTCCCAAGTGGTTAGTCGAGCATTGTCTTAATGGATTAAACTCGCATCATGTTGACTTTGACTCTCCCCGACTTGGCCTTCGATCTTTTGCATCGATCTCCACCAAGATCCTTGATCTGATTCCTTTTCATTTGTCAATTTTCAATGAGCTATATTTTGCATTAACAAGACCATCGTCGAGCTCTTACAACCGAGAATCTCTCTCGAGATGATTTCGAGATGATTATCAATTTGACACTGGGTTCTTTATCAACTCAACCTGAACTCTTCACCGAGTTGAGATCAACCGGTGCCTTTCGATGCTTTAGGTGATCTCTTCATATGCAATTTAGGAATTATTTTTAATTATTGCATCTCGTTAATAACCGAAGGTGGTTTCACTGGACTATTATTTCATTTTGAACGTGATAGGACCCCATTGTCCAATCTTGCCATGTGTGCAAAATTGGATAACACTAACACTTAGTCAAAATTTTCAATTTTCTCCCCTTTGGACACGTGGCACAATTCAATTAGACGGCGGGCTTACGGGGTGAAATATCCCTTTTGAAATTTTGCCAGACACTTGGTAAAAAATCCAAGTCTTCCTCCGACCCCCACCACTTCTAAGGACACGTGGCACAATATTATTGGTCAGGGCCTTTCAGGGAAAATTTCCCACAAAAACTCCGCCGAGCCATAACTTCAAAAATACATGGAGTTAGGAGGAAAACTTTACCTTTCTAGAAAGCTGAGAAAGAGCTCTATCCAATGGTGTCATTTCTAGAAAGTTTTGAGTTCTGAAAAGCAAAAATCATGACTGAGGCACAAGAGAGGGAAGAATGAAAGGAGTTAGCCACAAAATGAGCAAGGGGTACATTTTGGATAACAATACCCAAGGACTTGGGATGAGTCCTTAGCCTACATTCAACATTTCTATAACCAATCAACACACACATCTAATATGAAGTCACCATTTGAAGCATGCTTGGGATATCTACCTATAAATCTGCTGGACATAGTAGTTAGACAACAGGATGAGGAGGACACGTGACACATAGGTGACTAGAGAAAACAAATTCATTGAGAGGATCCAAAAATCCATCTCAAAGTCAAAGAATAGCTAGAGAAATCTCAATCCAAGTACAAAGCTAGGCATGATCAACATAGGAGGGAACATAAGCTTCATGTTGGAGATAGAGTATGGCTTTACTTGAGCAAGGAGAGACTACAAGGTCAAGCAAAAAATCTCAAGCCACTACGATATGGGCCCTTCACCATATTGGAGTAGTTTGGAGAAAATTCCTTTCGACTTGATTCTGATCATTTATGAGGATGTATTCTATAGTAAACTATGAGAACTTGCACCTATATGAGCCATCCATGTTAGATGAAGATGAAGGACTACAGTTCTACCTTCCATTGAGGATTTTTCTTAGACTCATGAGGAGAATTGGAGGAGGATGTGGTGTTGTAACAAAAGGTTAGAGAGGCTAGGAGAGGTCCGCAGAGAGTCTTGGCAGATTGGGATGAAAGGAAAGACACCAAAGCAAGCTCGGTGGTACTCAAAGGAGCAAGTGAGGGAATTATTTCCTCATCTACTCCCCACTAAGATTTTGTGGGACCAAAAGCCTCCTAAGCAGGGGAGGTGTGATCCATAGGGATCCAAAATGACTCTACTTCATTAGATCAGTCAGCACGAAGAAGGAAAATAAATACATAGAGGTTCTGTCTTTATAGTAATAGGACCTCCACTCGTGCGAGTGGAGGTTCTGAACTGTCACCCAACCAGGGTGGTGGTCCTGAGACCGCCGGTCTGCATTGGGTGGCGGTCCTAGCTCTTTTGGATAGAAAATAAAAATATGAAACGAACAACCCCATAATTTGAAAGGTTTTCCATGTCTCTTCTCCTCCATGACCTTTCCCATTCTCTAGTGCACATGAGGACATGAGAAAGGCTATAAATATATGTTTGTAGAAGAGAATAAGATCATCAAAGCATGAAAGCAAGTGAGAAAGAAGTTCTTAGTGCTGGAATTGTGTTTTGTAGAAGAAAGGAGTGTTGAGACAAAGCAAGCAAGTAATTGGGAGGAAGTGTGAGATATTATCTACTTCTCTTTCATACTTATTATAAATTTTGTACTTATTGTTTTGAATTGGCCAATAAAAGTGGGAAGAAAGAGAAATTGCCCTTCCCGATTAGTTTTTCCTCTTCTAGAGGTTTCCAAGATAAAACTTATTGGTGTTTATGAGTTTATATTCTTTCCTTTCCTGTAATTGTGGATTCTAAGCATAAGTAAAATTCATTCACTAGCTATCTCTATCATTTTCTAATATAAAGTAGACTAACAATGTTAATTTGTGATTCTGTGGATAGTTCCAAAGTTGAAGAGTTTACAAATCAATGACACTGGTAAAGATTGGCATAAGCACATTCCTTTCTCCCTATGGGCTTATCACACCAGCATCCACACCTCTACCGATGCCACACCTTTCTCTTTGGTCTATGGTACAAAAGATTTCCTACCTCTCAAAGTCCGAATTCCATTTCTTTGTATATCACTTAAAGATATGCTCTCTGATGATGATTTTTGCTAAGAATTTTGGCACAACTTGATCTATTGGAAGAATGTCATTTAAATGCTCTAGACCATCTCTAAATCTACCAAAATCGCATCAAGCATGTTTATGACAAACATGTTCACGAACAAACATTCAAGATCAATGATCTTGTCCTGAAGAAAAATCAACATGTAACCAAAATGGAGAAAAGTAAACGAGGAATGTTTGCTCATAATTGGCTCAAACCTTACATTGTCACCCATACTTATGGATCAGGAATTTATCGTTTATCTTCTCTTGAGGGTAAACCCAAACATGAGCCCCTTAATGCCTTACATCTTTGACCATTCTATTATTGAATAAAGTACTACATCACTTTATGTATCTTATATGCTTGTCCCTTGAGTGAACCTCTCCTTCCACATACCTCTTTTAAGGACCAACGAATTAAATAGATTATGTGATTATCCATCACCATTCAGTCATATCTTGAATATGAGTACCACGATATCTACTCATGGCATGATTCTCATGATTTTTTTTTCCTTTTCAAGATGGAATCCCATGGTCGTTTGTCACTTTAAACCCCTATTTCCTAGCTAACCTTTATCGTGCTATAATTTTACCTTCATAAAAGAGGCCTATACTCCCGTATAGTCGTGTCCATGACTACAAGTCCAAAGCAATGCAAAAATTTTGGGATAGAAAAATTCTACTCCTTGAGTCAAACTTCTCGTAAGTAGATGATTCCCTCAAATGAACATTTATGCTTCTCTATTGTTGCTATAAGTAGACTACTCCCTCAAAGGACAAATATAAAAATCCATACACCTATTGTACTTAGTCTATCCAAAAGAAGACCGATCTATATTTTTTTTTTTTTTAATCTTGGAGCATCCTGCATCAATCATCTTCATGAATACCTCAAGGAAACACTACTATTTATCCCAATATAGGCTTATTGCATCGATCAATCTATACATGTAAAAAGTAAAATGAAAAATAAAAAAATCAAGAAAAATACAAACTTTTGGTCATGGAATTTCCTATTCTAGTTTGCGAGGGGAATGCCATCCCATACCAAGGTTATGCTAAACGAACCACTCCACCCTACCTTCATTTATTTAATCCTATCTACTCAATGGACATGGTTCTCATGCGACAATTTGTGATCATGCATCTTCGTTCAACTATAGACATATCACTCATGCAACATATCTAGGGGCCTATGTTCACAAACCTATTTGTATGGACATTATGGTCCTTGCCAACTATGGCTCATTTCGGTTCACCTCTCCCTACTTGTTTCTTCTTCATTAGGACAAGACCATAAAACTTAAATATCTTGGTCTGTTTATCATTTCACCCACACCCATACTAATCATCAATTCCAAAAACATTATACATACTCATCAAAATCAAATAAAAACAAAAAACAACACCATACCTATACCAATCACACAACCTAACCAATTACCCTTTCTATTTTTCGGCTCAACACTTGACCTTGCCTATTTTTCTACCTTGCCTTACCAGGACCATTTGCCTTACCTAACCTACCTATCAGAAATCTTCTACCTTTCCTTACCAAGACCCTTTTTCCTTACCCAACCTACCTATCTGAAATCTTATTCTTCCCTATCCTATGGGAGAACTACATCATCTTGAGGCCCCTTTTGCAAGGGCTATGTAGGTAGCACTTCAAAGACATGGGGTCTTCAGAGGTTAGCTCGACCACCATTTTCTACCATCTTTCACTTTTTGTGCCATTATTTTTCCTTATTACTTAATCTTTCTCACGTTTCCATAATATCAATAACATGGAAATTAAAACCAAACAAACCATAAAATCAACCATGCCTATACATATAATTTCCATAACATCAATAACATGGAAATTAAACCAAACCCATGCCTATACATCTAGTTTCCATAACATCAATAACTTGGAAATTAAACCAAACCATGCCTATACATCTAGTTTCCATAACATCAATAAATTAGAAATTAAATCAAACCCATGCCTATACAACTAGTTTCCATAACATCAACAACTTGGAAATTAAACCAAACCATGCATATCATATAGTTTCCATAACATATATAACTTGGAAATTGAACCAAACCATGGCTACACATCTAATTTCCATCATAACAATACATTATAAACTAAACCAAACCATAAACAACAACCATGCCTACACATCTAAGTTTCCATAATATCAACACATTAGAAATTAAACCAAACCATAACATCAACCATGTCTACATTTCTAGTTTCCATAATAACTATACAATGGAAATAAAACCAAACACAATAGATATAAATTCCATCATCTATATACTATAAAGTATGTATGTCAATTAACTATATATATATAAATAAGTCTCTCAAAAATATCATATACACTCGCCTCTTCAAAGATGTAGGATGGTATATATAAATAAAAATAAAAATCAACAACAACATCTCAATATCTCATCATCCATGGGAGGGCCCAAAGCCTCTGACACTCTCTCATGTCCCCTCACCTAGCCTCTGTCTCTGTGAACTAGTCACCTCCTGTTGGCCCTACCCATGAGATCGGTAACTCCTTGAACTCACTGGAACTATGAGTCCATGAGATAGACCTATGACTGGCTTCTGTTGTGCTCTGTAAGTAGCATAGTTGAAAAAGAGACACCAATCTCTATAATCTGATCCTCATAATATTTTTCCTCCGCCACAACCTCTCTATATCGGTCCATTGATATCACCTATAGTGGTGGCATCACTATCTCTCTCTATCCCCGAGGTGTGGTACCTATGCTCATGTGTAGTGGTCCATGTACCTACCTATGGTAATGGACCATGTACCTGTATATGGATCCCATCACATGACCTTGGAGGTGAGGGAGGGGTAGCCATGTGTCCCCACTTCTTGGCATGTGCCTGTGTACCCGCTAACCGTGTTTGTAATGAGGCCGCATATGCCTGTAAAGTAGTGATGTGAACTCGTAATGCTGCATCCTGCGCCTCATCTCCAAAGCATGTGCCTAAGTTGAATAATTCTTGAAATACATTCATTTGTATTATTGGTGTTTGAATGTGTTTCCCTCCAAAATTAGCATAGTTGAACCATTCAAACTGTGATGTAGTAACTCTTTATGAGTGTAAAAGTAGGAAATAGGTATTTTAGATGTTAAATTCAAGTTACTTGTGAAGTATAGTATGTTGGAAAGAGGTTGCACAATTAAAGGAAGCCAACATGATCTTGTTGAGACTATTTCTAAATGGGAAAAACTGATTCCTTGAATCTTGCATGTATGGTTGAGAGACCATCTCACCTAATTTAGGAGTCCTACGATAAAAAGGAGGGATAAAAACTATGTCAAGGGTAAATTCAATAAAGAAGAGGTCAAATCCAATATGCAAAAAGAGGGAATAGTGGATAATAAGCATGAAGAAGTGATAATCAGAAGATGTATGTAAGAATTATGGGGAGAACAATGTTGTATGATAGCTCTTGGAGTGAATAAGAGTTGATGATTTGAATTACTGAGCTGACATGTCTCTCATCTCTCTTATTAACTTGTATATCTTGTGATTTGCAATGTGTGGTCTATGCTTGGTGTTAATAGATTAGTTTTACATGTTTATTAAGGATTGTATGCAAGGGTTTAACTAGGGAAGTGAGCTAGAAACCCTCCATGGCTCAAGAATACACTATATCTCTAGTCTGTCATCATGGATAGATGAAGATGATGATACTAAACACACTCATATTTATTAGAGTGCTTGATGAGGTGTTCCAATGTTTTAATGGTTAAATATGTGCTCTCGGGATCTATTTAGGGACTCGGGTAACTTTAAATTCCCCAGTGAAAAGGTTCAAAACTTTGTAAAAAAATTATGTCCTGAAAAGTAGAACAAGACCCCCAAATGATATTTGAAATGGATGAGGGCAATAAAAGATATCGATAACAATTGTTTTGAAGGACTATAGATGGATACAATGGACAAAGATAAGGGAAATTTAATGAAATTTCAAACATGCTTCATTTCTATGACTCTAAATTTGATATAATGCTAATATGAGACATCTTATTGGTGCATTCATGAAATATAGGGGAAAAAGGAATCATAAGTACAACCTTCACGGGTGATTGTGTATGAAGGAGACCTAAGTGAGTCATTATAAGAAGTTGTTCAAAGAGAACTGGGTGAAGTATGATTGGAACCGGTCCATGAGAGTTTAATAGTACCTAAAATAGGACCAAGGATGTGTAGAAATAAAAAGAACATGGTTTGAAACTATCTTATTTGCACTCTAGTACTTGATTTCATATGAAGAAGGGCTACAAAATAGTCTAGGGTAGAGTATGAAGAAGCACAATGGAGACTAGTACTTGATCAAACAATAGGTGAACTCAACCTTGTCAAGTGATGCCTCTACAATGATAAAGAAGGTATGAGTAATCTAGTAGACCCCTATATCCCTAAGAATTACTTTGAGGATCAATGCATGCGTATAAATATCTAAGTTATATGTTTTATGAGAAGCATAAAAGATCATGAATTGCATGGTTCCAAGTAATGAATCTAAGTGTATGCATGCCAATTCAAAATTAGTAAGGGAGTATTGATTTTTTAGTCATTGGATAGTTGGTACCAAGAAGAACTCCACCTTGTCTCAAAAAGATACAATTAGTACCATTGTGGATCGTGAGCTAGAATGTGGTGAATATCTAGCATATGAGTTTGGCAGCCCTCCATTATGCCCTGCATGTTTCAATCAACAAAATAAAAGATGTAGCTAAATAATTAACAGTCTTGAGTGTGTTGATCCATTCTAGTTCTGGTATTTATACTTGAGATAGTTCGAGGCATATCTAGATGAGAAGGTGAAATTATAGGTTCAAAGTTAAATACACATCAAGGAGGTTGTCAAAAATAATGACCAACCTTACACATCATGAAGGAAATGTATACAAATAAAATTTGAACCAATACATGAGTACCACTTCTTAACAACACCTCTCATATCATAACAAGTTAAAGTTTTGCATTGTATGAACAAAGTATGTGATCTTTGCAAGGCTCTAGGTATGTATATGTTTTTGGTATCATAAAAAGGCAGATAGGATTGTGGGTCCTCATGAAAAGAGATAATCAGTGTATAAATATAAACATGAAAGAGATCTCAGTCACAAGGAAGAGAAGTGATTAGCCTATATAGTTGATTCATCCTTAGAAGAAGAGGTACACAAGATACTTGAAAGGATAAATTGCCCTTGTGTATAGATTTGGGGTTATATGAGTTAGCATACTTCTTAAGACAATAATAAGACTGAGTTGGTAACCATGGTTCTATTTTCAAGTAACATCCTATCACTTTTATAATGCTTGACTATAATTACCTTCCAGAGATTAAATTTTAGCTTGAATACAGAGATAGGTGCATGGGCTAGGTGACCAGGGGATCATTTTAAAAATTTCCCTAAACATATTTAAATGGTGTCGGTCAAGAGAAGATCATGTCGAGAGATTTCCAATGACTGTGAGAACATGAAAAATGGACATCATGAGCTCTAGATATGTTCGGTCAAAGTTTAGTCAACAGGAAAGTCAACTCTAGTCAACTGGTCAATATTGGACCAATGGCACTGTGACATGTGGTGAAAAGGCAAAGGGAGTCATTTGTTGGTTTTCGATCTCCGGTCTTCAACGGTCGTAAAATATTTCTCACCGGAACAAGAGGCTCAACTTTTGTTACGGAGGGGAGCCCGACCGCCGTGTGGACTATGGTATTATCACCGACATGGTGGGTCCACAAGCCACCACGTGGCTTGCCACCATGAATCGAATACGATCAATTTTCCTATCAAGGGTCGACATCGAGCTATTTAGCTGAGTCATGTAAGGACCGAGTTACATTTTAGCTCGTTGAGCTATCCACGTGATCGAGCTCATCTATGTTGCATGGGGTCTATATTATCCCATTAATCTCCAACAACCATGTATTATTGTGAAGTGGTAAGTATTATACCCACTTACCCACTTAACCACAAAATGCTATGCTTAGAACACGTGATGGAGCGGTGGGGGGCATGCAAATGCCATACGTGGAAGCTTCCATGTGGAGAAGGAGGTGAAGCGGTGGTGGGGGCAGCTAAGCCATGTGTGGAGATCCACGTGAGAATAAGGTGGGGCGATTATGCCCAAGTGGTCCCATGACCACCTAAACCTGTATGGAAAGGCTTTACTAAGCCTTAAGCATTTATCTTCTCCCTCAAATGTGGGATAATACCCACTTAAAACCTTCCACCACAAATGGGATTTTATCCCCTTATTCAAATGCCGCTCCCTATGGGAATTTTAACCCATTAAACATGTAATCTAATTTAATCCCATTACACATGCTACGGGATGAGGCTATTATTAGCCTTAGGATAATATTTTATGCATTTTTAAGGGCCCTATTTTTGTATAAATAGGGAACCCATTTCATTGTAATGGACAACACAACACAATGGAGAAGCTCATTCCTAGAGCTCGGAAAGGTAGAGAGTGAGCCAAGAGGAGAGTTAGTTGCCATGGGCATAGTTGTGTGAAGACCTAATTTATTTAGGCATTATTGTGGCTAGGAGTTATTAATACTACCTAGTCAGCCCATAGTGCCACACCAAATTATTGTGAATCTTGGAATATCGACCAGAGTGCCATAGGGCATTATGAAGCGTCTGGAAGGCTGATCGAGAACCAAAGGATTTTGAATAGTGGAGCTGGTGCCATTGAGCTTGCCGAATATGCCAAGAAAGGGGAATTTGGGTGCTATTTTTCACCCTTGTCTTCTGAAGGTCTGGTTATTCTTCTAAGCAAGTTCTTAATAGTTTCCATTAGGTTTTCTTGTGAAAGTACTATTGTAACTTACAAGTTTTGACTAGTGGAATGGTTTGATAAGAACCCGAGATGTAGGCAATTGCCGAACTCCGTAATCAATTTTTGTGCAATTGTCTTTATTGTCTTGCATTAATTTTTAAATTGATTACTTAAAAGGAGCAAATTGTCGGCAATAATTAAAGCCTACAAGGGTCCGAGATTAGGTAGATAAAAACTTGATTATTTTCGATCAAGTTTGGTATCAGAGCTGGTTTAGCTCCATTTTTGCTTCAATAAATCTAATTAATAGAGTGATTGCTTCAAGATTGGTGTAGTTGGTTTAGTTTGTGTGAACAGGTACAAGTGCACTATGGGCAAGATGTCTAAATAGGAAAATCTCGAGGAAATTGAAGCTTATAATCACCAGATCCAAGAAGAGAACTCTCTCATATGATCAATGTATTACTCCTTGGAAGAGGATAATGCTTGTTTGAAATTAGAATTACAAACCAAGGATGAGCTCTTGCAAGGTTGCAGTGTGGTGATAAGAGAAAGGAAATACCTTCAACTTTAGATGTAGTGACCATGGCAGATGACTGCATTGTAAGTTTTTCACCACTGGAATCTTCTTCTTCCTCCCATTCAGTTTTAGATTCAGGTAATGAAGTATTTGGTTTGTTTGAAAAGCATACTAGAGGCATTGGATCCAAGTTACTAGATAAAATGGGATTTGATGGAAGAGGCCTTGATAAAAATGGCCAAGGCATTGGTAACCCAATACAGGTCAAGGATCATCCTCGTTTTGTAGGTTTGGGTTTTTATAATGCGGGGATGGAAATTGGAGAATGCTCCAACAATGCAGATGGAAGAAAAGCTTCCAAAAGCAAAGTGAGTACCCCACTATTCCCGCAAGAAGATTCTGAGTAGGAAAGTTGTGATTCGTCGTCACCGATAGGATGTGGTAAGAGAAATCGGTGAAGAGGAAATGAGATTCCACCTCCGGTTTCTTACCATAATCAAAAGCACAAATGATTTTCGAAGATTTGGAATTCCTTTCCATGTAATTTTTGTGGATTGCATAATCATTTTGGCCGATGTTGGAAGAGAAGGACACCGATGAAGAAGTTGATGTCGTTAAATCAAGAGCAAGGCAAATCAAAAAGACCAATCTCGTCATGTAAATTCGAGAAATGACAAAATAGTTCCTCATCCCAGAAGAAGGATATTAAGAGGAATTTTTGTGCTCATTGCCAGAGGAATGGGCACCGGGTGGAAAATTGCTGGAAACTACATCCATCTCGCCATCAGGGTAATGACAAGACAAAGATGGAATGGAGGCCTATTGCAAAGGCAAAGGAAGTTTCTACTCCACCACCAATTGACAATTCAACCCAAGACTAGGTAATACCTGAAAGTGAAAGTCCTTTATAATGGGTAAGTCAACAATTTTTCAATTATATATTGCATAATTCAAATTGATGAATAATATGCAGTATTTGTTTGGAGATCATATTTTGTGAGAAAATGCTGAGAGAAAGGTTTACCATACTCAGTGGATTTTCTTACTTAGAAAATTTGATTAATGCTCCAAACATATCTCCTAATCAGCGTGTGAGTACCTGTTATAGCTTGGATACAGGAATTAACTCATATAAAGCTTGGAGATTGATATGCCATTTGTGCAGATAGTAGAGTTCACAAGAGTCAGCTCGGAACTTCATTCTATGTAGAGGCATTGTGACCGTGTAACAAAATGGTAGCTGAATCACCATTGGCATTAACATCGGTCAAAAATTCATTTTGTGTAGAGGCATTGTGACCGTGCAATAGAGTGGTACCTGATATTAGTGTGTCAACAAGAGGAGCTCTCAAAGGATCAGCTCAAAATGTCATTTAGTGTCAAGGCATTGCAACCACACATTCGAATGGTAGCTGATCAACAGACTTAACATCGTGCATTGGAGGCTTGAGGTCTTGAAAGAGGCTTAACATCATGTATTAGAGGTGTTGAGGTCTGTAACAAACTTAGCATCATGCATTGGAGGCTCGAGGTCTTGAAACGGGCTTAACATCATGCATCAGAGGCATTAAGGTCTACAGAGACTTAACATCATGCATTAGAGGCTTGAGGTCTTTAAAGAGGCTTAGCATCGTGCATTGGAGGCGTTGAGGTCTGAAAAGGGACAAGTCATTATCCATCATCGACATCGGATCGATCATAGCTCTACATAACATGGAGTTCCTTCAAACCAATTTAGATTTTGTGGAATCAACTCAGAGTCAAGAGCTGTGTTATAGAGTAAAATAATATCCTTGTTGTCAGATATCAAGAAGCTTAGCACCACACAAAAGGAGCATTGAGGTTTCATTCAGAAACTTAGCACCATACAGTGGAGGCATGGAGGTCTTCTTCGGATATCAAAGTGGTGCATCGGAAGCATCGTGGGCCCATAACCCATAGTCCTAGGATCGGAGAAAAGTTTTTAAAGTGAGAAGGTTGCAGAGGAGAATACCCAAGGGTCTACTACAATAGAACTTCTGAGGTGGTAGCAGAGTTTCCAGATTTAGGACAACATGGCAAAGTGTTCCAATATAAGATTTTTGGGACAAAAGCCTTTCTCAGTGGGGAGGTGTGATCAGGGGATCATTTTCAAAAGTTCCCTAAACATCCCTAAATGGTATCAGTGTAGAAGATCATGTCAAGAGCTTTCCAATGACTATGAGAACGTGAAAAATGGACATCGGGAGCTCTAGATATGTTCGGTCAAAGTTCATCAACATGAAATTGAATCTGGTCACTACGGGACCAATGGCACTGTGACACGTGGAAAAAGGAAAAGGGAGTTGTTTGTTGGTTTTGATCCCCGGTCTTCGATGATCGTAAATTATTTCTCGCGAGAATAAGAGGCTCAAATTTGGTTACGGAGGGGAGACCGATTTGTTGTGTGGACTATGGTATTATCACCGACGTGGTGGGTCCACAAGCCACCACGTGGCTTACCACCACGAATCGAATATGATCGATTTTCCTATCAAGGGTCGACATCGAGCTATTTAGTTAAGTCATGCAAGTACCGAGTTACATTTTAGCTCATCGAGCTATCCACATGATCGAGCTCATCTATGTTGCATGGGGTCTATATTATCCCATTAATCTCCAACAATAATGTATTATTGTGAAGTGGTAAGTATTATACCCACTTACCCACTTAACCACCAAATGTTATGCTTAGACCATGTGATGGAGTAGTGGGGGGCATGCAAATGCCATACGTGGAAGCTTCCACATGGAGAAGGAGGTGAAGTGGTGGTGGGGGCAACTAAGCCATGCGTGGAGATCCACGTAAGAATAAGGTGGGGGTGGTTATGCCCAAGTGGTCCCATGACCATCTAAACCTACATGGAAAGGATTTACTAAGCCTTAAGCATTTATATTCTCCCTCAAATGTGGGATAATACCCACTTAAAACCTGCCGCCACAAATGGGATTTTATCCCCTTATTCAAATGCCACTCCCTATGGGAATTTTAACCCATTAAACATGCAATCCGATTTAATCCCATTACACATGCTACAGGATGAGGCTATTATTAGCCTTAGGATAATATTTTATGCATTTTTAAGGGCCCTATTTTTGTATAAATAGGGAACCCATTAAATTATAAAGGAAGACACAATGCAATGGAGAATCTAATTCCTAGAGCTTGGAAAGGTGGAGAGCGAGCCAAGAGGAGAGTTAGTTGCCATGGGCATAGTTGTGTGAAGACCTAATTTATTAGGCATTATTATGGCTAGGATTTATTAATACTACCTAGTCAGCCCATAACGCTAGACCAAATTATTGTCAATCTTGTAATATTGACCGAAATTCCATAGGGCATTACGAAGCATTTGGAAGGCCAATCGAGAACTGGAGGATTCCGAACAAAGTGGAGTTGTGCCATGTAGAGCTTGCCGAATATGCCAGAAAGGGGAATTTGGGTGCTATTTTTCACCTTTATCTTCTCGAAGGTCTAGTTATTCTTCTAAGAAAGTTCTTATTAGTTTCCATTAGGTTTTCTTGTGAAAGTACTATTTTAGCTTACAATTTTTGACTAGTGGAACGGTTGATAAGAACCCAGAGTCAGTAGGCAATTGCAAAACTTTGTAATCAATTTTTTTCAATTATCTTTATTGTATTACATTAATTTTTAAATTTATTACTTAAAAGGAGAAAATTGTCGGCAATAATTAAAGTCTACAAGGGTCTGAGATCAGGTAGATAAAAACTTGATTATTTTCGATCACTAAGTGAAATCATAATGAGAATGAAAACTTGAACATATATGATAAGGATGATATAATCAAATTTATGAAGTTAAGCTAAGAAGATAGGCATCACACTACCACTAACGTGGCTTGGAGTGTGATCACCTACACCTATAAAGTAGTAACATTGGCCTATAGTTCCATAACCTACCTCTGTAGCCTATCCCTATCACCGATAACTATGGCCAAATCGGTGGTCATGGCCTAGCTATTGCTACCTATAACGCGTGCAGCCCACCACTTCATATACCCTAGTATGCACCCAACATCATCTATCATCACATCAAATACATGCTCCTCTACTCATGTGGGTGGTGCCAGGTGTGGAAGAGGTAATGACATCTCCACATCCTCTCGATGGTACTGTGGGAATGGCAGGGGCACATCATGTAGTAAACAAAACTGGTGTATGACCCAATCTATGGGTATGCACACGTGCTCCCCACCTTGCACCTCTCAATCCATCTAAGAAGGTGTAAACCATCTAACTCCTCCATGCTTTGCTAAAATTTGGATATGTGAGGTATGTTCTCGCATAAAATATCTATTGGGGACAAAGCTGGCCAATACCATTTGATAATATGTGGTATCTCAAGTCACACCATCAACCCTTGCCTACTCTCTAATCCTCAACCAACACCTATATCACACCATTTATACACCCACCTCCTACTCCTTTCATGGTAGTGCAAGCGGATGAAGGCACATAATGTGCACGTATGCCCAACAATGTAACAAATAGGTACAACACATACCATATCTCTATATCCTCCTATAGGCCCATAACTCCCTATATAACTACACCAAGTATGTTGGTGCCCATGCAAAATAGATCTGGTCAAACACCATATCCTCTAGGACTCCCATCAAATCCCATGGAAACCTCCCACCCTCTAAGTCTAGGAGGGAAAAGCAATCGATGCCAACCATCATCAACACTACCAATCGAGTCTCTTGAGTACGCTTCATACATCTCCTAAGTAATCGATATTGGTGCTATGGTATGATAACTCTTCCATAGCCATCCCAAACACAATCACCATGTGATCCACCACATCTAAAGATGAGACTTGATACAATGGCTCCCCAACAATTGGTAGCTACAGAATCCTATAGACGTCCTCTAGTGTGATGGTCATCTCTCCTGTTGACAGATGGAAGGTGTTGGTAGCCGGATCCCATTTGTCGATGAGGGCTACCATCATGTTGTGATCTCTGGAAATCCTCTTATACCTCCTAATGGTGCCTATCCCCACTAATTGCATATGCTCCCACTCCTCCTCTGGAATGGTAGGCCTCATATGTACTAACAAGGGTAGAAGTCGGTCCCTCATCGTTAGATGTTTCCTAGCCTACATCATCAACATCCACACACGTTACTCATTTACTCTTTCAAATTTCTATTCAACACTCAACTTAAGTCCATGTTGTCGCCAAATCACTTGCACCTTAAAAATGGTCAAAATGTGAACATGACATTTGGTGTGATTGGGACACATGGGATCACATCTCAAGCTATGGGACTTGGGCTCAAGGTAAACCTCTGGAGAAGGATGGCTTCCTCTTCCTAAACTAAGTGCAGTACTACTCCTAGTGTAATAAAATGGCTATCTAGTCCTATGTTAACATTTTTATGGGTTTAAGGGAAAGAGATTTGCAGAAATGAAACTATACTAGGGATGGTGATGCACCAAATAAAGGGTGTTTCCAGACTCATGAAGGGTTAATTTGAAGATGGTGTGTGCTCCAATGGTCAAATTCAACTATTGGAACTTAGAGAGGGTACAAAATACCACGAATAAGAAACATGCATTCCCTTTGTTAAAATCTATCGAGCAAAGCAATATATCAATCTCCAAGTGAAGAAGGATGAACTTGAGAAGGGTAAAAAAACACCACCAACTCAACTGCATGCAATACTCCACCACTCGATAAGCACAGAACTCCAATAACCTATAATAGAAATGTGAACTTGCACAATGTAACTAAAAGCATGAGAAAAGGCATAAAGAAGTATAGAAGGATGATAAGACAGAGATTAGTCACAAAACACACACTTTTATTTCTTCAATAACATGCACAACACATCATACATTCAAAAGAGGAAATGGTTGCCATTACAGTCTTGAAGAGGAGGCTTGAAAGTTCTCTCAACACACAAGGACAACTTGCAGAGAGAGGACTCTTAAAAATTGCACTTGCCTAAGATGTATAACTTTCCAACCTATCTAACTTGTTGGAACCCTTTGGAATGAGCCTCCAACTTACATTTATAGAAGAATATGTGAGAGAGAAGAGGAAAGGTCATAATTACATTCCTAAACTAAAGGCACATGATGGTTCATTTATTACAGTTGGTTGAACCACTTTAGAAGGTTCCATCATGTGTCATTAATGCCTAGTTTGACTTATTCTTTACAATTAATTAAAATAATAATAATAAATATTATTATTAAAATATTTAAATAAAAATATTAATTTAATTACTATTTAAATGGTAGGACCCCCGTTGACCAGTTTGACTCAAAGAGGAAGGGGTCATGAAGAAAAGGTCAAAAATGAGTCCAACTCGGTGGTTGGCTCACCGATCCAACTCACCGAGATGGTGTGAAGCTCCTCCGACCTTTACCATAACCAAGCTCCCACATTGAGCTTACAAAGTAAGCTTGCGACCAATCTCTAAAGCCGAGCTCTAATCCAAGCTCCATATCTTGGTAAGCTACATTCACGAACCGAGCTCTTCTTGACTGACTTGCTCAAAATTAACCGAAATTGAGCTCTTTTGAAAGAAACAAGCTCCTCCATCCTCATGTGTGACCGAGCTCATACATCAAAGATCGAGCTCTTCTTGTAACCACATTTTATCAACTCCCCTATCTACTTGGCCTTGGCACATTCGTTCTTAGCTTGATGTATTGAGAGATTTCCCCATCCATGATAGCTTGGTGGTTCTATTTCACGGACTCATCATTCCTTTCGACTCACTGTCCACATTAAGATCTCTCAATCGACCGACATTCTAAAGGCACAAACTCTTCGTTAATGTCGACGAGATCTTCCTATTTGAGCTAACCACCAAGTATGCTCCCTTTGCATGTTCTTTTACCGAAATGCTCACATATTTTGAACTTGCCACCAATTTCTCCCATGTTAAAGCCAAAATGAGATCTCTACCAAGCTCTTCCACCGAACCCTAAAGTCGAGCTCCAATTGAGCTCCGCATGATTCAACCTCTCTCTCTTATGTGACTCACTTAAATGTTTGAAACTCCAACATATTTTGGTAATGTGCCAAAACTCGGCATCAACTCGGATACCCAAGTTACATACATCAATGCAACCCGAACGTACCTTACTTCACTTTGGTTCATCTAATCGAGCTCAACCATATGATGTATCCATGATCTCCTTTGTGAAATTGATTTCATTCTTGTTTCGGCTCGATCTTGAACTCACCAACTCCTTCCTTTCTATGACCACCTATTTTGACCGAACTCACTTGGTTTTAACTTCGGCATTTATACATGGTCCACTTAGTTCACCAAGTCGATCTTATGTATGCTCCATGGTTACCGAGCTCTCCAATACTTTTTGGGCTGAGTCATCCCTTCACGAGCTCACCATTGATAACCTCCCTCAGTCTACAGAGCTTGATCTAAAACAAGCTTATAGTGTAGATCTCGTTTAAGCTTGAAACGACTCAACAAATCCCTTTCTTGAACCGCTCAAGTGCTATATGCCTATCTTGCTCGGATCACCTCAACGTTTCACCTTCAAGATCCTCACATTGACCCTTCACTCCTTATCTTGGTTTTAAGCTATTCGCCCTCATGCCACAATCTAACTCGACATTGACACTTTACATTAGCCGATCAAGCTCTTAGTCTAAGCCGAGATGATACTTGAATTTCATGGCTTTCACAATCGAACTATTACCCACCAAGCTCAAAATTTTATATGACTCATTCTCACCTCTTGATCCAACCCACAAAGTGAGATCCTCACGAACATAGAAAATATTCCAACACCAAGTCTTCTCTAACATCAAGTTGTGAGCTTGGATCCCCATACCATTCGTAATGAATCACATAGCCATGCCATGTTGAGTGAGCTCTAACTCTCCTATCAAGCTCCAAGTGATAGTTTGACTTGAGTCCATAATTTTCTAAGTGATTTGTATGCTCGTACTTTTATATGAATCATTCTCACTAACTCTTGTGCACTCAAAACTGAATCCAATGGATTCTCCAAGCTCTATGACCTAGATCAACGCTAGAGCTCATACCATGTAATGAGTTGAATTATTTCCCCTCGGTGACGATGAACCTATGCTCGTTGGTTGTGAATTCCAACTCTATCTCAATGCCTCGAGTTTTTCTTCGATTTGGTGACTTTCTTGAATGACAGTTCTCGCGAGCTTCAATCCTCCAACGAATAAATGCTGCCCTACCTCTACAAACATTTATCTTCTTTACATGGTGTTATAACTCCATCATGCTTCATGGTTATGGGCTTGGAACTAGCTCCTCCAAAAGAATAAGTTCCCCCATGACTCGCTCACCCTACTAACCGTCCTGTCAACCCGAGAAGTAACTTGGTGATTTTCATGAATCTCAGAAATAGACTTGGGATTCTAGTTACACATTTAATTCACAAAACTTATTCCTTGGCATGCCAAGTGATTATACCAGCATGGTAATGCTTCTCATGATCTCCATGAAGTGGAAATTCTGTGATGGTTTGTTGTGGCATTATCTCCACTTGGTAGTTAGTTCCTTAAATTTCCTTGCATGGAATTATCATTTTGGATTGGAAATGTGTTATCTCCACCATGGCTATGAAAGCCTAAAACCCCCCATCATCGACCATGTTAGCTTGTGGCTTATCATTTTGATGTTTCTTGCCACATCATTCTATGTCAACCGACGACCTCCCGAGCTCCAACCCTTAACTTGTTGAGCGACCACCAACCGAGCTCCAACCCTTAAGTCATTGAGCTGAGATCTTTGCAATATTTTATGCTTCACATGGCTGCCTTGATTGAGCTCATTTTCACTTTTCTTGATACTGATTTGATCCTTGGTTTGATCCACTCCCTTCAAGCTTGTTGATTATGGCTTGTTATTTAGCTCGACTCCTTGAACCAAGCTCCCATATCGACTTAATGCTTTTGCGACTGCTCAAATGAATAGCTCACTGAGTTACTCAAATGAGCTAAGTTTGCTCAATGGACCTTAGCCTGTTTTGTAAAATCCTCCTATTTTTGGAAATTTTCCTATATTTTCTTGACTCGACCGACTCCTTTCATGTTGGGCTCAGCTGACCCATCAAGTTGAGCTCCAATGATAAATGATTGAGTTCTCAACCGGGATAACACTGAGTTATCACCGAGTTGACACCGAGTTGAGCTCAATTTGACCCCATTTAATGTTAGGTGAGCTCACCTATGCAATTCATTAATTATTTTAATCATGTTATCTTGTGATGACCAGAAATGGGCCCTTGGGACCGATGTCGTAATTTGGTCAAAATAGGACCTGTTGTCCAATTTTTCCATGTGTGTAAAATTGATAACATTTTTGTGACCTCTCGGGGATGATAGCCTACTAAGAATAATTCCAGTAGCCTTAAGTCATCCATTGGGCATGGAGTCAATATTGGAATCTTGAAAGTGATTTGATCTTCTGTGATACATCCTAAAATCTCATTTAGCATTCCCGGTCTTGGACCTCCTTGGAATGCTAAGCATGAAGTATACTGAAACCGTCAAATGCTTGACATCTATGGAACACTTGTAGAATTTTGAATGAGGTAGATCATGAAACTCTTATGGAAACCTTGAACTTCCTTCCTTTAATACCTCCAATGATGAAACAATGTGCAACAACAACACAAAAACACAACAATAAGGAAAGAAAAATAACAACAACACACACAACAATGTGCATAAGCACTTAGAGGAAAACACCTAAATAAACTGATAAGGGGTGGAACGCTTCTCAAAAATAAGCTTTGAGATGCATACCATTCACATGAATGGGAAATTCTTCTCCATTGAGCCTAGATAGACGAAATGAATTCACCTCTTTGTAACTTGTGATGATGTATGGCCTGCTCTAGAGAGCGTCAAACTTGGCGTGATTTCCTGGTTTGGCCCTATCTTCATCCCATTTGAGGACTAGATCTCCCTCTTGAAAACACCTGTCGACACCTTCTTGTCAAAATATTTCTTAACTTGAGCCTGATGTTGCTCCAAAGTCTTCATATCCTTGTTCCGTACTTCCTCTAACTCCATGAGTTCAACGAATCTTACTGTCAGAGGATCACTCTCCATAACTTCAAGTTGATGAGCTAACTCCAAAGAAGGTAACTCCAAGGAGAGAGGAATTTTTTCTTCCCTTCCATATACAAGCACAAAAGGAGAATTCCCTATGGCCCTTTTAGGTGTGATCCGATTTGCCCATAAGGCGGTCTTAAGCTGTGTATGCCAAGTCCTCTTGTTAGTTTCCATCGTGCACTTAATAATCCTTATGAGGTTTTTGTTACTAGACTTAGCCAATCCATTTCCTTGTAGATAGTAATTGGATGAAGTCTTGAGGTAGACCCCATTTTTAAGAGCCCATTCACTCAACTTCATACTAAGAAAAGCCATCACATTGTCTCTGAAATGACTTGTAAAAGGAGCACCGAACCTTGTCATTATACCTTCCAAAAAATCCAGAACTACCTTTTCATTTCTCTCTTTCAATGCTAATACCTTTTTCCATCAAGTAAAATAGTCTCACATTGTGATGAAGGGCCCATTTATTTCCATCACTGATGGAGGATTAATCATTCTGATGAAGTCCAACCCCCATTGAACAAAGGGTTGATCCACTTGAATTGGATGCAGTGGAAGAGCTACCAACTTTTGCTTGCCTGTGAAAAAGGCACATTCTTTACATCTCCTTACCTAGAGATGGGCATATTTCAACAAATCCAGCCAATATAATAGTAACTAGATTGCATGATCTTGCTAACATTGCTTGTGCAGAGTAATGTCCTCTAGATAGGCCATTATGAAACTCTTCTAGTATCTTACTCACATGTTCTCGATCTTATGCACCAAAGGAGGACACCATTCAAATCCTTTCGAAAGATAACATTATATACCAAAACATATGGAATAGATTAAAGATGGAAAGTCCGTATTCGGTTTTATCCATGTTCATAGGATATACTCCTGAGAAGAGGAAATTCTTCATTTTGGATAACCAATCAACTTGATCATCACTCTCATTAGTGTTTAGGAGCATCGTATCCTCATCACCTTTTGATTCCATGTTTGTAGCAAGTTGTTGACATAAACCTTTACCTCTAACAAGTTTGGTAACCTTGATATGTACATCATACTCCATCACCTTCATGATCCATCTAGTGTGCTTCTCGTTCATCTCTTTATTCAGAAAAAACTCCTTGACGCATGGATGAGACACCATTAGATGAATTTTGTTGTTAGAAAACATGTGCTTGAATTTCTTCAAAGATTGAATAACCACAAAGACCTTTTTTCAACGAATGAGTATTTGAGCTCATAGTCTTGGAGGGATTGACTGAAGAAAGTAATTGGTTATTCCATTAGATCATCATTTTCTGGGTGAGAATCCTGAAATTCTCTCTTGACCTACAAAAGCATAAAGGATAAAGTATTTATCAAACTTGGGGTTCACTAGCATGGGAGCTTGAGAAATTTCCATTTTGATGGCTTCAAAGCTCTCTTGTCTTTCCTTTTTCCATGAGAATGACATGTTTTTCTTCAAAGATGGATATCGTGGTTAGCCAATGTCACGAATTGAGGGATGAATCTCCGCATGAAGTTTATGGTTCTCGAAAACTCTGGAGACCCTTCTTATGACTTGGGAGAGATAAGGACATAATCAAACGAATCTTGGCTGGATCAATTGACAGTCCTTCCACTGAAACAACATGCCCCAACAACTTTCCCTCGTGCACTACAAAAATACACTTCTTGGGATTGAGTGGAACCCCAAATTTCCTGCACCTTCAGAAAACCTTCCTAAGATGCGCGATGTGATCATTTGCATGCTTAGAATATATAGTTATTTCATCCTAGAAAACCAAGATGATATCGTTGATTAGTTATTTAAATGCCATATCCGTGGCTCTTTGGAAAGTATCCCCAGAGTTGGACAATCCTCCAAATGACATTTTGTTGTAGGCATACGTGCCCCACTTGGTAGTGAAAGCTATTTTGAATTGATCAGATTCTTAGAATAGGTTTTGATTATAACCGAAATATCCATCGAGCAAAGAAAATATTTGAGTGCTCGCAATCATGTTTGAAGGATTTTCTCCATTAATGGAAGAGGCTAATGGTCTTTCAATGACACACAATTCAAATCCCTGAAATCTATGCACAACTGAATCTCTCCGTTTTTCTTCCTTACAAGCACTAGATTGGCTACCCATGAGGAATGCTTGATGGGAAAAATTATGCAGACCTCAATGAGTTTTCTTAGCTCCTTTCTCATTAGTGGCTCAATTTTTGGATTAATCGACCTCTATTTCTAGTGAAATAGTTTGGAATTAGGATCCAGTTCGATGGTATGTTGTGCTAGACCTAGGATCAAAACAACACAGGTCTTTATAGCTCCATGTAAAGATGTCATGATACTATTGAATTTTTTTGATGAAATCTTCTTTCTCTTCAGAAGTACACACTTTTCCAATCTTTAGAAACTTCTCACGTGCTACCTCGACTTCCTCAAAATATTCTTCTTTGACCACCATGTTAGATCTTTGTATTTTGGCTTGATCATCTGAATTGAAAATGGATTCCAGAGTGGCTAAGCCTTTTGGTAGTTTTTTGATTTCTAATTTTATAATTTGATCACCATATGACTCTTGCAACTTATCCTAATTTCTTTCAGCAAACTCTACCTCTTCTTGTAGGAAAAGGACAATTTGTTTGTCACTATCGAACACTTTCCAACTACTCACATTATTAGGGATTGTAGGTCAAACCACCATTTTAAAAAATTTCTTCCCTTATTTCATGACATCAATAGGTATGTCGTATTGTGAGCCAATTGTAGCAAGCCTATCAACATCTTGATTCTAATTTCTAGGAACTGCGCATGGATTCTAAAAGCTTCAAAATCTTCAATCAAGTCCCAGACTTGGTTCTTGTATGATCTTAAAAGATCATTCTTGGATGCATTGCGTGACATCACTTGATGGACAACTAACTCACTATCTCCAAAAATAGTAAGGGCTTTGATCCCCTTCTTTTGGGCTAGTTGAATTCCTTGTATAAGGGCCTCGTATTCAACAACATTGTTAGTGTAACTGAATTGCAACCAAAAAGATGAGAAGTAATTATCTCCCTCTGGAGAAATTAACATAACACCAACACTGATCCATTCTTACTTCTCGAGCCATCGAAGAAAAATTGCCACAGTCCTTCCAAATCACTTGGTGTTTTGACGAGTTGTAGTATGATTGTATCTTCTTCATGAATGTAGTATGTACCCAATCTTGTTTCTTCCAAAAGTAGAAAACCAACTTCTTCTTCTACTAATACATTAGCATAGGGATCATACTGATGATCTCCACTTACTTCATCTAGCACAGTATTGGGGAATTCTTCAATGAGAGTGGTCGGTTCATGATCAACATCTTCTTCTTCTCGGATCTCTGATGGTGTAATTCCCATTTATAAGACTAACAGTGTAGGGTTCTACATGATTGTGGTAGATTGGTTCCACCCTTATAGTCACTTTGGTTCTATCGAGTCCTAAGAATCATATGTGACCAATCGGCTGATAGATAACCACCCATCTTGGTAGTGAAATCTCGTGATAGGCAAATGGTGAAGAGAGGAGGAAGATCAATGATTGATATGTCTTGGGTGAATGAAAAACTTGGGCATGCATGGATGGTAAGTTGAAGTCCTTTGATAACTCCAAAATCTTAATAGTTGTGCCATCCAACTTGAAACAACTCCTCTTGTAATTGGCACATATTGTATGCCTAGTACATCTGTAATTTGTTTGGGCATGACTGAGCTACTGACACTAGAATCGATCATGCAATTGTGCACCAGGTGGTTTCCAATGATCAGGGAAATATAGAATGGTGGTGGTTTGTTTGCTTTAGGAATAATTTTCCCTTCTGGTTGACACAAAATCATAGCAGTTTTTGCTCCATGACTTGATGATCCGCCAGTTGTACCAAAATTGTTCAGAGCCTCTCGCAACAAGTTTCTTTGAGAAGGAATTGAGAGTGCGTCCCACATAGTAATGCTCAGGTTGGTTTTCTTCATCTATTCCACTATAATGAAGGGAATTTATCCTAATTTTTTTATGCTTCTTTGAGCATTGGGATCCTCCTTTGGAAAATTCTTGTTGGGTACCATGATGCCTGATGAACTTTCTTTTCTTATGGCTTGGCTAACAAGTATTTCTGGCGGTTTCTTTCCCACATCTTTATCAATCACCACTTGTGTTTGAGGACGTGAAGTGGATGTTTTATCAACTTTGGAATTTTGAAGTTCCATCGCTCTCTTCTTGGAGCAGTGTTTTACCACTAATGAGGGATTTGTATTCAACCCGCAAAAATCTTCTACTTTCCATTTTAGCAAAGTGGTTTCTTAAGGTGCCTATGGTTGATCTGCTATTTCTTATGTAGATGTGTTCTCTGTTTTCTCAGAAGGGGAAGATATGATTTGAACCATAAGGGCCTGCCAAGAACTCCATTGGGACAAAGATTTTGATTGTGGGGTTGAGAACAAAGGTAACAACATTCATTTTCTTGAACTAGATTATTTTGGAGAGGTACAATGGCTCTAGATGAACTAGCCACAAGAGGGTTCCAAAATTTCAAAGGTATTACATGTGTAGCATGATTTGTAGCTTGATTTTGTGGCTGATTGTTCCCTTAAAAAGGAGGATGGTTATCCTGATATTGCTGATTCTTTGGCTGATGTGGATGATTGTATTGAAATAGTTGCCTCTTGAGTGCAAAAATCTCATTTCCAAACATGAAGAGGACTTGGGATATTAAGTTGGTTGATTAAAGGCTGCTGGATTAGGAGCAACGATAGGCTGATTGTTTGTAAGATCTGGAGACGAAGGCATTGGTGGTCATGGAGCTATCTTTCTAGCCTGAATCAAGGAATTTTCCACTCTTATGGCAACGTCGTAGGCATCAAGTAATGTATCCCCTCCCATGGACTGGATCATGACTGCTACATCACTATTCAAGGCTCAAAAATAATACAAGAATGCATTATGTGTAGAAGGCTTTACAAGTGTCAGAATCCTATTCCAGGTCATGTGGAATCGGAAGTTGAATTCACTCATGTATTCTTGGGGAGCTCTCTTCATGGTAGTGAGTTGTTCCAAAAGTGAAAGATTATCACTCTTGTCTTCAAACTATTTATAGATCTTTTCTCCTAATTCATCCCAAGTGGTTATACTGCCAACACTTAACCCTCGAAACCATTGAAGTGATTTTCCCTTAAAAGAGGTAGCAAGAAGTCTAACCGCAATGTTGTCCTCCGTGACATTATGTACGGCACAAATGTTGGCTACATCAAGAATATGTTCCACTGGAGTAACATGAGTTTCCCTTGTGTAAAAGGGTAAAATTTTGAGTGCCACAACAGGTATAGGGTCACGTTGAGCCAACAGAAGAGGACTACTTGCATTGAAAGGGGGAAAAACTTGGTTTCGTGCCATAGTAGCAAGAGGTTGATTGTTCCCTAGTGGAGTGAACCTTCCGTACGGAGGAGTTGAATGACCCCTACGAGGTAGAGCTGCAATTGGTGATGTTGAAACGCCTCTTCATCTTCTCTTTGAGGAGACAAGGAAAGTTTGATATGCTGATAATTTCCTTGCTTTGAAGAAGCTCTTGTCTAAATTCTTCACATAAGTTAACACACTGAGATTTGGAATCTAGAGATATAGAGTTGCTTAGGTACTTTGACTTGTGTAAGTGAGAAGAGAAGTACCAACTCTTTGTCCCATTGGGCATGCCAAAAACTATTGTCGCCAAATCACTGCACCCTCCGAATGGCCAAAATGTGAATAGGATGTTTGGTGTGATTGGGACACATGGGATCACCTCTCAAGCTATGGGACTTGGGCTCGAGGTGAACCTTTGGAGAAGGCCAACTTCCTCTTCCTAAACTAAGTGTTGTACTACTCCTAGTGTAATAAAATGGCTATCTAGTCCTATGCTAACATTTTTATGGTTTTTAGGGAAAGATATTTACAGAAATGAAACTATACTAGGGATGGTGATGCACCAAATAAAGGGTGTTTCCAAACTCAAGAATGGTTAATTTGAAGAGGATGTGCACCACAGTCAATGTCACCTATTGCAGAACTTAGAGAGGGTACCAAATACCATAGATTAAGAACCACGCGTTCCCTTTGTTAAACTCTATCAGAAAAGAAATATATCGAGTCTCCCAAAGTGAAGAAGGATGAAATTGAGAAGGGTGAACGCAACACCACAACTCAACCGCATTCAATAATCCACCATTCGATAAGTACAAAACTCCAAAATCTGCAATAGAAATGTGAACTTTCACAAAGTGTACCTGTAAGCATGAGAAAATGCACAAAGAACTATAGAAGAATGAAAGGATCAAGATTAGTCACAAAACACACACTTTTATTGCTTCAATAACGTGCAAAATGCATCATACATTCAGAAGAGGCAATGGTTGCCATTACAGTCTTGAAGAGGAGGCTTGAAAGTTCTCTCAACACATAAGGACAACTTGCAGAAGAGAGAGGACTCTTGAAAATTGCACTTGCCTAAGATGTCTAACTTTCCAAACTATCTGACCTATTGGAACCCTTTGGAATGAGCCTCCAACTTACATTTATAGAAGAATATGTGAGAGAAGAGGAAATGTCATAATTATATTCCTAAATTAAAGGCACATTATGGTTCATTCATTATCGCTGGTTGAACCACTTTAGAAGGTTCCATCATGTGTCATTAATGCCTGGTTGACTTATTGTTTTACAATTAATTAAAATAATATTTAAATAATAATAATAAATATTATTATTAAAATATTTAAATAAAAATATTAATTTAATTACTATTTAAATGGTAGGTCCCCCGTTGACCGGTTTGACTCGAAGAGGAAGGGGTCATGAAGAAAAGGTCAAAAATGAGTCCAACTCGGTGGTTGGCTCACCGATCCAACTCACCGAGTTGGTGTCGAGATTCTCTAGCCTTCACCATAACCAAGCTCCCCACATCGAGCTTGCAAAGTGAGCTTGCCACCAATCTATAAACTAAGATCCAATCCAAGCTCGATTTTCTTGGCGAGATATATTCACGAAACGAGCTCTTCTTGACTGACTTGCTCAAAATTAACCGAAATCAAGCTCTTTCAAAAGAAATGAGATCCTCCATTCTCATGTGCGACCAAACTCATACATCAAATATTGATCTCTTCTTGTAACCACATCGAGTCGCTTATCAACTCCACTATTTACTTGGCCTTGCACATCTATTCTTAGCTCAACGTATTGAGTGATTTTCCTTCCCATGATAGCTCCGATGTCGGTTCTATTTCATGGACTCATCATTCCTTTTGACTCACTATCTACATTAAGAGATCTCAATCAACTAAAGTTCAAGAAGACACAAACTCTCCATTGATGCCAACAAGCTCTTTATTTTTATAGCTAACCGCCAAGTATGCTCCCCTTCATACGTTATTTTACCAAAATGCTCACATCTTCATTCGAACTCACCACCAATTTATCCCATGTTAAACCTAAAATGAGATCTCTGCCAAGCTCTTCCATTGAACCCTAAACTGAGCTCTAAACTAAGCTCCACCGATTCGACCTCTCTCTCTTGCGTGACTCGACTTAAATGTTTGAAACTCCAAGCTATTTTGGCAATGTGCCAAAACTCGGCATCAACTCGGATACCCGAGTTACATACATCAATGCAACCTGAATGTACCTTACTTCACTGGTTCAGCTCGACTGAGCTCAACCATCTAATGTATCTCGTGATCTCCTTTGTGAAATTTATTTCATTACCGTTCCTAACTCAATCTAGAACTTGCCAGTCCTTCCTTTCTACGACCACCTATTTTGACCGAACTCACTTGGTTTTAAATTTGAAATTTATACATGGTCCACTCAATTCACTCGATACGATCTTATGTATGCTCCATGGTTACCAAGCTCTCCAATGCTTTTGAATCGAATCATCCCTTCATGAGCTCACCATTTATAATCACCCTCAAATGATACGAGCTTGATCTAAAATGACCTTATAGTGTAGATCTCGTTTAAGCTTGAAATGACTCAGCAGAGCCCTTTCTTGAACCACTCAATGTTATACACCGATGTTGGCTTGGATCACCTCAACGTTTCACCTTCAAGCTCATCACATCGACCCTTCACTCCTTAGCTCGGTTTCGAGCTATTATACCCTCATGCCATAGTCTAACTCGACATTGACACTTTACATTAGCCAATCAAGCTCTTAGTCTAAGTCAAGATGATACTTGAATTTCATAGCTTTCACAATCAAACTATTACCCACCAAGCTCAAAATTTTATATGACTTGTTCTCACCTCTTGATCCAACCCACGAAGTGAGCTCCTCACGAACACATAAAATATTCCAACACCGAGTCTTCTCTAACATTGAGTTGTGAGCTTGGCTCCCCATACCATTCGCAATGAATTGCATAGCCATGCCATGCTGAGTGAGCTCTAACTCTCCTATTAAGCTCCATGCGATAGTTTGACTTGAGCCCATAATTTTCTAAGTGACTATACATTCGTAATTTTATATGACTCGTTCTCGCCAAATCTTGTGCACTCAAAACCAAATCCAATGGATTCTCCGAGCTCTATGACCTGGATCAATGCTAGAGCTCATGCCATGCAATGATTTGAATTATTTCCCATCAGCGATGATGAACCTATGCTCATTGGTTGTGAATTCCAACTCTATCTCAATGCCTCAAGTTTTTCTTCGATTTGGTGACTTTCTTGAATGAAAGTTCTCGCGAGCTTCAATCCTCCAACAACTAAAATCTGCCCTACCTCTGCAAACATTTCTCTTCTTTACGCAGGTGTTCTAACTCCTTCATGCTTCATGGTTACATGCCCGGAACTATCTCCTAAAATATCGTGTTTCCCCATGACTCATGACTTTTCGCCCTACAAACCGTCTCATCAACCCGAGAAGTAACTCAGTGATTTGCATGAATCTCAGCCATAGACTTGGGATTCTAGTTACACATTTAATTTACAGAACTTATCCCTTGGCATGCCAAGTGATTATCCCCACGTGGTAATGCTTCTCACGATCTCCGTGAAGTGGAAATTCTGTGATGGTTTGTCATGGCATTATCTCCACTTGGCAGTTAGTTCCTCAAATTTCCCCGCACGGAATTACCGAATTGGCTTGGCAATGCGTTATCTCCACCATGGATGTGAAAACCTAAAACCCCCCATCATTGACCATGTCATCTTGTGGTTTATCATTTTGATGTTGCTTGCCACATCATTCTATGTCAACCGAGCACCTCCTGAGCTCCAAGCCTTAACTCGTCGAGTGACCACCGATTGAGCTCTAACCCTTAAATCATTTTTACGAGATCTTTGTAATGTTTTATGCTTCACATGGCTACCTTGATTGAGCTCATTACCACTTGTCTTAATACCGAGTTGATCCCTAATTTGATCCATTCCCTTCGAGCTTACCGATTATGGCTCATTATTTAGCTCGAATCCTTGAACCAAGCTCCCATATTGACTTAATGCTTTTGCGACGTGGCTAGCTTGCCAAGTAGCTCACCGAGTTACTCGGTGAGCTAAGTTTTTGCTCAATGGCCCTTGGCCTATTTTGTAAAATCCTCCTATTTTTGGAAACTTTCTCATATTTTCTAACTCGATTGACTCCTTTCAATGTTGGGCTCGGTGACCCATCGAGTTGAGATCCAATGATAAATGATTGAGTTCTCAACCGATCTAACACTGAGTTCACACCAAGTTGAGCTTGATTTGACCCTGTATAATGTTAGGTGAGATCACCTATGTAATTCATTAATTATTTTAATCATGTTATCCCATGATGACTAGAAATGGGCCCTTGGGATAGATGTCATAATTTACTCAAAATAGGACCCCGTTGTCCAATTTTTCCATGTGCGCAAAATTAGATAACATTTTTGGCAACCTCTCAGGGATGATTGCTGCTAAGCATGATTCCAGTAGCCTTAAGTCATCCATTGGGCATGGAGTCAATATTGGAATCCTAAAAGTGATTTGATCTTCTATGATACATCCCAGAATCTCCTTGAGCATTCTTGATCTTAGACCTCCTTGGAATGCTAAGCATGAAGTATATTGAAACTATCGAAATGCTTGACATCTATGGAACCCTGAAGAATTTTGAATGAGGAAGATCATGAAAATATTATGGAAACCTTGAAATTTCTTCCTTTAATACCTCCAATGATGAAATAATGTGCAACAAGGAAAGAAAAATTGCAACAACACACACTACCCTTTTTTACCGCTTATAAAAATGACTTGTGATAAACAAAAGAGATAACTATTTTCTTTTGTTTCCTTCTCATATGTTTTTCCATTCCTCTCTTTGTACAACTTTGTGAAAATGTCAATAAAGAAGAAAGGAGTTTCATGATTTTATTGATGAGGGAATTAGTGAGACTTTGTGTTCATAATTCCATCTTGTCTTGGTGTTAGGAATAAGGTTGTTATTCTTCCTTATAATTTTGTTGAAATGATCTAATTAATCTTTATAGGAATTTGAGTGTTCTACCTATGATATTAACCCCCTTCCTAGTTTCCCACTCCCTTTTCTCACTTGTCTAGCATAGTCCTCCCTTGCAAGAAATTGCAAGCATTTGTGCAGTTGAATGGAGTATCCTTGTAGGATCCACTGAACTCTAGGCCAAAAATGGATTTTTATTTTTGTTCACACATAATAATGGAGCGGCCCCATTCAAGCGGAAAGGACCTAGTCCTTAAAATTAGTAGAAATCCACCAATTTGTCTAACCAACAATTTTTCTCACCAACATAGGGTGTTTATAAGTCCAAAAGGTGTGACCAAGAACAAATAGTGACCATCATGAGTGTAGAAGGTTGTCTTTGGAATGTCATCAACATGCACCTAGATTTGATGATAGCCTAAAAAAAAGATCTAACTTGGATTTTTTTGCCCAATGGAGCTCATCGATGACTAAAATTGGGAATTTATCTTTGATAGTGAGGTGGTTAAGGCCACAGAAGACAATACAAAGGAGCCACGACCCATGCATTTTGTAGACAAGAAGCACTTTGGGAGGAGTTTGGGCAAGTGTCTTTGGGGTGAATAACTCTAGATTTGAGGAGTTCCCGGACTAGCTTCTCAATCTCAGCCTTTTCTAGATGGTGATAGCAATATGGCTGTATGTTGGGTGGGGTGATTCTTGGAAGGAGTAGAAAATAATTATCTTTAGGCTATGGAGGGGAAAACCCACTGGATCTTAAAAAATGGTTATATGCTTATCAAGGAGGGCTTGTAAATTAATAGGGTAGTTAATAATAGTAACGGGGGATAGAGTTTGATGGAGTGTAAATCGGGTGTATATACCAATTTCTAGTATCCTTGTCCCCATCCCACATTTTCTCTTCTTCATTATCACCTTGCACATTCATATTTCCCTTCCTATTCCAAATTTCATGTTCCCTCCTAAACCCCTATCTTCCTCTCTAATCCCGATTACCCCTCTTCATTCCTATCATTATATCTTAATCTCAAAACCCCTTAATCCATCCATAATCCCATCTAATTATCCATTAATTTACCTATTAGTTTAATCACCCCATCCCCATCTTAATATTATTATTATTTACCCCTAATTTATATTTTAACCACCCTAAAAACCCATCCACTTTCCTAGGATTCCACCCATAAATACCCCATTTATGAACCCTAGGATTCCACTTACACTCATTTAATCCCCCCTTATCCTCCCACTACCATTTATGTTCGCTATGCGCCATTAACTCATCCAAAAATGTTTGAAATTCTAAACTTAGCCCTTTTAAGGCCTCAATTTTGAGATTCTCATCACCTTCACTTCCCAAGTAGATGATTTCCCATAGCCATTGGTGACTTAGGTGGGTCATCGTTGACCCTATTAATACACCTCCACCCCTCCTCTCAAAGGGATGAAATTTTCTCGGGTGTTCAAGCTACCTTACAAACTTGCTTGATTCTTTTCTTCTCATGGGAGCCACAATAATCTACTTGGAGTTCTTTTAAAGTCTTTGCATGTTATCTATGGAGGTTCGAAGGCTTGGAGATCACTCAAAGTCCTTTTCTCACCTTTCCATTTCTTTCTTGCAAGTCTACAAGTCATATAAAATCTTTGCCTATTCGCACCCTTTCTTTGACCCTCTTCAAATCCTCTTTTCCCATCCATTCCATTCATCAAGATCCCAAGTCCTACTCTCGTCACTATTGACCCACCTAGTCACCATCAACCCAACCTATGTTAGTAATTTTTTCTATCTACATCATCATCTACCTCTATTTCTTATCTCCCCATCATTCAAAATACCATGCTTCATCCATCCATCCATCCGCCTAATAACATGGATCTTTTCTTCTTGGTCCTAGTCCCTATTGACCCCATTCGGTTGCGTAAAATCTACCATCATCTTCATTAAATCTATTTTATGTTACATCTCCTATGTTCCCTACCATCCAAATATCAAACTCAACATCTTAGATCATGTTATATATCTACTTTGTACCTATCTCGTTGATCAGCTCGGAGTAGTCACCGTCGATTGTACTTAGTTAGTCTCGGGTCACCATCGAACCGATCAAGTTTGATTGTGTTTATCAAAAATTACATTATCGATCTTCATTTTAGTATCTCTAGTATATCTCATCTCTATTTCAGATTACTATCCACATCCTTCATATATTATCATTTTATCCTATATTTTTATCACAGTGGGTTGACATCCATCCTAGGAGGTTATCACTTCTTGGGGCTGACCTTGTCAGGAAACCCACCATCTTATCAACTAATTATTTTTGTGTTTAGATTCTCTTTGTTGTCCAGGTCATCTAGATCGCCACGAAGAGGACCTTTTATTCCCATGTCATCAACATCATCATCCCCATAAGGAGGTAGCCTTAAAACCTCCCATGGTTTTGAGTTTCTTGATTTCTTACATTCCTCATCATTAACTTGAAACAAGAACAAGAAATATAATCAAACATTTTGGCACACCCAGTGGGAATCACCATTTCTCCTCAACGAGTCCTTCATTTTATTCATTTCATTTCATGTTCCACTTATTTCTTCCCACTAACCCCTTAGATGGGAGCTTTGCTTTCTTGCATGTGTAGTGTTTTGCCTATTTGGATCAACAACGTGCTTGCTAAAAATAATAATACAAATAAAATAAGGAAAATATCCCTAACCAAGTATTCCTCGTTTTATCTCTATTTTCTCTTTTTGCATATTCTCTCCCTTCCTTTTTTCCTTCCAATCATCGAATATAACATTTGGATTTTTGTTTAAAAGGAACACCCTCATACTTTCTTTCTCATCTAGTCTAATCAGGAGATCATCTATTATATCCACTTCTTTCACACACATCCAAAATCATGCATCATATTTACACATCTAAAACATATTCTATTAAGTGGAACTATTGTGATTTCATCACCCAATGGGGAAGGCACCACGGTGTTATGGATGAGTTATAATTTTTTTTGACTATTAGTATATTGGCTAAGTGCTCGACACCTTTATCGCTGCGGTGAGTGAAGTGTGGGGTTAGGCCCCTATATTAGGCCACACAATGGTATTCATCACATATTTGTGCCTCACATACCTTTGGGTATATGTAGGATGCCATCCCAAACATGCTGAAACCATCCTTAGCTTGTTAATTTCTTAGGTTCCTTTAAACCTTTTCTTTTTCTTTTTCACATCTTATTAAATAAACAACATAATTAAAACATTCTTTCTTGCCTTACTTGTATTCGTAATGATAAACATCAATCCTTATTTTTTTGTTTCATGCCCATTCTTACCCGATATCAAATTAGAAAAATGGAACAAACTACCTCATCCAAAGATACCCACTTGTTAAGAATTATAGTATTTACATGAGTGGTTGGTAAATTAGTTGGGTATAATACTTGTGGTTAATTGTTAAGAGTTATATTGTTATGTGATAACAATATAACATATATAGTCTAATATTTGTGGTTGTTAAAACCACTCATGGAGTTAGGAAAATTTGTTTGGAAGGTTTCCTATTTTAAAGGAGATGTAATTGCCTATAGAATGGTACGCTTGTTTATTGAATAAGATATCCAAAACAAATTGAATGATATATTATTATTCTATGAATTTTATCGTGTAAATCTGGTTAAACACCATTATTTGGTATCAGAGCAGGTGAATCTGCTGACAAAATTAAGGCATCATTTCATTGTATTTTCTACACTGCCAAATATGTATTGAAGATTTCATTGTATTTTCTACACTGCCAAATATGTATTGAAGATTGAAAAACTGGAGATTAATGCTTTGGAGATCTGTTGGAATGCGTTGTAAGTAAGAGACCGTATAGCCTTCCAAGCTCTACTTGTTTCATCAGATCCACGTTTGAAGATACATGCTCAGGTCTGTGAAGAGGTAACCATCTTATTGTAATGCTTCCAATAATTTGCAATGGAGAATATTTAGGTGATTCAATTTGGGTGTATTGTGGGGGCCCATCCTTATTCACACGACTCTCTGATCTTTGACAAGAATTGTTCCTTTTTGTTATTGATATTGCATTCTCGATGTAATCTACCCAAGGTGTAGTTTAGACCGTGTGCATCATTTAATTAATAGCTCGAGATCTATGTCTGAGAGTTGTTTGCACTTCCAAACTGTCAGATAACTTTATAGCAGATCGGTGCTAATTCTAGTTATAGATTGTTATGGATCCTGTCATCTCCATCGAGCTATGATCTATCATTCTCAAATTTATAGTATTCAGACCTCTGAATGTTCTCTCTGTCAGATCTCATACTTTTCAAGCGTGCAACCTTCTGAAGGAGCATTCAATCAGTGTTTGCCAAAATAATAACATGACCTTGATCATTGTTTTCGCATGTTGCATTGTGAATCTTGGTGAAATCATTGTCTCCTTCTTGCATTGTTCATTTGGGTCTGTTAGTGACATTTTGCATTGATGAATACAAAGAACTGGATGTCTCCACCATTTTTCACGGCTCAAATTCAACATTGAGCAAAGTCTTTGCAAGGAGCGGTGAACAAAAATCACAAAGAATTAAGAAACATGCAGACAATGACCTTTTGTAGTTCAGGCATGAAGAACAACTCCAAATTCAAGTAAAACTCAGTCATGAACAGATTTTAGGTCAGGTGATGAAATCAACTTTTGTTAGTACCATTGTAGAGGTATTGAAAGCACCTTTCCAATGCATTTTTCGGTTTATAAAATGGAGCTCTAGTTGTGGAATTATCAACAAATCATTCTGTCACTTCAATGAAGCCGTGAGTTTTTGCAGCCATTTGTGATTGGCTATTTTTTTAATTTTTAGCAAAGACTATAGTTTAAAAAATTTAATTTTACTATTGTTTTTGTTTAATAATTGCATTTTAAGGGAAATTATTACATTTTTTAGCCAAATTAATATTTTTTCGACACCATTTTTTTGGCCTTTGACATTTTTGGAATCCTCATTTCCTCCCAATTCCAACGAGTGGTCACATGATAAATTTTCTCTTTATCCGGAGCAATTTTTAATTCCTCATTGCATTGATTCAAATTTCATTGAAAAATACAATGTTTGAAAAAATACCTTACGGACACATTTTCGATGTTACCCGAGGTCTGAAAAAAATAAAATGTTTCACATTATAGGAGGGAAGTTATAATAAACAATGTGGAAACATTTGAGCTTTATATCCTAATCAGGCTAAGTTAGCAACATGTTATCAAGGATGGAGGCACCGGAGGTTGGAGGACAACCAATGACATCTTGTCGGTTGCCAATGATGGGGCCGCTTCACTGCTTTGGTGGCACGTGTGTTAGTGGCGTGCCTTCTTATAGCATGTAGTGTGTTTGATTTCAGCATTTCAATTTGGTGTGGTTTTCAATGTGGTTTTGTGCACTTTAGTTTTTACAGTTTGCATTTTTCATAAGTGGAAATTTCACATTGAGGGAGGAACATGAACAACATGAACCAATGTTCCATTTCTTGTTTTTCAATTGTGTATGTGATTATTCCTATTTCCCCAATGCAAAAACACAATGAAGAACAAATAACACAATGAAAGTGCAGCATCATGCGTCTTGATGAGGTAGAATAGTCGATGTGTTCCTATTCATACCTAGGTTTTGGTTAGCCTCCTGAAAACCATTGAAGGTTGTTCAGATGTGTTCCTACTTGAGTTCCCACACTGCTAGGTCAAATGTGTTCCCTAGAGTGACTGGTTGATAATCGATGATTCCTGAGCATGTTCCCATCCTTGTCGGTCAGATGTGTTCCCGACAGTGCATGGTCGATAAGAAGTTGATGTGTTCCTTCTTCTACCTTCAATTCGAGTGTTGTACCAAGATCATGAGCAAACATGGGCGACAGGCTGCAAAGGAAGTGTGAAAGTTCTATTTCTACCATGTAAACACTAAGGGGGAATGTTAGGAATTATAGTATTTACATGAGTGTTTGGTAAATTAGTTGGGTAAAATACTTGTGGTTAATTGTTAAGAGTTATATTGTTATGTGATAACAATATAACGTATATAGTCTAATATTTGTGGTTGTTAAAACCACTCATGGAGTTAGGAAAATTTGTTAGGAAGGTTTCCTATTTTAAAGGAGATGTAATTGCCTATATAATGGCATGCTTGTTTATTGAATATGATATCTGGAAAAAATTGAATGATAGATTATTATTCGTGAATTTAATTGTGTAAATCTGGTTAAACACCATTACCCACCTCCAACAACATTTCCCAATAAACATCTGTTATTTCCACTATTTCTTACACTCCTTTGATTACTTGCTCTATAGTCTCCCAACTTATCATTTTGTGAATCCTTCTACGATCCTGTTACGGTCCAAACCCATTCCCATGTTGAAACTAATCCTTTCATCTACCACTATTCTATTCCTTCCGGACCATTTGCACCCCCATCTTCCACTTCTTTGGAGACCTTTTGGCCTCTGCTTATCCCCCATAAATGCTTAGAGTTCAAAAAACTCCTGGATGCTAACCATGTTTCTCTTCATGACTATCTTCTCCGTAAATCCACCAACCTTCCCATCTATGGACCCCCTCTTCAAAAATATATGCTTATCACTCTCAACCCGAATCCACTCAAGTCCTCACCTCTCAACTCATTGTGTTCTTCCCTAGAGCCATGAACGAGCTTGTCATGGCACAATGAAAACTTGTCTCCCACTAATCTTCCACTATGATCCCCAATCTAATCAATTCACCCAACTAGTGGCTCCCATTCCACCCATCCTACCTCGCATCCACACGACCCCTACTTCTTCCATCCCCATCGCTTCTTCATCCACCATTTTCATTATCACCCCTACCTAAAATTTGTAAGAATCCCATATACTTCTTCCACCACTTGAACAACATGATCAAACTTTGGTTCATATCTCCACATTACAAGTCATCACAAATGTCATCACCTCATAACCTCACCCTTCGGATCAACCTGCTCATCAAAATCCTCTCTAGAGTGTTTTATGCCATATCTTTTCTAATCAACCAACCAAAAACTCTCAATCACCCCATACCTAGATTCCAACTTATCCCATGCATAACCAATCTAATGTCCCCACCTCTCAATAAAAATGTAACCATACCCATCTAATTATGTCCCCATCTCTCAACAACATCATATCTCTAGGGTTATTCAATCACAACCCTTCAAGTATCTCCCCTTACCAATAACCTCCAAAACACCTACTTATCCTCAACACTATCAAGATCATCCTTAACCCTACCCTTCCAATTCTTATGATCCACAACCTCACCAATCAATCTCCCAACCACATGCATCCAATGACCCTATACAGGTCTCTTCTAAGTAGGTTGGAAAACCTAGATGTCTCCACCTCGGGTCCTAAAATATCATTCACTTATGAAAAAAATTGTAATGAGCCCATCCATCCATTAGTTCCTGTCAAACCTTATCCTTCACACGGGAAATCCCTAAATTTTTAAAATTCAACAATAAGGAGGACCCTCAACAACACCTTTGTTCCTTTAGGCACACATGCTATCTCATCGCACATGATCGAGCCTCATGATCCATACTTTCCCCATGTCGTTGGTCATCCCCACCTTGATTGGTATAATGGAATTTTGAAAACTCCTCTTTTCATTCATCCAACTCACCAAACTCTTCTTAGAAGATTTATCCATTAATATTGCGTGTAAAATCACCATCACCTACCTTTATTCCATTAAAAAAATTTGACAATGAATCCATTATGGGTTTCATTGCTAGGTGTGGTCTCATCAATCGCTTAGCCTTCTCCCTTCCTCAAACCAAGCTTATCGATGTATTCTCTCAATCATGTGCAAAGCATGTCTATTCAAATCTTCAAATCCAATATTTTCAAAGTTTTGAGGAGGCATTCACCATGGATCACAAACTAGAAATCCATGCCCTTGAGTAAGGCCATGTCAAACTTTGATCAATCAAACTCGTATCCAAAATTCACCAAAACATCCAATCACAACAATAAATGTAAAAATTATACCAATGTCATTGTTTTTAAATCTTATTTTGCATCCACCTCTCATATCGAGCCTTCAAAATGACTCCTTGACCTACTCCCAACTATACCCCCTCAGGGAATCATATAGTTATATCAACTCATGGTTGCACATCTCATCCAACTTCCTCCTATCCATCCCATCAATGACATGTGTCCTAAACCCGCGTGGTACCGTGAAGACCACTATTACAAACACCATCAAGTTTGTGGTCACGATATTGAAAAATTTCACACCTTCAAAGACTTCATCCAACGCCTTATCAATCATGGGGAAATATAATTAGATAATCCTAATGCTCCACCTAACCAGCCCTTATATGTCTTCAAACAAACATTCTCTAACTATTCACCAAATAAACAAGCTGATCCACCTACATATCAAGAACCCAATGCTCATATGGTCAATACTTTAAATCAAGAATCAACATCATCACCCACTCCTATTATTATCCCTCCATCTAGCATACCCATCTCTACTCATTTTTAATGTCTACCCCCTTATCTCTAACTATACAGCATCCAAACCCATGTCTACATCTATCATATATACATCCACCAAATCAATGCCTATTACATCTACATATCTTGTATCTACATCATTTACATCTACACCCGCATCTACCATATTCATACCCATATCTACATCAACATCCATTTACACACCCATGGTATGGATCCTTCTACACCCAAACCTTAAATCATATCAATTTCTTCATCACCATCCGAACCCACTCCCATATCCATATCATCCCTTTAAACATATACTATGCAGACACCCTCACTTGATGCGGCCATAAAGGATGTCCTAATCTCATCCTCATCTCCCATAACTACTATCACTTTTGTACTAATACCTTTAAAGCCAACATAATCTACAACTCATTCAAATATCATCAAATGTATCCTCAAAAACCACTTCCATATTTAATCCCCACATCTTTAATGAAATCTACATCCACCTCACTTGGTTCTACCTTTAAGGATCCCTTGGTTAAAATCATCGTGATCCCCGATGAGGGTAAAACCTTGTAGCTAAAATCTAAGAACCTTGACATCGCTAATCATAAATCCCTTACTCATCCACGTAAGAAGTTGGAGCTTCCCCCTTTGAAATCCCATCAACCTAAACAACTAAACATCTTGCCTTCCATATTAATACCTCACCCATCCATTTTGGGACCAGCCCATCATCAAAAACCACCGTCACTCCCAAATCTTCATATAAATTATCTATTTATTCCAAAGCTAAATTGAAATCATCCACCTCTTCCCATAAGTTTGAATCAAAGCATCTAAAGTGAAATTAGAATATAAAGTCCATATCAAACCCCATAAGAGTAAGACACCTCTCCTACCTTTTTCATCATATCCCAAACTAAATCCACCTAAATTCCTTATAACTTCATCTTCGCAAACTCCCATCGGATCCTATATTGAATTCCTTCACATGTAATCTAGGAATCCAAAATAACCATGCCCCCTATATATCCCTTTGGCCCACAAAGACCAAAGCCCATGTGCTTTGATTCGATGCCATATGTTCCTAGCATCATTTCCCAGAACATGACACCGAGCACCTTTGTAGGGATCTTCAAACTCTCATTGAAAATATCATCAAGGAAGATGATCCTCTCATCGAAGAAGACCACCCTCTCCCATCTATTAGACTATCCACATCTACAAACAATCCTCTGACAAGTTTTGAACCTATAAAAATTCTAAATCTACTTCCTCATCCATCTATTTTGTCGCCATCCCATAACCAACTTCTACCTCTTCTAAGGATGGTACACTTCTTTATATAGATTTCATTCATATCACCACTCATTCTCACCCTCAAAATTCCCAACCATGTATCCAATCTAAATACAAGGTTTTCATCGCTACTCCTTATGACGAGCCCACTCCATACCCTTCTTTGTCCAAGGCTAAGGTGTCCTTCCTAGCCACACCGCTGACCCAAAAGCCTACCAACATTGAACAAAGCATTGAAAAATAGCTACATTAGGATCCCATTAATATGTCTCTCTCTGATCTCATCTAGATCTTGCCTAGCCATCAAAAGGCTCTTATTGAATCATTATAATGTATCTCCATCTCATCCGATGAAACTCAACCCTTCACCGCCCTTGTTAGAGCTATTACCACTTGTCCTACCATTTCCTTTGATGACTTTGAAATTCTAGGCATCTTACCTAAAGATCACGACGGTCCTCTATTCATCACTGTTTGTATCAATGACACATCCATGTATCAATGATCCATCAACTCTATGATCGATAATGGCACTAACATAAATATAATATAATCTCATACCTTCACCAACTCAAGTTTTCCAAATCCATTGTTTCTCAATCACTCGCATGACTGTCATGCCTTCAATAATTTTTTCACCCCCACTTTTTACACAATTATCCTCCCCATCCATGTCGGTGACAAACTCCTCCATGAATTCTTCTACATTTTTGATTGGGGGATTAAATATAATGTAATACTTGGATGCCCATGCATTCATGTCATGCATTGTGTCCCATCCAATCTCCATTTTTGTATCAAATACCAACATGAGGGGAAGATCCATACACTCCTCATTGACATCCCTCCATTCAAGGCATATCATATAACCTATCTTCATAATAATGTTCTCATCCCTAAGAAAGACACATCCTCCAAAGCATCCACTAGTTCTTCTATACCTACATATAAATTACTTTGTGATGAATCTCTTGATAATGTGATGTATCGTCTCTATCTAGGGGAGTATCAAATCCTTGATCTCAATTCTCTCCCCTTACTTAATCAACTTGGTAGACCCAACAAGGCCCTTATGTATCAATCAAATGTCAAGGATATCATTTCTTTTGGTCCACATCATCTTAAGACCAATCTTACCTATGGTGGCATTGATTTCCCTTCCTCTAACGTCGATAATAAACCCAACACCAATGGTTTTGACTTAATCTATAATAAAGCATTCGTCTATACCTACTTCCACCATTATGCGTGGAAGGGATTTGGTCTTGGACGTTATGAACAAGGCATGCATGATCTTTTCATTGACCAATCCCTAACCCTCATGGGGAGTTTAAGCCAGGATTCAAAAATAGCCCACCAACTCCCTTACACATCCATATTCTACATCTCCCATGTGCATCGACACGTCATCTCGCTCCTTCCCCATCTCTGATGGAACCATGGACATGGATGATACCATGTCCCTTTATTTTGAGTTTTTTAGTCTCCACCATCACTCTAGGACCAGTCACTTACCAGACTAGGGGTGAAACTAGGTCCCTTCCTCTCATATTCCTTGACATGGTAGAGAAGGATTCCCTTACTATCAACATTTTCCAATGCAAGGATATTCAATACTTTCGTACATGGGGAAGGATATTCCTATCTTCATAAGACCTTACCTCCTAACACATCCACCCTTCTTAATGAATCCACCATCGACATCAATGTAGGGGCTTTGCAAGAGGCCAACATCCTCAAGGTTGGTCAATCCCTCAATCCAAAATAACTTGAGGCCTTCACCTCTTTCCTATCTAAGCATAACTAGGACTTTACATGGTCATACACCAATATGCCATGCCTTGATCCTAACATTGTCACCTTCCATGACACTAAGTTGGTTAAGAAGAAGCTACGCTACATGCACCCTCATGTTTCTCTCCTTTTAAAGAGGAATTGCAATGCCTTCTTTCTGTTAACTTCATCCAACCCATCGAATATCCGTAATGGGTTTCCAACATTGTACATATTGCCAAATACTTTAGAGATCTCTCGCATCTCGTATCTGAATTTTGAGATTTAAATATCAATTTCCCTAAAGATGAATTTCCCCTTCCCAACACCGATCAAATAGTTAACTTAATGATCATGAAATTTTATCTCTTATGGATGGTTTCTCTGGTTATACTTAGATTCTCATCGCACTAGAAGACCAAAATAATACATCTTTCATCACCCCTTGGGGAATTTTCTACTATCATGCCATGCCCTTTGGTTTGAAAAATGTGGGGGCTAACTATCATCGTATATGAACTATATCTTCCATTACGTTATCCATAAAAATGTAGATGACTATGTTGATGACCTCTTTGAAAAATCTAAATGTTGGAAGGACCATATTTTTGTCCTTAAAATCATCTTTACATGCCTCATCCAATTCTTCCTTCGCCTCAATCCTGCGCAAGTGTGTGTTTGGAGTTCTAACTAGTAAAATCCTTGGCTTCATCATTTCTATTAGGGGTATTGAATTTGACCCCACCAAATTAAATCCATCCTCGAAATTCCTCCAAATCTAAAAAAATCTAGTCTTCAAGGATGAATTCAATCAATCCATCGCTTCATCTCACAACTTTCTAACCACTACTAACCTTTCCATCACCTCCTTCACAAAGAAATACAATTAGAATGGGATGCCAATTTATATAAGGCCTTAAGTGATCTCAAGAAGTATATTTAATTACCACCTATCTATACATCTCTTCCTCTAATAATGCTCTAGGTTCCATTATTGGACCCTTAAAACTAACGCAAAGCCTTGTGGCGTGCGTAAGAATGGCATAAAGGCACATGCACAATTAATTCTTGAGAGGCACGAAGGATCATACCAGGGAAAAATGATTTGGGACTTAGTAATTTTTAGGCAAGAAGAAAATACACACATAGGAAGTGAACGGAAAAGTGATTAGATACGAGATGTGGATAAGACATGGAGACTTGTGACTCAAGGAAATGATATTCCAGGGAATCAATACAGTTATCATGAAAGGATAAGGAGTCAAGGTTATTAAGGATTAACTGGAACATGCTTTCTTAAGGCACTCGATTGAGGGAAACACATGGTGACATTTGGCACATTCTGGGTAATGGTAGAGAAATCATAACCGGATTCCCTTAGGATTTCACAGGAGAGAATGATGAGTGGTTAAGATGGAAGGAGGATGATTATGCTATGAGTATGATGGTTTTTAGAGAGAAAGATATAGATAAGGATAGATAGGGAGTAGGAGAGAGGGAAAATAAGGTGTAATGGCGAGAACTGTGATGTAGAGTAAGCTCTGCTAGTGTGAACAATTCAAAACAATGGAACTCTCTTGATGTAATATTGGCTTCCATATTTTGGCATATAAATATAATGAAGGGATTTTGAAACACTCATGCGATGGATCTTGATCTGTGTTTTTCCCTTATGTTTATTTGTGTGTTATGGGTTTTCCTGATGATATTCATTGGTTGATTATACTTACATTTAGTTGATCATGTTAATCTATGCTTGAATGCATTAGGTTAGAATTTAATGCTTATATCTTAAATTCCATAAATGAATGCACTTATTCTCTAGTTATATTACATCCTCATGTAAAGAAGGAGCGTTCTCATGAATCTCACATAAAGTAGGGACTCGGTGCTTACGCACACCTCAGGTGAGCTCCAGCCTAATCTGGATGATATGTCGGCGTGCTTGGGATTGGTTGTTGAAACAAGCAGTGATAATAGAGACTACATTTTGGTTCCATTGTCGACCTCTTTTCAAGTTATTGTGAGAATGGTGTGTGATGACAGAGTGCTTGACCTTGGATAGTGTCGAAGCATGGCTTAAAAGCATGGAGGATGATTTTTCTCAAAGATTTAGTGATGGACCTGAGTTTGACACACATAAATGGGTAGAAGAACATCTGTATCATGAGATGTATGAGACCTTATTTTTTTGCTTTCTAGTAGAGTTTTTATATGAATGGCTTTCGACGTATGCATCTAGATAAAGCTGGTACTATAGACCTCGCGTATGGACCCAAGAGGAGTATCAGAGGCTACATGATGCTGATCTGACTTGGACACATGCTGTTGATCATTAGTGGAGTAGAGTGTTGACAAGTTACACCTTGGAGTACGTGATTTCTATGTATTCCTGTCCAGATATTGTTGAGTTTGAGTTCTTAAGGGAGCCAAGAGGATCGTTCTTGTGTGCTATCCCTTTAGCTATAAAGATCCTGATCATTACACTGAGTTTGGAAGCATTTTCTATGGTTGGCTAAGATTCTTCTAAGTGTTGGGAAAGGAAGCTAGGGTGGAGGAAGATGGCAAACCTTACGGCTGAAAAGGAGAGGGAAGAGATGAGACTTAATTATAATGAAGCTCATGAGAGGGAGTTAGATAGACAACGTGAAGTTGTAGGAGAGATGGATTTAAGGAGGAAGACATTGTGAGAAGGAATTGAGGTTCACACGAAGGACGTGGAACTTGAGTAGTCTCTGCTACCCCATCTTGGCAAGCGTGGAAGAGAAACCCCTTGGATTCTAGAGAAGGCTCATTATATGAAGAAAGGAGAGGAGTCGTTAGTGTGCATCTGAATCCACCTGGTGACCAAACCTTGGCACTTAGCTTTCCAAATCTAGAAATAAGTATTACTAACCTAGTTGGTATTGGTGGAAGTAGCCAATCAACACCTAGGAGGTATACATTTTCATTTGGCACATTTATGGTTGCCCAATCATTCCCTTTTTTGTAGGTATATTATCTAGAACGTAATTTGGTAGAATTACGAGTACGCAAAGCTTGGGTATCACATCTGAAGTGGCGTGGGACACACATTTGGTAGCAATGAAATATCATAGATTGTTGGCATGTAGTTCAAGGTGCTACATTGGGGAAAGAAAGCATGACCACTTCAAAACCCTTACCACCTACATGAGGTGGAATAGGAACTAGCAGACTTGGTGGACCTAGTGGATCTAGAGGATTTGGTAGGTTAGGAGGAATAAGTGCTTTGGTGGATCTAGTAGTGGAGGAAATACCAGAGGGAATCAAGGTTCTGGATTAGGTGGATAAGGGCCTCAACCACCTTAGCAAGTATTTTTTGAAATGTCTATGCATCTACCAAATTACAAAGGTGTTGAGGATGTTATAGAGCATGTAAAAAATGTGATCTGCTATGGCGTGTAAAGGGGATCACTACCTTGAAACAGAAGGCAAGTCAGTTTGCAACAAATTTGTAAGGCGGATACATAGTTGGTACCGTAGTATGACCCCACCAGACAGTGAGTAGATTACACCGCACTCAGTAATTCCTTCTTAGCTGAATTCCATATTCCTAAGTTTGAATAGAAGAACATTAATGCATTGAAGGAGATTCAACAAGGTATGGCAGAGAGTGTGCAGGAGTATGATGTGCATTTTAAGACTCTCTTGTCAAAATTGTCTTATGATATTCATCCTTCTCAGCATGCTCAATGGTTTTTTGGAGGACTAACAAGAACTTTTAGGAGGGTGCTTTTGCACAAGACTTTCATAGACCCATGCGAGACCTTGGAGGCTTCCCTGCGTGTTGAGGCTATGGGAAGCATGGATACTAGTGTTAGTCCTTTTCTTAAAGCTTAAATTGCAGTAATGACAAATTAGTCAAGAAGCTATCTCGCAAACTTAGCCCATGAGACTCGCAATGGCCTATGGTACAAAAATTAAGGGGTAGAGGGGCATACAAAGGAAAATTTTCCTCAGAGATAAATACGTGCCATGATGGTAGACTATAAAATTTTCCACGGAGATCATGATGAAAGTAGGTGTCCACTACTACAGCACACGATCCGTAGATTTACACCTCCACTACTCATGACACAAAAGATTGTAGTTTGATTGTCCAAATACATGATGCCATTGATATTGGTGTGCACTAGACTAGCATTACTAACAATTCTAAGGACAATGGTCATCACTATGAAGGGTGTGTAGATGGAAGAGCCCAAGGAAGAAGCTTCTATGGAGGATTTAAAGGTCGAGGCAACTACAAAGGTAGAATAAGTGAGTTCCCGCATGGAACTTGTTACATCTATGGATCTACATAACACTATAAGCACAAATGCCCTAATCTGTTACAATGCTCTTGGTGTGGAAAGAAGCACAAGTATGAGGAGTGCCAAAAGTTAATTGAACACATGAGCTAGCAAAAACAAAAGGATAGAGGTGTAGGGATGGTAAGTGTGAAGAAATCTAACTCATAATGGATGCCAAGGATGGCGCGTGAGTCGAGTTTGAACTGTCCTAAGTAACGACACGAGTTAAGGCTGCACACATGAGAGAAACACCCAAACAAAGGCCACTAGAGAAGAGGTGGTACACGAAAAGTACCCAAACCCTACTCATTAGAAAGAGGTTTATTAGGAGACCATGGATGTAATTCAAAGCATACAAGGAGAGATCTAGTTCCTAAAGGAGCAATCACGATAGTTGGAGAAAATGAAGAGCACGAAGGCTCTATGAAGGATTTGGATGAAGTCGTGGAAGTATGCAAAATTCTACAAAGAAGAGAACGTCACCCCTTTTCTAGGGGAATGGTTACGGGAAAAATTATCTCACACTAGAGGAGAGCACGAGTGAAATTTCCTACATGCTAACCTTACCCCTCACACTATTGACTATGATAAGGAGATTACCTTGAATGCAGTAGTCAACGGATGACTCCTAAGAAACATTTTGATAGATACGGGTGTGGAGGTTAATGTTTTCACTTTAGAAGGATGGAATTAAATGGGAAGGTCCCCATTACAGCCATCCTAAAATATGTTGTATATGGCTAACAAGACAAGGGCAATTCCCATTGGTGTCTTGAAGGACACTGTTATCACTATCTCATTATCACCCTCAAAATTCCCCTCATTTTAAAGTCAAGTTTTGAAAATTTTGAGTTAGTACCTTTGAGAGATGTTTGAGTAGATTAAGAAGTCTAGAGAGATAGGAAAATTTTTGCTTTGAAGAACTTGGTGCTCATTTGCAATCTCGCCCCATTAATTTAAAATCTTGCAGTCCATATGGTTTGATAAAATTTTTGTCTTCCCATCTGGATCTTACCTCAAGGATATTGGAGTCTTTCTATGGTTCTTGATATTGCCTCATAATTCAAAGTGGAGAAAGGTAGAGTTCAATCGAGGCCCAAATCGAGATAAGTATAGAAAGACCGCGGAAGGTGTCATGTGTCTCTTCAATGCACTTTTGGTATGGTGCACAAACGCACAAAACCAAAACTTGCGTCGGCCAAATTTCGCCCGCCACGTGCCTCATTGGTGCAACTTCAAAAGTGAGACCTAAGGGACAGACCCCAAATGAGTGCCAACCCTCCATGTTTCTAGGGTCTAATAGGAGCCAAATGGGTAGTAGGCTGGAATCGGCTAAGCATAAAAGAATTGACGGAAGTCTCCACGTGTCTCAACAACGCACCTTCAAGGGTTGAGAACAAAGGTGAAACTCCAAAAGAGCACCAACTTTCCACATGTCCTGGTCTCGAAAAGAAGACAAAGACGGCCTTTGAAAATTCCAAGAGTTGACAGGAGCCTCCACATGTCTCTTCGATGCAACTTCAAAGAAAGAATCAAGAGCGGGTCCCCAAGTGTGTGCGGGCTCGCCATGTGGTTAGAGTCAAAGAAGGGGTAGAACTAACCATTGAATTGGTCAAGTATAAAAGAGTTAGCAGAATCCTCCATGTGTCATTTCAGCACAACTTCAAAGGAAAATACGGAGGCGGGTCCTAAATGTGCGCCGAGCCTCCACGTGTCCCAAGTTAGAAATAAGTCCTTCACCAAACAGAGGGACTTAGTCAAAAACAAAAATATAAAACATGCCCGCAAAGGGCCACGTGGCCATATTTCGTGTCAAAACGGAAAGTGGGAAGTCGGAGAATTTTGGAAATTTTGGTTTTGTTTCCATAAGGGAAAAAGTCAAATGTTAGGCTGCGTTGAAAGTCAAAGCAAGAAGGTGGATCGGTGGAGAAATTTGAGATTTTGATCCTTGTTTCCATAAAAGGCGTAAAGTGATAAAGTGAACCACGGCCCCACTCATGCCAAGGGATAAAGTCAAATGTTGAGCCCGTGTTGCAAATTCAAAGTGGGGAAGTGGGTTGGTGGACAACTTCAATATTTTGAGGCTTATTTCCATGAAGGGCATAAAGTGATAAAGTGAACCATGACTCAAGTTACCACTCGTAAAGCCACATGTCAGACCCAAATGCAAAATGTGAAGTTGTGGGCTTGTGGGGTTGTAGGGAACTTTTACACTTTTGCATCTTTTGCACTAAAGGTGCAATTTCATTTTCAGGCCATGGATCCATTTTGCAAAAATTGCATTTTTTCCATTTTATTACAAATTTGATTCAAATATTCAAATGAGCATAACTTTCACTCCAGTGCTTGAAATTTGAAAATTTTATACTGTTGGAAAGGTCTTGGTCTCCTCTATGCCATGGAAGCATAAAATATTATTTTCAATAGGATTTAATGGGTGAAAATCTGGAACAAGTATTTCAAGCCATTAATATGGGATCTGATTGCTTCAACTACCCAGATATGATCTGATCTTCCATCCTTCCTTCTCTAACATGCCAAATAGACATGGAGAACCGACTGATATCTTGATTTGGGTGAAAATCTAGAAAACATTTTTCATGCCATTAATATGTGATCTAATTGCTTTAACTAGATCAAATTTGATCTGATCTTCCATCCTTCCTTCTTCAAGACACACACACATGCAAAACTAGATTTGACAGATTGGAGGTGGATTTGTAGGGGCATTGATGGTTGATGGTTAAGCTTCTAAATCAGATTTTCTTCCTTCGTACTTCTCCTTTTTCTACTTCATCTATAAATGTAATAGCTTGGCTCAATGCAAATGTTGGAATCGATACTTTTAAGTGTAAATAGAATCGAAAGTAATCAATACAGAAGAATTTCCCTTTCTCTCTATCTTCATCTATTATCTCTTCTTTCTTACCTAAAATTTGTGGATCATTTATCTTCTGTAATAAGAAACTTTGTGTTCTTATTGATATGATTTATAGAACTTTGTGTCTATGGAATGGTGTCTTATGTTGTGAATGTGAATGATTCTGTTATGTATCACCTTTTCTCAGTATGTATAAGGTTATACTTTTCTATCTATATTTCCTGAAAGTATTGTTATATTATGCTCTTTCCTTTCTTCATTTTATTCCATTCGTTTGTATTGATAAGCTATTTTGGTAAAAAATATTTAAAGATGTTAGAAGACTGGCCCTAAGATGAAAGTTATACATTTGTATATAAGCTTTGCTACTTGTATTCAATAAGGGAACCTCTCCCATAAAGAGGAGGGACTTGCTTTCCCTTGATCGTTGTTTTGTTAAAGTACCATTTTATGACCCAACAATTTTAGGCTACTCCACTAGGGATTTTGTTTCAAACATATCCCTTTTAAAAGAACAACTTCAAGATCATTTTTGATCTGGCGAATTTATGGTATACATGTGGGAAAAAAGTTCTTGGGGTTGAAGATTCTCATTTTCAGTTTCTAGAGCAACAAAACTTCTCTCTTCTTCCAAAGAAGAAGGAAAAAGGAACTCATTCTTCAAGCACACCTCCTATTAAAGACATAAATTCCAAGAATAGAATTCCTCTAGAATAACTCGGTCTTAATCTTCTTGCCCCGATACTTGCTCGTGTTTTAGTTCCCCTTCAGACAATCTTCCCAAAGATGGTAACACCTCTGCCATGGGAAAAATGGATTGGGCCCTTGCTCTTCCTCAGCCATTGAATGAGTTACCCAGGAGTAGTAGGAAATGTTTTCCTAAATTCCAAGGTGATGGGAAAGTACACCCAGATGAACACATTACAGCCTTCATTGTTGCATGTGGGATTCTTGGGGTTGAACATGAAGACATCTCTATCAGGCTCTTTGTGGAAACATTGCAGGATAATGCTACTGATTGGTTCTATCATCTTCCTGCTAGGTCAATTACTAATTGGACCACCTTGACAACTTAGTTTGAGCAACATTTCAAACCTGCTAAAGATGTGCATGCCCTCTTGGATCAAATTTCTCATATCAAGAAGGAACCACATGAACCCATGAGGGAGTTTGTGGCTAAATTCAACAAGATAGTTCTTAAAATTCCACAGAACACTCACCCTGTAGATCAAATCCAAAAGTTCTTCTTCCTCAATGCTCAGTTCCTGAAGTAAGCTATGCACTAAGGAGAGATAACCTTGCAACTCTAGATGCTGATCAGTGCTTGGCTATCAATGTTGAGGATGATTTAATCATGTCTAGTAAACTAAAAAGAGAATCCTCCAAATCTAAAGCATATTCTTCTTCCTCTTCCCCTGGAGCCAATTCTGATCAGTTAGTATAGAAGCTTACAAATGATCTCATTGCCATAAAAAATCAATTGGCTCAACATACTCCTTATCAAGATATTCCAAGAAGGAATTTTCAGCCTAGGAACTGGTTACCTCCTTCTCAGAATAAATTGGCTATTGAAGGCCCACCTATCAAGGTTCCAATCAATGCAACTTGTGAAGTTCAAGAACCTGATGATGAGGAGTTTAATGAAGACTTTGAAGACCTAGAAGAAGAGGTTGATGAAGAACAGGAGGAACTTGGTGGATCTCAAGTTCATTTCCTTACCACTGAAGGTATGGATGACGAAGATGAATATGATGAAAGAGTGGAAGCTATGAATAGTGATTCATATGTTGTTATGACTCAGAAGAAATGAATAAAAAAGAAAAAGTGATGTAGCCTGCTAAGAAATCCAATGAGTTTCCTATAACTATTCCAGTGGTTACGAAAAGAAGAGATCCTATTCCCACTGCCTCCACACAAAAGGTGAGTAATGCTAATCCTTTTCCTTATACTTTTGTTTCCAAAAATTCTTGTCCTTCAAATCCTAAAAATGATAAATCAAAATTTTCTCAAGTTCCTAGTAATGATTCCCCATCCACCTCTGGATCTTTTGATATCATTGATCACCTTAAGAAGACGAAAATCCAAATTTCAGAGGCAAAGTTTTACCAAACCCATCCAAAAGCCTTTGCCAAAATGGTAGTTTTTTTCGATTCCAAATCCAAAGCCTCATCCAATACTTATAAATGTATTTTTCCCAATCCCTCTTCCTCACCTCAACCAAGCCTTGTTGCTGCAGTCACTTCCCTTAATGAGAAAATTGAACCATTTTATGTGACTCTCCTCATAGCTGGCCATAAGCTTAGTAACTATGTCATAGACTCAGGAGCATCGAAAATGTAATGCATGCAAAATTAGCTCATGCTTTGGGCCTGACTCTAACATGTTCCTTTGGTTCCTACTATTTCATGGAGAGTAGAAAAGTGCCTTTGGTTGGAAGGATTAAAGATGCAAAAGTAGCCTTCACTGGTATTCTAGAGAAAAAGGGTCTTAGCCAATATTTTGGTTGTTGATATTCCTCCCTCATATGGTATGTTGTTGAGTAGGAACTTTTGTAAGGAGGTAGGAGGTGAAATTCAGATGGACTGGTCACATGCTTTGATCTCGATCAATGGAAAAATAAGAAAGTTGTTACCAAAAAAGCAAATTGAGTATATTGTGCAAAAGATTGATGATCCAAAAGCACAAATACTCTATGAAGATATAGGGCATGGAAACTATATGATCATGTTAAAGGATGAGGAAAGTCTTCCTAAGGGAGTGATTCATGATCCCAATGGCATTTAGACTTTGGAGTTTGATGGAAGCTGCTCTTCAGCTGGTTCTAGAGCTGGTGTGGTGTTAATCTCTCCAGAAGGGAAGATTCATCCATTTTCTTTCAAGATTCATTTTGAAAATACAAATAATACAACTGAGTATGAGGCTCTCATCCTTGGGTTAAGCAAGGAAAAATAAATAGGAGTAAGGAATCTTTATGCTTGTGGCGATGCAGAGTTGATTATGAAACGTTATAGAAATGTTGTTTGGGACTCCATTGAATTCCTTGATGCTTTCTCAATCAAGCTATGCCAAGAGAAAATAATACTAGAGCTAATTCTCTACCTATCTTAGGTTCTTTGTTGATTCCTCATCCAAATTTCTCTCAAGATAAATTTACCATTGAAATGATTCATAGGCCTAGTGTGTCAGATAATGCAAACAACTGATAGGTTTTCTATAATGATCAACACTTTCTCTCTTTCTTGGATCTTAAACATAACTTCAATCAGTTATATTTTGAAGGAAGTGAAACTCTTCCTAGAGAACATGTGCCCTCTAATGAGGAAGATATCAAGGAAGAGGTGGATAAGGATGGTTGTATTAAGTTGAAGGGTAATAAGATTTCAAAATGATTGGTGAGTCTAGAATATCTATTTGATAAACATGATAGGTTCATCAAATATGAAGCTTCTCAAGGGACTCGAAAATCTACTGAGTATGAGAAGGTCAATATTGGAAGCAATGATGAACCCAAGGTGGTGAATATTGGAAAATTCTGCACTCAAGAAGAGAAGAAGAAAGTAGTAAACCTATTTAAAAAGTATGCTTATGTTCTTTCCTATTCATATGAAGATCTTAAGGCTTTTCAACCAAAGGAGATGCAACACTATATCCCTCTGAAACTTGGGAACAAACCATTTAAGTAGAAGAAAAGGTAGTATAATCCTAAGGTTGTTGATGCTATTTTCCAAAAGACCTAAAAGTTACTAAAATCAAAGATTATTTTCCCTATACATCATTCAACATGGATTGCCAACATTGTGCCCATCGAAAGAAGAATGGCGAGATTCACATCTATGTAGATTTCAGAATTTGAACCAGCCTCTCTAAAAGACAACTATCCACTCCCATGATGGATCAAGTTTTGCAAGTTAAGATCTTAGGATCTGATATGTTGTCTATGCTAGATAGATTCTATGGATCCAATCAAGTGGAATACAAGATCCCGCATCAGCACAAGACTGCTTTTACTACCCCTTGGGGCACCTTTGCCTACAAGAGAATGCCATTTGGTCTTATCAATGTTGGTGCCACTTTTTAGAGGGCAATGGATTTAGCTTTTGGAAATTTAAAGGGAAAGTGTATTGTTGTGTACCTTGATGATTTGACTATTTTTTCCAAAACAAGGGCAGATCATCTTCAACATCTGAAACAATTCTTCAAAAATGCAGAGAACATGGAGTTTCCTCAATCCTAAGAAGTTTGTCTTTTGTGTTACTAAAGGAAAGTTGTTGGGAATATTGTTTCCAAAGAAGGGATCAAGATAGATCTAGAAAGAGTTCAAGCAATCCAGTAGATTCCTCTTCCCACAAGCAAAAAGGGTGTTCACTCTTTCTTTGGCAAGATAAATTTCCTAAGGAGATTCATTCTAGATTTTGCAGAACTGACTATGAGTGTTGCTCACATGATGAACGAAAAGAAATTTTTTTGTTGGACTTATGAGGGTAAAGAATCATTTTAAGGTATCAAGAAATCCATTTCTAGAACCCCCATCTTAGCATGTCCTGATTTCAACAAAGATTTTATTATCTATTGCTATGCTACAAAGAGTACCTTGGCTGTCGCTATGCTAAGTCAACAAAAAAAATTGAGGATAATGAACTTCCAAATTCCTTAATGAGCTATGTTCAAAGCTCATAAATTAAAATATACTCGATGGAGAAACATGCTTTTTTAGTGGTCAAAGTTGTCAAGTAGTTTCATTTTTATATTCTTAATTCTCACTCTGTTGTACTTGTACCTGATACAACCATCAAGTCTATTCTTACACAACAGGAGTTTGGAACTAAGAGAGGCAATTGGGTAGCAAAATTCCAAGAATATGACCTTGATATCAAGCTAACTAAGATAGTTTAGGGTAAAGGCTTGTGTGAGCTTATTGCTGAAGGGGTTGATGAGGAATTGTCCACAAAAGTAGTTTATGTTCCTGTTTTCCTCTTCCTTAGTTCAACAAATGATTGGTATGTTGATATTGTGCATTTTCTTACTTATGGAGAGTGTCCATCCCATTTGAGTTCTAAGGAAAAGGGATCTATTAAGCTAAGGTTTACACAATATGTATTATGGGAAAATGCTTTGTTCAAGTGAGGCGTTGATGGAAGATTCCTTAAATGTGTGGACAAAGAGTAATAGAAGAAGCTGTTTTCAGCTTTTCATGACCAAGCTTGTGAAGGGCATTTCTCTTCTGCTATCATTGCCCATAAAATCCTTCGCAAATGCGAGGTACTATTGGCCTATATTGTTCACGATGCATCAAAATGGGTAGGTAAGTGTGAAGCCTATTGGACTTTTATTAGGAGACATAAGTTGGTTGTTTTACCACTCAACCCGAAAGTGATTGATGAGCCTTTTCAACAACGGGGATTGGATTTCATTGGAATTCTTAACCCACCTTCCAAAGATCTAGACATACTCACATGCTAATCTGCTCTGATTACTTCACAAAGTGGGTAGAGGCTATTCCAATCAAAAGCACTACTTTTGAGGTAGTGTGTAATTTCATCAAGGAGAACATCTTGATAAGGTTTGGGGTACCAAAAAATTGTGACTAATAATGCTTCCAATTTTTCTTCTTCTGAGATGATGGATTTATGCTATGGCTATGGAATTTCCCTTGCTCATTATTCATATTATTATCCTCAAGGGAATGGACAAGCAAAATCAACAAATAAGAATCTAGTAACGATCATCTAGAAGCTTGTCAATAACTCTCAAAGGAATTGGAACAAAAACTCTATGATGCTCTCTAGGTAGATAGAATTACACCCAAAAGAGCAATTGGGATTTCTCCATTCCATGTGGTATATGGTGTTGAAGCTCGGTTTCCTAAAGAATAGTGGAATTTCTAGCCTTGCACTTAATTAAGGCTATTAAAAATACAAGTTTCACTAGTTCCTTGGACAAGAGGACCATGTATCTTCGTGGTGGATGAAGACATGATGCAAGTTTTGATAGGATCTCACTCATCACCTAAAGGTGAAAGCTTTGTTTGATAAGAAAGCTAGGCCTAGAGATTTTCAAGAGGGAGACATTGTTACGCTCTGGGGACAAAAGACATGAACCTCGGAGGAAGCCATGGTAGGTTTTATTCTCTTTGGCTTGGTCCTTTCAAAATCGACACTTTTTTGGAGAAAATTCTTTCTACTTGGATTACATGGATGGATCTCCTCTCCCACTTCCTTATAGTGGGAAATACTTTAAGTTTTTCAAGTCATAGGTGATTAGGCAAATTTTTTGTATATATACTATGTGTGGTGTTGTGTTTTGTTTTTTTCTTTCCTTTTTGGTTTTTTTCCTTCCGTGTGTTTTGTCTTCTATATTGGCTTTGCCTTTGATTTTATTTTCCCAATGGATAAGGATAAGGAACTAGTCTACTTTCCCAAAGTTTTTCTATGGTTCTTGATCTTGCCTCGTTCCTTTGTCACAGCCAAGTCATCCCCAGAAAGAGCCAACTATTGTCACCCTCAAAATTCCCCTCATTTTTAAAGTCAAGTTTCAAAAATTTTGAGTTGGTGCCTTTGAGAGATGTTTGAGAAGATTGAGAAGTTTGGAGAGATAGGAAAATTTGTGCTTTGAAGAAGTTGGTGCTCATTTGTAATCTTACCCGTTAATTTAAAATCTTGCAGTCCACATGGTTTGATAAACTTTCTATCTTCCTGTCTGGATCTTGCCTCAAGGCTGTCAGAGTCTTTCTATGGTTCTTGATCTTGCCTCGTAAGTCAAAGTGGAGAAAGGTAACGTTCAATCAAGGCCCAAATTGGCTAAGTATAGAAAGACCATGGAAGGTGCCACATGTCTCTTTGGTGCACTTTTGGTATGGTGCACAAATGTGGAAACCCCAAACTTGTGCCATCCCTCCACATGTCCAAGGTCTAGAAAAGGGACAGAGCTAGCCATTTGAATCAAATAAGTAAAAGAGGGTTAGCGAAACCCTCTATATGGCTCATTGGCATAACTTTAAAAGTGAGACCCAAGGGACATACCCCAAATGAGCGCCAACCATCCACGTGTCTAGGGTCTAATAGAGTCAAATGGGTAGTAGGCCTAAATCGGCTAAGTATAAAAGAACCGGTAGAAGTCTCCATGTGTCTCAACAACGCACCTTCAAGGGTCAAGGACAAAGAGGAAACCCCAAATGAGTGCCAACTTTCCACGTGTCCCAGCTTGAAAAAATAAGATAGAGCTGGCCGTTGAAAAGTCCAAGTGTCAATAGGAGCCTCCACGTGTCTCTTCGGCGTAACTTCAAAGGAAGAATCAAGAGTGAGTCCTGAAATGTACGCATGCTCGCCACGTGGTCGACTCAAAGAAGGGGCAAAACTAGTTGTTGAATTGGCTAAGTATAGAAGGGCTTGTGGAATCCTCCATGTGTCAGCTAGATGTAACTTCAAAGGAAAAATTCGGAGGCAAGTTCCAAATGTGCGTTGAGCCTCCATGTGTCTTAGGTCAAACATAAAGCCTTTGCCAAACAGAGGGACTTAGTCAAAACACAAAAATATAGAACAGGCCTGCAAAGGGACACGTGGCCATGTTTCAAGTCAAAAATAGGAAAGTGGGCCGTCGGAGCATTTTGGGAATTTTGGTTTTGTTTCCATAAGGGAAAAAGTCAAATGTTAGGCCCGTGTCGAAAGTCAAAGCGGGAAGGTGGGTCGACAGAGAAATTTGAGATTTTGAGCCTTGTTTCCATAAAAGGCGTAAAGTGATAAAGTGAACCGCGGCCCGCTCATGCCAAGGGATAAATTCAAATGTTGAGCTTGCGTTGCAAAGTCAAAGCGGGGAAGTGGGTCGGTAGAGAACTTTGAGATTTTGAGCCTTGTTTCCATAAAGGGCGTAAAGTGATAAAGTGAACCACGACTCCGTTACCACTCAGGTAAAGCCACGTGTCAGACCCAAATGCAAAATGTGAAGTTGCGGGCTTGTGGGGCTATGGGGAAATTTTGCACTTTTGCATCTTTTGTGCTAAAGGTGTAATTTCAATTTCAGGGCTTGTGGATCCATTTTGTGAAAATTGCATTTTTGCCATTTTTGTACGAATTCAATTCAAATATTCAAATGAGCATAACTTTTGCTTAAGTGCTTGAAATTTGACAAATTTTATATTGTTAGAAATATCTTGGTCTCCTTTATGCCATGAAAGCATAAAATATTATTTTCAGCAGGCTTTGATGGGTGGAAATTGGAACAAGTATTTCAAGCCATTAATATGGGATCTGATTGCTTTAACTACCCAGATCTGATATGATCTTCCATCCTTCCTTCTCCAACATGCCAAATAGACATGGAGAACTGACTGGATATCTTGATTTGGGTGAAAATCTGGAAAACATCTTTTATGCCATTAATATGTGATCGATTGCTTCAACTAGATCAAATTTGATTTGATCTTCCATCCTTCCTTCTTCAGCACACTAAAGACATGCAGAACTAGATTTGACATATTGGAGGTGGATTTGCAGGGGCATTAATGGTTGGTGGTTGAGCTTCCAAATCATATTTCCTTCCTTCTCTTCTTCTCCTCTTTCCACTTCATCTATAAATGTAATAGCTTGGCTCATTGTAAATGTTGGACTACGATACTTTTGAAGTGTAAATAGAATCGAAAGAAATCAATACAAAAGAATTTCCCCTTTCTCTCTATCTTTATCTATTGTCTCTTCTTGCTTACTTGAAATTTGTGGATCATTTATCTTCAGCGATAAGAAACTTTTTGTTCTTATTAATATGATTTCTAGAAATTTGTGTCTATGGAATGGTGTCTTATGTTTGAATGTGAATAATTTTGTTCTCAGTATCACCTTTGCTTGGTATGTATAAGGTTATACTTTGCTATCTATATTTCCTAAAAGTATTGTTATATTCTAGTCTTTCCTTTCTTGAAAGTGTCTTCCATTTGTTTGTATTGATAAGCTATTTTGGTAAAAATAATTTCAAAATGTCGAGCCCTAAGATGAAAGTTGTACATTTGTATATAAGCTTTGCATCTTGCTTTCAATAAGGGAACCTCTCCTGTAAAGAGGAGGGACTTGCTGTCCCCGACCGTGGTTTTGTTAAAGTACCATTTTAAAACCCAACACTATCTAAGGGTGAAATTCAATGGAGACTTATAAGTCTTGGTGATAGCTGAGGTGGAAAAATTTACAGCGTTACTTGGGTTACCTCGGGTGTTATAAGAACAATACTGACCTACGGTTCAATAAGGGATACATAAACTTTTAGAAAAAGAAGAAGAACGGTGAATATCCCTTTAATTGATGGGAAGTCAAAGATCCTATATTGAGCACTTGGGAGAATAATTCCTCGTTAGAATCTATGTGTGCACTATCAAGGACCCTGAGGTGATTAATCCTATGGAAGGAGTTATTTAGTTTGAATACACTCAATATATAAGTGATACCACGCTTGTAGCATATGAAAATTGGGTGCATAGAACTTATGAGTTAATTGGGTGGAAAATAACATGCTCACACAAGAGTGATAAGGGTGCACCCACTTAGGCGCCTGAGAGGGAAGTAGTTACCAAGCTACATTGGGGATGACAACCTTGATGTTTTCCTACAAGCCATGGAAGCTCAATGGAGATGTGAGATCGAAAGAAGGATAATTATTTTCTACACTTTGCATGAAACCGCAACACATTGGTGGATGACGCATCGGAAAATCTTCTAGGGTGACATGAGGTGAGGATTGCACTCTCTATTAGATTCTTCAGGAGAAACATGCCAACTAAAATTTGTGTCTATGATGGGAAAGGATTTGCCTCATATCATGTCCAACAATGCGAGAGGATTTAGATGGGAGGCGTAGAGGCTTTACCTCCTTCCCTCTAGGTGCACAAGTTTTATTCCACACTACAAGGCTATGCACGCGCATGGTATGTTCACTCGCAATAATGCCGTTAGACAGGAACCGATGAGAGTTAATAAATGAATTGATTCAAACATTTGAATATCAAAGTTCTAAGACATTGGTGAATGATGCATTGTAGGTTGTTAAGCTCTTGACTATGGGAGATAGTGTCATGGCTCAGATAGGTGGTTCACCGTTTTCCTTATGTTTTTGAAGTGACAAAATAGATAAGGGTAAAGGCCAATTAGGAATACCTATTAAATGTTGGTTGGTTGATGGTTTTGCGCATGTTCTGAATTATCGATCCACAACCGAATGTGAGAGCTTCCTTTTGGCTAGGAGGAACTACATAATGGAAAATAATACCACAAAAGGATAGTTAAATGATATATGACAATGGATTGCCCAAAGATATTCTAGTTCCGGGAAGTGTGATACTTCCTAGATGGTTGTCAATCCATTGTTTAAAACAAGTTAATGCAAGAAATAAACAAATTCCTACTATAGTTGATATGATTTAGGTATTTCATTCAAGTACAATAAGAAAATCCAATCACAATAGGCTAGGCTATAGTTGGATCTGAGAGGTGAGGTGTCTGTCAAGGTACTAGGACTGATCAAGGTCTGATTTTGGGTTATTTAGGTCAACTGGTAGGGTGATTTTTGGGTCTGTTCTTGGTCAAGGTGTAAAACACAAAGACCAACATTGGCTAAGTTTGACCGATGCCGGTTTAGGTAGAACCGACGACGGTTATGGATAGCCGGCATTGTTATGGTTGAGATAAAAGAAACTCAAATAGATTAAATGGCAGGGGTGATCTAAGGTTAAATAAAGTTTGGGAGAGTGAATGGGAAGGTCTGTAGAGGTCTTAGGTATGCTCAGAAGTATACAAGAAGGTGAGGATAGGTGATTTGGTGATATGGGTGAAGGGATATTTGAGTTCACAGCAAGTGGGTGATGAAGCAATAAACATGCAAAGAATAGATTAATAACATGAGTAATAAAGATTACTAACTAAAATAAACCCTACAGGTTAGGGCCATACTTACTATGTTAAGGATATGATGGTTGAGTGGTGGAGGTGGTTGATCGAAGAATACGTGTATGGTATTATAGCGGTGATTTCCTAGAGTGCTCTCGTGAATGCAATGGCTCTATGATTGATCCTGGTAATGGTTTTGGATGTCTAGATGTGTAAAAGGATGCTTGTTTTGATTACATGTAGATCTGATATCCTTTCTTGCTCTCAGAATGTGCCAACCCAAAAACAAGGTTGTTTAGGTGAGTAAACGGTAAACTACGGCTATTTTGGGTTGGCCAGACATTGGTTTAGGGTGACTGACCTTGGTTAAGGTTGGATTCCCTAGGTTTACTAAAATTGGTAGATCTCGCCTCTTTTATCTCAAGTTTGTTCCTTGATCCACGGATTTGGAATGGACGTTACATTTTTTTATGAGTAGGAAGGTGGTTAGGGAGATTTTAGGCATTGATTTTAGGGTTGGACCAAATCTTAGCTCATTAAGGCAAGTAAGATTAGGTCTTATTTAGTTATGGAAACATGCCAAGAATAGGTCTAGGGTGAGGTGGCTGGATGAGGTGTCTAGGTGAGGTGGTGGGGTAGAAATTAGGGTAATTAGATATTAAATATTGTGAGGATATATATTAATTAAATTAAATTAATTAAATTAATGGTGATGTGGGGTGAAGGGGCCATGGTTAGATGAGTATGATTGAGTTGGTTATTTGACAAAGGACCAAGGGGGGTGTGACCTAATTTTGGTGTCTACATTTTTCCCCTTTTTGTTGCATAGCTTGTATTGGTAAGTAATACTGACAAAAATAAGATGTGGTTGCCCCATGTGTGGGTGAAGGTGATCCCCCTCAAACTAGGAACTGATGTGGTAGAAGACAGAATCGGTGAGTGGTTTGATAAAAGGTGGATGTGATGAAGAGGAAGGTGGACACTGGGGGTAATTGGGTAAAGATCCAATTGGGTAATCTAGGTAATGGGCCAGGGTCAAAGGTAGCAACAATCAAACGTACGCACACGTATAAACTATGACATGGTACCAAGTTGAAGAGCATGCAAAATCTACATTGTCTAAGGTCGATAGGTTTATCCAAACAAGGTTGAGGTGATTCTGTATCCAAGGTATAAGATATGGTGTGGAAGCACTTTGCAGGTTAGGTGCAGGAATGTTTAGGTATGTTCCAATACACCAAAGGTAAGGTCGGGATAAACAACACAACAATAGGCAAAATAAGGTCATTAGGTCAAACAACATGGGTAACAGTGTCACAAGGTATAGTGAGCACATGAGTTCATAGGTCACTAATAATGTTCTAGGTCTAGGTAGCTAGGTCACGACAATAGGCAAGGTAAGGTCATTAGGTCAAATAATACGAGTAATAGTGTCACAAGGTATAGTGAGCACATGAGGTCATAGGTTATTAACAATGTTTCAGTCCGTAATGAGAGGTCATGGCACGGCTAAGGCCGAGGTAGTATGGGTAAAATAACAAGTCCCTAAATGCAATGAAGGACATGTATAGGTAATGTAGGCTTGGAGGTAGGTTGTGATAAAAATGGTTAAGGTCAAACGGTGGAGGGGTTGGGTAATTTATGGGAAAAAATAGGTAAAAAAGAGTTATAAGTGAAATGATAGGTAACCAACATCAGTTTAGGTTTAACCTTCATTAGTTTATCAGGGCATGAGATGACCGACGCGTCGGGTTGGGTATTTAAAAAGAGAAATCCACAAAAAAGGGATTCATTTGTGCATTTTGACTTTTGGGAAAATGACAGAGCATGGAACCTTTTGTGCCTTTGCATGAGAGGAAAGTATGAGGTACAATACCCGGCTGAGGTGGAGAGATCAGGTTGGTTAGATGGGCCAGGTAGTTGGGTCCACAAGATCGGTGTGGAGGATTTGATTGGAGGTCAGGAATATTTTTGTTGGTGATTTGGACATGGCCGAGGCAGGAGAAGGTTTAGGTGGGCCACTGGTTTAGCGGCCAACCATACCACCACACCGGATACCGAGACAAGGTCCGATCCTTCCTTTTTAAAGTATAAAAATGTGATGTGGGTATGGGTTTCACGGGTAGGAAAAGATAATGAAGTTGGTGGTGAAAATTGATGCAATGAGGGAGGGGGAGGTTCTAGGTAGGGTAGATAGGGATGGGTAGGGGTTAGGTTAGCTTTGGGTAGGGTAAAGAGTGGTTGAGCTAACCTCCAAGGGCCCCATGCCCTTGGAGTGTTGCCTACATAGTCCCAGCAAAAAGGGACCTCAGGCTAATGTAGTTCTCCCATAAGCTAGGGAAGATTAGGGTGAAATAGTAGAATGGGTTGATAGGTGTTAGGCATGGGTGATGTAGGTCATATGCATGATTGAGTTTAGGTGGTAGGCATGGTTGAGTGATTTTTAAACATAGGTCTTGTATAGGATAATCAATAAGTAATGAGGAAGGCAAATGGTAAGAGGTGGTAAAAGAGTTGCTTAATTGATAAGAACCCTAATGAGTCTACCATACCCTAGATGGGCTTATGAACGTAAGACCCTACAGGCCTTGCATAATGGACTATTTTAAGGGTGAAGAAAAGTCACATGATCATGAAATGTTGCATTTATGGCAAGTCCCTTGAGTAACAAGGAATTCAGGCAAAACATGTGAGGAGGTGAGAATGAGAGGTTTAGCGTAACTTAGTGTATGATGACGTGTATTTAGGAACAAGAAACCTAGAATCCAAAATAGGCAAGTCCATGAAAAAAATTTCATCTCTTTTTTTAATAATAGACTGATCGATGTGGGAAGTCTATATGGGATGGGTATATTATCTCCTTGAGGTCTTCGTGAAGTTGATCGATGTGGGAAGCTTCTGAATAGTTATTATATTTTTGTAATGACCGTATATAGTTGTCCTTCTAGGGAGAAGTCTATTGATAGTGGTAGAATATAAAGAAGAGATGTCCCTTTTGAGGGAGTCATCTTTTTCTGGAATTTTGACTCAAGGAGTTGTATCCCTTTTTGTTTTTAGATGTTTAAGTCATGGACAAGACTATAGAGGATGATTAGGTTCTTGTTTTAGAAGAAAAGATCGTAGTACACAAAGATTAACTATGAAAGAGGTGGTTTTGAGTGATGAATGACCATGGGATTCCATCTTGAAGAAGATGAAAAGTATCCATGAGAATCATGCTATGAGCAGAGCCGTGGTACTCATATTGAAGACAAGGCTAAAAGGTGACAGGTAATCACATGATTCTTGTTTAGTCGTGGATCCTCAAAATGGGTAATTATGGAAGGTGAACAACACTCAAGGGACAAGCGATCAATTGACAGAAAGTGATATAGGACTTGATATCAACAATAAAATGGTCAAAGATGCAAGGCATTAAGGGGCTCAAGTTCGGGTTTACCTTCGAGTAAAGACTAACGATAAGAACTTGATCCATAGGCATGGGTGATGGTATAGGGTCCAAGCCAATTAGGAGAAAATTTGCTCCGTTTACTTTTATCATCTATGGTTACATGTTGATTTTACTTCAGACGATGTCACTGACTTAAAAGGTTCATTCGTGAACACATTTGTCATAGACACATTTGATACATTTTTAGTAGATTTGGAGATGGTCAAGAGCATTGAGATGACGTTCATATAATAATTCAAGTTGCACCAAATGATCCTAGAAAAATTCATCGTCGTTGAGCATCTCTTTTAGTGAGATACGAAGGGATGGAATCTGGACTTCATGAGGTAATATGGCCTAAGTACCATAGACAAGAGAAATGGGGGTGGTAGCAGTCGAAGTGTGAATACTAGTGTGATAATCCCATAAGGTGAAAGGAATGTGCATATTCCAATCCTTCCCAGTATCATTGAATACCTTCATAAGAATTTTGTTCAAGGTTTTATTGGTTGATTCGGCTTAACCATTGGTTTGCGGGTAATAAGGTGATGAGAAATTGAGTTGGATGCCAAAAGCATCGCATAGTTTGTGTAGGGTTTTATTTTTGAATTGTTTTCTGTTATCTCGTGATAGGGCGGTGAGGGACACCAAAGCAATAGATGATGTGATGGTTAATGAATTCAAATATTTTCTTGGCTTTGGTGGAAATGAGGGAATGGATTCTACCCATTTAGTGTAATATTCAGTAGTGGTTATGATCCATTGGTGGCGTTGTGAAGAATGGGGGTTGATCTCACCGACAAGATCCAAACCCCATTGAGAGAAAGGCCAAAGGTCTCATGCGACCTGTAAGGCATGACTAGGGGTGTGATGGAGATTAACATGTTGCTAGAATTTTATGTAGCATTTGACATAATCACAATAGTCATGGTTTAGGGTTGGCCAGTAATAGCCTAGGCGAAGAATGCATTTTACGATAGCAAGACCACTAAAGTGGCCTCCACAAATTCCATCATGGACTTCCTTAATGGTGTAAGGAATTTTAGAATTTGTAAGGCATCGCAAGAGAATGTTGTTGAAACCATGTTTGTAAAGAATACTACCCATGATGACATAATGGGAGACACTTTAAGAAAGGCTCGTTTTCCATTACGAGTGAGATCAACAAGTAAAATGGAAAGGGAAAGATAGTCTCAGTATATTGCTTATACCAAAGGTCACTTGGGTCAAGAGCAGCGGTTTCGATAGAGTATACTTCACGAGGCAAATAAGAGGTTGATTGTAGTTTGTGTATGGTGACAAAGATTTTAGAGGCAGTGGGCGAAGCAAGTATATGATAAGCCAAGAAGGCCATGGTATCTGCAAATTTATTGGTAGAACGTGGGGTGATTTAAAGTGTGTAACGATCAAAGGTTGTCAAAAGTATGTCTAGGTGATGTTTATACTTTTAAGTATCTCATTATGAAACTGGTATATACCATTGACTTGGTTTATGACCAACCGTGAATCACCAAAGATGTTGATTGACATAAAGCATCTAAGACATAAGTATCCTGAGACACAATACGAGTGCTTCGTATTCAACAATATTGTTTGTATAATCAAAATTGAGTTTGAAATACAAAGGCATAGGTTCACCATCAAGTGGAATGAGGATAACACCAGCCCCACCCCCACACTGACACTTGGAACCATCAAAGAAGAGTGTCATTTGGTAAGCGGGTTCGTCTAGGGAAAGGGTAGTTATAGACTCATCTGGAAAGTCAAAGTTAGAGGGTTGATCCCTAGAAATAGGTGTGTTGGCCAATTGGTCGGTGATAGCTTGGCCCTTGATGGACTTTTGATGGATGAATTCGAGGTCAAGGTCATCCGAATCATAAGCCAATACACAACACGTTGATTTTGATAAGGTTTGGCATACAAATAGTGTAATGGGTTAGTATTAGTAATGACGAAGATTTTGTGGTTGAGTAGGTAATGGTGGAGTAGGTAAGGCTAGAAAAAAATTTCAGCATGGGTATATCTAGTTTCATAGTTAAGAAGGGTACAACTTATGTAATAAACCACTTGCTCTCGGTGTTGGTCGTTGCGATGAGCAAGCATGACACCTAGAGAATGGTCAGTGGTGGAAATATATAGGTAGAAGGGCTGGTCATCCTTAGGAGGAATGATCACTGGTGGTTGAAGTAGGTATTGTTTCAAGGCTTTGAAGGCTTTATGGCATTCATCATCCCATTTGAATGAAACGTCTTTCTTGAGAAGATGATAGAATGGTTAACACCAAATGAAAGCTGCGAGATAAAATGATGAATTGATTGCAACTTTCCTTATAGGCTGCAAAGTTGATGAAGATTAGTGGGTGGAGGAATTTCAAGAATAGCCTTGACTTTAACAAGATCAGCTTCTATGCCATGCAATGAAATGATGAAACCTAGGAGTTTTTAGGAAAGTACCACAAGGATGCACTTTTTTAGTTGAAGACGAACACAATAATTGATGTTGCGGTCAAAGATGACTTTAAGAATGGGCAAGTGTTTGGTTTGATGCTTGGATTTGGCAAGAAGATCATCTACATAATCCTCCAATATGTGATGCATGATGTCATGGAAGATGTAATTCATGGCTCGCTGATATGTAGCACCAACATTTTTTAGGCCAAAAGGCATGAATCGATAGCAAAAAGTCCCCCAAGGGGTGATGAAGGCAATCTTATGTTGGTCCTCTGAGGCTAGTAATATTTGATTTTATCCCGAGAAACCATCCATGAGCAATAACATTTCATGGCTAGTGGTGAGATCAACTAGTTGGTCAATTCCTGGTAGTGGGAAATCATCTTTGGGACAGGCGAGGTTGAGGTCACAGAAATCCATGCAAATGTGGAGTCCCCCTGTCACCTTCATGATAGGAATGATGTTAGAAATCCATTGGGGATAATCAATGGGTAGAATGAAGGAAACCAAGAGAAGGCACTGAAGCTCTTCTTTGACTAGAAGAGCAATGCGAGGATGCATTTTCCATAACTTTTTTTTGATGGGTTTGGCATCAGGAATGGTTACGATATTGTGAACCACAATTTTTGGTCAATATCGGGCATATCGGCATAGGACCAGGCAAATGTGTTGCTATGGTCCCAGAGGAAAGAGGTGAAGGCTTCCTATTTCGTAGCATCTAAGGATTGGCCAATCTTTAGATTGTGCGAGTCGTTCTAGAGTATTAATGTTGATTTTAATGGTCGATTCATTCAACATGGTTTGTGTCTTAGAGGGTAATGACCGATGAATATAAGAGTCTTCTGCACCAAGGTAGGTGAGGATGGACTCATCATCCTGACATTAAATGACGTTAATTGAAGGTGTATCATCATTGATCATGTCAGGATACATGAATGGGAGAGAAGAGGGAGCCTCGACATCGTGTTGATAGGTTAACGGTCCTAAGGAAATTTTGTTTATGAAAAAAAAAGTTAGGAGGTATAGATTCAGGATCTATGGACTCTGTGGGTGAAGATGGTAATGTGGGTGAATAAGAGGGGGAAGATTTATCATCCCGTGTAAGGTCGATGCGAACCTTATTGGCGGGTGGAGCATAAAAACTAATTCCACTATGGTCATTATTTTTATGAGAGGTATAGGAGATGACAGTGTGGCGGACTTGTTCATAAAAACTAAAGCCAAATCCTTTCTATGTGCACTAGTGGAGGAAAGTGTGAGTGAAATGGCGGTTAGTGAGGGAGTGTAGGTTGGATGAAAATGGTTGGGTTTGGGATGGAGGTTTAGGTTTATAGGTGGCCATATCAAGTCCCCCATATGTTAGGTTGGTGCGAAGGTGGGGAGGGCCATAAGGAAAACATCACCAATGCAAATGTCATAACTGGGGTGTTGATGCAGATTCCCGTACTCTTATGGGGTGAGGAAGGTATCGATATTGTATAGGCGGTATTCCCTAGAGTGAGGCATTGAAAAACACCTTCTAAGGGATCAGTAGTTGGTATGTGGGTAGCGGGTATGGATGGTTTGCTAGATGAAGGGGCACCAATGGTAGAGGCTACAACTGCAGTGGGGATAGCAAGGTTAGATGCAATAGAAGTAGTGGAAATTTTGGTGGATGGACTTGTGGGTGAAGGTGAAGTAGTTGTGGTGGCGGTTATCTTGACCGGTATAAGCACATGATGGGGTCAATATAACATGTTATAGGTCTTGAAAGGTGAGGGGTTGGCAGGGATGGTTTAATTATGTCCCTTGTTTTCAACTTTGAGGCATCGATGTAACGTCAAAGGAACACAACCCATAACATGGATCTAAGGTCGGCCAAGTAGTAAGTTGTACTAGAACTCCCCTTCTAGGACATAGAAAGTTCCGGATGGTGCGGGGACCTATGCAGACATGGAGAACAATGGTACCTAGGGTAGAGGTCATGGCATCATTGAAGGAACGCAACATAACAGGGTTACCATGCATGTAATTGGTAGGTATTTGCATTTGGTCATACACATGGGAGGAGATGATGTTAATGCTAGCACCACCATCGATCATAACACATCGTATGCATATATTATCGATGAAGATGGAGATGAAAAGAGCAGGTTTGGGGTCATTAGACTGGAAGGGAGTGATCTCTTCATCGGAAAAGTTGAGGGCGACCATGTGGTGAGTGGGTGGAGGTGTAGAGGAAGGTGAAGACCTAGTGAGAGAGGCTACGTGGTGAGGGGTAATGATGGAGGCCACATGTGTGGGGTCATTTGGTAAGACTTTGATAGATTGAAGGACCTCCATGAGGGCTTGACGATGTGACTCTAGAGGTTTGGACGAGGTCATATAAAGACATTTTGAGGGGGTATTGGTGTAGTTGTTTTAGCATTGTGCGATGTGTGACCCCATCGGAAATGGGGTATACAAGACCTCGAATAATGACTTTGGGTGTGGGTGCGGATGGTATATTGGGTACAGGGTTGGTTGATGGGCCACTTTCTTTCTCTTTACCTTTTTATTTCTAAGCATGGGTGGCAATGTTGATCATGTTAATCTAAGGAGAGGTGGATGAAGAGGGTGTGTCATGGAAGGTATAACAGCATGAGGGAAAAACCCTAGTGGGGGATACGATCCTTGTGAAATGAGTAGGGTGCATTGGCATTTTGGTGGTGGTTTGGCCAATTCTCTTATGCAAACCATGTTAATTTCAAACCTCGGGATGGATCCAAGAGTTGTGGGGGTGGAGATCTTGGTCGCTGAGTAGGTGATGGGAGAGGATCTGTGGAAATTGGTGAAGGAAAAATGGGGTCCTCATCAAGAAGATCATCATCGTCAAAGTTCTTTAAGAGGACACAATTGGACAAGAGTGGTTTTAGAGCCTTACAGTTCTCTACATCATGTCTTGGCACAAGATGGTAGGCATAAATTTTGGTTTTATCAAACCCTTTTGGTTTGGGTTTGAGTGGGTCGTAAGGTCTAAGGGGCGGTAATGTCAAAAGTTTCGAGGAGATTGGTTAAGATTTTGGCATAGGATCCCACTAGTGGATCACAATGGGAGGTGAATGTGGGTTTAGGTGCAGGTATGGCTGATTGTGGAGGAAGAGGTTTTACAATAGGGGGAGTAGGTTGGGCTACTAGTTTGGTGTGTGGTGTGGTCTTAGGTGTTGGTCGTATCTGCTTGGGTAGGGGCATGGTAGATGAACTAGAAATGGAAGGTTTGGTTGGTTTAGCTACCTTATTGGAGGGTAGCAGATTTTCATCTTTAGGTTACGTCTTTTTGGTTAAAGGAGATATGGGCGTAAAATATGTGGAGGGAAAAGCAGATGGTGGAAGAGGGTGAGTTACCCATGGGGGTAACCGAGGTGGTGTAGAGGTAGGTAGTGCAGGTTGGGCAGGAGGCATGAGTGAAAGAGAAGGAAGTGTCATGGGTAGTGAAGAAGTTATTAACGGTATTGGAGGTATGGGTGGTAAGAAGGTTATAGGTGAGGGAAGAGGTTGTGCGGGTTGCTTGGATATATTAGAGGTCTCCGATGGGGAAATGGGTTTTGCGTTCTTGGTTTACCGGTGGATGGGGGTTTCTTGGCTAGGGTCGAGGGGTGAGGTCCTAGGATGGATGGAAGGGGTGAAGGTGATAAGGGCATGGTAGGCGAGGTTGGGGTATGAGATTTAGGAGATTGGATCCTCATTTTAGGGGCTAGTTTAAGTTTGGTATTAGTTTTGGAAGATGTAGCTAAATCTAATTTGATGGGTGGGTGAGTAAGGCTAGTTGTTGGTATGATCCCTAAGGTAGGTGTAGGTTTAGGTAAGGGTGATGATATAGGTGAGGGTAGGTGTTTGGGTGTAGGTGTATATTGGGCTATGGGTAGAGGTGTGAGTTGGGCTAGGGGTGGTGTCATGGAAGGCATTGCAATAGTCATGATTGTGTTTGGTTTGGTTTCAAAACACTTTTGGATAGATAGTGGAGGTGTCAATAGGGGACAACTGCATTTGTGTTGAAATAGGAAGTAGAAGGCATCCCTAAAGTAAGTCTTTATTGACATATTCCAGGCAATCAGCCAAGCGTGAGAATGGTACGACATAGGCGGGGTTGACGTGGATCGAGTGGCGATCCTCGTAAAATGTGTTTGATATATAGGAAATGGTTAGCCTCGAGACTCTATGGGTAAGAGAGCTAAAAGTAGATCGATAGGATCCGAAGGTCTCATGGTGAATGGTCATCTACAAGCAAAGGGTACTTCTATAGTATCCTCCATGGGTAGAGGGGAGGATGGGTCAGCTGAAGTGGACTCTCCTTATGTTTGTGTAGGTGGTGGACCCGTATCTTTTATGAGTAGGAGAGGTGCCACCGACAACTACTCGAATTTTGAGGGGTCAAAGGCGGCCTACTAATTATAGGCTCTTCCACAGTGAAGGGGATAGGAGGGGGTTACTCTGTGGGTATAGGAGGAGATGAATAGATTTTGGTGTAGGTAGGGGAGTGCAAGCTAAGATTTCATCTATGGAAGGAACATGAGGCACATGGTGTGTCGTTGAAAATAGCGTGGACCTCATGGACATTGCCATCATCATTTGAGGTATCACTAGCTTGGTTGGAAGATGGGGCATGATTAGGGAATGATTTCTTGAAGATATACGATTTTGGTTAATGGGCGCATTTGGGCTATCCAAGACTAGATCTTCGTTGTCCAACATTTCTTAGACAAAATTCTTGAAGGTGATGTAGTTATTGTCGTTATGACCTTCGACACAATGATAGTTGCAAAAGTCATGTTCCTTATACCATGAGGGCATGGGTCACTCAGGATTAAAACCAAGTATGTGGTTTTATAGGTGGGAGGGTAATGACACTAGCCTTCACAAGCATTTCCAATACATAAGAATAAGATTCTCCTATGGAAGTGTATTTTTGTTGTTCCCATCTGAACTAGAAAGCTTGGACAGGAGAGAGATTAGAGGGGGTTTGGCTGGGTTTGATTGATGAGGGGGACTGGCTTTGAGAACTATGGCATTGGCATACCCTTTGGGTTTTGAATAGTTGTTTTCGGGTTTCACAGATGAAGAAACATCGTTTAATTTAAACGCGATGTTATTTTTATGAAGTTGAATCTTCTTTTCTTTGATAGCATGAATTTCAAATTTCCGTGCCATAGTGAATGCCTCGTCAAAAGTATGGAAAATCTGCACCTATAGGGTTGGTGAGATGTGTCTTGTGTAAGAATGACTAAACAACTCTATGAGTTCACTTTGAGGAATTTGATTGATTAGCCTCGCACCAATGAGTGACAAAGTCAACGATAGACTCATCGTTGTCGAGGAGTGGAATAAAGATTAGTCATGGTAACCTTCTTGAAAATGTTAATTGAGAAGTGGTCTAAGAAGGCTTAGGCTACTTAATTAAATGAGTAGATGGAATGTCTTGGTATCCCACTATACTAGTCTAATGCAGGTCTAGTCAAGGACATTGGGAAAATCTTCAAAATTAAAGCGCCATCATGGGAAATTAGGTAACACCCATGTTTAAAGGACCGCAAATGTTGTTGTGGATCCTCTTTGCTATTGAAGTAGTTGAAATTTGGCATTTCCCAATGTACGAGGTATGGTCAAATAGGAATGGACGGGTGAATAGGCTCATTACAAATTTCATCATAGGTGAGGGAATTGCGTGATCCGAAACCGATGCTTCTAGTGTCTGCATATTTTCCATCATAAATTTGATGAGGCCAAAGTGGTAGGTTGTGATGTAGAGACACCTCTTGTGGTATAAGGGGACATATATTGAACCTGTTATCCTGCAAAATTGTCAAGGGAAATTTGTAGGTAACCATACCCAAAAATTTTGTTTTGGCCCCAAGGAAGTTTGACAACGTTCGAAAGAAGCCCAAAATTCTCTTCCGAAAATCAAGTTTTAAGGACTTAGCCATTTTTCAGTCTTTTCAGAAAGGGCGCTGATAAGTTCCTGTTGACATGCTGAAGAGTGCGCCAAAGGGCGCTGATAAGTTCCTGTCGACATGCTGAAGAGTGCGCCAAAGGGCGCTGATAAGTTCCTGTTGACATGCTGAAGAGTGCGCCAAGGGCGCAAGGAAGTTCATGTTGACACGACAAATGGTGCGCCAAGGCGCATGGAAGTTCATGTTGACACAACAAATGGTGCGCCAAAGGCGCAAGGAATTTCCTGTTGACATGCTGAAGAGTGCGCCAATTTCAAGGCGAGAAAGTCGCTGCGACATGCTTTGAAATGTGTGCCAAGGCGCTGAGAAGTCGCTGTCGACATGCTGAAAAGTGCGCCATTTTACACAAGAGTGGTTTCTTCTTGGGATCCATTGATCATTTTTGTAAGATATTTAAAAAGCATGTTGGCATACACGATGACTTCATCCATGTTGCACCATGGGATGTTGCCATCCAAAAACTTGCCCAAGTCAATTGTTGACTTTTTAAATATCTTTGTAAATAAGTGGTTGGCTCTTTTTGCCTTCTTTCTCTCTCATCTCCTATAAATATGAGAATACTTGTTGTATTCGAGGTGAACATTTTTCGATAGAAATAGAAGTGAGGAGAGAAAGACTTTGAGCTTTCTTGTAATGAAAAAGAACAAGAATACAATTATTCGTGACTTTGTGCTCAATAGCATTTATACATTAGATCTTCTTACGTTAGATCTATATGTGTTTAACTGCTAGATTCATATCTACTTTTCCGTCATTTGTTTATCAAGATTGCTTTGTTTATTTATGCAAGTAGGTTTGGCTCTTTTACTACCAAACTAAAAACATAAATCTTCTGACCTTTCTGCTTTGGAATTCATTTCTTTTCTCCCTTCGGATCTGTTCTTTCTCTTCTCCCTCTTTCATTCCTTTCTTTTCGCAGCCTGGAATACTCTACTGGGATGAGATCCCAACCCCCGAAGGCAGAATCTGTGAGACTTGCATAGGTTCCTGCTAGTAGAAATAGCAATAAACCAGTTTCGCTTTGCTGTCTCAAAGAGGGGCTAAGCCCTGCAACACTGTTGGCTCGTCTATCCATAGATCTGTCCGCGCGACAGATTTTCGGACCAACAGTTTTTGGCGACTCAGTGGGGATCGAACAGATCTGTCAGATCTATGCTGGTGGTATAATATAAAATCAGAAAAATCAAAAGATTGCTGCCTGTTTGCAAACCTGAATTTTTTATAAAAATCCGAAAAATTTGCAAAAGTGCTCAAATCAAAAAAATTTCTTCTGAGATCCGTAGATCGGGCCTAGTTACAGATCTTTAGTTCGCTGAGTTTTTATCAAAATCATTATTTTTCCGTAGATCTGAGTTTTGACTGTTTTCTAAAAAAGTTTGAAATCCTCTGAAAAGTAAAAATCAGATCTGAAAATCAGCTTACTATCTTCCCTGCCATCTTATCCTCGCTGCTATTTGTCATTAACCGCAATCGGTTTTTCGAGGAGGATAGTTTTTAAATATTCAGAAAAGTGCATGCTGCTGGTTTTTGTCAGAAAAACCAGAAAATCAGCAAGTACACCCAAAAACAAAGTTTAAATCTGCGCCATAATATTGCAGATCTGGAAGGTACGTACCGAAGTGAACCTTTACGCGCAGCAGAGAGCCCGCGGAGAAGTTGATCCTACTTTCGATCTGCTTCAAAGGCACAATTTCAGCGTAACACCGGCACGTTTTTCAGCGTTAAGCTCGGCTAGGTGGTCATCCAGGAGTGTCTCACCTCCATGAAGAAAAAGTCTTTTACAAGGAGCATCTACATCCCTTTGTAGTGCCTTGCTGCTCAGTGGAACCACCCTCCCAGCTCGTGTGCTCTTTCCAGCCTTTCAAATGGCAGTACCATGGGGAAATGCTATGGGTCCTCTCGCACTGCCACATCCAGTTCACGCGCTCCCTCACGGAAACAGAAAGAATTTTCCCAAATTCGACGGGAGTGGAAATCAAAGCACGGATTCCCACATATCTGCTTTCATTATGTCATGCAGTATTTTGGACGTGACTCACGAAGATGTGTCGGTTCGCCTTTTTCTGGAAACCCTACAAGGGCCCGCAGTCGAGTGGTTTCAGCATTTGCCAGCCGGATCTATCACCAGTTGGGCTACCTTGCGGGATGCTTTCGAAGACAGATACAAGCCTTCAGAGGATGCATTTGCATTGTTATCACGAATCACTCACCTGAAGAAGGAGGCAAATGAGACCATGCGCGATTTTGTCGCCCGGTTCAATGCATTAATCAACCGTGTCCCTACTGCCATGCTTCCAACACCGGAGAATCAGAAGTGTTTCTTCGTGAACGCCATGAGCTCAAAAGTTAGCTTCTTGCTCCTTCAAGAGCGAGTAGCTACTCTACCTCTCGCTCAGGCTGCCGCCATCCGGATAGAAGACAATTTGATAATATCTGGCGAGTTGAAAAAGGAATCATCAAGGTCCAAATCTTCAGATCCCTCGCCTACTACTTCGTCTGATCCAGCATTCCAAAAGATGGCGAACGATCTGCTCGCATTAAAAAAGCAGTTGGCCCAGGCCTCTCCTAGTTCCTCGTACCGGGATGTCCCGCGGAGGAATTTTGTTCCTAACAATGTTTCACAAAGACCGCGTCTACCTGCAACTGCTCCACGGTTGGCGCTTGAAGCTCCTCCGGTCAATGCTTTGGCCGAAATTGAAGAGGAAGAGCAGTACTATGAAGAATCTTCACCTCAAGACGAAGATGATCAAGATGTCGGTGAGCCGACTGGCGACTCCACTATTGGATACATGGAATTTGATGAGGATCAATCTGATGAAGAAGAGAGTACTCAGGGCTATGCAAGCGGACAATCCTATGCTGTTTTTACCCGCTCGCAAGGAAAGGAAGCGGAAGTTGCTGCCCATGTTCAGAAGGAGAAGGTCGTATCAAACGCACCTCCAACCATTGTTAGAAGAGGTAATCCTCTTCCTACTCAATTCCCTGTTAAGTCTTTTGCAAAGAAGTCTTTTCCGCCCATCTCTCCTCCGAATCAGCCCCCTCATGTTCCTATCAAGATCAGTAACCCTGTTCCACCATCGCGAAGTGAAGGACTCATTCCCTCACCAACGCAACCCTTGGCCGCATTCGATATAATAGATCATGCAAAAAAGACCAAGATCCAAATGTCTGAAGCTGAGTACCTTCAGTCAAATCCCGAACAGCTTGTAAGATTAACTAAATATATTCAGAGTCAAGCTGTTACGTCTAAACAGGTTTCCCCAAAAGGAATCCTTTCCACTCCCCCTGAATCCCACATAAATGTTGCTTCAACATCTGCATCAGGCAAGATAGAACCTTTCTATCTCTCTCTCCTAATCAACGGCCATAAGTTGAGCAACTGTATAATTGATTCCGGAGCTTCTGACAACGTTATGCCGGTGAAAGTCGCCCATGCTTTGGGCCTCACTCTTACCAAACCTTTCGGCAGATGTTACTCATTGGAGACCAAGCAAGTGCCGTTGATTGGCCAAATCAAAGACGCACAATTTGCGTTTGCAGCCTTCCCGGATAAAAGAGTAAAAATGACCGTCCTTGTCGCTGACATTCCGGCAGCCTATGGAATTCTGCTAGGAAGGAGCTTTTGCAGCGAAGTTGGTGGAGAAATTCACATGGACTGGTCTAAAGCTAGAATTCCAGTCAAAGGCGTAATGCAAACTTTGGAGCCGAATCCCAAAAGAAATACTTGGTCACTAGCTCTGAAGACCCCAAAGCCCAAATCCTTTTTGAATCATCAGGGTTGGGGAATTACTTCTTATCCACCGAGGCGGATACAAAGGATGTTTTCGTTCAAGAAAAGGATCTCAATAAGATCTGGACCTTGCAATTTGATGGCAGTTGCGCAACTAGTGGATGTGGCGCTGGGGTTGTGCTGATATCTCCTGAGGAAGAAGTCATTCCTCTTTCTTTCAAATTGCAGTTTTTCAACACTAACAATACTGCTGAGTATGAATCTCTCTTGCTCGGTATGCAAGCCGCAAAGGAAAGAGGAATTAAAAATTTGAAAGTCCAAGGTGATGCTGAGCTAGTTGTAAATCAGGTCAGAAGGATTTACCAAGTGAAAAATGAAAGGCTCAGGCACTACCGCAACGCAGTATGGGACAGCATCGAAGAATTTGATGCTTTTTCAATAGGGGCAATTCCAAGAGCCCAAAATGACATGGCCGATTCATTGGCCGTTTCAGCATCTCTCATGCTCCCGCACCCGGTTTGAAAACGAACAAATACACCATTGAAGTGGTTTTCCGCCCGTGCGAGAAAACTCTCAGCATTGGCAGGTATTCAACGATGATAATCACCTCATTGCCTTTCTAGAAAAATCAGAAAATTTTGATGAGTTGTATTTTGAAGGATCCACCTCGACATGCCGCGAATCAATCAACGGTCAAAACCATGAATCAGAGGAGAAAGACGGCATATGTCAGCTCAAAGGAAATAAAATTCCGAAGGGCCTGGTTTCTCTGGAGCGCTTGTTTGACAGGCACGACCGTTTTATGAAAAAGAAGAAGCGGGACGATCCTTGCTCATCCCCAGAGACAGAACCAGTCAATATAGGTTCTGAGGCACATCCGCAATTTGTGAACATCGGGAAATGTTGCACGCCGGAAGAAAAGCGGAAATTTGTCAAGTTGCTGAAAAAATATATGGATGTATTGGCATGGTCCTACGCCGATTTAAAGTCCTTCAAGCCAAAGGACGTTCAGCACGATATTCCCTTGAAAGACGATGTCAAAGCCTTCCGTCAGAAGCAAAGGCACTATAATCCCAAGATTTCGGGCACCATTCAGGCCGAAATTCAGAAGATGCTGGATGCAAGAATCATCTTCCCTATTCATCACAGCACTTGGGTGGCGAACATTGTGCCAGTACGCAAGAAAAACGGTGAGATACGCATATGCGTGGACTTCCGAAACTTGAATCAAGCTTCGCTGAAAGACAACTACCCTCTCCCGATAATGGATCAAGTTCTGCAAGCAGTAACTGGATCAGAAATGCTGTCTATGCTTGATGGTTTTTCAGGCTACAATCAGATTGAAGTCTCGCCTGAAGATCAATTCAAAACAGCATTCACTACTCCATGGGGTACATTTGCCTATAGCAGGATGCCTTTCGGCCTAACTAACGCTGGTGCCACTTTTCAGCGGGCCATGGATTTCGCATTTAAAGGCATGATGGGAAAAGTCATTGTAGTTTATCTAGATGACTTAACCGTGTTCTCTAAACAACGAAGTGATCATTGTGGTCACTTGGAGCAAGTACTGGCCAGGTGCCGAGAACATGGGATTTCCCTTAACCCAAAAAAGTCTGTTTTTGGGGTTACGGAAGGGAAATTGCTAGGCCATGTGGTTAGCAAAGAAGGAACGAAGATTGATGCCGAAAGAGTTAAGGCTATCCAAAGCCTTACTCTGCCGACAAGCAAGAATGGTGTTCATTCTTTCTTCGGAAAGGTGAACTTTCTTAGGCGTTTTGTCCCTGATTTTGCTGAGAAGACCCGCCACATACTGAACATGATGAAAGGGTCACCCACTTTCAGATGGAGTGAAGAGGGGAAAAGGTCGTTTGAGGAGATAAAAACTTCTGTTGCTCATGCACCGGTCCTGGTATGTCCGGATTTCTCCAAGAACTTCATTATGTATAGTTATGCCTCCGAACATACTGTGTCTGCAATCCTAATGCAAAAGAACTCGGAGGATATTGAATCTCCAATCGCGTTCATGAGTTCTCCTCTCAAGCCTCACGAACTGAAAATGACTCAATTGGAAAAGCATGCCTTTGCCGTTGTCAAAGCGGTGAAGAATTTCAGGTATTACATTCTGAACTCGCATACGGTGGTGCTGGTTCCCGACACCGCAGTGAAATCAATTCTAACTCAGCAGGAGTTAGGAAGCTTGAGAGGGAATTGGATCGCAAAGGTCCAGGAATATGACCTGGATATTAAGCCCACAAAGCTGGTGAGGGGTAAGGGCCTGTGTCAGTTAATGGCTGAAAATGAAAATTTAGAAGATCCTAAAGGAAAAAAGGATTGTATCGACAAAGAGCAAAGCCCTCAGGAGGAACCTGATTCTCTGCCTCTGGTTTTATTTATTGCAACTAGCGACGAGTGGTACTCCGACATTGCTTTCTTCCTTACCTACGGCGAATGCCCAATGCACCTAACTGCGAAGGAAAAGCGTACTATAAAGCTCAGAGCGGCCAGATATGTCATCTGGGATGATGGTTTATATAAGCGCGGGATAGACGGTGTCTTTCTGCGATGTGTTGACAAGCCCCAGCAAGTAAAACTGCTGGAAAGTTTTCACAATTCAGCCTGTGGAGGTCATTTTTCTTCTTCCGTGACAGCACACAAGATCATCCGAGCCAGGTACTATTGGCCAACGCTTTTTCAAGATGCGGCTACCTGGGTGGCAAAGTGTGAACCCTGTCAGCAATTCGTCGGCAAGCCCAAGTTGGCTGCCCTTCCCCTTAGGCCGGTCATCATCAATGAACCATTCAGGCAATGGGGAATCGATTTTATTGGCGCACTCAATCCTCAATCGAGTGCCGGACATAGCTATGTCCTTACAGCAACGGATTACTTCACCAAGTGGGTGGAAGCCATACCTGTCAAGCACGCCACTTCTGAGGCGGTGTGCAGTTTTATCAAAGAAAATATCATTGTCAGGTTCGGCGTTCCAAACAAAATCGTTGCTGATAATGCTTCTAACTTCTCCTCCCGAGAAGTTATTAGTTTTTGCTATGAATATGGAATAACTTTAGCACATGCCTCGGATTATTACCCTCAGGGAAATGGTCAGGCAGAATCCAGTAATAAGAACTTGGTGACCATCATACGGAAATTAGTAGATGAAAATCAGCGGATGTGGCACAAGTCTTTGTACGATGCTTTGTGGGCGGACCGCATTACTCCCAAGAGATCTCTCGGCATGTCACCTTTTCAAGTGTTATATGGCACTGATGCCGAACTTCCCATTTCTACCGAACTTCCTGCTCTACGCTTGGCACAAGTAATCGAAGATGAAACTTTTCAGAATTCTCTAGAAAAGAGAATCATGTATCTTGCGGAACTTGAAGAAAAGAGAGTAAGGGTGGTCGACAGGATCACTGAACATCAGAATCAAGTAAAGAGGCTTTTTGATAAGAAAGCCAAGCAGAGGAATTTTCAAGTAGGAGATCTCGTCCTTCTTTGGGACAAGCGAAGAGAACCAAAGGGCATGCACGGAAAATTTGATTCCCTATGGAGAGGGCCCTTCAAAATCAAGCAACTCAATGGGGAGAATAGTTTCTATCTCTCATATCTGGATGGAGTTGAGCTCCCGCTTCCCTATAGCGGGCAACATCTCAAGATCTTCAGGAAGTAGAGCTTGCTCTCTTCTTTGTACAGTTTATTTTAGTTGTGTGTTTGCTTTTGTCGTGAGTTTACTTTCAGTTTGTTGTGTGTTTCCTTTGTTCTCCCTCCGGTCCCCCTTGTTTTTGACTCCGTACCCAATGGATAGGCACATGAAGATCTGGGATTCTCTACCCCTAAGTTTCACTCAAAGATAGTCCCCAGAAAGAGCCAGCTGTTATCCTGCAAAATTGTCAAGGGAAATTTGCAGGTAACCATACCCAAAAATTTTGTTTTGGCCCCAAGGAAGTTTGACAACATTCGAAAGAAGCCCAAAATTCTCTTCCGAAAATCAAGTTTTAAGGACTTAGCCATTTTTCAGTCTTTTCAAGTTCCCGTGACATGTCAAGAGTGCGCCAAGGCGCAAGGAAGTTCATGTTGACACGACAAATGGTGCGCCAAGGCGCATGGAAGTTCATGTTGACACAACAAATGGTGCGCCAAAGGCGCAAGGAATTTCATGTTGACATGTCAAGAGTGCGCCAATTTCAAGCGCCGAGAAGTCACTCGACATGCTGAAATGTGCGCCAAGGCGCTGAGAAGTCGCTGTCGACATGCTGAAAAGTGCGCTATTTTACACTAAAGATTGGTTTCTTCTTGGGATCCATTGATCATTTTTGTAAGATATTTAAAAAGCATGTTGGCATACACGATGACTTCATCCATGTTGCACCATGGGATGTTGCCATCCAAAAACTTTCCCAAGTCAATTGTTGACTTTTTAAATATCTTTGTAAATAAGTGGTTGGCTCCTTTTTGCCTTCTTTCTCTCTCATCTCCTATAAATATGAGAATACTTGTTGTATTCGAGGTGAACATTTTTCAGATAGAAATAGAAGTGAGGAGAGAAAGACTTTGAGCTTTCTTGTAACAGAAAAGAACAGTAATACAATTATTCAGACTTTGTGCTCAATAGCTGTGTTATACATTAGATCTTCCTTACGTTAGATCTATATGTGTTTAATCTGTTAGATTCATATCTACTTTTCCGTCATTTGTTTATCAGTATTGCTTTGTTTATTTATGCAAGTAGGTTTGGCTCTGTTTACTACCAAACTAAAAACATAAATCTTCTGACCTTTCTGCTTTGGAATTCATTTCTTTTCTCCCTTCGGATCTGTTCTTTCTCTTCTCCCTCTTTCATTCCTTTCTTTTCGCAGCCTGGAATACTCTACTGGGATGAGATCCCAACCCCGAAGGCAGAATCTGTGAGACTTGCATAGGTTCCTGCTAGTAGAAATAGCAATAAACCAGTTTCGCTTTGCTGTCTCAAAGAGGGGCTAAGCCCTGCAACACTGTTGGCTCGTCTATCCATAGATCTGTCCGCGCGACAGATTTTCGGACCAACGTGAACCTAATAGGAGGTTGAGAATAGGGAATTGACATAGGAGGCACATACCCATAATGGGTGAAAGATGAGATATGGGGTTGTTGATAGTAGGTGTATGTAGGTGGGATGGTCATCATGATTCGGTAGCGATCAGGGTAGTTTTTATAGGATGGAGAGGACGAGATTCTAGAATGGAGTAGGGGTCACTAACACCACGGGTGGTTGTGTTATAATGGGTATTTGTGAGACAATGGGTGCGGATTGTGTTATGGTCTGCAGGTGATCGACGAGGGGACAACGAGATATGACACGCACGAGTGAAACTGTAGACGTATTAGTCATGGCGGGTATGGTGCCTAGCCGTGAAACTGCCAGGTGAAGCGGTGAGGTAACACCACATTATTAGGGGCTGATGCGTAGCATGAATAAGGGTAGGATAGATGGACACATGCATGCCGTATATCAACTGACCTGAGGAGTCTCGGGTGGAAGAATGGGAAAGGTAGGACCAGTAATGCCGCAGATTCTAATCAAGGATTCATGTAAACTCTTTATCACCTACAACAATGGTGGTAGGTAAGGTTGGATCCATGGGTGACATGATGGAAGGTGGTGAGGGACTAGGTGGGATTGGTTGACGACTAGCGTGGAATATGAGGACATTAGTCTCTGCACGATTCAACACCATGTGAACAATTGTTGACCTGGTAATATTGTATTTTGTAGATGACACAAAAAATAGTAGAAATAGAGAATAATGGGGTCTGAGAGGTGAATCTGGTCAATGTCTAGATTTTGAAAATAAATAGAGGCAACCAACGATGGTCAAGTTGACCGGTGATGGTTGAGAGAAAACTGATGACACGGTCCTACTGACTAGTGACGGTTTGGGGAACACCGATGATGGTTTCTAAAACCAATATTGGTCACTGTGGAAGAAACCAGTCTCAAAGAACGAAACAGGAATGTTGGATGTGTGCCTGTGAAAACTATATATGATAGCAAGTATCGATAGAGGAAAAATATGATGATGCCTGGGGCCAAAAATAGAAGATAAACAATGATGAAAGTTATTGTAGGTAAAGTAACTAGAAAGCGAGAAGCGAGGCATCGCTTATTGTTTAACCGATGATGGTCGATGTGAACTAGCGATGGTTGTTGGACCAACATCGGTGACTGTGAAATTAGAAAGGAATGAATAAAATTGGTTTTGTGAATTAAATTAAGTGAAGAATCAAACTTAAAAACTTGAGAATGAAGAGATGGGGCCCTAGCACACTCAAACAAAGTCATAATACTCCAACTGCAATGATGGAGTGTGCAAGGAAGAATAAAAATGGAGATTCGTAGTCTCACACCTCAAAATACAAGCCAAGAAGAATGCTAAGAAAAACACGATCCTAACATTGATTTTCTTATGTTTGTTTAGCTTATGCTATTTAGGACTGACTGTGTGTATTTAGAAAAGAATTTTTTGTTAGGAAGGCATCCTACAAAGAAGGATATCTAAAAGGAGAGGTTTCAAGTATGTTATGGCGGGGACAGGCCATCCTCTGAGATGATGACTCCACAGAGGAAATGAGCTGGGAGTACCTACCAACCAGATCATGTGATCACTGACAGATGTTCCCAAGTAATATGTTGTTTAACAAAGACGTGTATATTTTGATTTTGTGCAAGTTTGGTAAGACACATAGAGAGAAAAATATGTTCTTTCTATGATTTTTGTGTCAACCATCACCGGGCATGACTTCCAAAGATATATAGGTTGCCCTCAGTTTTAATGTGAGCTAATAATGCAACAAATCATAATTCAATGCAAGTGTTTTAAACCCAAATCGAAATGTAATATTTGATGTAGCAAGAGATGAATAGGAAGAGGGATGCTCTTTCACTAATGTAATTCTAAAGAAAGGAAGACGTGTTCTTTTTAAAGCACCAAAAATACAATTGTTTTTAGACAATAGAAAGAAGGAGAATGATTTCCAAAAGAGAAAATTAATTTGGAAGCTTTTAGAAGGGAAACAAACACACAAATTTCACCTAGGAATGAATAAATGCAAAAGAACCCCCGATGGGCCCATCAGCTCGGGCGTGCCAAAATGTTTTACTATTTTCTTTACATTTTTGAAGTGACAAAACAGATAAGGGTAAAGGCCAAGGAGGAATACCTATTAAATTTTGGTTAGTTGATGGTTGTTGCACATTTTTTGGCTTCTTAATCCATAGCTGAATGTGAGAGATTCCTTTTGGCTAGGAGGAACTACCTGTAATGGAAAAAAAAGACCACAAAAGATATTTAAATGATATATGATAGTGAACTACCTAGCATATGTTAGTTCGGGAAGTGTGATAATTTGTAGATGGTTGTCAATCCACTATTTAAAACAAGTTAATGCAAGAAATAAACAAATTCCTACTATAATTGATATGATTTAGGTATTTCATTCAAGTACAAAAGCAAATTCAATCACAATAGGATATGTTATAGTTGTATCTAAGAGGTGAGGTGTCTGTCACAAGGTTCTCGGGAATGATCGTGGTCCGATTCTAGGTTATTTAGGTCAACTAGTAGGGTTATTGTTGTGTTTGTTCTTGATCAAGGTGTAAAACAAAGAGATCGACATTGGCTGAGTGTGACTGATGCCGGTTTAGGTAGAACCAACGGTGGGTTGTGGATAACCGGTGTTGGTATGGTCGAGATAAAATAAACTCAAATAGATTAAATGGAAAGGGTGATCTGAGGTCAAATAAAGTTTGGGAGAGTGAATGGGAAGGTTTGTAGAGGTCTTAGGTATGCTCAGAAGTATACAAAAAGTGAGGATAGGTGATTTGGTGATATGGGTGAAGGGATATTTGAGTTCATAGGCAAGTGGGTGATGAAGCAATAAGCATGCAAAGAATATATTAATAACATGAGTAATAAAGATTACTAACTGAAATAAACCCTACTAGTTAGGGCCATACTCAATGTGTTAAGGATCTGATGGCTGAGTGGTGGAGGTGGTTGATCGATAATACATGTATGGTATTATAGCAGTGATTTCCTAGAGTGCTCCTATGAATGCAATGGCTCTATGATTGATCTTGGTGATGGTTTTGGATGTCTGGATGCGTAAAAGGATGCTTGTTTTGCTTGCATGCAGCTCTGATCTCCTTTCTTGCTCTCAGAATGTGCCAACCCAAAAACAAGGTTGTTTAGGTGAATAAATGGTAACCGACGGTAGTTCTGGGTTGACCAATGTCGGTTTAGGGTGACCAACATCGGTTAAGGTGGGATTCCCTAGGTTTACTAAAATTGGCAAATCTCACCTCTTTTAGCTCAAGTTCATTCCTTGATCCATGGATTTGGAATGGAAGTTACTTTTTATGAGCGGGAAGGTGGTTAGGGAGATTTTAGGCATTGATTTTAGGGTTGGACCAAATCTTAGCTCATTAAGGCAAGTAAGATTAGGTCTTAGTTAGTTATGGAAACATGCTAATATTAGGTCTAGGGTGAGGTGGTTGGATGAGGTGTCTCAAAGGAGGTGGTGGGGTAGAAATTAGGGTAATTAGATATTAAATATTGTGAGGATATATATTAATTTAATTAAATTAATGGTGATGTGGGGTGGAAGGGGCCATGGTTAGATGAGTATGATTGAGTTGGTTATTTGACAAAGGACCAAGGGGAGTGTGACCCAATTTTGGTGTCTACTATAGGATTTTGGAATTATTGGGAGAACCCGATTTGAGGTGTGTTTTGATGTGGAGGAACCAAAGGAACTACAACTTGAGCATTCTTGCATGGAAAAAGAGAAGGAAAAATTGTTCTATGTGATAGATGGTGAGGAAGTGGAGAACTTATTGTTAACCATATTATGGGTACACATGAGCTAACAGATAATACTGATGAGTAAGCGTGCACCTACCATGAACCTATAAAAACAAATAAGGTTAACAATGGCTTTTAAATGGAACCTAAGGAGGCTACTTTTTAGGACTATTGGTAAAAAAAGGAGCTTTCAAATATCATTGATATGTTGCGTGAGTTTCAGGATTTATTTCCACACGGGTACCATGAGATTAAGGGATTTCACCTCTCTTTAGGAGAGATGCAGATCAAACTAAATGAGGGAGTGCACCCGATTCGGAAGAGACCTTATTGAGTGAATCCAAATCTTCACGTTCGGGTTAAGGAGGAGATAGAAAAAATGATCACATCAGGCATCATTGAAGTTATTGAGGAATCAAAATAGATAAGCCCAATGGTCATAAGCATTAAAAAGTATGGGAGGATAAGGATCTATGTTGATTACATGGATTTGAATGCGGTATGTGTCATTGATCCCTTTCTAACCCCTTTTACCGAGGAGATCCTATAGGGAGTAGTTGGGTATGAAATCTATTCCTTCATGGATGGCTTCTCAGGATATCATCAAGTTAGAATTACAAAGGAGGACCAAGAAAAGACAACGTTCACCACTGAATGGGGAATCTTTTCCTACACAATCATGCCTTTTGGATTGAAGAACACGCCTGCTATGTTTTCATGCATAGTGGTCTAGGCATTTCAGGATTTTATCCATAAGTTCCTTCAGGTCTACCTTGATGACTGGACAATGTATGGACTAGTGAAAGACCATTATGAAAATTTGCGGTTAATGTTTGAGAGATTCCGAAGTTGCACATATCCCTCAACATCAAGAAATGTCTCTTCACTACTCCATTTAGAACCTAGTTGGACCATATCATATGTAAGGAAGGATTGTTGGTGGATCCTACCAAATTTTCCATTATTGTTGGATTGGGGGAGCCTACCAAAGAAGAGCACAAAGGTATGGAATCCTTGGGCATATGGGTTATTATCAAAATTTTATAATGGGATAAGCCAAAATCACCAATCCACTTGAAGGCTTGTTAAAGCACGGATGTACATTCCATTAGGGAGAGGTGCAATAAATGACATTTAACACATTGAAGAATAATATTATCATTACACCCATATTACACTTTACTTCTTGGGATAAGCCATTCCAAGTACATGTTGATGCTTCACAGATGGAAATTGGGGAAATCTCAAAGACAACTGGAGAAGGAATTGTTGACCTCCCCTTGTGTTTTGCTAGTAGGAAGTTGACACCAGCAGAGTAGAACTATACTAATACTGTACATAAAGCATTGTCAATGATCTACACGCTGCACAAATTTAGACAAGATTCTCTGGAAATACCCTTTATATTCTACACAGACCACATGACACTAAAGTACTTGGTAAACAAGCCCGTTTTACAAGGGCAAGTATGTCAGTGGGTCTTGTTGTTTCAAGAATTCGAGTTTACCATTTTTTTGAAAATGGGTAAAAGTAATTGGGACTGACCATTTGCCAAGGATTGACTTAGAGAAGGATGCATAGATAATTGAGGATACAATTCTAGATGTGCAATCATTTAGATTGCAAAAAAGCACACCCTTTGACTTGGAAGATATTTTTGTGTTTCTAAAAATGGGTGTGGAACTGGAGGGAATGAATGCTTTGGAAAATAAGAAGTTAGCCATATGCATTGCACCCTATATGTTAATTAGTGGAGACTTATGTAATCTAGGCCATGATGAGGTATTGCATTGGTGTGTGTTAGAACATGAGCACGTTGCAAACATGGAGGAAGCACACATTAGGATTGTAGGAGAACACTACGTAGGAAATGTCACATGCGGAAGATTCTACGGGAAGGGATTTGGTGGGAAAGCATCTATCAGGATTATATTGAGTTTTGTAAGGCCTGTGACCATTTCTAGTGCCTTGGAAAACTAGGAAGAAGAGATGAGATTCCCTTGAGACCAATAGCTAGTGCAGAACCATTTGAGAAGTGGTTGATTGATTTTGTAGGAACAAGTTCACCTGTCACGTCACAGTGACTCGGGTCGCGTTATATCATTACTTGTACTAATTACTTAACAAGGTGGACAAAGGTAACACCTATGAAGGATCGCACAATGACCACAATGGAAAGATTCTTGTGGGAAAACATAATCAATAGATATGGGTGTCCTTTAAGCTTAACAAGTGATAGACAAACACACGTTTTTAATGAGACAGTCAAGATTTTGTTAGCAAATTTCATGGTGGCCCATCACAAGACCACTCCTTATCACCCTTAAGCTAATGAAATTTTTGAGGCATATAACAAGATACTTGAGTCACGTGCTGACCAAAATTTGTGATGTGGGAAGACAGGATTGGGATGACAAAGTCTCAGCTGTACTATGGACATATAGGACAACCTATAAGAGATTGAACAAGGCCACATTGTTTCAATTGGTGTGTGGCATAGAATTTTTTTACCAAGAGAGTTTATGCTACCGTCTCTGCATATTACACATGCAGGAGGATTAGTTGATGAGAAATAACTACAAGAGTGCATGGAAAATTTAATGCAGTTAGATGAAAGGCGATCACTTGCTAGGTGGATTTAGAAGACTGAGAAGGCACGAAAAAATCATGACATGATCGTCATATCAAAAACAAACAATTCAAGGTTGGGAAGATGGTCTTTCTTTATGACTCTAAATTTCTGTGCCATCTTGGGAAATTGAAATTCCATTGGTTAGGACCATACATCATCTCGTACATCCTTGATTTAGGTGTGTTCCAGTTACAAGCACTGGATGGGATGAGGTTACCAGGTTACTTCAATGGGAGTAGGTTAAAGCCCTACTATAAATAAGGCTTATGTATAGTAAAAAATAAGGTAGTTTTTCCAATTAGTTTAGATTTATTTAGTCCTTTTGGTTGTTTCCTTTGTCATCATTTTTGGCTTTGTGTTGCGTGTTGGTGCATCAAGATAATTACATTGTAAAATGTTCTATGTGCAAGGGACCGCGCATACATTTTTTTGTGTGGGGTGAAGTAGAAGATATATTAAACCCAGGTGATAACAACTTCAATAGTGGACTGTTGGAAAAATTAGCACGAAGATAGAAAAACAAGAAATGTAATGGCTAAGGTGTGTAAATTCATGTAGTTATGAAGGTGGGTTGAAATAATATGAAGACCACAAGAAGGGAAGGATCACGTGGTATGACATAAGGTAGGAAGCACCATGGGGAACTACTTAGTAGATGACATAGAGGTTATGTACTTTGGCATGACAACACACATGAAGGATGTCTCGCAGCAGCTTTAGTAGTGTTGAAGTTCCTAAAGTTTATAGCCACAAACCGTGAAGGGAATTCGTAGAAGTTGAATTAAGTGAAATAAAGTGTTTTATTAAAAAGTGACATTAGGACATGTGGTCGGAGGAACTCTAAGGCATCGATAAAGTATAAATAAGAGATAAGAATAGTCATTTCAACTAATTTTCCTTAGATAATTTATTTTATGCTCCCGAGCTCGAAGTGTGACGAAGGTTTTTCAAAGAAGAGTGATGCAAAGTACTATCACGAACTAGTGGACTTGTGTAAAGTTGTAGTAAAATATTATGACATAACATGGAGGGAAGAAGACAACAGAGTAGGAAGGAGGTGGCGTGAAAGAGAAGTAGGGAATTTGTTGAGTTAGGGAAGTCGAAAGAAAGGGACATAACACCTAGGGCACAAATGAAAAAGGAGAGAAATATGGCACCAAAGAAGGCTTGAACAAAGAAACTAGTGGTGGAAAAGGAGGATCCTATGGAGATCTACTTGGAGATGCAGTACCCTCTTGAGAGTTATTAAGGCTGAAAAGTGGAGCTCAAAGCTATATAAATGTAAGATCAATGAATACAACCATAAAACATATGATAATGAAAAGTTGATGTGGGCAGACCTGGTGTCGATACTAGGACAATGGACGAACTCGGAAACCCTAAGGTTGACTTACTCATTGCAGAAGCACTGCAAAAGACTAGACTTTTGTAGCTATGGGAGCTGCCCTTCTTTTCCAAACCTACCCCACTTTTCATGGTGGTTAATGTTGGGGGTGCAAGAATATTTATTCTACTTTGTGGGAAGAAGAATGAATATCACAGGCCATTTGATTCAGGCAGTTATGGGCCTACAGAACACTGGAGAGGATATGGCACTTGATTTATGTGTCACTACCAAGATTGAGGAGCTAGAAAAAAACTTGACCTATGAGAAGTAGGTAGGGCACATGTAATTACAAATATCCTGCACCCATAATTGAGAGTCACCTCCTAGATCATTAGCTACAAACTGGGTGCATTAGAAATATGGAGATACATTAACCAAAGGTTCCTTTACATGGCTTACAGAGTATCCAAGAGGGTGCACTACAATTTTTCCCAATTCATTACAAATGGCATTATTGAAGAAGCGTGGGTACGAGAATGAGGTAGGAGCAAAGATCACTTAGGGATCCATCTTGTTATTGATCATGTTTTGGGAGATTGGTGTCCCTAAGGACCAAATGAAAACATTTCGGTCCACCCAATCGCGCACATGTCCCCAGCATTCCAATTCACAAAATTAAGTTGCAATGGGACCATCTTATGCTCTTACAAGGCTCAGGTGAATAAATGGTTCAAGTGTTTATGCGGAGCTTTTGAGAATGAGTGGCGCATTCCCAATGAGTTACCACAAGTTGTTAGAGACAAGGTAAAATTTTATGTTACCCAACAATTCTATCTAGCAAAGTTTATGATGACCAAAGGATAAATGTTGCCATGGTGCAAACTCCCATTTGCATTCATAGCCAAATATATGAAGTGTGCCATCAACCACATCAACGACATGCAAAATTCAAAATTTTATGCAGAAAAGGTGGATGTTGATGTGCACACGTTGCATGTTACATAGAAGTATGACACTTAACCTACCTACATCGAAGTTTTGGAACAAGATTGCCTGGACTTACACCCACAAGTTAGTGTTACCATCAAGGGGTATGTCCATTAGGTGTTCATGCGATTGCGCCCCCAAAAAAAGTAGGGATTGAGGTGGAGGTTGCATACTCTCCTTTCCAAAGCAATGGGAGATAGCAATCCCGCCATGAAAGTATCAAGAGGAAGAGGAAGAGGAAGAGGAATAAAAACAAGATGAATTAAGGTTGGATACCTCTAGAAATAGGAAGTACTACATGTGATGAAATTATAGCAAGGGAACCAACACTTCAATATAGGGTGGTGCCGAGGATTCATTATGAGGGCATGAGGAAGAGAAGGAAGATCTTGAAGAAAAGAGACAAAAGACACTGATGCATCAAGCCCCACAACAGGCTCAGAGGAAGGAGAGGAAAAATACCCCACCACTTTCAAAGTGGAATTGGAAGAAGAAATGGAGGGTCGAAGGCTGAGGTAGAAACCACATACAAGTGAGGTGTGGGGTGAAGGAGAAGAACACTTTCTAGGGGATAAGAAGAGTCCAGCATGTGGGGACGCTACACCACAAAATACCATCCCAAAGGGAGATAAGGGTACTCCTTTACTATAAAGGAGGATGATGGATTCACCCCTGGGGTGAAGAAGAAAAGAACCAAGTGCAAAGAAACAAGGAAGAAGTGGAAACCCATGTCCCCACACATGGAATTTGTGGATGACCCCACAAAGGTCTTGCGCATGCAAGATTCCAGGCCACCCTCCCACTAAAAAAGTTACATGGTTAGGATTTGGTGGATCAAGATGGGGTGTGCCAAGGACTAGGAATATGATCGCTTAGAGTATGCACTACCACACCAAGGAACCTGAGTTCAAGGTCAATGATCATGTGATCGAGACCGTTCACTTGAAGAAGAAGGGAGGAGATACATACAAAGTGGTGGATTCTAACCACCTAACATACAAGCAAGCATGCAATGCATTATAGAATATGTCTTCAGAGGTAATTTGGTATAGTATGGATACAAGGGCCACTGTTCAGACCTTGATCATAAAGAGGAAGAGCAAGGAGAAGGAAATAGATAGGTTGCACTAGGGGTTAAGGGGAGAGTAGGTGAACGAAGGAGGCATATGACCGAGTTGGCACCCTCGTGAAAAAAACATTCGTGGGACAATGTCCGCTCGTTGGTGATCCAGGCTAGGACCAATTATGAGGATAAGATGAAGTACCTTAAGGACCTCGTGGAGATGTTACTTGTTAATATAAAGGATGACGTGGGCCCCATAGATGCAGAGCTCATAAAGGAGGAAGAAGAAAATAAGGTTGCAATTGAAGCCCGATCACGGAGTTGGAAGATTTTCTCTCCTAACTCAAGGAGGTGAATATATTGGCGGATAGGGGCTTCAATAGCTATAGAAAATATGAGCCAATTATCAACTCATGGGTGAAATAGGAAGAGGTAGCCCTCTAAGTGTTACAAGAGACCATCCCCACCGATAAGGCAGAGCTCACATATCTGGTCATTAACACCATGGCCCGTGGAGAAAAATCAAGACAAAGCATGAAAAGATGGATTTCAGAATTGGTGAGCTCCAAGACTCCATCACTGAATGAATGGATGAATTTGAGGGTGTCTATGTAGATTTGGGGATGGATATCAACACACTAAAGGGTAGGGTGGAAGAGATCACCTCAGACTAGATGTCAAGTATCATAGGTGAAGCATCAAGAAATGCCTTATTAGAGTTGAAGGCTTGGGAAAAATTGAAGGATGAGATAGATGCGGAGTTCCCAAAATCCTTCAATTGGTCATATAACATCCCCCCCATTCCTAAATTCTTTATTTATATTCTCTCACAACCTCTATTCTTTATTATTTTTAGCAAAGATTCTCGTTGACAATTTTTTTTTTTTCGTGAAGCGCGAAGGTTTGCCGAGATGGTAACTAGTTTAGTGTGGGGTGATGTTTAACCCCTAAAAGTAACTAAGTACCTAAGGCACATAGCCTTGTGGCACGCAGTAAGGTGGAGTGAAGGCATGCACATAAGTAATTCTTAGAGAGGTGTGAAGGCTTGCGCCAGGGAAAAATGGATTTGGAACTTAGTAAGTTTTGGGCAACAAAAAAATACATACGTAGGGAGCGAATGGAAAAATGACGAGATATAGATGTGGATAAGCCATACTAACTTTTGAATCAAGGAAAGGATATTCTAGGGAATCAATATGGTTATCATGAAAGGATAAGGAGATGAGGTTGTTAAGGACTAGCTGGCAATTGCTTGCTTAAGGTACTCAATTGAGGGAAATACATGGCAACATCTGACACATTCCCGGGTAGTGGTAGAGAAATCATGATCGAATTCCCTCAGGATTTCGTAGGAGAGAATGATGAGTGGTTAAGATGGAAGGAGGATGATTATGCTATGAGTATGATAGTTTTTAGAGAGAAAGATATAGATAAGTAAGGATAGATAGGGAGTAGGAGAGAGGTAAATGAAGGTGTAATGGTGAGCTCTGTGATGTAAAGTAAGCTCTGCTAGTGTGAACAGTTCAAAACAATGGAACTCTCTTGATGTAATCTTGGCTACCATATTTTGGCATATAAATATAATGAAGGGATTCTGAAACACTCATGTGATGGATCTTGATATGTGTTTTTCCCTTATGTTCATGTGTGTGTTATATGTTTTCCTAATGATATTCATGGGTTGATTCTACTTACATTTAGTTGATCATGTTAATCTATGCTTGGAATGCATTAGGTTAGGAGTTAATGCTTATATCTTAAATTCCATGAATGAATGCACTTTTCTCTCGGTTATATTACATCCTCATGTAAATAAGGAGAGTTCTCATGAAGCTCACATAAAGGAGGGACTTGGAACCTTATCATGCCTCAGTGAGCTCCATACTAATTTGGATGATATGCCAACATGCTTGGGATTGGTTTCTAAAAAGCAAAGGTAATGGAGACTACAAGCATGTTGGCACACTACAATGAGTAGGACAAGGAAAAATCCATCTATTACATTACCCACACTCTCCTCGATTATGAAACCCACTACACTCGAAGCTGAAAAAGTTGTGTTGCGCTATTTTCTTTGCCGATTACAAGCTTTGACACTATCTTCTCAATCATAGAAACTTAGTCATCACTAGATTTGATATCTTCAAACCATGTATTCCAAACCTTATAATAACGATTTCATCACTCGATGGATCATGCTTATGACCATGTTTGATCTAGAGTTCATCTTTCGAGATCTATCAAGGGCCACCATCGCCGACCAGCTCACCAAATCCCCTCTTCCTAATAGTCACTTCCTCATGAGGAATTCCCAACGAATATATCCATGCCATCGATAAAAATTATCTCCCCTTAAAATGAAATTTTTCTTTAATCGATCTAAGTTTCAGCAAGGGGGAGGCAATCGACATCATCATCATTCCTCATTGGGATACTCCTATCCCCATTGCTTACAAGATTAAATTTGAGTATAGGAACAACATGGATTATTATGAAGGCATCATCCCGTGTCTTCAAAATGCTATTATGCTTGGCATCTAAATCATTGACATCTATGGTGATTCTCATCTTATCATCAATCAAGTCAAGGGAACCTATCAATGCAAAAATTAAGTCCTTCAAAAGTATAAGGACATCATTGGGTTTATTTTTGAATCCTTTGATCAGTTACCATCCAATATGTTCCCATTCATCCAATCATTTTATAGACACTATGTCATCCCTTACTTCACTCATCCTATGGGCAATCAAGAATCTAAACTCTTCATTGTTTTCCATCATCTCGATCAACCATCTCATACCAATGAGCTTCCTCCACCAATATCATTGACACTAAAAATCTAGTATTTGGTACTCATGCAGATATTTGACTACCTATATGTATCCAAAATTCCCTCCGACCTATCCAAAAATGGTAGGAGGTTCTTCTTTCAACATGCTAACCACTATGTCATCCTCATCAAAATCCTCTATAAACATGTATTTGATGGTATTATCCTACGATGCCTTAAATATGATGATTCTATCCATGCTATCCAATAATTCCATGAAGACATATGTGGTGGGAACTTTAGCGCTTTGTCTACAACCAAGCAAGTTATTTTCCTAAGCTATTACTGGCCCACCCTTAATCAAGATTGTTGTGAATATGTTAAAAAGTGCATTAAATTCCAGCAACATTATAATCTCATATGTATCCCTAGCAAGGCCTTACAAATGGCTCAAGACCTTTTTCCTTTCTTGCGGTGGGAACTCAACCTCATTGGCCTCATCAATTCATGCTCCTCTTAGCTTCATCACTCCATCATCACCGCTCTCGAATACTTCACTAAATGTGTGGAAGAACTTCCAGTTGTATCCACCAAAGATAATAAATTCATCAATTTCGCTATCAACACATCATCTGCTTTCTTTAGCATCCATCAAAAAATCATCACAAATAATGAAAAATCCTTAAAAACAAATACCTTAAGAATATTTGTAACTCTCTCAACGCTAAGCTTTGCTTTTCCTCTCCTTATTATCCTCAAGCTAATGACCAATCTGAATCCACTAACAACAATATTCACAATATTCTCACTCAAACTATCAAAAAATCAGGATGAAATTGGAATATTCACATCCCCTTTTCCCTTTGGGACTATTGACTAGCATCCGCACCTGTACGGGAATTAATCCCTTATCTCTAGTCTATGGATCTGAAGTCGTTCTTCCTCTCGAATTCTAGATCCCATCTTTGCATGTTTCTCTTCATGAATTCATCTCTAATGAGGACTATCATCAATAATTTCTAGTGTAACTCAAACTACAAGATGAGCATCGTTTACTCACTCTTCAAAACCATCATGTCTATCAAAAGTGCATCAAACATGCCTATAACAAGCATCTCAAAGAACATGACTTTAACATTGGTGACCTTGTCTTTAAAGAAAATCAGAATGTCACTACTCTAGAAAGGAGCCAACATGGAAATTTTTCTCCCAACTAGAGAGGAACATATATTTTTATACATAAAAATGGGTCCAGAGCCTATCAATTAGCCTCCCTAGATGGTAAACTAGAAACGGAACCTCTTAATGCCTTACACCTACGGCATTTTTTTGTTAACGTACCTAGCAATGTGATCATTAATCACATTCGAGATCTTACATCCATCACTAGCCTTTCTATCTCTCATTATAATGATTTGGATTTATGTGGTCTACCATTGATTTCCTATCTATGACCTTGAATATGGGCACCACGAATATGCCCAAAACATATTCCTCATGGATAAGTTATTCCATTTTTGTGGGATCCCGTAATCATTACATCCATCACCTTCTTATCTACCTACTAGAACCATGCTAAGGGTCCATGGGTGTTGTTTGTACATATTCTCTTCCTATCCCCAAGTGGTCTACTTGGCTATCCCCAGCTCTATCCTAAAAATTCAAAAATTAGGATGTTTATATCAAAAGTTATCTTATTCAAAAATAGACTACTCCCTTGAAGGAAAGATGTTCATATAAAGCAATAAATGTCAAAAGTATAGACTGATCCATCTAAAGACAACTATTATGCATACCGTATTCTCACATCAAAGTCAACAAGTAAAATCCAAAGAAAAATCATAATCATAGAACACTCAAATTGAAGGATGGCTACTTTCTTATATCATGGCAAAAGAAGGCTTCCCACAAAGATCAGCCTTCTAAAAATTGAAAAGAAAAAAATGTCTAAGACAAGCATTCTCAAAAATCTTCCCACATCGATCAACTTTTCCATCTACATCAAACTTCTCGAATTGATCTGTTTGATTCATAATACTTAGAGTTGGAGCATAGACCTAGGAATACCGCCCAAGGAGAATTTTTTTCCTCATACAAGATCCATCTTAATCCCTTTTTGTGTCTACAAAGTGGGTCTATAAGCACACCTTCCACTTTTCCCTCATGGTCTTAAATGTGAATAACTATTGTTAGTTTTTTGTTGGCACATGTTAAAGGTCGTAAGTGCATTGCTCCACGTTGTTCCTTCTCACACTTTACCTCTAATCCATCTCAAAAGCATCTTTTCCATGTGTGCTCCTCCATATGATGAATTTTACATTATCATGGTTTAGTCACCCTATCAAGATCACACCATTTTCAATTACACTATCCTAACTTTTACATCTATATCCAATCCATCATATCACATATAATCTAATTCTGATCGTATCCGATCTACATCTATCACATCATTTAATCTAAATCCACCATATATTCCTAGTTATCAAATTTTTGGGGTAATAATGTCAAGTGGGGATATATCTTTGGGAGGACCATTGCTTTACACCCCATATTATTTTAAAATTTAATTTATTAGACTTTATTATTTAGGTATTCCAAATTTAAGAGTGAAACGACGTAATTGATTCACCGGGATCCTTATCGATTGGAACAATGTATACATTAGTACAAGATTGATATATATATATATATATATATATATATATATATATATATATATATATATATATATATATATATATATATATATATATATATATATATATATATTTAGACTGAAAGATCATCGATGTCATTGTATTGCACAATAGCAATAAATGGTTCTGTAATTTTTGTGAGATAGGAGTGAAATGGAAGTGATGGGTAAAAGTTGTCTATGAAATTATTAATACATAAAGTACTTTACTCGAGTGGGGTTTTTCCTTCGGGTTTCTCCACTATAAATCTAGTGTTCTATGTCTTTTATATTACTTTGTTATTTTCTTTTAGCTCTTGTTATTACATTCTTTAATATGCAATATAAACATCTTAATCTATGTTTATTCACTGCACTTCATAATCTATAATCTTCAACAATTTATTTGTAGATTTATAATTATTTTATTATACATTCCTTATAAATCCTAACATGGTATCGAGTTGATGATTATGCTTTCAGGCAGAGCTAGATCTCGAATATTTTTATTTGATAGATTAAAGAACTTTAAGTTTTTGGATCTCAGAAACCTTAGTTGTCCCACTTTGCCAACTTCAAGTTAAAAAGGTTCACGATTCCAATTCCCGCCCAAAAATTATATGAATATTGGTCGATTTGTTGATTAGATCTTACTTATACGCTTAACATACATAGATCTCGTGTTTATTCTCCATCTCATGACCTTGTTTCTTTATTATTGGTTCTTCACAAGTCTTAGAAGTTTTTAAAATATTTCATGCTCTTTATAACCGTTATATAGATGTGCAAATTATTTAAATAAGTTATTTTATTTTGCAACATTCTTTGGATTATTTTTTTCACAAGGCATTTTATATTTTTGTTATTTTTGGTTTATTACGTGGGTTTTAGGTCCATAGATTTTTTTCTTTGAAGGGTGACAAAATTATAACACCTATCCTTGCCGACTTGTGGAATATGTGTCACGTGCTCTCTTTTTTTTATTATTGCAAAGGAATGGACCCGATATTCATTTTATGTTGGCTTATCCTGTGGACTTCATATGTCCCATTGAGCCATCTCTTAAAATTTTGCGTAAATCACAAGTTTCCTCTTTTGATCATTAGATTTGTGCCAAGTGACACCTTTTGATTTATCTTTCCATCTTCTATTTTTCATGTCATTTCATTTCGGACCTAAAAAATTCCATTTTCTTGGTTAATTCTATAAGCTTGAGGTCCGTGGATCGCATCTCTACTTGAGAGTGCCATAATGTTTCCATGTGTCCCCTCTCTCTGCCATTGATATTTTTATGTGTGGTCCATTCATTGTTTTCCATGTATATCTTTGACCGCTCAACCTTGTTGTGGACCCGATAAATTATTTATCTTAGTTTATTCTCGAGGGCTTTACGTCTACTAGGTGGATCTGCTTTAAATTGTTTTGGAAAGTGACACATGCCTTTATTGATTGCTTTGATATTTGATGTGTGTTGTCACCTACTTTAATAAATTTTTATTTTGTTTTTATTGGTTATTATTAAGTAGCTCGCTCAAGTTTGGTTAGCTCATTTTTAAGCTTGCTCTTGCAATTTATTGTCATCGAGTTGTTTAATGACTCGCCGAGGTAATCCTTTGTCGCTCATCGTACTTTCCTTGATCTCGTAGGTTTATTAACTACGGTTCATTACAGTGCTTCAAGTCCGTGAGGGAAATCTTGTTTGGAGAACAACAAAATAATGACGTGTGTCTTTCATAGTTTGTTGGATTCGTGAGCTATCTATTCCTCTACTCGCTTTTAATTAATTTCACGTCTTCTAAGTTATTTTTGTGCATTTAAAAACATATAAAATGTCTAAAAATGCTAGTTTCTCAATGGATAAATCTCAATTATTAAATTGATCAAATTACAATATTTAGTGAGTTAGATTAAAAGCATGTTTCATGGCTAGAAAATTATGGGATTTGGTCACTGGTGTGGAAAAATGACCCACCTAAGACTTGCAAATCTTGAAAACCTTAGCTCCTTATCATAAAGATCTCGGAAGCCCTATCAATTCTATCAGTAGAGCATAAAGGATGAATTTATAATACATATAGGTCATATGGATTATCCTACGAGATATATTGAAACAATTAGAAACCATGCATGAAGGAAGTCACTTGTAAAAATAATCAAGCTAATTTTAGAACTCGTTTATAAATCGCATAAAGGGGGATGAGAAAAATGTTAATTACCTAGCTAAAATTAAAAATATTAAAGCTCATTTAGATGGATGTAATTTTGAATTATTTTAGGAGAAGCTTATGTAATTTATCATTTAGATTAATATATATGAAAAGTTTAGAAATTATATCTCCATCCTTAACTATAAATACCAAAATGAAAATGATTTACCTAATTTGGATACTTTGTCCTCTTTGTTAATTCAATAAGAATGGGTAATAGAGAAATTTGATTAAAAAGAGTCTCCTTCTCAAGTATTCTTCTCTTAGAATCATAAGTCTACTCAAAATAGGAATACTAATAATCTTAATCATAAGTCTAATATCATATCAAGATTTAAATCCAATCCTAAGTCTAATTCTTTTAAAACAATCAGCACTTTACAAGAAAATTTAATGTCACATGTAACAAATGTGGAAAATTTGGTCATAAATAATCTGATTGTCGAGTAAAAACTAACAAATTTATTAAAAATACTAAAAATAATAAATTTAACAATTAGAAGAAAGATCATAAGCAAAATCATGAAAATAATGTTGAGCATTCTATTGCCCTATATATTGCTCTTTCAGCTTCAAATGACAATGAATGGATCCTAGATAGTGGTGCCTCTAGGCACATGACTTGTATTTATGGTATCCTCTCAAATATTGTTAAATGTGAGGAAAATATATATCTAGGGGATAATTCTATCATTAGATCTGTAAGTTGTGGAAATGTTAAACTAAAAATGGAATAATTAGGAATGTCTTGTATGTTCCTCAATTGAAAAAAACCTTTTATCTTGCTCTCAACTAACTTAAAAAAAAATTGTAAATTTGTTTTTATACAAGATAAATGGAATGTAAAAGGTGAACTCAAGAATGTTATTGCATCTCGGTAATCGGAAAAATGGCTTATATATTTTTTATGGATTTTTTTTTCTCGAATCTTCCTTTTATTCTTCATCTTTGACATGAAAGGATTAGACATGTAAACTTCAGAATTTTATATGAAATTTATCACCTAAATCTTGTAATCAGTCTCCTAAGATGAAAAATGATCATAAAACATGTGAAAGTTACTTGCGTTGTAAGCAACATGTTGAACCATTTCACAAACATCATGATCCAAATTATTCTCATTTATTAGATTTGATTCATAGTGATGTGAGAGGTCCACTTGAAGTTCCTTCTCTCAGTGGAGCTTTGTATGTTGTATGCTTTATTGATGATTTCTCTAGGATGACCTAGTCTTATTTTATTAAGAAAAAGTTTGATGTCTTGTCTAAATTTCAAGAATTTAAATCCTCATCCTAAAATGATTCGAATATGAAAATAAAAATATTTAGGATTAATAATGGAGGTTGTTAGAGTAGGCATTTACCTTAGCTCATGTTCACCTAGGTACTTTATTTACCTTTATTGTATTTATCCTCACCCTCTTATGTGTGTGGATATTTCTTTTATCTTATTTAGATATTAGGAGATATTATCTAGTTGTTAGGTATAGTTCTTTCCTTGATCTATGGTATTGACTAGATCCTTGATATCTAGTTCTCTCCTAAATCTATGGTCTTGACTAGTTCTTTGATGACTAGTTATTTCCTTGATTTATGGCTTGATCTACGACCTTGACTGGTTCTTAGATTGTTATTCCTTGCCTATTTAAGTAAGGCTCATTCTCAATGTATTGCATTGAGTTTTATAATAATATATATATTATTCGCTCATTTGTTTGCAAAGGTTTATGTAAAGCTATTCGTGAATTACTTTCATCTTATTGATCGTGGTGTTCAATTAGCATCTATGTTCTTAGCTTGGTATGATCTCAAGGTTATCATTCCTTTCATGGTATCGTAGCCGAGATTGTCACTGTCACGACATCCTGCTCTGTAAGTTTTATTTTGCAAATAAATTCATTGTATATTCATATATTTGGGATTTGGTTGTATTTTGTTGCTGCATGTATTTTTATGCAAAACAGAGGCTTCTATTAGATCCGGAAGGTGGGAAAACCTAAGATCGACTGTAAACTCGACCATTTCTGGAGGCAATCATTTTTCTGGGGTTTTTTTCACACCGGTCTACCTTGGGATTTGTGCCATGAAGGAAAAAAACGTGGGATTCTTTTTTGGGTCTATTGGATTTCTCGAGATCTACATAGGGCATTAGTCTATTGCAAAGTATCTATCTCGCTTTACGCACATGAAGGTTTTCAATCTTTCCTTTTTTGGCAAGGGTCCACGGATGTTGTGCATGTTTTTTACTATTTCAGCAAATCCGTAGGTTACTATTTTCAGCAAATAAAGGTCACTGTCTACACAGTCCAGAAATAGTAATTTTTACCATAAGAGGTAGTTGGATGTGACTTTCTCGAAAACACACGACACACCCTGAATAGTAAGTTGTGCAAACACCCATTAAAATCCTTAGCCCTTGGTCATATGGTATGGTCATATGAGGGCTTAAAGCTTGTGATTCCTACTAATAGGTGCTTAACTTTAGCCCCCTTTAATTTTATTTGTGTGGTGAAGGCAACAACAATTTATTTTGTTTTAGTGGCAACTAAAATAAATAACAGAGAAAAATATTAAAAAGCTTGTAACTTTTGATCGGTAACTCGGTTTTGAGTGCCATTTTTTACAAAAGTGCTTGTTTTTTCATGCTCTTTCCATTGAAAATATTTATTTTGAGACTTGCACTATAATTATAAAGTGCCAAATATGGAGGAGTGTTGTAATCAATTGTGGACACAATTTCGGCTGAGCCCGACGTCCTAAACTTCTGGGAGTTGTATTTTGTATCTATCATGGATTCTGAGAATGATATAGTTTTCTCTGAATTATGTGGAATTCAAGAGGATATTGTAAAATTTGTGGAAGAAAATAGATCACTCAAGAAGTGAAATTCTCTTCTACAATCACTCATTCACGATAAGGATACAATAATACACTTCTTGTAAAACAAACTTGCTAGCCTGCAACATCACCATTATATTATGGACAACCATATCCATGCTCCTAGTCCACTTACAGCTTATTTCTCTCGAACCCACCGACATTGATATGTCAGTCTTTGAGTCTATCCCTACTCTTGATGCTCATACACCTATAAAGCTTGTTACTGCATGATCTTCCACATCTGTGCCTATTACAGTACCACATGTTGTGTATCCTACTTCGCTTAGCCGCATGGATTTTTTTGAGAAGCATACCACTCGCATTCGCCTCGCATGCTCCATTCTATGGGTCTCACTAGTAGAGTCATTGGCGTACATTCACATGGTATTTTTCCTCTATTCCACATGTTAAGTGGAATTCTCGTCATGACATTGGTTGTCGGTAGATATTTCATTGGGATCACACAATGACAGAGATCTTTTTTTGTTTTCTCGACACTTTATGAGGATCATGAGCAACACATGAGTTTTACACCTTCACTCAGGCTTGAGAAACCTGAGATTTCAGTCAGTGACATGATCAACCTAACACACATTATGATGTTCTTTTGCATGCACCCATTGTGCATTTTACACCAAGTCATATGCAAGCATCTTCTTCATCCATCCGTGTTGATTTGGGGTGGATATCTAATCACTCATGGCAATGACATAGGCATTCGTTGAGAGGACTCTACATGCATGGCTCCTCCACCATTAGGCCTCTTGCTCCACTTTCTATACCTTATGCATTGTGATGCTTCTTGTTTTGAGCATTTTTCTTTAGTAGGTGTAGTGTATCTCTCTTGTTTGTTGAGAGATTTTGTATCTGTATTTTTGACACTTTTGGCATGTTGACAATATCTCTTGTGGGGGATCTATTCTAGTGCATTCTAGTGTTATTTTTCAAAGTGTTCAAGTAGTTAGTTTGACAAATCATACAGATTTGTAGAAGCCACTCCACCCATTCAAAGGCAGTATGGGAGGGTGTGGTGTTGATCCTACTTCTTCGGTTTTGTGTCCTTGCCTTGTTACCTTGGCTTTTCTTGGATCGTGACACTCTAGATTTTGTGTCCTTGCCTTGTTGCTTTGGTTTTTATTCTTGGATCGTGGCACACCTATTTGCAATAGTTGATCAAATTATGTTTGGTGTTTTTTTACACTTTTGACATCACTCATTGATGACAGTCTCCTTGTATGGAGCTATTCTGGTGAAACCTAGTGTCAGTTGTTTTTGAGTTTTGTGATCGAGCAATGGATTCAGACCATAGTGCACACCAAACTTCTTCAGAATTGTATGATTTTTTTGAGCCGAGATTCTTGGGATGCCTTGGAGCGGGTTTTTACTCTCTTTACTTTGTTGTTACTGGTTTTGGGTACCTTACAGTGTCCCTTTTTCCCAGTTATTGTACATGAGTACCTCATTAGGCCTAGTTGTTAGGACTCATATTGTGGACATGCCACTTCTATTTTGGCCCCTAGCTTCACTTGAGGGGGGTGTTAGAGTAGGTATTTACCTTAGCTCATGTTCACCTATGTACTTTATTTACCTTTATTGTATTTATCCTCACCCACTTATGTGTGTGGATATTTCTTTTATCTTATTTAGATATTAGGAGATATTATCTAGTTGTTAGGTATAGTTCTTTCCTTGATCTATGGTATTGAGTAGTTCTTTCCTTGATCTATAGTATTGACTAGATCCTTGATGTCTAGTTCTCTCCTAAATCTATGGTCTTGACTAGTTCTTTGATGACTAGTTCTCTCCTTGATTTATGGCTTGATCTATGACCTTGACTGGTTCTTAGATTGTTATTCCTTACCTATTTAAGCAAGGTCCATTCTCAATGTATTGCATTGAGTTCCATAATAATATATGGTATTGCTGCTCATTTGTTTGCAAAGGTTTATGTAAAGCTATCCTGCGAATTGTTTTCATCTTATTGATCATGGTGTTCAATTAGCATCTGTGCTCTTGGCTTGGTACGATTTGGTTATCATTCCTTTTAGAGGTAAGTATGTTAGCAAAAATTTGAATCAGTTATGTGTGTCATGTGGGATTAAAAGAGAGTTGACTACTCCCTATTCCCCACACCAAAATGGGATTGCAAAATGAATAATAGGACCATTTTAGAGATGGCTAGGAATATGATTCATACAAAAAAGGTGCCTAAGTTTTTATGAGAAGAAGCAATGAATATTGGTGTCTACATCCTTAATAGCATTCCTACAAAATCTCTTCATCAAACTACACCTCGTGAAGTATGGACAAAACAAAAACCAGATATCTCTCACTTTCATATTTATTCCAAAAGCTAAAAGGAAGAATCTTGAACCAACCTCATATTCATGTATTTTTGTTGGTCATGGTTGTCAAACAAAATTTTTAAGATTCTATGACCATTTTAAACATAATATCCTTGACAACATGAATTTTCATGTCTTGGAAAAGACATTCTCGTGATGCTTCTTATGAACCTTCCTCTGCTTCTCCCGAAATAAAGCATGATAATACTCCTCCTAACAATATGGAAACAAAAGTTCAAGAGGATGATATTCCTAATCTACATATGATGCAGATTAAGGGGGAGTCATCTCAAAATATGTTGCATCCTAACATTGCTAAATGGGAACAAAATCATGTTAAAGACTCTCATCATGTTAGCATTAGAAAGGTAACTCATAGTAAACAAACTTATCATGCCTTAATGACCCTATATGAGGTTGAACCACAATATTTTGAAGAATCATGTCAAGATGATAAGTGGATTCATGATATGAAAGATGAATACAATGCTTTAATTAAAAATAACACTTGGGATCTAGTCCCTCCTTCTAAATGAAGCATTTTGTAGGGTCCACATGGTCAGTATAAAATCAAGTTTAACTCTTCTGTAAAATAGATAAATTCAAGGCAAAGAAGGTAGCTCGTGGTTTCACTCAAAAACTCCGGTCCCGATTATGTGGAGAATTTTTCTCCTATAGCCAAGATGAGCACTATCGTAATTATTCTTGCTTTGGCTACCTAATATGGTTGGTATATTTACCAAATGGATGTTAAAATTTCCTTTTCTTAATGGTGACCTAAAATAAGATATCTACATGCATCAAAATAAAGCATTTGAAGAACATAGTAAGGAACTATATGTATGTAAGCCGATAAAATATTTGTATGGTCTTAAGCAAGCTCTTAGAGCTTGGTATGCTAAAATTAATAATTTCTTTCAGGATCTTGGTTTCTCAAACTGTTGTTCTGATAATGATTTATTTTTTAAGTTTGAAAATAATCATATTATCATTTTTGTTTTATATGTTGATGATATTTTAATTACTAGCGGTGATAATAATTTAATTTCTAGAATCAAAGAAAGATTAAAACAAAGTTTTGAAATGAATGGTTTAGGTCCGCTTAATCATTTTTAGGTATGGTTAAAGTTCGTGGATCATAAATCTATTGTTACATCTCAATCTCAAGATGATACTAATTTTCTTAACATATTTAACATGATTGACTATAAAAAAATTTTCCATTCCTATTGAAGTTGGTGTTAAAATAGATACTAAAGTTACATGTGCTATATTTGATCCTACTCTATGTAGACAACTAGTTGGTAGCTTAATTTATTTAACTATTACTAGGCCCGATATTTCCTATGAAGTAGGAGTTTTTTTATATTCATGTAGGATCCTTATGAGGATAATTGGAAAAAGGAAAAATAATTCTGAAATATGTTAAAAGAACAGCTTAATTATGGGTTGTATTATTATTCTTGTGATGATGCAAAGCTATTTGGATATTGTGATTCTGACCATGCTAGTGATGCTACATATAGAAAATATACTTCTGGATATGTTTTCAAGTTAGGTGTAGGTTCCATCACTTGGAGTAGCAAGAAGCAACCAATAGTTTCTATCTCTCTATTGAAGCAAAGTATAGAAGTGTTATGGAAGCGAAAAGGAAGATAGATGGATAAAAAATTGTTTGGATGAACTAAATATGGGCATTAAAGAAAATACTATTATTCTATGTGACAATCAGAGTGGCATTTCTCTTAAAAATACAGTTCAACATCAAAGGATGAAGCATAGATAATTTCATATGCACTTTATTCGAGAGAAAGTCTTGAATGGTGATATTGATCTCAAGTTTTGTTCCACTAAAGATCAAGTTGTAGATATTTTCACAAATCCGTTGTGTTCTATAAAGTTTTGCAAATTTAGTACCTTGTTAGGCCTTTCATAGTTTCCATTGAGGGGCAGTGTGCATTAAAATACTATGCTCAATGGCTTATAAACTTCTAATACTTCCTCCAATTTGTGATAAGTGAATGTTCACATTATGTGAATTTACTTGTAAATCCCAAAAGCATTAGTTATGGGAATGCCTTGTTTTATAAAAGGCTCCATAATCTGATATAAGCATTTGTATATAAAGTAATTTTCCTAATAATTTATGTATTGGAAGATCTATATGATTTCCTTGTTTACATGCTAGTCTCAATCATTGTTGATTATTTAAGGATCTCAGTAAATACTTTTAGAGAAAAAGGTATTTTGGAAGTTTTTGTTTTCCTACTTAACATTAAGGGGGAGTGTTGGGGTAATAATGTCAAGTGGGGATACCTATTTGGGAGGACCACCACTTTACACCCCATAATATTTTGAAGTTTAATTTATTAGACTTTATTATGTTGACCTATCACATTTAAGAGTGAAACGAAAAACTGATTCACCGGATCCTCTCTCGAGATTGGACCAACGTATACATTGGTACCAAATTGATGTCTAGAGATATCATCGAGGTCATTGTATTACAAAATCAAAAGAAATGGTTTTACAACTGCCTCATGAGACCGAGGAGTGAAGTGGAAGTGTTGGGTAAAAGTTGTATATGAAATTCTTAATATACGAAGTGATTTATTATGAGTGGGTTTTTTTCCTTTGGGTTTCCTCACTATAAATATTGTGTTGTGCGTCTTATATTAATGTTATTAACTTTCAGATCTTGTTATTACATTCTATAATATGTAATATAAACATCTTAGTATATGCTTATTCACTACACTTCATAATTTATAATCTTAGACATTTATTTGTGGATTTATAATTAGTTTATTATAAATTCCTTATAAATCTTAACATAAATTCATAAATCGTCATCTTTCCTAGCATCTAAGAACATTACATCAATATCCATCAAACCAATATCTACATCATATTCTATATCTAATCATATAATCACATAATTTCCTCGTTATCATATCTAACATTTAAATATAATCTAACATATACATTTCCCATCTAAACCCATCACATCTATTCTAATCCAAGTCATCTCATATCTATCATCTATCACATCAAACCAACTAATCCATACATATCATCTCACATCTAATAATTCTACATCTAAGATCTAATCAAAACATCACATCATCGTACTCATCACAACACATATAAATCACATAAAAATCATAAGATCGTATATATTATCGAAATAGTTAATTTCTTATCCAAAATTAAAAATATTAAAGCACAATTAGATGGATGCAATTGTGATTTAATTGGTGAAAAATTAATCTACTTTATTGTTCAGTTAAATATACATGAAAGATTTAGGAATTTTATTTCTATCTTAAACTCTAAATATCAGAACAAAAATGATCTACCTGATTTAAATACCTTGAGTTCACTTCTGATACAAGAAGAGAAAGTGATGATGAACTTTGACTCTAAGGAGAATGTCTCTCAGGAACTTATTTCTCAGAATTTAAAGTTCAAACCTCGCAAGCCCTTCTCAGATAAAAAATTTAGATCTAAATCTTCTTTTGTTGATAAGAAATTTTTTTCTTCTAATCAATTGTGTGTTAGCTTTAGTGGTAAATGTCACAAATGTGGTAAATTTGGACAAAAAGGAATATTGTAAAACTAATAAACCTGTCCATAAAAATAAAAAACAAGTTGTTTCTTCAAAATACAATTTAAGGGAAAAGGATAGCTCTAATGATATTCCTAAAACGATTGCATTATATGTTGCATTTTGAATGGATTCTAGATTCAGTGCATCAAATCATATGACTGGTGTTTCAAATTCTTTATTTGATGTTGTGAAAATCAATGAACGTGCGTATCTTGGTGATAAATCATCTTTAAAAGCAATAGAGAAAGGGAAAGTAAAATTTGCTAATGGTGTGTTGAATAATGTTTTATTTGTTCCTAAGCTCAAAAAGAACCTTTTATCATGTTCTCAATTGACTCATGATGGCTTGATTATTCAAATTTTGAAAGATACTTGGTATATCAAGGATAGTAATGATAATATAATAGCTAAAGGAATTCAAAGAAATGGTCTTTATATTTTTGATGATTTCCATTCTGCATCATGTTTTGTTTCTCAAAGTTTGAATAATTCAAAACTATGGCATGAAAGATTTGGACATGTTAATTATATAAATTTATATGAAATCGTTAGATATAATCTTGTGAAAGGTTTGCCTATGTTGTCTTCTTCTCATGATGCGTGTGAAGGGTTTTTAGGCTCAAAACAAAGCGCTAAACCCTTTCACTCACATCTTGAAGAGAGTTCCTCTTCCCCACTAGAACTTATTCATAGTGATGTTAGAGGACCTCTTGAGTAACTTCATTAAATAGTTCTTTATATACTGTGACTTTCATTTATGATTTCACCAGATTATTTGGTTATATTTTCTTTAAAATAAATCTGATGTACTAGGGAAATTTAAGGCATTTGTTGAAAACTCTTCAAATTATAAAATTAAGAGACTTAGAAATGTATAAATGGGGGTGAATATGTTAGCAAAGCATTTGAAATTTTTGTATTGATTTTGGTATTAAAAGGGAATTAACTTCTCCTCATTCTCCCCAATCTAATGGTGTTGCAGAACGTAAGAATATGACTATTTTAGATATGGCTTGCACTATGCTTCATTCTGCTAGTCTTCCCAAATTTCAGTGGCAAAAGCAATCAACACAATACCTACATTCTAAATAGGGTTCCCACCAAGCTATTCATCTTTCAACTCCTTTAGAAAAATGGTCAAATCAAAAACCTGATATTTCTCATCTAAAATTTTTTGGTAGTCCTACTTCTTTATACATTCCTAAAAATAAAAGAAAGAAACTTGATATGACTTCTTTCTCTTGTGTTTTCATTGGATATGGTATTAACACTGTAGGTCTAAGGATTTACGACCCTGTAAAAAGGGAAGTAACTGAAAACCACAATGTGGTGGTTTTGGAAAAATACTTTTGTTCATCTGATAATGGTAAAGATGTTCCTAACTCTATCAATATTTCTAATAATGGTTATGATTATGATATTGATAATATAGTAAATGGTCATGATGATGTTTCTTGTGTTGATACTATAGATGATTCTGAATCTCCTAACTCCCTAGTTAAGAAACCAAAATTGGCTCAATATGTGTTATAGATTTCTAATCCTATTGATCTTAGGAAAATGACCAAGCCATCATACGTACTATGCATTAATGACCTTGTATAAACTTGAGACACAAAGTTTTGAAGAAGCTTCTCGTGATGAGAATTGGATCAATGTAATGTATTAATTCAAAATTAAACTCCGGGAGTTGGTTCCACCTCCAGAGAAAAGAATTATTATAGGGTCTAGGTTTTTATACAAATTAAAATATAATTCAGATGGTAGTATTGACAAACATAAAGCTAGATGTGTTATTAGAGGTTTCACTTTCCAAACATGGTATTGATTATGTTGAGACATTTTCCCTTGTAGCTAAAATGAGTACCGTTAGGACCTTATTTGCAATCGCTACTCAATTTGGGTGGGAAATCCACCAAATGGATGTGAAAAATGTATTTTTGAATGGTGATTTAAAAGAAGAACTTTATAGGTCTCAACCTAAAGGATTTGAAAAAAGCGGTAAAGAAAACTATGTTTGTAAATTGAAAAAATCCTTGTATAGTTTAAAGCAAGATCCTAGAGTTTGGTATGTGAAAATTAATTCTTTCTTTAAATAGTTATGATTTTTTTATTGTTCTCATGACAATGATCTATTCATTAAGCAAGAAGGATCATATATTATCATTATTTGTATTTATGTTGATGATTTGCTTTTGGCTGGTGATAATCCTACTTTAATTTGTAGAATTAAAGAAAAATTGAAACAAGATTTTGAAATGACAGATTTAGGTCTCTTACATAATTTTCTTGGCATGGTTGTATTTCAGGATAAACATTCTATTGTTGTTTTGCAAGCACAATATACAACCAATGTGCTGAAATTTTTTAACATGATTGATTATAAACCAATTTCTACTCCTATGGAAGTTAGATTGAAAATTGATCCTAAACTCCGCATGTAAAAAATTTGATCCTACTTTATATAGGTAGTTAGTTGGTAGTTTGATATATCTAACTATCACTGGACCAAATATTTTGTATGCAGGGAATTGCTTCTAAGTTCATGTAAGAACCTTATAGATATCATTAGAATCTTGAAAAAAGGATTCTTAGATATATTAAAGGTACAATCAATTATGGGTTGCATTATACTAAGAATGAAAATGCTAACTTATATGGATTTTGTGATTCTAATCATGCTAGTGATGTATTAGATAGAAAATCTACTTTTGGTTATGTGTTTAAATTTGGTGCAAGTGCCATTACTTGGTGCAGCAAAAAGCAACCAACTATTTCTATCTCTTCAATAAGATGAGTATAAAAGTGCAATGGAAGCTACAAAAGAGGCTTTATGGCTAAAGAGGTTGTTTGATGAGATAAAGATGAAGGATCCACATAGTGTTCCTTTGTTCTGTGACAACCAAAACACCATATCTCTTGCACATAATCTAGTACAACATCAGAGGATGAAGCACATTGAGATACATATACACTTTATCTGTGAGAAGGTGCTAAGTGGTGAGATAGATCTCAAGTTCATGCCGACTGAAGAGCAGGTTGTTGATATCTTCATAAAGCCCCTGAGTGCTATAAAGTTTTGTCACTTTCGTGAAAATATTGGATTGTTAGAGTTGCCATTGAGGGGGAGTGTGCATGAAAATGTCACCTCCTAATGGAACTTGGTTTTTGTAAAAATACCTTCAGGCATTTGTAAAAAGACCTTTGGGCAAGTGTAAAAAGACCTTCGAGCATGTATACCTCCTCAGCTTCTTTTTTAGAAAGAAGTGTAGAAAGATCTTAAAGGCGGTCTTTAGTAAACTCTTTAGTGCTATTGAGTTTACTGGTAAACATCCAATACAAGCATATTATTAAGGAGGTCCTTGGTTATAAAAGGCTCATATATGCTTGGGTTCAATAACCTTTTATGAGAACCTGTGAGAATATGTAAAACTCACAAATCATACTTAGCCACTGATCATGGGATGATCTTTGGGATTCTAAATCCTTTTATACCAAAAGGTAACTTGAGTATGATGAAGGTGTTATAATTCCTTCACCCGATATGCTAGCCTAAAACCTTTATGGTTTAAGGATTGTAAATCTTGTAGTGTACCACGTGTAGGTAATCTATTGGCATATTTTATCCCACTTAACATTAAGGGGGAGTGTTGGAACATAATTATTAAGTGGTCTAGCCAACCCTTAATTAATATGGGTCCATCACTATTATATAGGTTAAATATTTAATAATATGAAATACTTTTCTATTATTAAATATTCATACCTAGGTAATATACATTAGGTAAGTATTTAATAATGTGAATCATTTATGTTTATATTTATTAAATACACTCACCTAGGTATATATGTCAACCATTTAGGTTGAAAAGGTGGGTTGGGAGACATAACCGATCACCTTATATATAAAGGACTTTAGGTTCTCATTTGATATATTCAGAAATATATCAAAGGTGTGCAAATCAAGTGATTTGGTTTTACCCTTAGTAAATAGGATTTTTAGGAGGAGGTGATCTTACCTTGGATGTAAAATAAGTTATCTAAAGGAAAATGTTATTTTCAAAGTGGTTTTTACCCTTTTGGGGTTTTCCACTATAAATATTGTGTTACCCGTGTTATTTATTTCCCGTAAGTGTTTCTTTATTTACTTATGTTATGATGTAATGTTTATTTAAATATTTATCAGTAACATTATATAATATGTAAGTTGATTAAATATGTATTTATTAGAATCCTCAAATTCTAACACTCTCTTAGCACATCCCCACTAGCTTATATCTCATGGTATCCTCTCCGGCATACAACATCTAGCTCTACCTGCACTTGAGCTATCTCACCGCTTCTTCCATCCGCACCCTCTCCACCCTCCGATACTGCTACCTCCTCCCATAGTGCACTCGCTACCTCCCCTCCAATTTGTACTACCTCCTCGACAACCTTCACCACCCAATGTTATGTCCACTAGTCTACACACCCCCTCTTCAATCCCCACATCATCATCCTCATCCCATAGCTCCCCCTCCTTCACCAATGAGTCTATCATCATAAGAACGGGTAGGTCCCTCTCTGCTTGGCCCCATGTATATCCGATAGGTGCTCTAGCCACCGCTTGCACTACTCCAAAATGCATCATGAATCATGTGAACTGCACCACCTCAATCATCTCGATCCTCCATTCATGCACCCATCTAACCCACTTATCCCTCGCTAATAGTTTGTCTATACTCGACCATGCAAGGAAGCCTCTATATGGCCTCCATTTGACGTCATCTACATCTAGTCTCCCTAGTCTCTCCTCATACCACTCCTCATCCCTCTTGCCATGTCTCCATGAGCCACGCATCTCATCATCTCAAAAATCCCATAGCCACTCAATATGGTTCCCCTCACCCATGGAATCCTCGAAAACCTCATGAAATCTATGTGCTCATAGGCCGAGTAGTGTAACAAAAATCCTACGTCCATGCATGTCCTCTTCCTAGATGTATATAGATATGCCAACAACACTACACCAAATGAAAACATTGTTTGATGCTCCACAATGTTAACCCATACCCTTTCTAAAGACCCATGGGAAATTGGAACCACCTAAATCTGGAAAAGCATGACATAAAATCACCATTATAATCAAACATATCAACCATTTCCTAGGTGTCGCTAATCGATATTGTGCCTCAATATGGAAAGCCCCTGAAACAAAAGTAATCTATGCGGCCTCTGCTCTAAAAAATCATGTCAATACCCCCATACCCCCTCTACTATAATCGACACTACTAATGCCTCTCGAATCAAGAATCTCAAGATGTGATACACATCCTCTAGTATAATCGTCATCTCACCTATCCCGAGAGAGATTATGCTCATCTTTAGATCCCATCTATCAATTAAGGCTATCATAAGCCATGTATCTCTCAAGATTTCTAGTAGTGGTGGAATCTACCTAATCCCACCACCACTAGATGACCCAGTCTGCATTTGTAACATCACCCCTAATCCTCTCAAACAAGGAGGCGAATCTGCCTCTCAAGTACAAAGTATTTTTGGCCTATAAAAACCAACCAAACAATCATCTATTAGCATCTCGATCATCAAAATTAATCATTTTTAATCCAAAACTATTAAATTAACCTATATTATACCCAATCAAAATCAACCCCCTCGTGGTTGATGCCAAATTTCCTTCAATTAATGGTGATTGGACTATTCACCACCAACCATCCCTTCTTGTATATCAATTTTCTAGAAAATTTAAAAACAAAAAAAAAATCAACTAAACTTAAAAATTAAGTTAGGGTTTCGACTCTTGCATTTTGGGGTCCTTTAGCACTTTCTCACTCCCCGCTATCTTCCATATTTCTCAAATCACACACTTCACTCTCTCTCTATGATATCTCAATAAAAACTTACATCATTCAAATGAGCCCTATCGGTTGCCATAGTCACTTATATATTTGTGTCGACCCTGGTTGCCATCGACTTTCCCTAGTCACCGTCGACCCAAGCCAATTCGTTGTCATTGATTCTTTCACCCGTCTTGACCAATATCTTCATCTAATTATATTTTCCTCTACCTTGGGCTTGTGTGTCACCCATAACACACCCCGGCTCATCCTATATGACCCATTTTTCCTTCCTATTTGTCCTATCTATCTATCTTGCATCACATCTTGTAGCCCGCTCATGGCCATAGTTGTGCCCTTCTCGGGCACCTCATATCAAATCCCACCATCATGGCCATCCCTTCCAATCCCCATCCACCCATAACACACATTTTTTCTTCCTCATGTTTATAGGACAATGCATGCTCTATTTGCCCCGATTTATTTCCCCGACCATCTATCATACCATTGTCTTGACCATCCTCACATTCCTTTGACCTCGCAAGTCTCATGACTTTCTCATCCATCCGAGTGCCTTCCCATTATATTCCATCCATCTCACGTTGATTTTTTTTACTCACAAGGTTTGTAGGCCAATAATGTTGCCTCAATTAGAGGCCACGTTATGTCCCTACCGAGGTGTTTCCAGGATCACCACCATATTTTTTACTTTTTAGTTTTATACCATCAATAGTCATGCGCCTTCATCGGGGCATATTTCTATCTCTTTTCTCATCCATTTTATCCTTTCCCTCATTTTTTCATCCATCTCTTTCAAACTCGTAATCGATCCCCTTCGTTTCATTGATCCCTAATTTGAGGGGGAGCACTTCACCACCATTTCTCATCACTTCTACTTTTTTCTCAGTATCTTGATTAATACAAACCACCTGAAAAAAGGGGAAAATGTAGATACCAATTTCTGGTACCCTTTTCCCCATCCCACATTTTCTCCACTTTGTTATTGTCTTGCACATTCATATGCCCCTTCCTATTCCAAATTTCATGCTCCCTCCTAAACCCCTATCTTCCTCTATAACCCCCATTACCCATCTTAATTCCTATTATCATATCTTAATATCATCTTAATCCTAGCATTATTAAACCCCCTTAATCCATCCCTAATCCCATCTAATTATCCATTAATTTACCTATTATTTTAATCACCCCATCCCCATCCTAATATTATTATTATTTACCCCTAAATTATATTTTAACCACCCGAAAAAACCATCCAATTTCATAGGATTCCACCCAAAATACCCCATTTATGAACCCTAGGATTCCACTTACACTCATTTAATCCCCCTTATCCTCTCACTACCATTTATGTTCTCCATGTGCCATTAACTCATCCAAAACGGCTGAAATCCTAAACTTAGCCCTTCATTTTTGAGATTCCCATCACCTCCACCACTCAATGGGATGGTTTTCCATAGTCTCCGATGACCCAGTGGTCTCCATTGACCTTATTAATACACCTCTACCCCTTCTCTCAAAGGGAATTTTTTTTGGGTGTTTAAGCTACCTTATGAACTCAATGGATTATATTCTTCTCCCAAAGAGCTTGCAATCATTTGCTTGGAGCTCTTTTAGATTTTTACATGTTATCTATGGAGGTTTGAAGGTTTGGAGATCACTCGAGTCCTTATCTTACCTTGTCATCCATTTCTTATAGGTCACAGGTCATTTGGAAGCTTTTCCCATTTGTCAACCTTTCCTCGACCCTCTTCGATCCTCTTTTCCCATCCGTTTAGTTCATCAAGATCCCAATTCTTGCTCCACACCATCGATCCAACCTAGTCACCATAGATCTAACTTGTGTTATCCATATTTTTTGTCTACATCATCATATACCACTTTTTCTCAACTCCCCATCATTCATAATACTCTATTTTAGCCACCTATCTACATGATATCTTGGATCTTTTCCTCTTGGTCCTAGTCACCATTGACCTCGTTCACCACCGTCGAATCTACCAACATATTCATCATATCTTCCTTTTGTTGAATTCTCTATGTTCCTCACCATCCCAATATCAAACTGATCATCTTAGATCAGGTTCTAGGTCTACTTTATGCTTATTTGTTGATCAGCTCTATAAGAGACATCGTCAACTATACCAGTCAATCTGGGGTCACCATCGACATGATCTAGTTTGATTGTGTTTATCAAAATTTACATTATCATTTTGTTATCTCATTTTAGTGATTCCAGCTAGAAATGAGATGACCATAGAATTTTTTTTGCAAATCTCTTCAAAATTCCCCTTTGAAGGAGATTTTTGGGTTTTCGGTTTCCATGGCATGAATGCATGTTTCTTGCATGTTACATGTCCCATGTTCCCCGAAACCTAAAACCTAATGGTCTTGATATTGTGTTGGGTTTTCAGAACCCTTGAGCATTAGAACATGTGTTATCCAATGCATGTTTCATGTCATGTGTTTCCCGAAACCCAAAACCCAATCGTCGCCTTTGTGTCAAAGTTTCGGGACTTAGAGGCATCACGACATCTCATGCTTCATGCTTCATGTTCCCCAAAACTTGAATCCCAAATTAAACCAAATCCTTTGTGTCGTTTTCAAGAGCTCTAAGCATGATGACATGTCATTAATGCCTAGTTGTCTGGTAGTTGGCACATGTGTCGAGCTATGTGTAATAAATGTTAGGGTTTTATAAATAGGTGATTTTCCACATCATTTGTTACTTTGTATGATTTCGATGCGTTGGATTTCTGTGCATGCTTCTTCCACCTCGAGACCCGATTGAGCTTCCCGATCGATTTCACCATCCATTCTCGATCATTTTTCAATCTTGTTGAAGGTATTCTTCTCCTCTTTTGTTTTAAAAGCTTTTTGGGGTTGTTTTTGAGGTATGTTGTTTGGGTTTTCATTTCTTTTTCCTCTGCCATTTCCAACTTTAGGGTTTTGGGTCTTTTCCCTTGGTTCTTGTCTTTTTCCATTTAGATTTTTTCTTGAGTTTCACTCCTTGGTCATCTACTTATTTTTACATAAGTTTTGGTTTTCAAAAAATCTAAAAACCATGAATGTACGAAGCAGGAAATTCTTCATGTTCTGATAGGACAGAGACCCGATATCCTTTTTTTCGGGTTTTGCAGGGTGCTCAACATCATTGAGTTTCTGTAGTGTGTCAGATATTTGTAGCTGCTCAACACCTTGCTTTCTCCACCTTGTATCAGATCTTGACCGGTGTTCAACATCCTCCGAGTTCCATAGTGTGTTGGATATTTGTACCTGCTTGACATCATCTCACTTCTACTTTGTGTCGAGTTTTCATTGATGCACCACATGCCCTAACTTCCGACACACACCCCGCCATGTGTTTCAGGTTTCTCAAGGTGTTTGACATGGCCTAATTTCTGACACTCACATTTTAGTTTGTCGGGTTTTCAAAGGTGCTTTGCAAGTTTCAAAACCTCGAAAGGTGTGTCGGGTCTATACACTTGTCCAGCAAGCTCCCACACCCGACTACTCTTCCAGAAGTCATCAAGGCATTCTCAGGACTCCTCATGTCAGACCCTGGCCCATCTCGGACAAGTCAGATAAGTCAGAAAGATGAAGTATAAGTATCAAAAGATGGAGTCCTCTTCTTATATAAGTTGCAACTACAACATCCGGGACACAGAGCTCGACAATATAGATATGGAAGACTTCTGGAAAAGAATTGCGGATTCTTCTCAGAATCCATGGACGAAGTCAATAGCCGATAAAGGGTCTTCCTCTCATAGCAGGATTTCCAGTATCATCCCAATGCCTTGAATTCATCTTGGCTTGTGCTTCTCACTATGACTCATCCTCCCGCTCAGTAAGAAATCAAGCAGGGAGTCTATAGTGAAACTAGACGGAGATTATTTTGATCAACTCCTAAAGTTGCCCAACTTTACGAAAATATGTTGATTTAGACTTTAAGTCAACACAAAAATCCTGGGACAAGGATCAGGAAGACTAGCATCAAGCACGTAAATAAAAAGTTCTTGATCAAGGCTAAGCCAACTATTTCTAGGTTTCCTAAGTCGGTCCCTAGAAGTGACTTTATTCTTGAAGTCAGCGATATCATCACCCTACTGAGCCGGTTGTTTGGACTCCCAGATTCAAAAGAATTCCAAGGGTGGATGTACCAGTTCATGGTCATCATAAAGAAAAATGACCAAGGGATTGACTGGGGTAGCCTGATAAGTAATGAGATAGACTCTCAAATGAAAATGGTCTTGTCTACCGGCAAGTTCTACATGATGTCATATGTCACTTATGCGGCAGCAGGCATGAGAAACTATCTAGGGCTGGATGCAAAGGGGAACCGAGCAACATAACATATATATCGGTACTTCCCACAGCTGACAATAAAAGGGTCTAAAGACCAATTTAGAAGAGTGAATGATGCCTTTTTCTATGAAAAATATTTGTAGACTAGATCCTGATCTGAGGAAGAGAAGGGTTTCCATGAAGCATGGATAGAAGTTTCTAAATGGGGTTACATCTTCTTGTAATTCAAGAAGTTCACCTATCTTCGGTGGTAAGGTTCCATGGTAATCCTTTTCATTTGCCCAAGTTCCTAGGTGACAAACTGATCCTCATGGAGTTGGTCAGACAATTGTTGGATTTTCACAAATTCCAATAGAGCAGACACAAAGCTGCGGTCTCCTTCCCTATTTCCATTGGAAGGTATACGTGTTCCACCGTGGTTAAGGCCAAGAACATGGTGCATGAACTTCAGGATAAATTGAAGAAGCACATGAAGATGAGAGAAGGATTCGACATCCAAGGAGTCCTTAAGTCTTATGGAACTTTGTACCTACATGTACCCACTGTGGAGGATATTTGGGTTGATCTTCGTGATGAAGTTGCCATCCGAAGAAAAGACAACAACAAGTGACACTTGAAGAAGTTTAGATGTTAGATCTGGTTGATATCCCTGAAGGCACCACAGATAATGAAAGTGTCTTGGAACCGAGGTATGAGTAGTCAGATGGAGACCAACTTGGATTCCCAACCATTGATTGGTCTATTGCTGAAAAGGCTTCTATCACTGAGAGAGCTACTCAGACTCTTGTCCACACTAAGGCATGGCTCATTTCCTGGGAATGAGTTATAAAGAAAAGATATTTTCAAAAATAGCTACTCTAGAAGTGGGACCCTCTAAGGGAGAAAAGGAAAAGGATAAAAGCCCTACCAAGAGGAAAATAAAGTTTAAGTTTGTTAAGAAAGGAGAAAAGAAAGGGGCCAAATCATCTACTACTCCAACACAAACAGTTGAGATCTTGGATTCACCTCCTCCTCCACTGGAATAAGGAGAAATTCCTTCAAAAATTGAGGTTAGTCAACCTCTTATTTCCCCTTTTGTTGATTTCTCATCGAGGTAAGCCTTGCTCTTACTTCTCAAGATTTGGCTTTAGAATCTTTACCCTCTCTCTCCCAATCTTCCTTATCACATATTTCAACGCCACTCTCACAGCCATGGCCAGCATTTTCTCTGATCTCTCACCTCTCTCTGCTGGACCTACGATGGCCATAGAAATGCCTCCTCCTTCCACACCTTCATTCCCTGAATCCATTCCCACAGTCACTACACTTGCAGTCATCATGAATCCACAAGAAAATATTCCTCCACCCACAGATACAACCATAACACCTCCAATAGGAGCAACTTCTTCCGCTGTACCTCAATGGTTGGTTGACCAGACTCTAAGGAAGAGGAAGGTGGTAGTTCCCTACCAGCCTTCGATTTCAGTTCACTCAAGGCTTCTCCTGCCAAATCTACCAAGAAACCCAAAATGGTTTCAAGAGTTTTAGTGGATGCCTCAGGGCATAAGTTTGTAGATATTTCCACTCCTCTACTGACAAAATGAAGGAAGATATAATAGTGACTGATTATCAGATTACAAGGGTTGACCTGGGAAAAGTGACAACTGAAGGAGCACAAGATGCCATGAACATGCTTTGTCAAAAGTTGAAAGAAACAAAGGTAAGCAGGGATGAGCTAAAAGAGAAAGTGGAATAGTTGATAGAGGTACTACTCAAGCTTTCAAAGCCTTCATAGTCAACACCGTCATCTTCTACCCCTATGCCTATCAAGTTTGATTTCTCATCGGTACCTATGATTGAAAAGATCAATGAGAAGGGGAGAACGGTTGAGGAATGGATAAAGAGGCTACTCCTACAAGGAAGAGAGGTCATATATGACACAGTGGAAGTTTATAAATCCTTGGAGGATATAAAGAAAGATGGTGACAAGATGGATGATGAATTTTCATAGGAAGTTGGGAACCTCGAATTAACTTTGGAAGCCCTCAATGCACTGAAATAGGTTCCATCCTGGATCTTAATGGAAGAAGGAATCATTCCACATGGGGATAAGCATTTCTAGCTTGCCAAAGCCATCAGGTTCAGGATAAAGATTCTCAATGAAGCTTACAACAAGTTGAGGGAATCTAGAGATTAGTTGGTTGATGCCACTAATGATATAGAAGAGGAGCATCCAGGATCTTTGCCAAGGTGTTGGGTGAAAGCTCAGAGATTCTACTTGCTAACGACCTCTACAAGAAAATTTAGGAATTAATTCAGCATGAACTAGCTACTGTCTTTGATCTGTCAAACATTGATAAGTTCATAAGGATCGAAAATGTTTTGGAATCACTAAGGAAGCTCAACAAAATTGAAGAAACTTCCTGGTAACGCAAGTGATACTCAGGAAACTTGTGAGGTCCTAAGTGATTATTCAAGTGTGCCAGATGAAGACGAGATGTAGGGCATAATCCGGAAGTTCCAAGAGTTCCGAGACAAGTAGGCTACGCTGGAAGAAGACAAGGATGACGAAGCGGAATAAACATAGTGTCTCATGACATTTCTATCAAGAAATTGTCATGTCTTTTTTATTTTCGTTTTGTCACATAGGAAGCAAATTTTGAATTTTTCTCCTGTGTGAGAGTCAAGAAAAATAGGACTCTCGTTAAAAGACTATTTTCTAGGATTTATCCTATTTTCTCTCTTCTCTCTCTATTATAAATAAGGGATGCTTGTGCATTCCAAAGGGAGACTTTTTTAATATTAAGAGCTATTGTGAAGAAGAAGAAAAACTTTGTATTTTCTTTTTAATCATTGAAGAATAGGAACATGTGTTATTTTACAAACTTTGTGTTATGGGATTCATCTATCTTGAGAGATTGTTCTTATGTTCAAGATCTTGAGCTATTCTTTGTTTTGTGTTCTTGATCATTTTAATTGTTTGAATATTGCACTCATTATCTAAAACTCGTATAAGTATTTCTTGATCTGTGTTTGCTTGAAATAAAATATGTTCCTCTCATTCCCTTCCACTTTATTTTGTCTACAATATTTTCCCTTCTAATTCTTCCTAATCTAAAGTCAGAACATTTCCATTTCGTGTTGATATGGATTTCTGATCAGTATCTTAACCCCAATGGTTAGAATAGTATGGATACTTGTATATATGTTATTTCTATTGTGTTTTAGATTAGCAATAAATAGGCAGCCTCTCCTGTCTTTGAGGAGGGATTTAATCCCATTCACTATGGGTGAACCTCATATTTTAGTCTAACAAAATATTCAACCAACAGCTTTTGGTGACTCACTGGGATTACGGATTGATAAGACTAAGCTTATCCTATTGGTGTCTAGTGACTCAGATTCGCCTTATTTTCAAAAGATCTATTTTCAAGTTCAAGCTGGCTGTAAATATCTTTACTCGGTCAAGCCAAGCTAGGGGTGAAACTGGTCCGTTTTTGATCCGCTCACAGAACAACATAATTTCGACTTTCTCCCAACATTGTTGTATCTAGCTGAGCGAGATAGACAGAGAGAGAGAGAGAGAGAGAGAGAGAGAGTGTGTGGTATTGTGAGGATGTATGAGAGAGTATGTAAGTAAATTATGTGATTATTATGAATGCATGCATGGATCAACGCAAGGATACAATCATGAGCTATGTAATAGATTGACTTGTGTTTATGATGGACAATTATGGATTTTTATGATGATATGTGTTGATTAATTTCCTTATTATATGTGTTTCTCCTACCATACATTGTTTCTATCTTCATATTATAATGGTTAAGTATGCTAACCCACATCTTGGTAATGAACAAAGGAGGAACTTGGTCGGTTGCACACACTTCGGGTGAGCACCTAGGCATCTGTCTAGGTGAAGTGCCAACACGCATAACCTTGTGAAGTGTTGGCTACTAAACTAAAAAAATTGGTTCAGTTTATGAGAAATATTTTAATTCTTCTTATCAAGATGTGGCATACATATGAAATTTTGGCTATCACTGGAGAATATTAAACATTGGGTAGATAACATCCTGGATGAATTTTCTCGAGATACAACACTGGATGAGATTTTAATGCACACAAATGGGTGGAAGAAAATATGTATGATTTCTCGTATGATACATTATTAAGTTTCTTCCTAGTAATATTGTATGAGTGACTAACAACTTATGCACATAACAAAGGTTTTCAATTAGGAAAGAAGCAAATGTGGAGCCAGGATAAGTACCAATAATGCTTGGATTTAGATCAACCATGGACGTTTATCAGAGATTGCTAGTAGGAAAGTGTGTTATGAAATTATATTTATGAGTATATTATTTCAACATATGTATACCCAAAAGAAGCGTAATTCTAGTTTCTACGCAAACCTCTATTATCCTATTTACACACACTATCGTTGGCTATACAAATTTTGATGATTGAGCTAGGGATTGAGAACTTAGCTATGGAAGGATAAAATTCCACCATGCACAAGGTTAGGAATAAGGTTTGGGAAGGATGGCATTGGTCCAAATTAAATAGAGAGAGTGTGTGTGAGAGAGAGATAATAAATAATGTGTAGGTATAATGATGCATGAGAGAGGGAAGTTGAAGATGTGTTGAGACTGAGAGGAATGATTTCGGTAGAAGTGATGAGAACCCTATAGAATGTGAGGGACTATACGATCATATATTTTCACTATTAGGGAAGTGCAACAAAAAGACCTCTTCAACATCTAATTAAAGTGACTCTAAGGAAAGAATAATAACCTTTGTTGTGCATCTAACCCTTCCTGAACACTTAACCCTTGCGCATGGTGCTTGGAATCTGGAAGTTGTTGTAGAAGATCATCATAGTGAAGGTGAGGAGGAAGGTAATAAAGTATCACCACATTGGATTGGAGATATAAGTAGGAATGTATTAGTATCAACACAAGAGGCACACCAGATTAAGGTAACACACATGGCAATGGAACAAGCTCCCGTGTTTGGATAGACCTTATTTGGAAGAAATATGGTAGGTAAAACTTCAGGATAAAGCAAGTGGTGTGTTACCCATAAGAGCTAATACTATATGTGGAGTAGTGGTAAAAATAGTTGGTGTGCAGTTCAACACTACTACAGGGGACATAATTTAGTACTTCTACATGTCCATAGGTTACGTGAGGTGGCTCGGGAGGCTCAAGTCCTCTACCACGTGAAGGAAATCCTAGTGGATATTCAGGGCTCATGATCCGGTCCCACTCCAAGACAAGGACCATAATAACCATCCCAACAACCTCATCAACTACAACAATAGACCCCTCAAATTTTCTTTGAGATGTCCCTTCACTTGCTAGAATATAGAGGTGTGGAAGATGTAGTAGAGCATGTGAACAAGTTTGAACTTATATGGAGATCCAAGGGAATAACAACTCTAGATAGGAAGGCTAGTCACTTTTCTACCAAACTTCAAGCTGCACGCACATAGTTGGTATAAAAATTATAATCCACACTAGACATTAATGGATTATGATGTGTTGTGCCCCACATTTTTGGATGAGTTCCATATACCTGACTTTGAGTAGAAAAGCATTAGCGTGTTGAATGATATTAAGTAGGGATTTTTTGAGAGTGTTAGGGAATATTATGCGCATTTCAATACCTTGTTGTCCAATATTTCCTATGACATTCATCAAATTCAGCATGTGCAATGGTTTGTAGGAGGTTTGCTGAGACCATTCTAAAGAGAATTTTCACACAAGACATTTACCGACCTGCGTGAGGATTTAGAAGTAGCATTGCGCTCTTAAATGGCTGGAAGCATAAATACTAGGGTAATTCCATTTCTTGATGCCCAAATAGCAGCAATGGCTACTTAGTTGGAATCCAACTTCCTTTGCTTCTCTCATGGATACATTTAAGGTACTTAATAAGGCTATTACTTTTAGTTAATTTGATATCCTTCCTAATAATAATATGACTTGATGTATTCCTTTATTCATCATTGTATGCATTCAAGGATTCTTTCTCAAAATGGTTTTAATAGATAATAGATCATGTCTCGACATGTGTCCTAAATCAATTATTTACAAAGATGGGCATTTATCCTTGTTTGATCTCATTTCCCTCTAAGCACCACAACTCTACTTGCAAGCTTTCTATCATCCTTTTTATTATCATCATGTTACATGTCATGGAACTAATAACTATCAAGCTTTAATCGATAAAATCAACACTCTCAAGTGTAATAAAACTATTACTATCTTACATGATATATCAACTCCTCCTAATTTGAATCCTTTGGTCAATAAATTTACTAACACTATGTATATTCATGAGTGATATTGGCCACACGTACCTCTTAATCTCAACCAACACAAAAATTTGCACTTATGAGGCTCTTACAACTCTAGATTTCACACCATCTAACATATACCCTCCCTTACTCCTGCTATAAAGTTTCAAGGATATATTACACTTATGATAGATTTTGGGTTGCATGTTATCACAACTAAAGTTTGGGTTTCTCTTGATCCCCAACCTACCCCATTGGCTTTTGGTAGATCTTGGTCATGACACATTTTGGTATTTTCAATGAGAACAACACTAGGATCACTTTCCCACTTACTAATGACATAATCACTATTCATAATGATTCTTTTCCCCGACTATTATCCCAATATGACACATTGGATTCATGTTATGCATACAAATGGTCCCTCTTAGACCGATTTGCAGTATTATATTATGAAACCAATCACTTTCATGACATAGGATTTTTTATCGTAGACATTTCAATAAATTTAATAATATGGTAGATCATGGACCAGTTGGGTTTATTCTTACCATCGATAACTTCCTTGATGATCTTTAGTACCTCTCATGATATTCCCCTTGTTTCCCAATGAGACATTCTATTTATAGGTTCAAATTGATTGTTGAGGGATTGATTCTACACCCAAACCTCACTTTACACACAAAATGTGGGGAAATCTTACTCTCTATCCTTTAGTCATGTATAATTTATATTCATTCCCTCCATGGGGAAATTCTTGGACCACCCTTCCTTCTCTTTAGAAAATAGGTTTTCATCTTTGCCCCGTAGAGGGCCTAAAACAAAAAAAAAATTCAAATATTTACAAAAATACGAAATCATGACCTATTTTTATAACATATATGTTTTCAATTTATAGTATGTGTTGTTTACTCCTTTATTTAGATATAGCATTTATTCTTTACACACATATATCCACGTGGTATATTTAGCATGATATAGGACATACACCGATTGGTACACGATGAGAGGTGATTACCTTCCCCTTACCCAAACTACTAACCTCTAGAGGAATCTACTTTTGCATACTACATCCAGGTGCTATATTTCCATTATATTTCCTTTCTTTCCTCATTGCACCCGATTACATATATATATTGTGCATTAACTATCTTTTAGACTAATAAGACTAAAACACACCTTTTATGTAGTACTTATATTATTGCTGGATCTTTTTATATCATATGTTGTTATTTCATTTGGATGCACTTACTTTTTTGACCTTAAGCCTCAACATGTATGTGAGAGTTAAGTATTTTTCCCTCTTTTTAAGGATGTACCAGAGTGTTGTCTATATTATAAAGTAAGATGCAAAGAAATAAAAGAACAAAAATACATATTTCTCATTACATCAACCATCTCTCTTTATTCATTCAATATAAATATTACATATATCTTTCACATCCATCTCACACACTCTCATTACATCATTCATTCATTCTTTATCCTATATATTCTATCTCTATCGATATCATTCTTATTATGAGTATGCTATTATATATCTAGCTATTACATTCAAGTACAATTAGTATCTTGTTATGTTAATTATCCAAAAGTCACTTATTTTGGTAAAGAACTCTATTAACTCGATCTTAAATCTTTTTTGTTCTTCCTACAACTTTTGGTAGAATTCCACATATTTTTGTAGTATTTGAAAAATTTTGTAGAGTTCCAAAGATTTTATAGATTTCCGTATATTTTACAAACTTTTGCAACTTTTATAGTGTTCTGCGGATTTTGTAGTATTTTGCAGCTTCTTCTTTATTTCTTCCTAGTCTCCAAAATTGATGGAGAACCCCACAACATCATCCCTATACTTCAAACGTTGTATTTTCCTTGAGACAACCAACTCATGAAGAACCCCGTCCATTTCTTTTTTTTTTTTTTTTCGGGCCATCTCTAATTTCTACCTTATTATTTATCGATGTCCTTTATGTCATCTGTCTAGGCTTGGAAAACAAAAACATCAAATTTCCAACACTTATATGTCCGGAATAGGAGATGATCCCTTGCTCGACTCGACTAGATGGATTTACTGAGGACACAATGGATTCCCACTAATGTTTATTAGAAGTTTAAGGAGCCACACATAGAATATATTTTGCATACTTTGTTGTGATTTTGCCTTCGAATATATGCCATGCAAAGAAGTATTCTTGGATTTCTTACGCCCATGTTGTAACTTAGTATTTTATTGAATTAGATAACTTACATGTGTGGGTGTCTCATACATTGGATTTTTGTGTATCTCTTACATGTCATCAGTAATCTCATGTTGCATCTATGTGATGGATCTATCCATAGTTGTTGTGTATTCTTCCATATCTATGATTTTCTTGCCCTTTGTTATTGTCGTACATGATATTTTTTGGCCAAGTCCACCAAATTTTATCTTTTTTATTAGTTTCTTTAGCTACGTCATATTCTATGAATTCTTTATTCAGATTTGTTTCCAACTTATCCAGATCCATTTTTCTTATTGGGTGAGTCTTGGCAAACCCATGACATAAGAATAATATGGGACCACATTTTCTATTTTTGTATCTAATGTTTTAAAATATTATTTAATTTCTATGTGCTGCTATTTGTTCTCTATCGGTTGGTGTTGTGTGATTTGTGCCTTGAATCCTTCCACCGCTTTAATGTGGATTTTCTTCTTTGTATCTTCATCCAAATTAGAGATTTCCTCTAATATTTTCTTTAAGGCGTTTTTAGCTTCCTTCTCAACTAGAATGGTGGAATATACTATGAGGTGAGGTTTAGATACCTTCATGGATGTAATTTTCTATTTATTGTTTCCTCCATGTCTACAAATCTATGCATCCAGAATTTTTCACACTTTTCTATAAGAGTGTGCTACATGTAGATTTGTACATGGGTGTGAGTTTGTATAAATGTACAATGTACCCTTGTTGTGTTTTCCCCATGAACCCATGTTTTAATTGGAGTCTTTATGCCTCTTTCTGCTGTTGCAATGCCTTTTAAATAAATTCTAGTGGATCCCTTAGGGATCAATTTGAGTAGAGATGCATTATATCAATAGTGTATTTGTGCTTGAAGTCCCCGACATTGTATCCTTTGTTGAATATTTTTCTAGCAATTTTTATTTTTCTACTTCTTTTTGTTTTCCCTTTTTCTATTTTCTCCCTCTCTTCCTTTTTCTTTTTCTCACCATCTTCTTTTTTGTTCTCTTCTTCTTTCTATTTTTGGTTGCTCTATATTTTCTTATTTTCCTCTTCTTGTTTTTTTCTTCTCTCTTATTCTTTCTTTTGTCTTTCCTCCTTTTCCTTCTTCTTTTCTTGATCTTCCTTATTATTTCTCTCCTCACCTTCCTTCCTCTTTCTCTGTTTTCTTCTTTTCTTCATCCTCTTTCTTCTTAATATGTTCATCCTCATTATATATCTTCATATTCCTCTTTTCTCTTCTTCACCTCATCTTCTCTTTTCTTATTCTCTTCCTTTTTTTGTTTCTATTCATCCTCCTCCTTTCTCTCTTCCTCTTCCTCTTTCTCTTCTTCTCCTCATCCTTTTTCTTCTTTTTATCCTCATCTTTTCTTTTCTTACTCTTTATGTTTATCCTCTTCTCTCTTCCTCTCATCTTATTTATTCTTTGACATTTCTTTTTTTCTACCTCTTCCTTGTCTTTCTTTTTCTCCTCTTTTACTTTCCTTTCCTCCTCATTTATTTTTTTAATTTTTGCATCTTATCATTATTTGTCTTCCACTCTTTTTTTTCTAGTTTTCCTTTCTTATTGTTTATTTATATTTTATTTTTCTATTATATCTAGTAGTTCATGTAGTTATTTGATGTGGATCATGTCCTTAGTTGTTTTCTTTTTCTTTTTCTTAGTTCTTGGAGTTCTTCCTCAAATGCTTCCAGTGTGATTTTCTCTTCTAAGTATATATGTGTTTCCATTTATTTAGTAAAGAATGTGGAATAAAGAATATGGAAGTAGGTGGATTATATCTTCTAGTGTTAAGGAAAATATTTTCAAGTAATTTTTGGGTTGTTGAGATGGTATCATATTGTTTGGAAACTTGTGCTATCCCTCCATAGTTTAGGCATGTATTGTAAAATTTGTAGGTTGTCCTTGTCATTTGAGGTTCTTCTAGTGATTCAATGGCCCCTGTGAACTCCAGGTCCAAGTATTCTTCTTGTTTTCATTTTGGGGAAGGTGTTGTTACATGTTGCAGCTATTCTATTCACCGTCTGAGTGTATGATTTGTATTGCATCTTCCCCCAATTTTTCTAATTTTTCACTTGTGTCTTGTTTTATAACTAGTTTTCTAGACACCCTAGTCTTTTGTCTTTTAGTGGGAGGTTGTGGAGAAGATTTTTGTATAGCTTCTAGTTTCTTCCTCTTATAGACCTTTGGTCATATTTTCCTTTAGAAATTATTTTTTCCTTTTTCTTGCCCATTGTTGTGGTTTTCTCCATGAACCCGAATGATTTTTCTCCCCTTGAGTGAATACCTCATGATATTTTTCTCTTAACTCCTCCCATGTTTTTGTAATTAAGTTATCAATGTTAGGAAGTACTTGTTTCCTACTATCCATTAGTAGATCTCCAATTACTTGAATTGTGGTTTCCATAAGCTCATATGATGCTTCATATGGGAGTGTGGCAATGTGGGAAACCCTTGGAGTAAAAGTTCCAACGAATGTGTACTTAGTGTCCACAATAAAAACAACCTCTTTTTCATATTTTGCTACTATTTTTTCAAAAAACCTAGCTTTATTGGAAACTAGTTTACTAATGTTCTCCGTCCACCCAATTAGTGAATTGATCTAGTATACTTGAGACATGGTATTCGTATGCTCCCAGAATTCTTTCTGCTACATGTGTGTTTTTATCCCACTACACTTGCTCTATTTTCCTAGGTAAAGTATTGGTGAAATACATGACTAAGCATAAAAGGAGTGACCTATACCAAAAGTGTGTTTTCCATCAGCATAAAAGGAGTGAATTGTAATAGAAAGTTTGTTTCGAGACACCAAAAATGTTGACCTTAAGCCTCAACATGGATGTGAGGGTTAAGTATTTCACCCTATTTTTAAGGATGTACTTGGGAGTGCGGTCCGTATTATAAAGTAAAACGTAAAGAAATTAAATAACATAAATACATATTATTCTTTACATCAACCATCTCTTTATTCATTCAATATAAATATTACATATGTCTTTCACATCCATCTCACACACTCTCATTACATCATTCATTCATTATTTCTTCTATCTATTCTCTCTATATCCATCTCATTCTTATTAGGTGTATTCTATTATATATCTAGCTATTACATTCAAGTACAATTAGTATCTTGTTATGCTAATTATCCAAAATTCATTTATTTTGGTGGAAATTATGTTGCTCGATCTCTAATTTGTTTTGTTCTTCCTACAGATTTTTGTAGACTCTTGCATATTTTCATAGTCTTCAGTATTTCATAGTGTTCTATGGATTTTATATATTTTTGTGTCTTCTACAAACTTCCATGTCTTTTATAGTTTTCTACGGATTTTGTAGAATTTTGTGTCTTCTTCTTTATTTCTGCCTTAGCCTTCAAAATCAATGAATAATCTTGTCAACACTTTTTATACATGTTTTATGTGTATGTGTATTATTGTTTTCTATTATGATTGTGGCTTAAGTGCCTTGATTGTCTTATGAAAGTTTGGGTGTCCCTTGTTTGTGGCATTATGCCTTGTGTGTAGTTGTATATCTCTTGTTCACGACTCATGGGCCTTGATTTTCTTATGACATTGTGGGTGTCCCATGTTTGAAGGAAATTTTTCTTTTTGTGACATTGTTGGCTTGTTTGCACGTATTTCAAAATTGTATAAACTTTCCTTATTCTAACACATAATTTTCTATTATTGTTATTGTTTTTGTTTTACATTGATATGGTTCTTGTTATCATGCTTCTTGTTTTTTTTTCTATTGTTTTGTGCCATGGTTTCTACCATACATATCCCCTTTTGTAGATACAGTTCTTGTTGATGGACACCACATCAATTTATAGAGGTTATCTATAGGTTATCAACATCTTAGACTTGGGTATGCATGTAATAATATAAACATAGATCAAATACATAGTTGCACACCTCTCCATGATTTCACAGTTTGAACAAACTATACACGCATAGTTGTAATATTTCCAAGGTTTGTGAACCTAAAATGAGTTATCACAAGAACCTAACCATGTGTATATAATTCTTAGTTTGCTTTAAAGAAATTAGAGATATTCCAACACAACTAACATACCCATTTAACAAAATACACCTCAATACCCACAGTTTATGCTTGACCATATGATGAAAATAGAGTATGAACTAGTTCATTGTTGCAATCCATAGTTTGGAAAAGTCTAGAACTATTATTATTCATGCATGAAAGGAAAAGGATCTTTAGTTCTTACTACAAATTTCTGGAAACACATTTTGAAAGTAGAATTACACAAAAAAAAAAAAATTGATATTCATAAATTCCGTTAAAATCTTCTCACAAATCCCTTGTTCTTCCTTCATTCCATCCTCCTCTTCTTCTCCATGAGGAATGATATTTAAAATTCATTAAATTATTTTTGACTCAAGCTCCTATCTTGCAAATAATTGAATTCTCCTATAACTCGCTTGCTCATCTTATATCATTTAAGCATCTTAATGATGCACTTCCATATACAAGGCTCATTATTTACCTCAGTTAGACACTTTCCACCCTTAGTAGACTCATGACACACTTAACATGACACTAATATGACCTTCAAAACATTTAACACATCTATAACACCCTTTTCAAGACCATATATCTCCTTACAAACATTTGAATTTTTAAACACCCTTTTTGGAGGAAAATCAATAAAGGAAGCCAATTTGAATTTATCATCTCCACTAATGACTTATAATGACTTGTATGCCTCATTAAGACTCTTAGAGTCCCTTCACAACACCAAATTACACCAAGGAACTTGAATTTGCAATTTCCTACTTCTTCAAGGATGCTCCTACATCAAGATTGGATTAGACCAAAGAGTGGATTCAAGAAACTCCTCATAACACTCTTATTGGATCTCATTGAAGGATGATCTAAAATTGATTGGATTAGTTTTCCGAGCATTAATACATGAAAGGAAAAACATGAGAGATGAGATTCCCTAAGTGAGGATGCATGCAGGGGTTAGAACGTCTTTCCCCAAGCAAGGATGCATGCGAACAGGTAAGAAAATGTGATAATCATAGGATGGTCTAGAATGATCACTAGGACAGTAGTTGAATGTTCGATATTGTTTGGTTGTGTTGATAGTTGAGATTTTTGGAACTTTTTTTAAAATATTTTTTGGATTTTGAAATGTTTTGAATTTTTAGGATTTTGATGGATTTTTTTTATTTTTTTGGAATAACAAGAATAAATACACACATAACATCACAAAATAAAGACAATTAGATATAATTATTAATTAGTCATAAGCCAAATTTTCATACTTGTGATGGTGATATTCAGTAATGTTCTTTGGAAATACATGGACATGGCTATAAAATCTTATCAAAATACAAAAGATAAGTTATTATGAAATCAATTTATACAACTCATCATGGTAAATTGGCATGAAGAATTTAGCACTCCTTTTCTACTCTTGCGCATGATATTTTATCACATAACCATTCTCCCAAAAAAAATATGATATTCTGCTTCCTAAGCATTCTACATACCTCTCTAAGATCATCTAAATCCTTCACGTGGTAATTTAGTATTCCTCTTGCATTCTCTCTCGCATGGTTGCTACTTTAAACATTGTATTTTCCATTGGGTATCCCCGATAACACCCATAGTTTCTTGATATACTTCTTCCTTTTGGCTTGCATATGGATACTTCACATGAATAAAATCCTCCCTTTTGATGAGTGGTCTTGATTTCCCTTACTCGTGCACACGCGCTTCCTCTGTGTATGTAATGAATAATAACAAATGCTAATGTTACGATACGTCCAACTTATTAGGTGTTCATTTCCCCTTATTGGCATGTTCAATCTTAAGCATGACTTGCTCCCTTATCCTTCCTATTATTTTTTTGCATACGTGGGCATACAAATACAGATAATCCTCTACCTTATGCGCCTTACCAAAATATACACAAACTTGATTCTTTAGACACTCGAGTTGATAGCGATCGGGTGACCCGCAAGTGTAACATGTTCCTTATGTAAACATTCCTCACCACCATGGTCTCTTCTTCGATATCCACCTCCAAAAATTACATTACCATTATTATACGCCCTTCGTTACTTTTCCCCTCTTGTACCTATGAGATACTCTCTACATTGTTCGCATAACCCTGTTTCGCAAGCCTTATGAATCTCATTAATCAAATACTATTTAGTCGTTTCATGAGTATGCGCATCAAATATTTTACAATATACGGAAACACTCTTCTACGTAGCACATTACAAAAGTGGAAAATTTTGGACATCATGGTTCTTGTGACAAATATCGCAAGATGTTAATAGAGCGCGCAAACTCCCGTGTGGGAAATAAATAAATTGTTTAGATACATCCCCTCCCACCCCCGCGTAGTTTGAATATGGGGAAAACATCAAACATATACCTGCACTTCAAGACTTTATTCCCCACCGTGCTTGTTTTGCAGCCATGAATGTGATTTTAAACAAGGATATAGTGTGAACTAATTGCAAAAATAAATGCTTCAATATTAGTATTTTTATTTTTAATTTATGGACAAGATTTCAAAAGAAAAGGAGCTAAGTTGAGCAAGAAGGAGTTTTATTACTAATATTTGAAATTTTTTTGTACATGAGTTTTGTATCAAAAACGTTGTGAATAGACTACACTTGTTGATTAGATTTGCATGTGGAAGTAGCATTTAGATCTCTGTGTTTGAAGGTTATAATATTATTTGGGTAGGTGTATTTTGTGAGAAACAAAAGTGCATAATTGTTCACTATGTATGTATATCTAGGTATTTGCATTTCTTTTGTGGGATGAAAGATTTTATGGGTTGTGTCATAATTTACTTCTAAGCACGTGTTCACTTCTAGGTTTCATTATTTGAGTGTAAATCAAATGAAATATTGAGACTATATTATGAAATTCTACATTATTGATTGGGAATGAGTTTTGGATTTTTAAAATTTTGGGTTTTCATACTTTCCATGTGGAATGAGTTTATGAGTTTATTCTAGGATTCTAGGATCGTAACTTTTTTCTATCTCATAGCTATGGTAAACAACCATACATGTATGTGTTCTATTCTGTGTTTTTGTTATAGGAATATTAAATAGAAATATCCCAATTAGGACTTCATTTCAATATTAGATTCATTTATTTTCTAATATGCAATTTAAATATACCCATAATGGGCTTGCATGTTAAGGATTGTTGCATATATGTGTGTGTATGTACAAATTCAGAACCTATTATATCACTTGTCTTCTTTTGTGGGTATGTGAAATAGAGAGAATAGAAGGTTGTTGGATTATTTGTTTGTTCTATTCGAGTTAAGTTTTTTAGGATATTATGAATGTGATTCATTCCTAATATTTGAATATCTATAATATATAAAGTCAATTTTTTTCCTTCTCTCTCGTGAGTATAGTTAATTTGTAAATAATTTAGTATTTAAGTTACATATACTCTTATAACTTGGAATATTCTACTCTGTATTAAATTTGTATATGAATTGGTTTTGTTACAAACTAAAATTGTTAACAATGGTTTAATTAGTATTATTTCAAGGATTTGATTTTCAATTATGAATAATAATGTGTTTTATGATTTAAGTCTTGACTGTGGGGATTGTATAAAATATGGATGTCGAGTATCATAAGTTGAATATCATTATTCAATGATTAATTTTGATTTTTTATTAAAAATAATTAAAATACATTATAGATGAGTTATGTCAGATTGTTGTAAAAATGATGATATTATATTTGTTGAATTTTTATTTCATTTGATAAATGAATCGATTCGGTATAGGGTCAAACCTAGAAAGTTATGAAACCTCTTAATATTTGAGCAAGATATTACAGAGGAACCAAAAACATGAGGGAGATTAATTAAGTATTAAAAAGGATGGCAAGATAAGTATTAGTGTTGATTGTAGAGTTCTGAATTCTTTATGTTTCATTAATCCTTTTCCCATGCCATTCACTCAAGAGATATTAGAAGGTGGTGCGGGCGCGAGATCTATTCCTTTACGAATGGATTTTTAGGTTATCATCAAGTAAGGATCATGCACAAAGACCATGAAAATACCACTTTTGTAAATAAATGGGGATGATTTATTTATACATCTATGCTCTTTGGCCTAAATCAACAGTGTTCTCATGCATTGTTGTTCAAGCATTTCAATACTTCATTCAAAAGTTTCTTTAGGAATATTTAGATGATTGGATTGTTAAGGACCATTTTAACTACTTGAGGTTGATGTTTGAAAGATGTAGGAAGCTGAGCATCTCCTTGAATATTAAGAAATGTATATTTACAACACCATTCGAACTTTGTATGGACACATTATGTGTAAGGAAGGATTGATGGTTGACCCAACCAAAATTATAGTTATCTTGTGGCTATAGGATCCAACTAATTAGAGTGAAGTGTTTGGATTCCTTGGACATAAAAGTTATTTCCATAAATTTATCAAGGGGTATGCAAATATTTTCATGCCACTTGAATAAATATTATAGGTAAAAGAAAATTTTTATTGGGGTGACACACAACAGCTAGCGTTTGAGACTTTGAAGGAGAAGTTGACTACTATGCATATTCTATGTTTCCCTTATTAGAATAAGTCATTCCATGTTCATGTAGATGCTTCTGGTAGAGGTATTGGGGTAGTGTTAGCGTAGCCAAGGGAAGGTAATATCGACCATCTTATTTGTTTTGCAAGTAGGAAGTTGACGTCAGACAAACAAAATTACTCCACTATAGAGCACGAAGCATTATCGATGGTGTACATGCTTCACAAGTTTAGACAATATTTTCTAGTGACACCATTCATTTTCTACGCTGATCACATGGCATTAAAGTATCTAGTTAACAAGCTAGTTTTTCATGGGCACATTTTTTGTTGGATCATTTTATTTCAAGAGTTTGATTTCTTAGTTATAGTGAATCCCAATAAGCAAAATTTAGGACTATATTATTTGTCAAGAATTAACTCTAGAGAGGATGTGCAAAGAATAGATGACAAGATGCCCAATGCTAAGTTATTTCAACTTCACCATGTGCCGATGTCTTAGAAAACATTGTAGTATTCTTGGACACATGGGTTGTACCTAATTGTATGAAAACATTAGAAAAGAAACATCTCGTTATTCACGCATCACCCTACCAACTAATTAGAGGAGATTTATACAAGATTAGGAGAGTTGAAGTCTTGTGTAGATGTGTGTTGGAGCATGAACACAAAGCTATAATGGAAGAAGCGCGTGGAGGAATAACTAGACGTCACTATGTAGGAGAAGCAATAGCATGCAAGATACTACTTGCTGGATTATGATGGGAGATGCTCTATAAGGATACCAAGGCATTTTTCAAAGCATGTGATCATAATCAAAGATTAGGGAAGCCGGTAAATTGAGATTAAATGTTATTGTGACCTACAACAAACACAGAGCCATTTGAGAAGTGGTAAATTTACTTTGTAGTCCTAATTACACTAGCTTCATGGAGAACAAATGTACATTACATCATTACATACACATATTACTTGATAAGGTGGGTAGAATTTGTGCCTATAAAGGATTGCACTGCAGCTACAACAACAAAATTTTAATGGGAAAATATCATTAATAGGTATGGTTGTCCATTAGAATATTGTTAGCAGAGTTTGTTGATAGGGGAACTCACTTTCTCAATGAGACAATTAGAATATTGTTGTTAGAGTTCATGATAGCTCATCATAAGACTATCCCCAATCACCCACAAACAAATGGTAATGTAGATTCCTTTAAAAATATTTTGGGACAAAAATTGAAAAATATATGTGATGTCGAAAGGAAATATTGGGATGATAAGGTATCGATATGTTATGGAAATTTAGAACTACATACAAGAGGATAAATAAGGCTAAACTCTTTTCAATCGGTGTTTAGCATGGAAGTATTTTTTCCCATGGAATTCATTTTACCCTCCCTATGTATTGTGCATGTAGAAGGACTGGATGGTGAAAAATTAGTAGAGGATCGCATTGATAAACCGCTGCAATTGGATGAGCGGTGTGTCATTTTGTGATGGAGTGAGAAGATGAAGAAATCTTGATAAAAGGCTTGGCATGATAGACATATTAAGAATAAGTCCTTTGCAGTAGGGAAGATGGTACTTTTTTATGACTCCAAGTTTGTGTGTCATCCTAGAAAAATTAAAGTACTATTATCCATATTTCGCACCCCCAGAAAAATATTGGATCAGCCACGACCCCGCACAGAAAGAACTAGAGAAACCACATTCAAACCTTGCAAACAGTTACCAGAGGGACTCTACAATGGAGTGGTGGGGTCTGCAAAATATTAAATGACCCTATATAAGAAGAAAGAGAAGACACAACTCTGTCAAGGGAATTCATGCCTTAAACCCATTAAACATACAAGTGGGCTTGGAAATGGAATAGCAGGGTCGGGAAGGAGAAAATAGTGTCAAAAGAGGCCAGAGGCTCAAAGAGAAGAAATGGTGAAGGTTCAAAGTCTTCGGGCTCCGGAATAGTTCAGAACGAGCTCAAAATTGACTAAGTATGGAGGAGACAGCTGGATGATGCCAAGTGTCCAAATGGCACATCTTCAAAGTTGAATCCAAAAAGGGGAGGATAAAACAAGCACCAGGCCCCCACGTGTCCCAGGCCCAAAAAGAGGTAGAATCAAAGCTAAAAGTCAAAAGGCAAGCCTAAAAAAGGGCTAAGTATAGAAGTGCTAGCGGAAGCCGCCATGTGTCAGCTTGGTGCATCTCCAAAAGTTAGTCCAAAATCGAGACCCAAATGAGCGGGGGCTTGCCATGTAGTCTAAGGTTCAAAAGGTAAGAGGGGCCATTGAAAATTCTAAGAGCCTACAGAGGTTTCTACGTGTCGACCTGACACTCCTTCAGAGGAAAAATCCTAAGCAGGTTTCTAAGTAAGCATGGAGCCTCCACACGTCCCATTTCAAAAAGGGACAGGGTCAGGTTAAATAGTTAATGCATTGAGACAAGACCAGCGGAGGGTGCCAAGTGTCAACATGGCACTAATTTAAGATTAGAATTAAGGTAGGGTTTTCGATGACAAGTGTCAGGTTGTTGCATGTCCCTAGTCAGATATATGACCCCGTCGAGTAAAGGACTTAGCCAAAAACATAAGGAAATCAAGCAGGTCATGGAAGAAGCCACGTGTCAACCCGATGCCCCTTCAAAAAAAAAAATACAGAGGCTACCCTTAGACATGCGCCAACCCTCCACATGTCCAGTTTCAAAAGGGGGCCCATTTTTGAACTAGTTTTCCCGCTATTTTATATGGACCCGATCCAAATTTCAAATGGGCATATCTTTCAACTTAGAGCTTAAAATCTAGAAAATCTGGCACCGTTGGAAATATCTCAACCTCGTCTATGCCATGAAGATCTAAAACTTTAAGTTTTGAGAAGTTAGGTGGAAGAAAATGGAGAAACATCTTTGAGCCATTAATGCAAGATCTATTTTTCCTCAATAACTAGATTGGATTCGATCTGATCCACCATTTCCTCCTCCTTCAAGTGCTAAACAAGAAATTGATGCAGTTAAGATAGATTTGGGGTAGATTTGGCAAGAGGCATTGATGATATTCGTTGAACTTCGAACCATTTTTTCTTGTGTCTCTCTTTCCTTCCCTCTCGTGTTGAATTTATAAAAGCATGGTCGGTACTCATTGTAAAGGGTTAGACATTCTTCTTTTTGTAGGCTCCCCTTTTCCTCTCGACAAATGAATTCATGGAGTTTCAAACATTCCATTATATTTGAACACGTTTTTTGCCTTTTGGCCATTTTGTAAATGCATTGTATCAAATCTGCATAGCAATAATACATGTTTGTGGCTGATTTTTGACCCTTTCTTGTTTTCATTGCTCTCATCTAGTCTTTCACTACAAAATTGTTTATCTATGCTTGATTATTATAAGCATTTTTTTAGTTTGTGCTATCAGCAAAATAAATGTTCATCATTCCTTCGGTGTATCACCTCAACTTAGTTTTAATTTCTTGCATCCCTTTCATCCTTGTCTCCTTGGCAATATTAGATTAGGTTTAAGAATAAATCCTTTGCAAATTTCACGTATGCACCTAAATAAAGGAATATGAACCAACCTTAATCTAGAGAGTTTTCCCATTTGTAAAGTCCTATACTTTTGGGAAAACTCAATGTTATGTAAATCACATCAAATGACAAGTTTGAAACATCAAATCGAGAGGTCATTTGGGGTGTTGTGATTTTGAACTTATAGTTTTGGCACTGATATATATGACTATCTCCATATTTATTATAATAAGATTGATGTGCACTTTTATTATTCTAGATTTTAAATGAATTTTTAAGAATCACACATCATCATAGGGACTCTTTAAAGGATAAATCCAATATTTCATGGTATCTAGCTTGCTAAGTTTATGAGAAGAATACAATTAAAGCAATCAAGTTAGGTCCGTGATGACAATTAAGTGGACATCAAATCCATGAATTTTACATTAAAAACAACAAAACATCAAATTTAGTCTTCATGCGGACTTGAACCATGCCGAAAAGTAAAAACTATGTCATAAAAATGGTACCATTGCATAGGGAGACTATTAGCTTTAGAAATACTAATTTTAAAGTGAATAGAAGAGGATAAATATCATTTTATAATTTTTTACTAATAGTAGGTCTTTAAGATCACTTTTTCATGTGAATGTTTATGTCTACGTTTAAGACTAAAAATTTGTTTCACTTATCGAATGTGATATCCCTTATACCATCCCAACCATGGTGAAATTATATTCATGTTCAAAAAATAATAATTTGATTTCAATATTTTTTGATGAAGTTATGGCGGGCAAACGGAAAGTGCTCTGTTTTCTTTATGTTTTCATACCACTTTCACGGAAAAAATTTATATAAAAATAAAATATTACCAAAAAAATACAAAAAATAAAATCCATCCCAAGATAATAGTGGCATATAACTTCTCACCAAAGGAAAAATATATATATCAATTTTTGGTCATCCAAATTGTGGGCAAACGGACTATAATCTTATCGGCCTTTTTAAAAAAAATACCAAGTCATTGAATTTTTAGTGTTTAATATAGTTAATCTTGTCCATTTTTCTCAAAAATTAGTATTTTAGAAACTAGATTCCAGATTCTACTTAGCTCATATTAATATAAGTTTGTCTAATTTTGAGTGTATGTATTCTAATAATCCTATACAAGTTGATATTATGTTGTTATTTGCAAAAATGATGTCCACGAGCATGACCCTAAATTTTGTACCATCAAGAGAATAAAACTTCACTACAAACAGAGGTCATTAAACGTGGAGAAGAGGGACAATCGGATTTTTCCATACACTTATCTCTAGACAAGTAGAAGGGGGAGAAGAGCCCGAGATCTCCATCTCCACAAAAAGAGCCTTATCAATGCCTCCTCCTAGTGGCCATTCTTTTAAATCAATCGATCATCATGCTCAATACCATCATAATGGCATCACTTCAAATACTTATGTCAATTCATTAGTAGTATCCCATTCACTCCTTAAATGCACAAAATCCATCTTTGTGGCATTAAAGAGCATCCCATTTTCATTGGAGAAAACTAGACTTCTCCTGGAGACCATGTTCAAGATCATTACAAATATCAAAAATCCATGAGATCACTAAGATGGACATTGCATTCAAGTTCCTCCTCTTCACTTGAGGGTAAAGCCCTCGCTCAAAACTTCAAAGCCTATTTGAAGCTCCTCTTTCAAACTTGGGACCATCTGGTGTAGAGCTCTTCAAGACTATTCAGTTTGGAGAAAAGGGAGATAACCTATCCTCCTTGAAACAATACCACAACAATCATAAGCTCCCAAATGAGCAAGGAAGACCATTTCAACCTCAAATTTCAACGACACATGGATATGGATTCTCATGGGTAAAGCCCACCATCGAAGGTTCCTTCTTATACTTTCTTAGATATTTAAATTCTGATATTGCTTTAATAATTCAATAAATGGGAGGCACCACTCTACTTGTAGCCTATAGCCTCTCTATAAGAGCTGAAAATTGTTTAATTCAAGCTAGGCAAGATTTCTCATAGGCCCTCCATGCCTCTATACCCTGAATTAGGAAACCCAAGTACTAGCTAGACACCCACATTAGCTCCTATACCTACTCCTAGGAATCGCACATTTCATCCGAAGCCTCCACCTCATCCTTACTAACACCTTTTAAAAATGAACTTTTCAAGAGAGTCATGAAAAAGCTTCTGGGGAATAGCTAGTAACTTTCAAAGGCAAATGCGGTTTTAGGCCATATCATCCTCGAGGAGACTCGATTAGAAACCCTTCATATCTAGCAAAATAGACCCTTTGTAAACGTATTTTGTCTAATCAAAGTCAAAACTAAGGAAAACCTCAAATGTCTTAGACCTTTTGGTCATATGATTCAAAAATACAACTTCAACTAATGAGGGCATTGGTTCTAGCACAAAATCAACTCTGGCACAAGAATATGATTGGTGTTTCATATGCAATCAACCACATAATCAATCAATGTGCTTTAATGGTGCACTAAACCAGGGCCTTGATGGTGCAAACTAGTGGTGTGTCACAAGAGTCTAGTCCCTTATGAAAATATTTGTGTGAATCATTACATGAAGCTTTATAAGAGACATCTCCAAGTGAAACTATTCTTGTCAATTGGAAAACTTAAAAGACTTTCCTCAATGAATCGCCCCTCTCAAAGTGTAGCTACCAATACACGGTCCAAAAGGAGAAATATTGGAGGACAATCACCAAACTCGATAACCTCAATCCTTCCATTACTCCACAAGGTTTTGGTACTCCAAATGTAACTCCCAACATGCAAAGCCATTCCAAACCACCTTCCAAATCCACTCAAGCACCAGGTTGTAACAACCCATGTGCAAGAGAAAAATGTGCCAGAAAGGGGCAGCATAAAGGATAGCTCATTTAATATCATTGAGAAAATGAAGAAGACAAGTGTGAACATTTCACTATGGGAGTCACTAGCCATTCTAGGATAGAGGATCTATTACAGACTATTATGGCCAATTGGTCAAGCTCAAATCAACCCCCTAACCAACAAGAGAAAGTGCTTACCAATGCATCTCAACCTGAGAGGAAAACATGGAGAACAACAAGGTAAGAACTGAGGCCTCCTCCATTTTATGTTTCATTAATCATTGGGGACAAATTGGTGCATAATTGCATGATTGATTCGGGGCAAGTAGTTTGTAATGCCCAAAAATAGTTGATCAACTAGGTCTCCAATATGAAGTCATCTCTAGAGGATTTGTACAATTAGATGGGATAACAGTGATGATTGTTGGAGTCATCAAGGATTTGATCCTCACACCGCATGCTCTGTCCTAATGTGATCAGTATTGCAAACATATCGAGTCATAGACTTGCCACCACATTTTGCATTGTGTTTGTCCAGGGACTTCACTACCAAAATTGGAGGCTATTTATCTGTTGATTGGTCACACATTCTTTTTAGAACAAGGTATGGAGCTAAGGCCATAATCAGATCGAGACCCATAGTGGGTTACCACATTGAGTCTTATGTGCCTAGCCCAATCAATGTAAATTGCTCAACTTTTGATCAGGAGGACCTCCTAAACACTTGTGAAGTAGATACCAAGGTGGGGTGTATCCCAGACTTGACTCTCGATGAATGGGAAAACAAAATACATGCTTTTGACCCCTATAAGGAGATGGAAGAATCTGAGCTAGGATTCTACTACTGCATGAGGAGAATCATCCTCTTCCTGACATCATTAATCCGAACACAAAGATGACAATGAAGTATGAAAATTTTTCTTTGATGGCTCGAGAAGTAGAAAAGAGCTGGAGGAGGAGCTATGATTGTGTCCCCCAAGGTATGAAATACTACTCAACTTTATGTTTCTAATTTGTTTGTTTAAACAAATAACACTTTAGAATATGAGGCTTTGGTTCATGGATTGCATTGGGAAAGAAAATAAGGAATCGAGAACTTGCAAGTGATTAGTGATAATGAACTAGTTGCTAATCAAGTCAAAGGACAAAATGCTTTCAAGAATGACATGCTCAAGAGCTTACAAAATATGGTATGTGATCTTATTAAGGATTTTGAAGCCTTCAACATTGTATCCATACCTGTGAAGGAGAACAGAAGTTCTTTGATAGATAGGCTTGTAGTAGTTGGAGCAACATTTGATGTGGTTGACAACATCAAGAGGGAAAAAGGACAGCCACATATCCATGTGATTATGAGGCCAATAGTGCCAGATAACAACACATGCTAGTAGGTGTTTGAGAATGATCAACAGATCATCAATTTCTTGCAAGAGGAAGCTAAATTCTCAGCTAGAAATCAAGACAAATTAGAGAAAAATATGGAGATCAAGTAGTGTAGCTACGTACAAACAAGCTTCCCAAAGGTTTGGTGACATTGGAATCTATCTTCAATCCTAATGATCAGTTTTGAAAAGAGAAGGCTAATATATAGATCAAAGGAGAAGATTTAGAGTCAATTCTAGTTAGAGAAGGCAAAACACTTCAAATTGGCAAAGTGGCCACCGAGTAAGAAAGGTATGAATTCATGCAACTTTTCCAAGAGTTTCCAAATGTATTTTCTTGGAGCTATGAAGACCTAAGAGGGTTCAATCCGAAGTTAGCATAACACACAATTGAACTAGATCCAGATGCTAAGCCCATCAGGAAAAAGTAGAGACCAGTCAATCCACACATTGAACCTCTGATGAAGAAAGAGATAAACAAGCTGATAGAGGCAAGTATTATATTTCCAATCAAACACTCAAGCTAGGTTGCAAACTTGGTCCCAGTCAGGAAGAAGAATGGAGAGATTGTTGATTTGTGTAGACTTCCCTCGAAGACCACTACCCACTCCCCTCAATGGAGTAGATTTTACAAGTGGTTTCTGGATCAGAGAGATTCTCTCTCCTAGATGTCTACTTAGGGTATAACCAAATAATGGTGAAATAAGAGGATCAGTTCAAAATGGATTTCACCACCAAATGGGGCACCTATGCCTACAAAAAAATGCCATTTGGATTGTCTAATGCCGGAGCCACTTTCCAAAGGGCAATGGATATGGCATTCAAAGGGTTTATTAACAAAATAGTATTGATCTACTTGGATGACATCACTGTGATCTCCAAAAAAGTAGCGGACCACCTTTTTCACCTAAGACGGGTATTTCAAAGATCTAGGAGATTCAGGGTATCATTGAACCCTAAAAATGCATATTCTTGGCCCATGAGGGTAGGCTCCTAAGCCATATTGTGTCAAAGGAGGGTTTGGTAATTGACCCAAAGAGATTTGAAGCAATAAGAGCATTGCCATTACCAATCCATAAGAAATCTCTTAAAGCTTCTTAGAAAAGAATAATTTTGTCCACGAGTTTGTACTTCGGACTTTATTGCCTTTGTCAAGCCAATAACGTTGATGTTGAAGAAGAACTTGGAATTTAGGTCGACAATCAAGAAATAGAAAGCTTTAAGGCCATAAAGAAGCTATATCACAAGTCCCAGCTCTCGTGAATCCAGACTTCTCTAAAGACTTCATACTATATGCCTTTGGTGGCGTGTGACACAATTTCTGCAATCTTAGTACAAGTAGAACAAAGAGGGCACAGTAGTAGCCAATTTCCTTCTTCAGCCAAGGTCTGGAAGATTATGAAGTGAGATACTCCATTGAAAATCATGTCCTTGCAGTGATCAAAGGGTTAAATAAGTTTAAACATTTAGTTTCAAACAATAAAATCCAACTATTAGTCTCCCATGTAGGAGTTAAAGACTTCCTTCTCAATGAAGGATTTGAATGAAAAATGTGCAGGATGGATCACTCGTGTCATGGAGTATGACATTGAGATCAAGGTTACTAAGTTGGTCCATGGGAAGGGATTGTGTGAACAACTGGCCTCGAGTCAACAAGGTGAAGCAAGCGGTGAAAAGGAAGTTGTTTTTGTCCTACAGAATAGTCAAGAGGGAGAAAATGATGATGTGCCCACTCCTTGTTTGACTCGTAACACTGGTGCACTTCCCATAAACAAGCCTAAGCCCTCCGTAAATGAGAAAAACAAAAGGAGACACTTCAGAATACAAGACATCCCATACGTGCTTATTGATGGTGTCTTATTCAAAAGGACATCAATGGCATTCTGTTAAGATGCATTAGGACATATCAGATTGAGAGAGTGTTACAAGAATTCCATGTTGGAGCAGCTAGAGGCCATTTTTCTCCATGGGTGATAGCACTCAAGATCATGAAGGTAGGTTATTATTGGCCTAGGGTGTTTAGTGACTGCTATGCATGGATCAAAAAGTGCAAGAATTGTGCATTCTTCAAAGGCAAAGAAAGGCTAGCAGCACTTCCATTGCACCCAATTTCAGTTGACCAGCCATTCATGCAATGGGGATTGGATTTCATTGGGGTCATCAATCTAAATTCGAGCCAAGGCCACAAATGGATTCTGATAGCAATAGACTATTTCACCAAGTGGACCGAGGCAATGGCACTCAAAGAAGCTAATGAGTCTATCATACTAGATTTATATGAAGGGATAGTGACCATATTTGGAGTGCTAGCCACCATTATATCAGACAATGCATTGGCATTCATGGGTTCAAAAATCATAGAATGGGATGTTAGGAACAGGATTTACTTGAGCACTTCATCAAACTATTATCCTCAAGGTAATGGCCAAGCTGAGTCCACAAACAAGAACTTGCTTAAGGATTTTAGAAGAACTCTTGATGAAAATCAAAGAACTTGGCACACAAAACTCAAATCAGCCTTATGGGCTAATAGGAAAACACCCAAGAGGTCTACAGGAAGCTCTCCATTCAAACTTTTCTATGGGAAAGAGGCATTGTTGCCTATATCACTTGAGTTGCCAGCATTGGAACTCATGAAGCAGCTAGAGATGTCTGAGTTTGAGCCAATGGAGGCCAGGTATGTAGAACTGATGGAATTGGAAGAAACCAGAGAGCATGCACTTCAAACAATGGAGAAGGATCAGGTCTCAATTAAGAGATGCTTTGATAAGAAATCAAAAATAAGGACTTTTCAAGAAGGGGACCTAGTTTTGAAATGGGATTTAGATCGGGAAAAACCAAGAAGGCATTCCAAGTTTGATGCCATTTGGAGTGGCCCCTACATGGTCACAAGATATAAAAGTAGCAATGCTTTCCAATTGTCTACATTGGATGGTGAAGAGTTGTAGATTCCAGTGAATGGAATCTATCTTAAATATTAATACTAGAAGGAAAATTTCTCACCTTGTACATACTAGTTTAATTTCTCATTCCTCTAAGTGCTTGTGCACATTGCCTTGTTTTAATTTAGGTTGCTTTTTTTTTTACTAAGTGCTTTGCACACTCGCATGTTCTACTTGGAGCATGTATGATTTCAAATTTTTTACATATTTGTGTGGTGTTGTTTTGTTGCTCTTGTACAGTCCATTCAGGGACATATGAAAGCCGGGTCAAAACAATTTTCTACTCTCAAAACCATCATTTCAAGATTTCTTATGAAAATTGAGAGTGTAAATAGTTGGGCTTGTGGATTAGAGGTAGGATCAATATCAGACCGTCATTCTCGACTCCATGCCCAATGGATACAACAAGGTAACTAGTCTTTTCATCTAGCAAGAATATACCCCTACGAATCACAAAATTGTTATCCATATTTTACCCCCTTGGAAAAATATTGGATCAGCCATGACCCCACACAGAAAGAACCAAAGAAACCACATTCAAACCTTGTAAATAGGTTGTAGAGGGACTCTACAATGGAGTGATGGGGCCTAGGAAAGATTAAATGACCTTATGTAAGAAGAAAGAGAAGAAACATCTCTCGCTGCGAATCTCATGCCTTAAATCCATTTAAAAAATTACAGACTAGCTTGAAAATGGAACAACAGGGTCGAGGAAGGAGAAAACAATGTCGAAAGAGGCCAGAGGCTCAAAGAGAAGAAATGGTGAATGTTCAAAGTCTTCGGGCTCTGGAACAGTTGAGAATGAGCTCAAAATCAACTAAGTATGGAGGACACAACGGATGATGCCAAGTTTCCAAACATCACATCTTCAAAGTTGAATCCAAAAAGGGGAGGCTCAAAAAAGCGCCAGGACCCCACATGTCCTAGGCCCAAAACGAAGGAAAATTCAAAGCTAAAAGTAAAAAGGTAGACCTCAAAAAAGGACTAAGTATAGAAGTGCTAGCGGAAGTCGCCACGTGTCAGCTTGGAGCATCTCCAAAAGTTAGTCCAAAAATGAAGACCCAAATGAGCGGGGGCTTGCCACGTATTCTAAGGTCTTAAAAGGTAAGAGGGGCCATTGAAAAGTCTAAGAGCCTACAGACGTTTCTACATGTCAACCCGACGCTCCTTCAGAGGTAAAATCCTAAGCGGGTTTCTAAGTAAGCATGGAGCCTCCACGTGTCCCATTTCAAAAAGGACAAGGTCAAGTTGAATAGTCAATGTATTAAGACAGGCTAGTGGAGGGTGCCAAGTGTCAACACGGTGCTAATTCAAGAGAAGAATTAAGGGAGGGTTTTCAAACAAGCACCAGGATGCCGCGTATCCCCAAATGATATATGATCCCACCGAGAAAAGGACTTAGCCAAAAACATAAGGAAATCAAGCAGTTGAAGAAGAAGCCACATGTCAACCTCGACACTCCTTCAAAAACAAAATATAGAGGTTGTCCTCAGACATGCGCTAGCCCTCCACATGTCTAGTTTCAAAAGGGGCCCATTTTCGAACTAGTTTTCCCGTTATTTTATATGGACCCAATCCAAATTTCAAATGGGCATATCTTTTGACTCGGGGCTCAAATATAGAAAATATGGCACCGTTGGAAAGATCTCGGCCTCGTATACACCATGAAGATCTAAAACTTCAAGTTTGGAGAAGTTAGGTGTAAGAAAATGGAGAAACATATTTGGGCCATTAATGTAGGATCTATTTTACCTCAATAACCATATTAGATTCGATCTGATCCACCATGTCCTCCTCCTTCGAGACACCGAACAAGAAATTGATGTAGTCAAGATAGATTTGGGGCATAGTTTGCAGGAGGCATTGATGATAGCGGTTGAACTTTGAACCATTTTTTCTTACCTCTCTCTCTTTCTTCCCTCTGTGTTGAATATATAAAATCATGGTTTGGACTCATCAGAACGAGTTGACATTATTTTGTTTTGCAAGATACCCTTTTCCTCTTGAAAATGAATTCATGGAGTTTCAAACCTTCCATTAGATTGCAACACGTTTTCTTCCTTTTGGCCATTTTTTAAATGCATTGTATCAAATATGCAAATCAATAATACATGTTTGTGGCTGATTTTTGACCCTTTCTTGTTTTCATTGCTCTCATCTAGTCTTTCATTGCAAAACTAGTTATTTGTGCTTGATTATTGTATGCATTTATTTTTGGTTTTTGCTTATTAGCAAAACAAATATTCAAAGCATTCCTTCCTATGTGTCACCTGTTTAGCTTAGTTTTAATTTCTTGCATTCCTTTCATCCTTGTCTCCTTGGCAATATTAGATTAGGTTTAAGAATCAATCCTTTGCAAATTTCATGTATGCACCTAGACAAAGGAATAGGAACCAGCCTTAATCTGGAGAGTTTTCCCATTTGCAAAGTCCCACACTTTTGGGGAAAACTCAATGTTATGTAAATCACATCAAATGAAAAGTTTGAAACACCAAATCTGAGAGGTCATTTGGGGTGTTGTGATTTTGCACTAACAAGTACATTGGTATGGACTATTTTTACTAACCAAGATATTAGAATCGTGTGTTTTCAATTACAAGTATTGGATGGCAAGATGTTGCTTAGTTACTTTAATGGGAGTATGTTGAAGCCATACTATAAATAAGATTCTTTCGTGTTTTTAATAAGGCAAGATTACCACTTAGATTATATTTTACTTTCTTTTTGTTTTTACTTTATTTTGTTATAATAACTATTTTCACGCACAGGAGCATATTACTCTATGATAGAATGATGTGCGAGAGGACCATGCATACCTTTAGTGTGTTGTAGTAGGTAGGTAATGTGCATGGAGGAAGAAGATGTAGGTGTGTGACACATAATTGAATAAAGGCTAATGAATGAGTGTGCAAATGAGTGAGATAATGACGTGTGATAGAAAAATGTACTATTACATGGAAGAAAGTATTGAGATGAAAGGATAGATACAATGCAAAGGTTCTTAAAGATGGAAGGTGTGAATAAACTTAAAGTTGATATATTTTCTCATATGAAAACCGCGTGAATGAAGATCCACACAATATACATGAGGGAGGCACCGAAACGGTAGAATACTTGGCAAGAGGTGTAGAGGAATAATGTGTGTGGCGTAGGAAGATGCACACAAGAGGGCCTGCATCTTGGGAAATATTGGTGCGCTAGAAGGTTATGAACTGCACGCAAGAGATGTATTTTGAAAAATAAAATGAAAAAACACTTTAAAGATAAAAAAGGTGGTAGGTAGAGTGTAATTAATGTAGATGGAAATTAGAACATGTATAAATAGGTAAAAAATGAAGTCATTCCTACCTTTCTTTTGAGAACTTGTGTGATAGAGAGATTAATTGTGTTAAAGTGTAAAATGTGAAATTGAACCGAAAAGTTATGAATGAAGGTGAACCAAAGAAAAGTGAAGGAGAGACGATAGAACATGCACACAACCTTGAGTTTAGAGAGCTCTTTATGTAGAAGTGGAAGCTAGGAAATGAAGTGTTTTGAAGTAAGACAAAGCTAGGGTTCGTAGGTGGAAAGTAGAATTAGGGAAAGAGGTGACTCACAGGGTATAACTAAGGCACGAAATTAAAATGGAAAACAAAAAGGAATTGAGAAAGGAATTGGTTATTCAACACCAAAGGTACAAGTTAAGAGAGTAGGTGAAGAATTTATAATGCCTAGGGCACACGAGTTTTGTGATATGAAGAGTTATACTAGTTCAAGAAAAGTAATGGTACTAAGGAGAGCACCAAAGAATAAGAAAATTATTGAGGATTCACCTCAAGATTGGTTTTTAGAGATGCAATATCCACCGAGGTAATAGTAGGGTAGTTATGGACATCAAACCTCGTAAAAATAATATTAGTGAGTATAATCATCAAGCATAGGCACATGAGGCGTATACATCAATAAGGATTTCTTGTGCAAGTTGAGTACAAGGATTACGATGGGTAGATTTTCATGGATGACACGGTGTAGAAAAATTTAAAAGGAGTAGGGTTTCTTCAGCTGTATGAATTGCATTTCTTTGAAAATCCCATGCACCTATTTTAGTGGTTTATTTTGTGTGTTCATGAATACTATTTCTACTTTGTGGGTAGGTGAATGTGACTAACTACCAGTGTTGACTAGTAGGGTGACAGATTGCATGCCACTAGTGAAGAAATGGAGCTAGACCTATGTGATGAGGCAAAGATAGAGGAGATATTTACTAAAATACCAAAGGGGAAGTCGAGCCTTCAAAGATTAATAAAATCGCTAACCCTAGTGAAAGTGTAGTTGTGTGCTTGGTTAGTTGCAAATTGGGAGCCTCGAGCACTAATCAAAGGTAAATAAAAATTTTCTTCGTATTACGCATAAGATGGCACACAAAACCAAGAATAATATTGCGCTATACATAGTTGAAGGGATAATTAAGGAGGTAAATGCACATAAAGAGAAAGGATACAACATGACTTGAGGATCTATCTTGGTGTTGATAGTATTTTGGGAGATCGTGGTGTTATATGGGTTAGAAGACAACATGTGGACCACCCGTTAAAGATAAATCTCCAAAGAAACAATTTTCTAGATACAATTATGATGGTGTTATTACAAATCCTTATAAGGTGTGCCTCGAGAAGTGGTACAAAAGAATGTGCGATGCATTCAATAATAAATGGTGTGTACCTAGAGAGTTGCTAGCATTTTGGACACACATGCAGAGTTTTTCAAAGATACAACACTTCAACCTTACAAGATTTTTGATGAACAATGCGTAAATGAGGCCATGGTGTAAACTACCATTTACATTCACAACAAAGTATTTCAAGTGTTCTATGAATAGAATAAAGGGCACTTAACACTTGAAATTTGATGCAAAGAGGATTGATGTAGACTACCATACATTGGGCAAGAGTTATGGATATGCATCTAAGGAAGCGTATTTGGAAACCATGGAAACAAACAAAGATGGACTGAGTCCAATTTTGACATCGGTAGTTGGTAAGGAGGTGTGCAAATTTTATGTCATCCTACATCCAAAGATAAAGGATGGAAAAGATGTTGATGTGTATGATGTTGACATGTTATAGTCACCAAGGAAGCATATGGTGAAGATCCCAAAGAGGAGGCACAAGGAAAATCCTCTGATGGAAGAAGAGGAAGTTTTAACTAAAGGTCAACTTGACCATAGTAGAAGGAAGAGGGTGATAAGAGAACACCAAGATGCAAGTGCCTCACATGTACATTAGGAACCTCCAGCTTCAAGAAGAGTGTCATCCAAGCCAAAAACAAGAGTCTCCATTAGCATGAGAAAAAATCCTAGTTCGGAAAATAAGAAACCTAGAGTGTTATATGACATGGAGGAAGATGAAGAGGGCTTAGAGAAAAAGGTGCATGAAAAAGAAACAATGAATGAAGAGGAGACACTGCAAAGGAGGAAGAAGAGATGATACATGAGAGGACATGTATGGAGAAGGAATAGGAAGAAGTGGAAGAACATAAAGAAGACCCTATGCTAGGAGAACATGAAGAGGATATGCACAATGTGCAAGAGGAGGAACATAAGGAGGAAGATGGGGAAATTATAAACAGGTAGTTGGTGAAGAAGAGGGCACTCGAGGAGAGGAAATCTGTGAATAGTTCAACATTTCACAAGATCCGCTAAAAAATCCACACCAAGGGGGAGAAAGTGAAGGAAAATCCTAGAGGCACCCAAAATGTCATACATCGATGACCCTTTAAAGGCGCTAAGAGACAAATTTTAGAGTTTAGTACCAAAGCAGAGGACTTATTCTATTGGGAAATGCCAAATAAGGATGAATCCCTCTCACATGCACGTAATATGCTCTCATGGAATATGTCGATTCACATGGAAGATCTCGAGTTTGAGGTGAGTAGAGAATCATATTCCAAGATGAAGTTTAAGAAGGAGTCAAGAAGAGTATTTTCTATTATTGACTTTACTAAGTTGACAGATGAGCAAGCAAGAAACATGCTAAAAACTATGGCCACCAAGTTTGGAAGAAGAAATGTAGACAAATGGGCCATGATTAGAAATATGCAAAAGGGTACAGAGAAAAAATATAAAAAATTTCAAAAGCTTGTCAAGGATTTAAAGGATGATAAGAAGAGAACGATCGACGCATACAACAGAGAAAAAGATATAGTTACTAGTATTATGCACATGTGCCCAAACTTGATCAACCAAGATCAACTAGAGTATGACACGTAACTAGATTATTTATAGGATCTAGTTTGAATTTTATTGACCAAGGTGAAGATTGGGTCGAACCATCTATTAAAGAATTGGCCAAGTTGAATAAAGAAAGGGTTGAGAAGAAGATTAAAGAATATGAGGCACTGATCATGAAAGTGAAGGAGGCCACGCAAAAGGTAGGGAATGCTTTTTATTACTGCCGATATTTTGATCCTATACCTAACACGTGCATTGTAGATGAAGATGCAAAATTGAAGAAAATACAGCCATAATGAAAACTAATAAGGGAAAGCATGAGAAGGTCATGAAAGAGGTTATGAAAAATAAAGAACTAATAAAATCCTTGAAAGACACATTTGAGGAAAGGCTTAAGGAGAAACAACCTCTGGTGATGCGCAAGGTGGATACCCTATATTTCCTCAAACTTAGATGTGGTGGTCAAGAAGTTGAAGGAGAAGGTAGATGAGCCAACTTTTAAGCAAGTACTAGATATTGTAGAATCAGCGCGAGACAAGGCTATAAAAGAGCTCGAATGATGGAAACACTTAGAAAATATAATAAATAGAGAGTTTCAAGAACTTATCCTACCACCTAAGGCTTTAATTTTTAATACGCATACAGATTCTCCATTCATTATTCTTCGTAGATTCAAATAGGAAACTACCTATATTATTTATTATTCATAATTTCATTTACTCTTTGAGGAGTTGTTATGGATTTATGATATTTTTAATGACGAACAATACGCCTAGTGTGGGGTGATGTTGGGAAATAGAAATGGATAAGTGTTAGCCATGCACGAAGGTTGAAGACTATGAGAAAGACGGGGTGCTTAGGTAATAGAGAGAAAAGATAGGCCATTGTGTGAAGGTGCACGAAACATAAAGAATGACTCAGCGTGTAAGGGGTTCATGTATGCATAGGGATTTCAGGACTTAGCCATATTCAAAGTGTTGGCGAGAAAAAATTTCAAGTGGAAAAATTTGCAGTTATATTGCCAACGCTCTGGGAATCTAAGTCCCTCTACTTGAACAGGATAGCTCCGTATTTATATGTGCATGTGAAAGAGGTTTTGCGGTGGCCTTACGACCGAGATCTAATAGGAACACTCCATTGACCCTATGGAAAATCTTGTAATCACTTGCAAGAGTGGAATCTATAAGGAGAGTAGGAAAGGGAGTGAGAAAAAGGGAGAGGAATTAATGTTGTAGGTAGAAAATCATATTCCTACAACCATTAACTAGAAAATTCCAACACACATAGATTAGAAGAAACACAATTTTACAAATGGCAACAAGACAAGTTAATATTTTCAACTCAAAGTCTCACAAATATCCTTATTAAAGAGGAAAAATTCCTTCTTTCTTCATTGATGCTTGAGAAAAATTGTACATTGTGAGAGTGAGAAGAACATAGAGATGAGAAAATGGAGGAAATGTTATCTATTTTCTTCTTCACAAGTGATACTCTCTCATGAATACCCAAAATTGACAACCCTTTGAAATGAGGGTGCCTTACAATTTATAGAACTAGAAGATGAATCTTTGCCTACCCTCCAAATGACATTTCATAAGCCTTTACACAGCTTGTGAATTTTTGAATTCCTAAGAAAGAATTAAGTCCCCTTTTATGAAATAAGGGTGACTTATTACATTATAAACATAAAGTCACTTTTTAAATAAAATAAGACATAATGAAAAAGTGCAACCCCCAATGAAGAAATAGAACATGGGGGAGAGAAGAAAGATAAATAAGAGAAAGAGAACTAAGCTACCGAAGAAGCCACTCCTATCAATCTTGCCAAACTGTTCATCTCCAATCTCTACCGAGATCCATTGGGGACATTTCAACTCCTTGAACTCCTTACTAAATCAAGCTACTACGTAAGAAACCTTGTCTGCATGAGGGATGCCTAAGAAACTTAGGGATTTTGGCCAACCATTAGAAGCATCATTGATATCCTTGCATTTCTTGAACCATGACTAATGTTTTTCCACAATGAATGTAATGATGACTCATATCCCGATAGAGACTCCAAGGTATATTTGTTGAAAGAAATTAAGTCTCCAACTTATTTCTTAACATGCTCCTCAAACGGTCCCAACAACTCATCTGCAGTAGTGTTTTCTTCAATCACAGGCACTCCAAGTTTCGAATCATATTGTTGACACGGTCTTGCATCTTGTAGGCTCGTTCCTCATTTGAGTCCAATTCACTGATAGCTCAATTGATCATTTCATACCTAGTCACAAGAGTTCTTTTCCATGCACGTGAGAAGTCCTCAAATGGGGCACTAGAATATTTTCTTTCTTATTAATACTCAAGAATGAGTATCTCCCATCTCCACCACCAATGGATGAATCGGGTTCCAATGCTCCTTTTATTTTTCTAATTACTCCCTAATCATCCGAGTCTTGTTTGTAAGCACACATGTATTTGAATAGTGAGACTACCTCTAGGATCAAATTTTTTTCTTTTTCCATTATCGTACTCGTCCCACTTGATGTTAGCTTGTCCCCGAATAGTGAACTCCTAAGTTCTTTGAATGGATTTTGGATCAATGTTATTTATTAGAGCCACTTCTTCAATTGGGATTGATGAAGTACTCGGGTCCACTAGATGTTGCATGTATGAGGAGAGTGTTTGTACTTGATCTTCCAAATGATCAATCTTATTTTTGTATTCTTGATTCCTTACAATGAGGTAAGTGGAATACTCTTGAAACATATGCTCATCTCCCTCATGAGTGGTCGGGCCCAAAGGAATGGTACTCATTTCATAATCAGCCAGTGTCATTTCTTCCACTGGCTTGATCACTTTAGGTAAAACCACTTCTACATATTGCTCACCTATAGTGCCACTAAAAATGGGAGGCCACTTGAATGAATTTCTTCTTCTTTCCTTTGACAATGAAGATATCGTCGAAAGATCAAGGACTATGACTTTTTGGATGGTACGAGTCTCTTTTAAAATTATTTCCTTCATCCAAGGAAACATCTCACCTATCTTTGGCTCTATAAATGGCATGTTTACCTTCTCTTACTCAAGTGCAAGGGGTGGCTCTTGCGAAGGAGGAGTGGGAGTGACAATAGGAGGAGGTAGAACCTCTTGGGGTGTTTACGGAGCTAGAATCTAAGTTGGATCTTCCTCCTCAACTTGTGATTCTACTACGGTTTCTTTTCCGTTTTGATCTTCTTGTGTGATATCTCATAATAGGAGCTTCCAACTTGATAGCCTTGCGCTTCTAACTTCCTCCCGAGTTTTTTGAGTTAGAAGTTACTTCCACGACCTTTGTTGAAGAATGATGTGATACCTATCTTTGGGGTGCGGGAATCTTCTTGAATCGAGGGTGACATCCTTCTTCTTCTAAAACCATTCTCTTGTTCTTTTGATCATCACATCTTTCCTTTTATAAATGTCTTCTCGACTCACACATGCTCCAATTCACCGACAACAAAGGAGAATCCTTAATTGTTTTGTACTCTAGATCATATAACTTTGTACCATCATCCTGAATACCTTATTCATACCAAGGAAACATGTACTTCTTCATTTCTCTAATGGTCATCCTCATGTAATCTCTTTCCCTAACATTGAAATCATCTACACAATTTTCCCAGTAATCTTCGACTTGTGGGATATGATGTGACTACAGGGAGATGGAAAGTATCAAGATCAAATCGGAGGTCAAAATTAGCCATTAATGTGTATGAATTCAATATCAAGGGTGTGAAGCCGGTTCCAAATTCAATGCATCATTGGTACTTTTGCAGGTGAAGACTCCTAATGAGATGGGGAAAGACATATCCTTCCTTTACCAATTTTTGAGCTTACTATGCACATACAACAGCTTGTCTACACAACTCAAACAATGTTATTTGGTCACTAAGGTACTAAGATAACCTCAATGGGGAATTATCACAACCACAAACTTGGATATATGAAAAAGTGGGGAATTGGATGAAGAATGAGCCATATCTCTTAATGAGACCAAAATATGTCTCATTATATCACCAAATAGCACTCTTATTCTCTCTCTTAAAATCAAGCTTTCAAGTAAATTTAAATGTAGTTTTGATAATGGATAGCAAATTTAAGGTAGAATATATGATTTATCTTATCATCTCTTTAGAAATCTATTTGCAATCTAATTGTTGTTATTTCCTTATATTTATTCTAAGTTGGAATGCAATAGTGTGTAGAAAACAAGTCATAAGCAACTCTACTCCAAGTTCATAGATTGTTGCTACTGAAAACTTCCACGTAACTACTGAAAGGCCCAGCTACCTACTCCAAGTTCATAGATTGTTGCTACTGAAAAACTTCCACATAGCTACTGAAAGGCCCAGCTACCAAAAGTATTTTGGTTTGTTCCAAAGTAATGTAAAGGAGCACTGAACTATTTAACCCACTCTTTGCTTCCATGTCATCAACCAAGAATACAAATCCAAACATGTGGCAATCTAAATTCATGCATGCATGTGGCATTCCAAGAAGAATTCAAAGTCATGGACTTAACACTCCTCCATTTTCTCTCCATGTTTTAAGGATGAGCAAATAGTGGAATAGTATTAGGAATGTTGAATAAGTACTCTCCCACTTTTTGTTCCTAGATTAAAGGGATGAGTTGTAGAAATATTCTCCATGATAAGTGGATTGTTGTAGTCAAGTTTGTTTAGGATTTATTGCTTTGAATAAATCCACCCAAGAATAGGTAGTTAGTTCTTGGTGTGTGGACTAAGTAAACTAGGAGAAATGCCTATAAATATCTCTTCCATATACTTGGAAAGGGGGGCATATTTTGTAAATCAGTATAAATAATACAATTGTAGTTCTAAAAATTTCCTTATAGTTGCTCCAAATCCGAAGGGAAGAGAATGGCCAAAAGCCACTCTTCCCTAAGGAGGAGGATTTTTCTGTTATTTCTTAGCATAGTTTATTTACTGCAGATTTATTTTCATTAATTTATTTTTTTCTACGTGTTTCCTTTTTATGCATGTTTAATTTCAGTTTGTTTTCTTAGGAAGAAGTATTGTTGAACAAGATTTTCTTTCTCCTTTTGCATACAACTTTAGACACCGCCTTGGTTATAATGACACCAACTTGTCTATGAGTTGGTTAAATGACTAGTAATACAACGACCTGTCATTTTGGCACCATTTTCGAGGACTATGGTGTTAATAGGAGACTCATATTTTTCTAAAAGAATATTCTAGTGAGAGCATAATACCTCTTAGCAAGATTTGTGACAAGAGATTCTTATTCAATAGCTTCTTTAGAATTTTCTTTCAAGTTTTTATTTTCCCAAATTTCTTCCTTGCAAATTTCTTTTTCTACTATTTTATTTTTTGCATTTTGTTTTTATGCAAATAGATTAAATTTAATTTTTGTTATTAGATTTAGGAACCCGTCGAGATTGCCAAAAGAAACCCCTCATTAAAATGGAAACGTCATTTCATGTTTGTATTAGTCCATCGACATGTGTTTATACAATTATTTATTTTGTTAAGAAATATTTCTATTATATTCATATTGATCATTTCAATATGATATTGTAGTTTGTTAATAAGATTGACTACCTTAATCAAAGCATATGGATGGAAATTCATAATAGAAATATGCATTGTTATCAAATAAAACCCTTATCTAGTTCCATTTCCTATATACACAACAATTATAACAAATAGTTACCCATATATTTTGGTGTGATGGAATGGAAACAATAGGAATATGATGATAAGTTTTCTTAATCTTTATAAAAATTGTAAAATATATATTTCTCAGGGGTATAAATTGATTTGGTAGAATAATTAATTATTTAAATGAATACATTTATTTATAATATTATTCTCATGCAATGAGGGTTTCTTGTTCTAAAATATTTATTGTTTACATGTTTGTTACTTCTGCAAATATTAAATAATAGTTCATGCATGCAAGAAATACAAAAAAACTAACTTTGTGCAAGTTAATAGAGACAAATATTTCTGTGGAATATTTGTGCAAATAGATTGGGAGGAAAAATGAAAAAGAAACGAAGCATCATTGCAGAGGAGGTCAAAGAAAAGATTCAACTGATAAGGAGTTCTCGTGTGAAAAATAACATCATTTTTTGATACAAACTACTCACAGCTCACAAAGAAATAGCTCAAACATTTTCTAGGTCTTGTTCTACACGCTTTGAGATTTTCAGATAATTTTGAATCACTCATTTTTATTGAGAAACACCTAAGATATCAGTTTGAATGAACGCAACTCAAAAAAAAACATGTTGAAGACTATTTTTTTACAAAAAAATAATCTTATGATGTATGCAAGTATTCTAATAGTCCTCATTTTCAGTACCTAATTCATTTCATCCTACCCTCTTTGTCTCATTTTTGTTGAGTTTTTGCTAAAAATCATTTTCCCAACTACTAGAACCACCAAAAATTCCTCCGATATTAAATAGTCAATGTTAATTCTTCTCATGTATGTAGGAAAATATTGTCTCAACCAGTATATGCTAATTAAAATTGCAACATACCATGCATATTCAGGATCATACCCATAACCTATCATAATAAACCATCCATTCCCAATAAATGAAGAAGTCTCTGAACCATCCCATTTCCCATAAACAGTTTACCATTGTTTCTCAAAAGACTGTAATCAATTTTCTCAGTTGGTTGGATGTTGCAGAAACTCTGGAAGATTGCTTCTTGATTTTCCATCATGTTGACATTTCTCAAAAGGATAGTGATTGGTTAGAAAACCAGTTTATTAGCTAACCAATTACTAAAAATCAAAGAGGGGGCGGTTGGGGGAAGTTAAAAACAAGCAAATGACTACTTTTCCCAACAAATTGCACTTAAAATTATTTCTTGGATACATATGACTGCTTCTTTTATGCCAACTTGGTTGATGAAATTATTTTCTACTAAAAATTTCTATGTTGCAGAGGCCTTGACTTCATATTTATTTATTTTGTTCAATTGCAGATAGAAATCAAGGTTATACAACATGATGAAAGAAAGGATAACTACTAAGTATGGGGTAAGTGCACCAAGTTGGGGGGCCAAAAGGGGGTCTTAAGTGGACGTATTTTTTGAAAAAATAACTTCAAATTGTACGAGTTTTTCAAAATAGTTACACCGAAAAATTGGAAGATGTTTTAGAAATATGAATCGTAGCATTTTTAGTCTAGTTTCTAAGATACTAAATTTTATTGAAAACGGATAAGTTTAAGTGGGTCAAACAACTAAAATACCAACAGATGCTCTTGTTTTTGTTAAAAACATAATAGAGTGAATTTTGTGCTCCCCACCATTTTTTGAGCACCATTTAATATTTTTGAAAACCCTTTGGTAGAAAGATAGCTAAGAGCATCTAGTTTGGGCTCCATTGTTTTTAGTTTTTATTATCGAATATTTTTGTATTTATAATTTTTCTAGTACAAAAATTTAATGTTTTGAAAAATAAGGAAGCTCCGACCATGCGCCCCCAACTACCTAAAAAAATCAAAAATTAGATTTTTTTTTAATATGTATAGAATTATGCCTAGTTTGGGCTAGTATTATTTTTTTAATTTTTGATCACCCAAAAAAAGATACACCATGAAAGATAGACATATTTACACTTCAAAAAATAGCTATAAAAAGGAATAGTTAGAAAATAAATAATATGGATACCTTATATTAGTCAGAAAATTTAGAAAATTATATTTTAAGAAAGAAGAGACTCTGCTCTACGTCGTGGTATAATTTTTTAAAAATGGATCGATTGTTTTATTTTGATTTCTCATAGAGGAAGTGTCATTTTTACATTTTCTTATAAAAACTCGTTGTTTGTTGTGTTTGTGTAGGTCCATGCCTTAGGCTTGGGGATCCAAACCGGATCCCAAGCCTTGAGGCATGGCTTGGGAAAAGAGAAAACAAAAACTTATGTGTTATGTAACGCATACACATTTTGCTTTGTTTTTTATCTTGTGGCCCCCCAACATCCCTTTCATCTCTTTCACAAGAATTCTACAAACATTTTGTTTTGTCTGCAATATTCTCTACATTCTTGCACGATTTTTTAGTATTTCATTTTGTCCCCTACCCCACTAGTTGATTTTTTCTAATCATGGGTGATAAACATCGAGCTAAGGACAAGAGGAAAGTCAAGAATAAGACACCGGAGCAATTGGAAGAGAAGAGAATAAAGAAATTGAAGAGAATGCAAAAACTTCGAGCAGGGCAAGGTACATCCGCTATATCAAATGTAGCTAATGTATTAGAAAATTGGGATGAAATACATAATGAAAATGTAGAGAATAATGATTTTGCAATGAATAATGATATTGAATTGAATGATAATGTTGGTATGGATGAAGAAATTGATATGAATCCAATTGTTGAACCCTTACTTGAGAATCCAAATGTTAACCCCGAAATTTGTATGAAAACACTGAATGAAGAAAGTAACCTTGTAAATGAATCTTCACCTCTAAGAACACCTCCTTCCATTTCGTGAAGAAAACCAATTCACTTAATTGAAATTGATGAAAACATTATAAAACCAATGCCTAAAAAAATGTCTAAAAGAAATGTGAGAAGAAAAGCTAGTGGAATTTGGGATAATTACTTTGAGAATTTAAATGATGCACAAATATGTCAATTATTTGTTTCATTGATGAAGTTAATTAATATGAGACCTATAATGAAGACCATGGGTTAAGAACATCTAATGTTGTTGATCAAAATGCGTCAATTGTTGAAAACATACATAAAGCATACCAAACTGTAGGTGGCAAAAGACGCACCAAAGATAGTAATGCTACACGACGTGCACTAACTAATTGTATAGTAAGTGATAAAATAGTTAATAAACATTTGATTAGAAAAACAAGCAGTGCTTTAAAGCTAAACAGAAAAACACTAATGAAAGCAATAGAGAGACGTAAATGTCTTGAGTCACTCAATAACACTGACTATTGGGCTTTCTCTAGTAGACTTCCATGAAAAGACAAGAATACATCTGATATTCTAAAAGAATTAATTGTAAAATTTTGGAATGAGAACACAAGGGTGTCACCGAATAGAAGAGATATAGTAAAAACAAGAATAGGTTCTCGTAATCGTGAATCATGTGTAAAAAAATTCTTAGATATGACTCAAGCATAAATGTTTTCTAATTTTAAAAATGAAAATCCACAAATTAACATTAGCCAAAGATTCTTTGAAATGAACAAACCCTTTTATGTGAAAATCAATCACTCACGTACCACAAATATTAAATTGATCAAATATCGAGGTCGACCATCAAACAAAAATTTGTGGAAGGTTCGTGAATTAGATCATGAAGCAATTCTTACTCTGCCAAGAATAGTGTTGATCCTCGCAGCTTCATTGGATTGAAATTGCAAAGGTATTTTCTTCATGAATTTAATTGATCGCACTTTTTCTCGTGTTTGCAAACAATAGCACATCGAGAGAACCGGATGGAGACGGAGAAAAACATGAGAGGATTTCATATAGGGCCTCAACATGGAGGTCTCGGATCTGATGAGACATCTCTAGGTGCCACGGAGTCCGAGAAATCACCCGTCGAAGATATGGCATGTTTGGGCCTCAGGGCTCTTAAGCGACTACACCTGGACGGGGTAGCTCGAGAGCATGGGGAGTGTAGGAAACCAAAAAGAAGCCTCCACTAGCATTCACCAGGCCACCCCGACGTGTTTGCATAGTTGGTTCGGTCCCACGAGCTTCCGTTTACAAACTATAACCTCTGGCAGCCCTACACTGACTCAGACTGCACTATTTCTCGCATTTACAAACAATAGGACAGCAAGAGAACCGGATCAAGAAGGAGAAAACCACAAGATATTTTTCTATAGGGCCCCAACATGGAGCTCTTGGATCTAATGAGACATCTCTAGGTGCCATGGAGTCCGAGAAATCACCCGTTGAAGATATGACGTGTTTGGGCCTCAGGGCTCTTAAGCGACTACGCCCGGATAGGGTAGCCCGAGAGCATGGGGAGTGTAGGGAACAAAAATAATCCTACACTAGCATTCACCAGGCCACCTCAATGTGTTGGCGTAGTTGGTTCGGTCCCACGAGCTTCTGTTTGCTAAATACAGCCTCTGGCAACCCTACAATGACTCAATTGCACTATTTCTCGCATTTACAAACAATAGGACAGCGAGAGAACCGGATGGAGACAGAGAAAACCACAAGATGATTTCCTAGAGGGCCCTGACATGGAGCTCTCAGATCTAACAAAACGTCTCTAGATGCCATGGAGTCTGAGAAATCACATGTTGAAGATATGGCGTGTTCGGGCCTCAGGGCTCTTAAACGACTATGTTCGGACGAGGTAGCCTGAAAGCACGGGGAGCGTAGGGAAAAAAAATCCTCCACTAGAATTCACTAGGCCACCCTAACATTTTGGTGTAGTTTTTTCATTCCCACAAGCTTCCGTTGCAAACTACATCCTCTAAAGCATCCCTATACTTGACTTAGACTACACTATTTCTCGCATTTACAAATAATATGACAGCGAGAGAACCGGATGGAGACGAAGAAAATAGGAGAGGCTTTTGTAGAGGGGCCTAAAATGGAGCTATTAGATCTAACGAGACATCTCTAGGTACCACAGAGTCCGAGAAATCACCCGTCGAAGATATGGCGTGTTTGGGCCTCATGGCTCTTAAGCGACTACGCCCGGACGGGGTAGCCCGAGAGCACGGGGAGTGTAGTGACCAAAAATAAAGCCTCCACTAGCATCACCAAGCCACCCCAACATATTGGAATAGTTGGTTCGGTCCCACGAGCTTCGTTTGCAAACTATAGCCTCTGGCGACCTTACACCGACTTAGACAACACTATTTTTCATGTTTGCAAACAATAGACAACAAGAGAAACAGATGGAGACAGAGAAAACGTGAGATTATTTCTTAGAGGGCCCCAACATAGAGGTCTTGGATCTGATGAGACATCTCTAGGTGCTGCACAGAGTCCGAGAAATCACCCTTTGAAGATATGGTGTTTTTAGGCCTCGGGGCTCAAAAGCAACTACACCTGCATTTCGAGGTAGCCCAAAAGCACGGGGAGTGTAGGGAACCAAAATAAAGCCTCCACTAGTGTTCACCAAGCCACCCCAATGTGTTGGCATAGTTGGTTCGGTCCCACTAGCTTCTTTTTGCAAACTACAACATCAGGCAACCCTATGTTGACTCGTTACACTATTTCTCATGTTTACAAACAATAGGATAAATGCGAGAGAACCAAATAGAGACATAGAAAATTGTGAGAGGCTTTTGTAGAAGGCCACAACATGGAGGTCTCAGATCTGATGAGATGTCTCTAAGTGCCACGAGTCTGAGAAATCACCCGTCAAATATATGGTGTGTTTGGGCCTCAAGGCTCTTAAGCAACTACGCCCAGACGATGTCACTCGAGAGCACGGGGTGCGTAGGGAACAAAAAAATCCTCCACTAGCATTCACCAAGCCACGCCAATGTGTTGGCATAGTTGTTTCATTCCCATGAGCTTCCGTTTGCAAACTACAGCCTCTCGCGCAGCCTACACTAACTCGGGACCGCACTATTTCTCATGTTTGTAAACAATAGCACAGTGAGAGAACCGGATGGAGACAGAGACAATTGTAAGAGGATTTCCTAGAGGGCCCCGACATGGAGGTCTCGGATCTAAAGATACATCTCTAGATGTCACGCAATCCGAGAAATCACTGTCGAAGATATGGCGTTCAAGGCTCTTAAGCGACTACGCCTGACGAGGTAGCCCGAAAGGACAAGGAGCGTAAGGAACCAAAATGAAGCCTCCACTAGTGTTCACCAGGACACCTCAACATGCTGGCATAGTTTTTTTAGTCCCACGATCTTCCTCGTTTGCAAACTATTGCTTCTGGCAGCCCTACATTGACTCAACCGCACTATTTCTCGCGTTTGCAAAAATAGAAAAGCGAGAGAACCGGATGGAGATGGAAAAAACTACAAGAGGCTTTCATAGAGGCCCCCAACTTAAAGGTCTCGTATCTATTTGGGCCTCAGGGCTCTTAAGTGACTACGCCCAAGAAATCACCCGTCGAAGATATGGCTTGTTTGGGCCTCAGGGCTCTTAAGCGACTACGCCCGACCGGGTAGCCCAAGAGCACAGGGAGTGTAGGGAACAAAAATGAAGCCTCCAATAGAATTCACCAGGCCACCCCGATGTGTTGGCGTAGTTGGTTCAGTCCCACGAGCTTCCGTTTTCAAACTACACCTTTGGACCCTCTACATCGACTCAGATCGCACTATTTCTCGTGTTTGCAAACAATAGCACAAAGAAGAGAACAGGATGCGAGATGAAGAAAACCACTAGAGGATTTTTTAGAGGGCCCCAACATGGAGCTCTTGAATCGACGAGATGTCTCTAGGTGCCACAGATTCTAAGAAATCACCCTTCGAAGATATGGCGTGTTTGGGCCTCAGGGCTCTTAAGCAACTACACCCAGACGAGGTAGCCCGAAAGCACGGGGATCGTAAGGAACCAAAATGAAGCCTCCACTAGTATTCACCAAGCCACCCCGATGTGTAGACGTAGTTGGTTCGGTCCAACGAGCTTCCGTTTGCAAACTACAACCTCTGCAGCCTACACTCGACTCGCATCGCATTATTTGTCTCATTTGCAAAACAATAGGGCAGCGAGAAAATTGGATGGAGACAGAGAAAACTGCGAGAGGATTTCGTAGAGGGCCCCAACATGGAGGTCTCAGATCTAACAAGATGTATCTAGGTGCCACAGAATCTTAGAAATCACCTATCAAAGATATGGCGTGTTTGGGCCTCAGGGCTCTTAAGTGACTACGCCCGGACGGGGTAGCCCGAAAGCACGGGAGCATAGGGAACAAAAACAAAGCCTCCACTAGCATTCACCAGGCCACCCTAACATGTTGGTGTAGTTGGTTTGGTCCCACGAGCTTCTGTTTACAAACTATAGCCTCAGAAACCATACACTGACTCAAACTGCACTATTTCTCACGTTTGCAAACAATAGGACAACGAGAGAACTGGATGGAGACGGAGAAAACCACTAGAGGATTTTCTAGAGGACCTTGAAATGGAGATCTTAGATCTAACAAGACATCTCTAAGTGTCATGGAGTTTGAGAAATCACCTATCGAAGATATGGCGTGTTTGGGCCTCAGGGCTCTTAAGCAACTACACCCAGATGAGGTAACCCAAAAGCACGGGGAGCATAGGGAACCAAAACAAAGCCTCCACTAGCATTCACCAAGCCATCGTAACATCTTGGCATAGTTGGTTTTGTCCCATGAGCTTCCGCTTGCAAACTACAACCTCTAGCAGACCCTACACTGACTCGGACCGCACTATTTCTTGCGTTTACAAAACAATAAGACAAAGAAGAGAACCGGATAGAGATGAAGAAAACCACGAGAGGATTTCATAGAGGGCACTAACATGGAGGTTTTGGATCTGATGAGACACCTCTAGGTGCCACAGAGTCTGAGATATCACCTGTCGAAGATATAGCATGTTTGGGCCTTAGGCTCTTAGCGACTAAGCCTCTGGATGGGGTAGCCCGAGAGCACGGGGAGCGTAATGAACAAAAGCAAAGCCTCCACTGGTGTTCACCAAGCAACCCCGACATGTTGGCGTAGTTGGTTCAGTCCCACGAGCTTTCGTTTGCAAACTACACCTCTAAGCACCCTACACACGACTCAGCATCGCACTATTTTTCGCGTTTGCAAAACAATAGACAACGAGAGAACCGTAGATGGAGACGGAGAAACCGCGAAAGTTTTTCTTAGAGGGCCTTGATATGGAGGTCTTGGATCTGACGAGATGTCTCTAGGTGCAATGGAGTCCAAGAAATCACCCTTTGAAGATATGGCGTTTTGGGTCTCGGGCTCTTAAGCAACTACGCCTGATTTGGGGTGGCAAAGCACGGAGAGTGTAGGGAACAAAAATGAAGCCTCCACTAGTGTTCACCAGGCCACTCGATGTTTTTTTCATAGTTGGTTTGGTCCCACGAGCTTTTGTTTGCAAACTACAACATCAAAGTGCAAAATTTCTACACTCGACTTAGACCGCACTATTTCTCACATTTACAAACAATAAGACAGCAAGAGAACCAAATAGAGAAAGAGAAAACTACAAGAGGATTTTGTAGAGGGCTACAACATGGAGGTCTCAGATCTAATGAGACATCTCTACATGCCACGGAGTCTGAGAAATCACCCGTCAAAGATATGGCGTGTTTGGGCCTCAAGGCTCTTAAGCGACTACGCCCGGACATGGTAGCCCGAGAGCACGGGAGTGTAGGGAACAAAAATGAAACCTCCACTAGCATTCACCAGGCCATCTTGACATGTTGGCATTGTTGGTTCGTTCTATGAGCTTCCGTTTGTAAACTACAGCCTCGCAGCCCCTCTACACCGACTCGACCGCACTATTTCTCACATTTGTAAACAATAAAGACAACGAGAGAACCGGATGGAGACAGAGAAAAAATGCAAGAGGCTTTCTGAGGGCCCTAACATGGAGGTCTTGGATCTGATGAGACATCTCTAGGTGCCACGGAGTCCAAGAAATCACCCGTTGAAGATATGGCGTGTTTGGGCCTCAGGGCTCTTAAGCGACTACGCCCAGACGAGGTAGCCCGAAAGCACGGGAGTGTAGAGAACCAAAACAAAGCCTCTACTAGCATTCAATAGGCCACCCCGACATGGTGGCATAGTTTTTAGGTCCCATGATCTTCCCTTTGCAAATTATTGCCTGAGCCCTATAATGACTCAGATTGCACAATTTCTCGCGTTTGCAAAAATATGAAAGCAAGAGAACGGATAGATACAGAGAAAACTACAAGAGGATTTTGTAGAGGGCCCAACTTAAAGGTCTCAAATCTAACGAGATGTCTCTAGGTGCCATGGAGTCTGAGAAATCACCCGTCGAAGATATGGCGTGTTTGGGCCTCAGGGCTCTTAAGCGACTACACCCAGACGAGGTAGCCCGAGAGCACGGGAGCGTAGGGAACAAAAACGAAGCCTCCACTAGAATTCACCAAGCCACCCCGATGTGTTGGCATAGTTGGTTCAGTCCCACGAGCTTTCGTTTGCAAACTACACCTTTGCAACCCTACACCGACTTAGATCGCAATATTTCTCGCGTTTGCAAATAATAGCATAGTGAGAGAACTGGATGGAGATAGAGAAAACTGCAAGAATATTTCCTATAGGTCCCCGACATGGAGGTCTCGAGATCTGATGAGACATTTCTAGGTACCACGCAGTGATCGAGAAATCACCTGTCAAGATATGGCATGTTTGGGCCTCGTGGCTCTTAAGCGATTACGCCTTTAGACGAGGTAGTAGCCCGAAAGCACGGGGAGCGTAGGGAACCAAAACAAAGCCTCCACTAGTGTTCACTAGACACCCCAACATGTTGGCATAGTTTTTTTGGTCGCACGATCTTCCGTTTGCAAACAATTGCTTTTAAAGAGCCTACACTGACTCAGACTACACTATTTCTCACGTTTGCAAAAAATAGGAAAGTGAGAGAATCGGATGGAGACGGAGAAAACTGCAAGAGGATTTCGTAGAGGGCCCTGAGTTAAAGGTCTTGGATCTAATGAGATGTCTCTAGGTGCCACGGAGTCTAAGAAATCACCCGTCGAAGATATGGTGTGTTTGGGCCTCAGGGCTCTTAAGCGACTATGCCCGGACGGGGTAGCTTGAGAGCACGGGGAGCGTAGGGAACAAAAATGAAGCCTCCACTAGCATTCACCAGGCCACCCCGACGTGTTGTCTTATTTGGTTTGGTCCCACAAGCTTCGCTTTGCAAACTACTGACCTCTGCAGCCCTACACTAACTTAGACTGCACTATTTCTCACGTTTGCAAACAATAGCACAACGAGAGAATAGGATACAGACAGAGAAAACTGCGAGAGGATTTTGTAGAGGGCCCCAACATGGAGCTCTTAAATCTGATGAGACATCTCTAGGTGCCACAGAGTCTGAGAAATCACCCTTCGAAGATATGGCGTGTTTGGGCCTCAGGGCTCTTAAGCGACTACACCCAGACGAGGTAGCTTGAAAGCACATGGAGCGTAAGGAACCAAAATGAAGCCTCCACTAGCATTCACCTGAGCCACCACTGACGTGTTGACGTATTTGGTTCGGTCCAACGAGCTTCGTTTGCAAACTACACCTCAGTAGCCCTATCTTATCGACTCAGATCCCCACATTATTTCTAGCGTTTGTAAAGAATAGGCAGCAAAAAACCAGATGGAGATAGAGAAATCCATGAGAGGATTTCATAGAGGGCCCCGATGTGCAGGTCTCGAGATCTAACGAGATGTATCTAGGTGTCATGGAGTCCAAGAAATCACCCGTCGAAGATATGGCGTGTTTGGGCCTCAGGGCTCTTAAGCGGCCCATGCCCGGATGGGGTGGCAGCCCGAGAGCACGGGGAGCATAGGGAACAAAAAAAAGCCTCCACTAGCATTCACCAGCCATCCCGATGTGTTGGCGTATTTGGTTCGGTCCCACAAGCTTCTATTTGAAAACTACAGACCTCATGCAACCATACTGACTCGATTTTGACTACACTATTGCTCACGTTTGCAAACAAAAGCACAACGAGAGAACCGGATGGAGATGGAGAAAACCATGAGAGGATTTCCTAGAGGGCCTTGATATAGAGGTCTTGGATCTAACTAGACATCTCTAGGTGACATGGAGTTCGAGAAATCACCGTCGAAGATATGGCGTGTTTGGGCCTCGGGGCTCTTAAGTGACTACGCCGAACGAGGTAGTAGCCCAAAAGCACGAGGAGTGTAGCGAACCAAAATGAATCCACCAATAGCATTCACCAAGCTAGCATGACCTATTGGCTTAGTTGGTTCGGTCCCATGAGCTTCCCTTTGCAAACTACTGACCTCGCTGACCCTACATTGACTTAGACGCACTATTTCTCATGATTACAAACAATAGGACAACAAGAGAACCGGATGGAGATAGAGAAACCATGAGAGGCTTTCCTAGAGGGCCTCGATGTGGAGCTCTTGGATCTGATGAGACTTCTCTAGGTGCCAGGGAGTCTCGAGAAATCACATGTCAAAGATCACATGCTTAAGAGCCCTGAGTCCCAAACATGCCATATCTTCGACGGGTGATTTCTTGAACTCCGTGGCACCTAGAGATGTCTCATTAGATCCAAGAGCTCCATGTTAGGGCCCTCTACGAAAACCTCTCGTGGTTTTCTCTGTGTCCATCTGGTTCTTTCGCTGTCCTAGTGTTTGTAAACGTGAGAAATAGTGCGATTGAAAGTTAGTGTAGGGCTATAAGATGTTGTAGTTTTCAAACGGAAGCTCGTGTGACCAAACTAACTATGCCAACATGTCGTGGTGGCCTTGCAAATTCTAGTGGAGGCTTTGTTTTGGTTCCCTATGCTCCCCGTGCTTTCGGGCTACCTCGTCCGGCGTAGTTGCTTAAGAGCCCTAAGGCCCAAACACGCCATATCTTCAACAAGTGATTTCTCGACTGTGGCACCTAGAGATTTCTCGTCGAGATCCAAGAGCTCTATGTCAAGGCTTTCTATGAAATCCTCTTGCAGTTTTCTCCGTCTCCATCCGGTTCTCTCGGTGTCCTATTGTTTGTAAACGTGAGAAATAGTGCAGTCTGAATTAGTGTAGGGCTGCCAGATGTTGTAGTTTGCAAATGGAAGCTCATGGGACCAAACCAACTATGCCAGCACATCGGGGTGGCCTAGTGAATGCTAGTGGAGGATTTTTTTTTTCCCTACGCTCCCCGTGCTTTCAGATACCCCGTCCGGGCGTAGTCGCTTAAGAGCCCTGAGGCCCAAACACGCCATATCTTCAACAGGTGATTTCTCTGACTCCATGGCACCTAGAGATGTCTCATCAGATCTGAGAGCTCCATGTCAGAGCCCTCTCTGAAATCATCTCGTGGTTTTCTCCATCTTTATCCGGTTCTCTCGTTGTCCTATTTTTTGTAAACGCGAGAAATAGTGCAGTGGTTAGTCAAATGTGTAGAGGGCTACTAGATGTTGTAGTTTGCAAACGGAAGCTCGTCGGACCAAACCAACTACGCCAACATGTCGAGGTGGCCTATTAAACACTATTGGAGGCTTTTTTTTGGTTCCCTACGCTCCCTTTATTTCAAAGCTACCCCGCCCAAGCAGCGTAGTCGCTTAAAAGCCCCGAGGCCCAAACACGCCATATCTTCGACAGTGTGATTTCTCGACTCCATGGCATCTAGAGACATCTCGTCGATTTGATAGCTCCATGCTTAAGCCCTCTATGAAATCCTCTTATGGTTTTCTCTATCCCCATCCGGTTCTCTCGCTGTCCTATTGTTTGCAAACGTAAGAAATAGTGCGATGCTGAGTCACAAGTGCGGGTCACTGAGGCTATATTTTGCAAACAGAAGCTCGTGGGACCGAACCAACTATGCCAACATGTCGGGGTGGCTTGGTAAACACACTAGTGGAGGCTTCTTTTTGGTTCCCTATTCTCCCCATGCTTTCGGGCCCTGCCTCAAGGCGTTGTCGCTTAAGAGCCCCGAGACCTAAACATGCCATATCTTTGACAGGTCATTTCTCGGACTCCATGGCACCTAGAGACATCTCATCAAATATGAGATATCCATGTCAATGCCCTCTACGAAAGCCTCTCGTGTTTTTCTTTTGTCTCCATCCGGTTCTCTCATTGTCTTATTGTTTACAAACATAAAAATATAGTGCGATCGAGTCAGTGTAGGGCTCCCAGAGGCTATAGTTTGTAAACGAAGCTCGTGGGACCAAACCAACTACGCCACATGTCGGGGTGGCCTCGTAAACACTAGTGGAGGCTTTTTCTTGGTTCCCTATGCTCCCCGTGATTTCGGCTATCTGTCCGGGCCTAATTGCTTAAGATCCCCGAGGCCCAAATACGCCATATCTTCAAAGGGTGATTTCTTGAACTCCATTGCACCTAGAGTTGTCTCATCAGATCTAAGACCTCCACATCAAGGCCCTCTACAAAATTATCTCACGGTTTTCACCATCTCCATTCGATTCTCTCCTTGTTCTATTGTTTGTAAACGTGAGAAATAGTGTAATCTGAGTCAATGTGGGGCTGCCATAGGCTATAGTTTGCAAACAAAAGCTCGTGGGACCAAACCAACTATGCCAACACATTGGGGTGGCCTGGTGAATGCATTTGATGGCTTTGGTTTTGATCCCTACACTCCCATTACTTTCGGGATACCCCGCCTAGGCGTAGTCACTTAAGAGCCCTAAGGCCCAAACACGTCATATCTTTGACGGGTGATTTCTCGGACTCTGTGGCACCTAGAGACATCTCATTAGATCTGAGAGCTCCATGTCGGTGCCCTATCAAAAGCCTCTCGTGGTTTTCTCCATCTCCATCTGGTTCTCTCATTGTCCTATTGTTTGTAAACACGTGAAATAGTGCAGTCTAAGTCAGTGTAGGGCTACCCCGTCTGGGTGTAGTCGCTTAAGAGCCCTGAATGACTAGATTGGCTTAAGAATGAATTTTATAGGGGTATGTCTAAGAACACATGAGATTTATCAATCACCTAGTAAATCTTTCTTGTTTAGTTCTTGATGGGAGTTAGCTGGCCTACGACTTAGTGACCTTCTATTCATTGATAATTTATGTTATGATAAACCCATGGATGCTTTCAAAAGCACCTTAAAAAGGATATGGGTAGTCATCAAGCCTAGTGAAGGGTGTGATGTGATTTCCAAATAACTTTAAATGCCTACAGATTTAAAGGTAGTAACATGAATTGGACAAGATTAGACAATCAAGAATCATTGAGTGTCTGAATCAGAATGTCATTGCATCTAGAGACATTCTCAAGCATTGGAGTAATGTATGTGGAGGGACATTCTCAAAATATCAACAGATGAAAGGCATCAAATTTTGATGAATGACAGGTGTTTTAAAAGGGGAGAAGACCACGAAGCATAGAAGAATGTAGTAAGTGCATGATAAGATAAGAACCAGTACAAAGAAACCATGAGCAAGAAGAAGTGCAAGTAAGGTAAATACACATATACACATTGATAAATTGAATGAATAATTACTCGATTAGGTAACTCTTTATATACATACATTATATAAATATTAATTTCCAAAGTTTGATGCATATTATACATTGAAAATGCTAGTACATGTACATCACCAATAAATGAAAAAATAATCCATAATGTCTTAAATATTGTCAAGTGCACATCATATTAGATTCATGCGAAAATAATCTCGAAATGTAAGGTCTCATACAAAATTATCAAGTTCCAAATAGTATTTTAATGTGCATAACAAATACAAAAATGGCCGATAGGTCATATACCATCAAGGTCATATACAATGTCATGCACATAGGCATACAAAAACAATGCCATGCACATAGGCATACAAAAACAATGCCATGTAAGACATATATATTTCCTACTCATCAAAATCTATCCCTCTCTTGGCCTTTCTTGAAGAAGGCCCTCCCTTAGGCAAAGATGGAGATCCATGAGATGACTTTAGATCATCCAAGCCCATGCTTTGAGTCCTCTTCCACTAAATACTTGCCTATAGATGAGCCTATAAATGCAAACAATATTTTTTTGTCAAAACTTAATTTATATATGTTTTCAACATGTATTTAAGACCATGCTAGAATGAAAGTATTTACATAAATACACAAACTTACCGCAAGTTGTCGATCACGCCGAATTTGCATCTCACGCTCAGATGAGTCATCGGGAGCTCCTACAGTACGAACGGGGTACAAAGATGACAAGATGGAGGAGTCCGTGCCCTCAAAGTCAAAATGGAGGGGGTTGAAGTTCCCTACATACACATAAGATCAGAAAATCTAACATCAGAATTAGTGAAAATAGAGCTAAGTACATGTATCTACATAATGAAAATATTTTAACTAATTTTATCAATATAGAACTATTGTTTTTACCCCGCCACGCCTGTGAATCAAATGAATAGGGCTGCATACTGTCATCGCAGTAACTCCTGCATACACACAATGAAGGAAATCATTAACATAATTTAATAATTCTACAATGAAAGACATTACTAACATGTAATTTAACATAATATGAATTACACAAGAAATTTAACAAAATTTATGTGTTGTTTGAATACCTCAGTGAGTTGCTACGCAGATGAAATCACAATGGCAACACCTTTATCTACTTGTCGCAGAGATGGTGGGGTGTCTAGTGAAGTCAACATCTTTATCAAACATGTATATCACATGAGTTAGATGGACATACAAGAACATACATATATTTGACTTCAAAACTAATATATATACATGCAAATACACACACACACACACACACACACACACGTATGTGAAAATTTTACATAATTAACATTCTAAATTACCTCTGTGAATGTTTGTGTATGCATGGTGCTCACCACCACCGTGGTCGGGATGAAGATGTTCCTCCCACGTGCTATAATATAAATGCATGTACATGTACAAATACAATTATTTCAAAATTTAACATATATAATTAAATCAAGTACTCCAAAAAATTTTGTAACACACATAACAAATTTACCATGAAGGTGACACCGATGAATGTAATCCAAATGTCTCACTCAAAAGGACATCTCGACATAGTGACATTATCATGTTCATCCCTAGCACTAGGTGCACCAAAATCAAGACGCATGAAAGTATCGTCCTCCTCGGGCCGAAATATATGCTACCACATGATGATAAAAATGTGGCCTCATGCTAGTACTCCTGAGGGAATACTCTGTGTACCTCCACAAGCATCCGCTCAAAATCTCCCTCGTATGTCAAACAAGGGTCAGTAGATAGCCAATGAAGCGCACTGGAGTGTATCAATCTCTATTGTCTCCTTCACCGCTTGAGGGACAATCTCGGGTGAGGGGGCTTCTTTGCAGGAATCTACCTGCTTGAATAGGTGCACATTCGCACCTAGTTGATCGTGTGTAGATCCTTTTCCTTGGATTTGGAAATCTCGAAATCAAAATAATTTGGGATCTCGTTGAGGATAAACTCGCAATAGAGTTTCCTCGAAAGTATAGTGGCACCTTGTTATTATTACAAGGTGGAAAATCAAACACCATCCACCATCGATCCCAAAAATTATTTCTAATCAAATTAGTATTGCACCAATGGATGGGAAATCATTTACATGTCAACGGAACAGTAAGATTAGTGCGAGGGTCCGTGAATAAGGTGCATATGAGTTCTTTTAAAGTTTCTTTTTCTTTACATCCACATATGAAAATTTGTTGGAATAATAAACCCTACAACCCTCTCTGTAAGTTTCCCAACGATCAATTTGCCCCGTTTCCACGTCAATTTGAACAAGTAATGCCTCTAATGTGTTTGCAAGAGAGGCGCGGTGGGGGTTTGTAGATTGTGCATCCCTCATTGTTTTGATTAAATCCTCAATTTCAATTTTGTTTTCAACTATTTGGGTTGCTAAATCTTCTTGACTACCCAAGGGATGTTGAGCAATTGTGGGAGTGTTGGGAGGGATGTTAGGAATAACAGGGTTTGGTTGTGGTTGATTCCCTCGACCTCTAACTGTAACAATAAAAAATATGTACTCAATTCAAATTTTAATCTATAATTATCACATTTCAATGGAATTTTGAGAAAAGAAATGTGCTTACCTCTTCTCTATGGTGCCATCGTCGATTTCGATCTTCCCGGCGATCCAAAAATGATCCTTTGAGCTTGAGACCGAATGGAAAAACGTGATGGCATGAACAAGCTCTAAAACTCGTGTTTGAGGGAGGAAAAATGATAGAGGCTCGGGCCCCTTTTTTTTGTTTATAGTCAACATAACGCGTATGTGTTATGTAATGCGTACATGTTATGCTTTGGTGATTCCCGAGCCAAACAAACTAAAACGCTAGCGCGTTTTGGCTTTTTTCACATTCTTGTCCGCTTTTTGGCCCCCCAATTTTGTGCACTTACCCTATGGTATGGTAACTTTTATTTTTCTATTCTTAAAAATTGTTATTTTTTGTTTTAATTGCAAATATATTCACTTCTAGAAATATTAAAAAGAAAGAAACAAGTGAGAGAATTTTTTTCAAAATGTACATGTGTTGATTAAGTCCAGTAACAAAGCAGATGATGTAGATGAAGTCTTTCCAGTTTGCAGTAGTTGGGATCTATAAGATGCTCAATAACTTAAAAAATAGTTTGCATGAGGGCATGCACAAAACTAAGTGTGGGGGAGACTCACTCTCTTCCAAATCTTTTGAAGAATGCATGAGAAAACAAAGAGCTAAGTGTGGGGGAAAAATATCTCTACATTATTTAAGAAAAACCTCATGAGAGCATGAATAAGAAAGAAGTAAAAAATTTTACTTCTAGAATCTCAGTTTGTTGTTATTATGAAAGATGTAAAAGTATTGAAAAAATCAAATTCTACAGGAAGATCAATAGCTTGTATGAGGGCATGCAAGAATTTAAGTGTGGGGGAATGATGAGACCAAAATATGTCTCATTATATCACCAAATGGCACTCTTATTCTCTCTCTTAAAATCAAGCTTTCAAGTGAATTTAGATGTAGTTTTAATAACGGATAGCATATTTAAGATAGAATATAGGATTTATCTTATCATCTCTTTAGAAATCTATTTACAATCTAATTGTTGTTATTTCCTAATATTTCTTCTAAGTTGGAATGCAATAGTGTGTAGAAAACAGGTCATAAGCAACTCTACTCCAAGTTCATAGATTGTTGCTACTAAAAACTTCCACACCGCTATTGAAAGTCCCAAATACCTACTCTAAGTTCACAGATTGATGCTACTTGAAAAATTTCACGTAGCTACTTCGAAATTCCCACTACCAATTTTTTTTTGGTTTGTTCCAAAGTAATTTAAAGGAGCACCGAACTATTCAGCCCACTCTTTGCTTTCACGTCATCAACCAAGAATACAAATCCAAACTTGTGGTAACCCAAATTCATGCATGCATGTAGTATTCCATGAAGAATTCAAAGTTGTGGACTTATCACTCCTCCATTTTCTCTCCATGTTTCTAGGATGAGAAAATAGTGATATAATATAAGGAATGTTGAATAAGTACTCTCCCACTTTGTGTTCCTAGATTAAAGGGATGATCTATAGAAATATTTAGCCCACTCTTTTCTTCCACATCATCAATCAAGAATAAAAATCCAAACATGCGGTAACCCAAATTCATGCATGCATGTAGTATTCCAAGAAGAATTCAAATTCATGAACTTATCACTCCTCTATTTTCTCTCCATGTTTCAAGGATGAGGAAATAGTGATATAATATTAGGAATGTTGAATAAGTACTCTCCCACTTTGTGTTCCTAGATTAAAGAGATTAGATATAGAAATATTCTCCACGATAAGTGGACTCATTGTAATCAAGTTGGTTTAGGATTTATTGCTTTAAATAAATTTTCCCAAGAATAGGTAGTTAGTTCTTGGTGTGTGGACTAAGTAAACTAGGAGGGATGCCTATAAATACCTCTTCCATATACTTGGAAAGGGGGCATATTTTGTAAATCGGTTTGAATCAATACAATTGCAGTTCCAAAAAGTTCCTTGTAGTTGCTCCAAATCCAAGGAAGAGAATTGTTAAAATCCACTCTTCCCCAAGGAGGAGGATTTTTCTGTTATTTCTTAACATATTTTATTTACTGCAAATTTATTTTCATTAATTTATTTCAGTAATTTATTTGTTGTGTGTTTCCTTTTTATGCATGTTTAATTTCAGTTTGTTTTCTTAGGAAGAAGTACTATCGAACAAGATTTACTTTCTCCTTTTGCATACAAATTAGACAACTCTGCTTGGTTATAATGACACCAACTTGTCTATGAGTTGGTTAAATGACTAGTAATACAATGACCCATCATCTCTTGATCAAGGAAGAATCTTGTGGCAAAATCCTTGAGTGCAGTCTCCCTTCGGTGTCCTCGATGATGAACATTATAAAGGCATCGTTCATGTAGGTGAAATTCCTATTACTTTATTTCAGCACAAATTGTGGATGCTTCTCAAATTTTGGATCTTTGGAAGAGATATTTTTGCAAGTGTTAGACCTTAAACGAACTTGATCTTGCAAGAAGATACACCATATATGAAGTCATGGAGAACTTCTTTCGACCGCAAAATGAAGCAACCGATCAGGCAACTTATCACTTATGATCTAGCCCTAATCAATATTTTTCTTCACTTCAATGATTGTCAATATGAACAATGTCATCCAATCCTTGAAATATTTCATTTTTTCTTCGCCCATCACCCTATTGAGAATGGTGATTGCATCTGAAAATATGTCATGGAATCCACTTCGTGAGAGGGACTTGAGAAATCTAGAGGGCTTTCTCTCGACTTCAACCATTACCTTAGTTCGAAAACTTGCAAGTAATAATTTGTGTCATTACATTCCTTTACCGTCATTTCCTTTTAGATGATTGACATGTTTCTCTAGGTAGGTATTTGCATGGAATAGGAGATGGCCTTAAGAGCAATCACTGCATCATAGTTGAACGGTCATCCACCCGAATGGTTCTCGTCTTAGGTTCATAGTGGTGAGAGCACATGAGCACCAACTCAATTCTTTGTACAGATACAGGGTGACCACCCACCGCATACAACCCGCTCATGAACACTTTGTCTTCAATAGGCTCCCTCAAAGGCCAAGCATGTGTACTTTTAGATTATCAAGATCCATGTGGGTGACATCATTGTCCCCCACTTCCGCATACTTAGATGAAAGAGCATTGACTGGCTTGACACCTGTGAACTTGAATTTCATGGTTCTTGGAACACTTTCCTACACCCGAAGAGTGGGTTTACTATTTTTAGTAAATGAAAATTTTCTACCTATTATCCAAAATGAGCCCCTGCTTATTTTGGCTAACTTACCTTCATTCTTTCCTTCCTTGTGCTTCAAATTCAATTTTCACACATTTCAAGCACTCAAAAGATTCTGGAAATGGCTTCATAAGATAGGATTTTTCTTCCCCTTTCCAGAAAGGTAAATAAGTCCTCCTAACTCCTTGTATTTTTGAGTTATGGCTCGATGGAGTTTGGAGGGGAAATTTTCCTAAGGCGGGCCCGCGTGGAGCTTGGGAGAGTTTTGTGCAAAGAGGCTCGAGCCAGTGGAATGGAGGAAGAAATTGAGAACTTAGTTCTTTTGGGGCTACAAGTGCAAAATTAATTTGCGCTCCCACGAGCCCACAAAGGAAATGAAATTGCTTAAGGCCCGCAGCCAATGAAATGATGCCACGTGTCAAGCGGAGCGACGGGGGTCAAAGGGATTTTTAGTTTTGGCATTTTTCAAAATGTGTCAAAGGAAAAATGGAAGTGCATCCTCACCGACCAATCAAAAGGTGCCACATTTCCATTCATCGGTGGGGATCGGGGCGTCGGAAGGATTTTGGAATTCTTGCCAAAGTGGTGAAAAGCGCAAAGGCAAAATGGAACCGCATCCTCACGGACCAATTAGAAAGTGCCACAAGTCATCGAGCGGTAGGGCCACTGGATAATTTTGGGAAAATTTCCCAATTTTGCAAAAAAGGGAAAAAGTTCAAGTTTTAGCCCACCGACCTGATTTTTGCCCTAATTTTGCCCTTTTCATCCTAAATCTTCAGAAGGCCATATCTTTCAATTTAGAGCTCTGGATTTTCGTGATTTTGGTATCAATGGAAATCTGTTGAAATCCTCTACACGATGGACACTTTAATTTTAAATTTTGATGGATTTTTGTGGGAGAAAATAGGAAAGCATCTCTGACATGGAAAAATTACAGAAAATGACCCCAACCACCAAAATTAATGAAGTATGGGCCTCTTTCTTGCTCTGTGAAGCAATGTACGATGAAGTATGGGATTTTTCATGGAAACCCATCATTTTGTAGGCTAATTAAATGCATCTTGTCGGTGGTTGGAGTTTTAAAATTGATTTTCCCACATTTTCTCATTTCCTTCATTTTGTTCGAGTGATAAAAGATAGTTTTGGCTTATTTTGAAAAAGGTTGTTCATCCTTCTTCTCTACCTCTCCCTTCTTTTCTCCCCCAAGGTCGAAAATGGAGTTTGAACCTCCTCCCTACTCTGTAATGAATTTTTTTCTTACCCGTGAAATGATGCACTGTGTAAATTTTGAGCAATAAAAACGTGTTTTTGTGATGCATTTGTCCATCCTTGGCTCATTTTCTTTGTTGTTTTCCTTACCTCTCTTCATTACAGGGTATTTGTGCATGTTTGGATGTTCATTGCAAGTTTTGGAGCTATGTTCATGGATTTTTGGAACATTTTCTATGTGAAATCCATCTTTGGTCAGTGATGCACTTGTCCATCCTTTCCATTGCTCACCTCTTCTTGTTCCAAGGCAGTTTTGATAGATAATCAAAACTTTCCTTCTTTAGTGTATCACCGTTTTTAGTGTAGGCTCTATTTTTTCCTTGTTTTCTTCCTCTCCTTGTCTCCTTGGAAGTTAGATTAGGTTAGATTAGCTTGTCTGCACTGGAATAGCTTGTGGTAGGTAGTTTAGGAAGAGGAACTAGCCTTCTCTGGAGAGCTTTCCCCATTTGCAAAGGTCCCACACTTTGGGAAAGCTCAATGTTGTGCAATCACACCAAATGACTTTGCCTTAGAAAAGCAGATCCATAACTCATTTAGGGGTGCTATGAATTTGCACTAACAGTTTTGGCATGCCCGGTGGGACCAAGAGGTCTTCCACTTCATTTTTGTAGGTTGATGTGTTCCTTTTAAAATTTCAGCCTTTAGAGGCACTTGTAAACACATCTGGCGACTCCATCTGATCAAAAACCCATCTCTAAAGTTGTAGACCTTCTTTCCATTCATTTTCTTTCATTTTTCATCCCATTTTTCTTCCATCTCTTTCATTCTTTTCCATTCCATGAAGTTGTGAAATCATGACTTCATTTCCATCATGGAATTCACATTTACAGCAGTAGTTCCATTCAAATCCATCTCCAATGTGTTTTACAACTCCTCCAAATCAACATTTTGAACAAATTCAAAATCAGCATGCCTACCCCTATGATCAACAGTGCCAAAATCAGTTTGGCTATGGAGCTTTCCAAGAGCAAGGGTATGCAAATGATGAAGACAATCAAATGCAAGATGCTTGGTTTGCTGGAAAAAATCCAAAAATGGAGATTTGCATGGTTTAATCAAGAGCAACAACTCAAATGAAGGCGTTCAGAATTGGTTGCAGGGCACCTTGTCCATGGGTTGGCCCTTTTCCAAGACACTTCATCTCTCAGGAGAATCTTGACTTCATGGTTGAAATGCAACCCCAACTTACACAATGGATTGAGGAGATAGAAGCATATGAGAAAAGTCTAATCAACCTTGTCAATGGGTAATTCATTTAACAGCTCCTTGTCTTTCTTTTTCACCCTCTCAAGCTTTACCATTTCAGCATGATCAAGAGTCAAGCCCCTTAGTTTTTTCCCCAAGTGTTAATTCCATTTCTCCATTCCCTAGTCTTCCACCCCATTTCAGTTCCTCTTCCCTTTTCCCTTCCAAATAGTCATCCCCTCCAAACAAACAAGAAGTTCCACCTCCCTCTCCACCATAAATAATTGTAAAGTTGGTTGAACCCCAACCCACCACTCCTCTTGCTCTCCCAAGTCCATGTTGGGAAGATACCCAAGAAACTAGTCAAGGAGGACAACAAGAAGAGGAGCCCAACAGAAAAGAAATGATAGACAATTTGAAGAGTTGGGCTGCCAAATTTGGGTTTACAAAGATCCCCTTGATGGTCAAACTAATGGAGGAGGTTAGAGTTGAAGAAACAAGTGGTGGTTGAGGCTAAGTTTGTAGCAGAAGAAGAACAAGAACAAGAGGAAAAGAATCAACAGTCTATTTATGGCACTTTTCCTAAAGAAGATACTTGATCTAACCCAAGCTACACAACTAGTTGAAGAGGAGGGACAATCAGCTCCAAGTCCCATTGAAGAGGAGCAGATGGGAGAGATCAAATTAGAGTTGAAGCCACTCAATGAAGAAAGCATCATTGAAGATTCCTTGCTTTCATTTGAAGGGCCTATTTTGGTTAATGAACCCATAATGGAGGAGGACCATACAGTTTCAGAGGCTCCAAGTGAGGAGCAGGCCGCAGAGGAACCTTCAGTTCTTCCTCCCACTTCATCTCCTTCAATCTCTAATGTTGAGGAGGAGTTTGATCTTTCAAACTTCATGTTTGAGGATGAGGAGAACCATGGTGATCAAATTGTAGATCAGAGGACATCATGGAAGAGGTTGAACACTTGCAACAGACAACAGTGAGGTAATGTATTTGTCTGATTTGGAGGATTGTTTTGATGGAGAAGAACCAGTTGAGTTTCCATTGTTTTCTCCTTCATCATCCATCTTCCAAACACAAGAACCTCTGCCATGAAGGATAGAATTCATTTGCAGCAGCCTGCACTTTATAGCAGCTCTTTGGAATCAAGTTTGGGAGATTTAAATCTTCCATGTTCTTCATTGGAGGAAGAAGAGAAAGAGCAGAGAACTTCATCATTTCTTCCATGCCATCCATCCGAGAAGATCTACAAGAAGACTCCATTGTTGGGGTTGAATCTTAAAGCAATGGGCACATTCAAAGGACCAGACCATGCCCTATCAGGTACTTGGCTTCATTGGAGCCAAAAAGGGAGTTTCCACTAGTCATGCTTGCTTCTAGGCATGAGGATGATATGCAAGGTACCAAGGATCAACTGCAATACCTCTACAATCCAAATGCAGAGCAACTAAAAGAGGTATTCAATTTGTTTTTAGTTGACACCTTGATGATTTGGGTGGAGGACTAAATTCTTCTTATTTTTCCACTCATACTAACAGCCATGATCAGCTCCAAATCATTTGCATGGCTGCCAATTTTGAAGAAAGGAAGCTATTTTACACAACCAGATTGTAGGTTTGTTTAGCTTACCTTTGCTCTTGGTTAGAGTAGTGTAGGTAGGTTTATTTCCACGTAGAAGAAGTGATTTTGCACACTCTGCATGTTCCATTTGGAGCATGTATGATTTTTCAGTTTTGTACATAGTTGTTTGGTGTTATTTTGGTTGCTCTTGCACAGTGCATTTTAGTGGCTTTTGGTGAAGATCAACTCCAAGTTTCAGTGGGTTTCCAAGTGGCTCAGAGGTCAGATTTTCATAGTTCATATTAGATTTGGTTATCAAGATTGACTCCATGCCCAATGGATGCTTCAAAAGGCCACTAATCATTCATCTAGCAGGTAGATGACCCCTCTGAGTCACCAAAATTGTTATCCAAAATGAGCCCTTGCTTATTTTGGCTAACTTGCCTTCATTATTTCCTTCCTTGTGCTTCAAATTAAATTTTCACACATTTCAAGCACTCAAAATATTCTAGAAATGGCTTCATAAGATAGGATTTTTCTTCCCCTTTCCAGAAAGGTAAATAATTCCTCCTAACTCCTTGTATTTTTTGAGTTATGGCTCGGCAGAGTTTGGAGGGGAAATTTTCCTAAGGCGGGCCCGCATGAGCTTGGGAGAGTTTTGTGCCAAAGAGGCTCAGCCGGCGGAGCGGAGGAAGAAATTGAGAACTTAGCACTTTTTGGGCTAAAAGTACAAAATTCATTTGCACTCCCGTGAGCCCGCAAAGGAAACAAAATTGCTTAAGGCCCACAACCAATGAAATGATGCCACGTGTCAAGGCAGGAGCGGTGGGCGTCGAGGGATTTCTAGTTTTTGGCATTTGGTCAAAATGTGTCAAAGGAAAAAATGGAAGTGCATCCCCACCAACCAATCAAAAGGCACCACGTGTCCATTCATCAACGGGGGATCGGGCGTCGGGAGGATTTTGGAATTGTTGCCAAAGTGGTGAAAAGCGCAAAGGCAAAAATGGAACCGCATCCCCACGGACCAATTAGAAAGTGCCACGTGTCATCGAAGTAGTGGGGCCATGGAGAATTTTGGGAAAATTTCCCAATTTTGTGAAAAGGGAAAAAGTTCAAGTTTTGGCTTGCCACGACCCGATTTTTGCCCTAATTTTTCCCTGTTTGCCCTAAATCTTTAAGGCCATATCTTTTGATCTAGAGCTTGAATTTTCATGATTTTGGTATCAATGGAAAGTTTTGAAATCCTCTACATGATGGACACTTTAATTTTAAAATTTTATGGATTTTTGTGGGAGAAAAATGGGAAAGCATCTCTGGCATGGAAAAATTACAAAAAACAACCCCAACCACCAAAATTAATGAAGTATGGGCCTCTTTCTTGCTCTACGAAGAAATGTACGATGAAGTATGGAATTTTTCATGGAAACCCATCATTTTGCAGAATAATTAAATGCATCTTGTCATTGGTTGAATTTTTAAAATCGATTTTCCCACATTTTCTCATTTCCTTCATTCTGTTTGAGCGATAAAAGCTAGTTTTGGCTCATTTTGAAAAAGGTTGTTCATCCTTCTTCTCTGCCTCTCCCTTCTTTTCTTCCCCAGGGTTGAAAATGGAGTTTGAACCTCCTCCCCTACTCTGTAATGGCATTTTTTCCTCTTACCCGTGAAATGATGCACTGTGTAAATTTTGAGCAATAAAAACATGTTTTTGTGATGCATTTGTCCATCCTTGGCTTGTTTTATTTGTTGTTTTCCTCACCTCTCTTCATTACAGGGTATTTGTCCATGTTTGGATGTTCATTGTAGGTTTTGGAGCTATTTTCATGGATATTTGGAATATTTTCTGTGTGAAATCCATCTTTGGTCTATGATGCACTTGTCCATCCTTTCCATTGCTCACCTCTTCTTGTTCCATGGCAGTTTTGATAGATAATCAACACTTTCCTTCTCTGGTGTATCACCGTTTTAGTGTAGGCTCTATTTTTCCTTGTTTTCTTCCTCTCCTTGTCTCCTTGGAAGTTAGATTAGGTTAGATTATCTTTCCTGCACTGGAATAGCTTGTGGTAGGTAGTTTAGGAAGAGGAACCAACCTTCTCTGGAGAGCTTTCCCCATTTACAAAGGTCCCACACTTTGGGAAAGCTTAATGTTGTGCAATCACACCAAATGAATTTTCCTTAGAAAAGCAGATCCATAACTCATTTGGGGGTGCTGTGAATTTTCACTAACACTACCCTTTTCAACTTTGATCACTCAAATTTCCATCTCAGTATAACCTCTGTGCACACCACTTCCACCGAAACCGCTCTTTGTGCTGAATTTCTAAAAGTAGCAAGTGCATGTGTAAGATTCTTACTATTTTTATAAAATGGCATTATGGACCTTGATTTTTGACAAAAAAATGTTTTTTATGTGTTTTTTTTTTAATTTTATCACACCTATGAAGTTTTGTTTTGATCCGGTTTGTGGAATGCAATATTTTAAAATTTAAAATTTTATCATGGGGAAAATGGGGTTTCTTTGTAAGAAATCTAGGGCATCCATGTGAAAAATATTTCTTGGATATTCAAGGTTCCTAGGAATGTAAAATAATGCAAAAAAACCGTGGAGATTCGTGCACTGGTTTGTGAGATACGAGAAAATATCCTTCGTAGGTTTCGAAGTCTCTATAGCGAAAAAACTTATTTTTAGTCTTCAAAAATATTGATTTCTTTGTGTTTTTCTTTTCTCGTATCATGGGAGCATGAATGAAATCAATGGAGGATGAAAATGGTGGAGGCAAAATTCTAGGAAAAATACGACAGAGATTCTGCAGTGTATAGAAAAATGTGGGGGAATGAGCAAAAAGTGACTAAGTGTTGAATTTATAGTTTTTGGAAGGCTTGAGGGGGGAGGGAACATTTTATTCCCCATTTCCCCCTTGGAATGGGACAATGGGTGCAAAAAAATTTCCTTATCCTTTTCTTGACATTTTTCATTTTCTCATTGGGTGAGAGAAATGGAGTGGGGAACTAGAAATGAGCTCCTGGGGCCAAAAATTGGTCATATGTGTGACCTGAGGGAGACATGTGGGGAAGAAACATTTTCTTCCCTAATTATCCCCTTGGTATGGGAAAATAGATGCACAAAAAGGAACCTCACCTGGTGTTTCCACTTTTCATGCATTGGTGCGATGAGAGGGGGGCTAGAAAAGTTGGTCTAGGGGGCTAAATTGGGTCGTCGGGGTCACATGGGGTGACCAACATGCCAAAAGGGGGGAGGGAACCTTTTTTCCCCTCTTTTTCCCTTGGTGAGGGATGAATGGGACACAAAAATGTGCCTCACCCTCATGCTACCATGTGGCATCCCAAAATTTGACTAAGAATCGAAATGCATACCATGGGCGACAACTTGAAAAAACCATAACTTGAGCTCTCAAATGAGTTTTTGAACGCTTATTTATATAATTTCATATGGAAAAGGACTTTTGAGAAGGATGGTATGGGTACCATGCCTCTATTCTGACTGAAACACCCTAAAAACATTTTTTTTTCTCGGGACCGCTAGTTGTTCTTGGAAAGAGTGAGTTAGATAGAAAAATTCATGTGCTTTAGGATGGATCTGATTTCACCACTATGTATATGACTAAAAATTATTTACAATGATATTTTTTTATCTCACAAATCATTCCAGAGCTCCCAACATCACCTCCCAAAGTTCGGGTATTCTTTCGCTATGCAAGCTCCTTCGGCCTCAAAAACCCACTTTTGGTGGACTAGCTCCTAAACTTCAAAACTTCCCAAAATGTTCCTGAATTAGTTTCACAATCATTCTAGCTCATGAATGCACCTCCATGATGAATTTATACCTTTGAAATTTATCTAGTGATTATGCACTTGACTTAGAAAGGTTGATGATAACCCTTTCTAAGCTTGCTTGAAAACCCACCTTAAGAGACTCTGCTCTAAAAGTACTTGAATGATATTATTTTTCCTAAATAACCTATGGGTAAGGATGACAATAAAAATGGACCACTAGAAGAAAAGGAAAGGATTTGAGACTAGGGGATAGGTTGATCTAGGGGTGTTTGGGAAGGTATGACATAGAAATTTTTCGACACTAGGGTATGGTTGTCCTATTTTCAAGTGAATTTTTCCCATGCAAACACACAAGACAACAATTGGCTCTTTCTTGGGGACAGGTTGTGGATTGAGCACATCGAAAACATGACATGAGAAATCCCATAATCTCAACATTCAAAATGGACTAGTGCCTTATCCATTGGGCTTACATTGAGTCATTTAGAATAGATAACTTGGAGTACACACGCACCCAAAACACTACAAGGAAAGAACATACGACAAGAAAAGGAAACACACAATAGGAAAAGGAAACACACACCTAAAAAATCATCTATGGCACAATGTTGCAGACAACCTGCTTTCATTTCTTGTAAAACTTTAGATATTTCCCATTGTGGGGAAACTCCAATGGTGTTTCATCCAAATATGATAGGTAGAAATAATTTTCTCCACATGCTTCATGAATCTGCAATGTCCCAAGCCACAATGATTTAAACTTCATGTGACTACCCTTCAACTCTCTTCACTTGTCCTAGAGTGGAACAAGATCTCCTATTTTGAATTCACGAGCCTTTTCCTTCTTTTCAAACAATATTTTCACCTTCGACTAATGGGTTTTGATTCTATCTCGCCACTTTAAATCTATCTTCTTCGAGATTATCAAGAAATATAATCCTTTTATCAATAACATTGTAGTACTTCCCATCATCCACCACTTGAAGCAACTTTAGTGTCGATATCTCCACAATAACTAGAATCTCTACTTCTATCCCATAGAACAATTGAAATAGGGACATACATATGGATTTCTTCGGCGTTATCCTGTCTACCCACAATGAATCATAAATATTTTTTTGCTAGTCCCGTTGATTTTCATCTACTAATTTATAGCATAATCAAGAGGAAAATCAAAGTCATGTAAAAGGCATGCAACCTATATTTAGGATATTTATTTTTAGTAATAAACCATGTAAGTGGTGAAGGAAAATTCCCAATGTATATAAATAGGTGTCACACTCTTTGTAAAGGCATGATGATTGTATGTATGTATGCATGATTTGTGTGTGTGCTAAGAGAGAGATATGTAAGAAAGATGCATAGTGTTGGAGATGAACAATGTATGTGTGCATGGATATAATCAACTTATGGATGTAAACAAAGGAGTTATGCGATGGACCATGTTTATGATAAACCGTTGTGTATGGATGTTATGAATTATAATTATGAAGTATTATTAATTGTCTATGCTGGTTAGTTTCCTTATTACATTTTTTTCCTCTGTTACACTTTTTTGGTATCTTTATTCATGTTATAATGGCTAAGTATGCTAACCACATCTTGATAATTAACTAAAGAGGGACTTGGTGGTTGTTCGCACTTTGGCTGAGTGTTTATACCTTTATCTCGAATGAAGTGCCATTGCCACCAACTAAGCATCGGTAAATAAAAAGCCTACATGTTTTGATTGATGAATTTGGATTTTCTTGATTTTGGGGGTTGTTATAACAAGATTGATCTTTTGAAGGAGTTTTAACGAGGCCTTTACCAATAAGGTATTTCTCTATTTTAGTTCCTTTTTCGATTACTTCTTTGAAGTTGATTGGGAAATGCATTTACATTTGGAATGATAGTTCTAGATTAAGATTTGGTATGAAAATACCTATCAACAATTTTTCAGGTATTAAGCAGTGAAATCGGTTTGTGATTCCTCTACATTCTTTGAAGGAGAGAGGTGAAAGTTTCATTGTTCCTTTGTTTTATGTTGCAAAGGTACATCATGGTGAGTTTTTTTACATCTTATGAAGTTTTTCTAATAAACCTTCGTTCAATGCATTGTGTGTAATCGGTATTTTTAGTGAAACCAGTGTTTGATTTGATCAAAGGTTAAAATTGTGTTTCGATCGAATCGATGGATATTCTAATTTTTTATTTGATTTGGGATTGATTTTAAAGTTTGTTAGGACTAATTTGATGAAATATTTTCTTAAATTTAGATAAAGTGAATACCCAAATGATAAGATTCTTGATTCGATTCAGATTTGCATTTTTCTTAAAGTTGGATAAAACGAATATCTTAAGTATAAGACTTTTGGTTTGATAGGACTTAATTTACTTGGATTGGGATAAATTGAATATTTAAAGTATAAGATTTGAATTGGGTGTGATTCGATATGTTTAAACTTGGATAAAGTGAATATCCAACGTATAAGGTTTTAATTTGGTTTTTGGCTTATGAATTGCTTAAACTTGAATAAAGTGAATATTATATGTATAAGGCATTTGATTTAGTTTGATTTGGTTTAGTTTACTTAATATTTGGATAAAGTGAATACCCAACATATAAGATTTTTGGTTTAATAAAATCGGATGTTCTTAGACTTGGATAAAGTGAATATCCAATGTATAAGACTTAGATCTTGGTTCAATTGGATTTGCTTAAGACTAGGATTTTGGTGAAATTAAAGACTAAGACTTAAATGGTTTGATTTGACGTGGACTTAAATATACAAAGGGGGTATAGATTTAGATTTTAATAGGATTTATTTGGATTGGATTTTGGCTAGAATTTTGAATACGAGTATTCAAGGTAGAATATGTAGATGTTGATAAGAATTCTTTTAATTATGAGTTGAATAAAGTGAATATCCAATGGTATAAGAGGTTTGATTTTTATATTTTTGTATTTTTGGATGTGAATATCCAAAGGAATAAATTTTATGTTTTTTTGGTTTTGGTATAACACAAGTTCTAATCCAAAGGGATTTTTGAAAAGCTAGTTTTGATTTTTTTCTAGGATTTGATTTGTGTTTGTGGAACACAACCTAAAATTTCAAACTAGAATGTAATAAAAAAGTGTAAAAAGGAGGTGTTTGTATAAACCAAGTTTTATGATAAAAATTTAATAGAACCTTCCTTTTTACAAATAGAAAACATCAAGTTTTGTATAACGTTTTGGCTTTAAACAGGAAAATTTGTCATGTAATCCACATAAAGTTTTATGAATAATGCAACATACAAGACTACTATGAATGGGTGGATGCAAGCTCTTTCTCTCCAAATAAACGAGTCTTTTGATATATCTTAGTCTTGATATACCAAATATGTATGGGGACATAATGGTACGGGGAACCCCTATAATACTAAAATAGACTCACTAATTCATTCTAGTACTAACCCTCTTAGAGGAGTGAATCACCACGTATAATGCATATGCTTTGTGAAAAGGTGGAAAGGTGATGGGGGAATGGTGTGAATGGTGTCCTTATTACTCCCCAAAGATTTATAGGAACGATTCCATAGACTTCGTTGTTACAACTATATTAGGTAATCCTCGGAAGTAACCCCAATCATGATAGCATTACCTGTAAGTAGGGAACAAAGGTGAGGTAGATACCGAACGTTGTTTGAGACTAAGTATCAAGTGAAATGTAATGCAAAATGTGTTAATGCGTGGTGATGAAATCCAAATCACTGGTGTGGTTTAAGTGGTGATGAAATCCACATCCTCTACGTGTGAATATAAGTGTATGAGATGGTTACAAGAAAGGTTCTTTCCAACTTGAAAAGTGTAAATAATAAACATAATTAACAAGCAAAAATGAACGTGTACCTTTGATGTTTTAGCAAATTTTAGCAATTTTTAAATTTCTTTGGCCATGGAGAGTTGCATACACACAAGTTAGAAGTTTTTTTCTTGTTTTGGTGAGGTGAAAATCCTCTTAACGAAGCGGTCTTGTATAAGAAAGATTAGTAGTTTTTGCTACAAAATTGAATGATTTAGATACAATAAAAACAACTTCTACCATAAAATATATTCATTGTTTCTGATTCTCAAGATCATCTAAAGAAGCAAGAGAAGAGCATACATGGATTTTGATCATGAAAGAAAATAATATGATTACCAAAACAATTAATAAAAAAATCATTATCGCTTTTGATTCTCAAGATCACTCGAAGGCGTAAGAGAAGAGCATATATGACTTTGATTAAGAAAAAGAGAAAATGATAGAAAGGGGAAAACGATGAATATTATATCTAAATATTTATTACTTTATTAATAAACTTATAGAAAAATGCCATAACTTTATAGAAAATAGAAGGGAAGTAAGGAGAAACATTATGGAAATTCAGAAAAAAAACATAAATTTACATAGAACGTTAGAACAACTACTTTAACGCTAACACATCTACTTTCACGCTAATGCAGGTAACACAAACACACTATATAAATTTAACGCTAACGCAAGGACATAAATTCTAACATAGGTTACGCTAGTGCATCTATTTTCACACTATCATATATACTTTCACACTATCATATATACTTTCATGCTAGTGTATCTATTACCATGCTACACAAGTAATAAAAAAACGCACTTCAAATCATACACAAATGCACATGTAGTTGATGCTAGCACACTTTAATGCAACAGAAACACACTTATCATCCATAGTAACACACAAATTTTGATGGAAATGCAGGGATATCATCACATACGCAAATTTAAACTTTAAAATAGAAGACAAGTTAAGCACAAAAAACACAAAGTTATAATGGTAACACATCTATTTTGACGCAAACACATGTATCAAAACATAAACACATATTTGAAAAATAAATGAGAGAAAAAAAAGAAACACATGTACAAATTACACAGATGTAGGTATATGCACGCTAGCGTATGCAGATGAATAGAGGCACATGTCTCATCGACGGAGACACGTGTTTGTTAACAAAGATGCATGCGGGGCACTAAAACACACTTTCTTCAACTGAAACACACTTCATGAGAAACAAAAACACATCTGATTCCATGGAAACACAATGCACTATAGATGAACAAAAAAGTTAGAAAAACGGCCGAATGACTTTTTTTTTTCAAAATGCTCATAACTCAATTCACCAAATGACATGTAAATTGGTCAAGAGCTTCGAAACACCTCAAACAATATGAAAATAATGTTAGAATAGAGAAAAAGTAAGAATGTTGGGGGGCACCGAGTGTGCCAAATGTAAATAAGAGAAAAACAAATAATAGAAGAAACAAGAAATGAAATGCAAACTAAATCCTTTTTTTTGTGTTTCCTTACAACCTCAAATGAGATGGATGAAGCATGGAATGAAGTGCCAATCTTGTTGAATCTCATTGATAGATTGTATGTGGATGCTCCAAATGTGACTTTGAATGGAAGAAACTTCATGCTACGAGAAAATGGATGAGTGATGAGCTTGTTGATCAACTGGGAAGCCTAACAACGTATGAATTTGAGTGGAAATTTGACATAGAAATACAACAAATTCCTTAAGCTTCCCAAAGATGATTTGTGAAGAAATGAACCTCTTATTTATAGATGAAGGAGAGGCCATGCATTGATGATAACGATTTGAATAAGTTATAGGTTAATGAATGCATTTTCCGAATTTTGCATGTTGATTTGGTCTGTGCAGTTGGTTGAGTTTGAATAAAAAATTAAGAGGCTTTACTTTGAATAGTTAGCTCTTGAATTCTTCAATTGTACGTACAATTTAGCTTCCTCTTTTGTAGGGTTCCAGAAATTGAGTGAGTGAGCTAGTGAAGTGGAAATGAGTGGAGGTGAGTGGATATTTAGTTTTTATTTTATTTAAAGAGCTGAGTAAATTAGCTAAGGAGTGTAAGTATATTTTTATGCATGATAGAATTAATTAAATTAATTCTAGTGAGATGTGAGTGAATATTGATTCAAATAGCAATGTGCATAGGGAAGTGTGTAGTTTTAGGGTGTCTACATTGATAGTTTGGTATGGTTCCACCCTATGTTGATTCATAGTCACAATCCCGTTGTGAAGTTTATTTAGGTTCAGATCTTCTAGTTTTACTATTGCATAGTCCCAAATTTTTCTAGAAGTTGTATAAATCAGCTAAGTGCCTTTATACATTTGTTTTGAGCTTTCAATCGTATTGCATGTTAGGTTGATTGGTGTATGTTAATTCTTTCTATCTAATATGAGTTGTAATCTGAGAGTTAGCATTCATATTGTAACATCTTTGTAAGATCTGCAATCAACTCTAAACTAGTCTAAAACCTAATTAAATTGATGTAAAATTTAATTAAGGGTTAAACAACATGTGATTTTCAATAATGTGAGCATATTCAAGAGGGTAGATATGGATTGCAATCTCTAAACTACAACTCTTGAACCTGTGGATATATAACTAAGTGAAATTCTTATACACCAATATGTTAGATTGAGGGGTCCAGGAAGGAATGGCGGATAAATTAACTATAACACATGAAATCCATCAAGTAGGACATCATGTAAAAGAGAAATTTATTCTTCTTAACACATTTAACTTGTTGTGACATATTAAAGGAAACAAACTCTCTTAGGGTAGGAATCTTGCCTTCCTTAATTATTAAGGTTAACAAGGGTACCCACAATTGGTTAACATATGTGATGGACTTCATATTAAAAATCCTAACCCATGGCCTAAAACAATTGATAGGAATGGTATTTATTTCTTACTTCTAAGACTAGTGCTTAGGTTTATCAACCCATTACTATTATGCTTGTTCTAAATATGTTTCTTTTACTAATTCAAGGTGGCGTCTTGATTATACACAATACTTGGGGTGTGGATTTAGTAATAATTCTCAAAGGCTACCCCGAAAATGTAAGCAATCCTATGTTGTTTCAAGAGGGAGGCACCAAACCATCTATATAGTTAGGCATATAAAAGATGGGAAAGAACAATTCTGTATAAGGAAATACCTTGAGCTTAGTGGCAACATGGTATAGATAGGAGCTCCTAACTTCCTGGAGATCATTGGCATATTCGATGATTTTCCCATGACAAGATCTTCTTGAACAAAATATAACTCATCAAACATGGTTGTGTAATGTTTGAGATGAGGAGTGAGTGTGCATTTGGATTGAATTGAGTTTCCAAATGCACTCTAGGACAGTCCTAAATAAGATCCAGTAAGGATCTGCATAGTTCTTTCCCATTAATTTGAATTTACAAAGCACAATTCCTTGTTACCTAGCTCACTGTTTGGGTCTTGAATTTTATTAGACTATGCTTGTAATATTTGTGAATGTTGAACAAACGATGCTTGATAATGTTTTTGAATTAAATGTATACCATAACTACCATTTGTGGGTATTAAATGAGAGATGGGATCAACATAATTAAGTCGTTGTGTCATTACATTGATTTGGACCGAGTTAGTCCCCTCCACCCCGCCCTTAATCCACTTGTCACTCTTTTATTAGAATAAAAGTCGTAATGGGTCCATTTGGGTGGGTGACATAATCTTTTGCAAAGATTCATTTTATTCCATGTCATTCTTTGGGATTATCGCTTTTAAATCCCTTCTTGAATGTATGTCACGTGTCTCGACTCTCTAGGAGCAGGGTGGAACCTTGTATTGATCGGAATTTGGATGTGAAGTGCTTGAGCTATTTGAAGTAGGCTAGGTGGCATTTTGTGCTTGACCGGACCGAATGCAAAGTGCTTCATGTGGTCATTTTACCTTTGTTGTTAATACAAAGCATCCTAGACAACTAAAAATATTTATACGGTTCTCGAAGTGTGAAGTGTGAAGAGTGTATGCTTGTTCATTTCTAACAATTTTCAAGTTGTCTAAGCAATGACCATCTATGCACCATGTTAATATGATATGTTTTGAAATGTAATTTAATTAATAAAACAAATAGAATTTTATTCCATTTTCATCTTAGTTGAAATTATAAGCTTACGAACCTTTTTTTTAATTGCAGATTTCACATTTGCTTAAATAGTATTAAACCAAACTGGAACAATATTAGAGCTAAGGAGAGATTAATTAAGTCCCGTGCAAGCGAGGAAGTTGCCTAGGGTGCAAACATTCAAGGGGAGCTCATTTTATTATATTTACTAGAAATCACATTTTTACTACACTTGTTAGAATAATCAAGGAGATTAAGCCTAAGACAAACTAGTTAGTTGTTTAGGCGCAAGCATTGAGAGCCCCCTCATTTTATTATATTTACTAGAAATCACATAACTTCGTTTCTTTTAACTAATCCTTAGTAATTATATATGAGTTATGATATTACTATGCATAGAATCAAATATTACACCATTCACTTTTAAAATTGTTTTACATATGAAATATAACACAATGTAATTTGTAGGGTGTAATGCACTTTGAGATTGTCCCTACATAAATAAATCATTGAAATTTTAAATTATGTTACGCCACTACACATCACCACTATCCTATATTTTCCTTGAATGTATTAAATTGCCTATAAAATATTATACATTTTGTCTACACACAAAAAAAAAAAAAAAAAAATATAACGAACACTTCCGTTAAATTAAATATCCTATAAACTGCCTACTTGTGACTAGAGCAAAATCAAAATAAATATTGCATCCATTTAAATTGATAGGGGCCACTTACCTTGCTCGGCCAGGAATAAAAGTGTGTATATTGCTGTCTAGAATGTAAAAGTCTCATTTGTCTCTTCATTCTACCATACCTATATCAAAAAAATTCAAATACAACAGCTAATAACAAACAGTTCATATGCATACATCTTTTTGTAAGAAAAGATGCATGATTTTTTGTATGCAACTGACTTTCACCTTACCAATTTAACATATCTAAGAGATATATGCATTTTACCAATTTTAATGAAGTTGAATTGTTTTCCATTTAATCTTGCTTATGTTGTGCACTTAGTATATAAGACGATTTTAAGGATGTTTGTTAGTTTTACCTGGTTTTTCATAGCTGTCACAAGAAAAATTCGCCATACTTATGAAAATTTATAATATAGTCTAATAAAATGTAGTTGTATATTAAAGAAATAAAGTATAAAATTATTTTTTTATTAAATTTATCTTTTGTTGATCATATTTTGATTTTAAATGATATTTTGATAACAAAAGAAATTTATTGAGAAAAAAATTATTAAGGAAAAATTACAAATACCATAGGGTAACAATAGTATTTATAGAGCTGTCCAAAATGGTTGACAGTAACTTGCCGATGTGTTTCATGCAAGTTACCGTAAAAGGTTTAAAGCTACAACCGCTTAGTCTTCACTGCACAGCTTTTACCAACTGCTCTATCTGCACACACAATATGGTAAACACTCTTCTCGACGTATTTAAACCAACTGCATTTAAATCTGGAACATACCAGCAGGATAAGGCCTTCCGTCCAAAACAGATCCAACTTATAAGTTAGATCATATATTTTTTTACATTTTTATCAATTGGAATTGGAGATTGGTGAGTTATTTCACGAGATTCTTGTTGTCGTTAAGTTGATTTTTGATTACCGAGGCCAGATTAATCTCCTGGAAAGACAAGTTAGAACACAAGTTAGATGGCACACAAAGTAAAAAAACAGCTTGACAGGAAACTTCCATATGTATTTGATAATAATATGACAGTAAGTTCTAGTGATCACGTTATGAACAAAGAAAACAAAAACAGTGTTAAATAAATTTAACCGATTTTTATAATTATTATTATTATTAAAAATTATTATATCTATCATGTTTTTCCCCATATTTATCACCTCTCTTTTTCTATATATATATATATATATATATTTGACAAATGTGTTTCCCAAAAGTCTATCGTATGTACAAAAGTTGCAAACTTAAATCTGTGCAACAAATAAAACTGATTTGAAATCTTTGGCCATGAACCTCATTTGTATTTGTATTTGTATGGGACTTCACTGCAGTGATTTGCAGTCAAATGACATGACCACTGACCGATACCAATAAAAGCTGCTGTGTTGGAGTTGATGATGATGATGATAATAATGGGTAAGTAGGGGCATTATGTATACTTAAGTTATGGGCCTGTGGAAAATGTCATTTTATGGTCCATCCGAGTTGATGTAACCATGAGACAACTTTCAAGGATTCCAAGCTAGCTATTGTGTTTTACAAACCAAGTCAGCAAATGCAGAGTTAAATAGTAGTTACCCATCAGCATCATGACAACCTGTCGAATATATATATGAGTGAGATTTTAAGTCCATAAAAGTGGAATACAAATAGTGGATATTATTTGGGTGTTATTATTTGAACATGGAAAAATATGGCGTACATGCTTGTATTTAATTTTTATTTTGTTTATTTCTAACTTTTTATTGATGTCTTCGTCTTATATAACAAATCAAACAAAGTCTAATTGTAAATCTTGACATCATTTGCGGTTGGGTTTCGACCCTAAATGTGAGTGGGATCGAGATAATAAAGTGGAACACACACAACGAATAATTATTGATGATATTTTACACATCACCTATTTCCCTACACCTACTTGAGCTTAGAATTGTAAAGGGGGACTACAAAGTGCTCCAAGAAGCAAGCATTTCAGTTGGGTTTCGAACATGGAACCTATTGGTTTTTTTTTTTTTAAAAAAAAAAAAAAAAATTGGCGCCTTTGAGTGCAAATTACATATACGTGAATATGTATCGAACTCAATTATCAATGATTGTTCGCACATCATTTGTTCCCTGCACTTACTCAAGCTTAGAATTGTAAAGGGGGCTACAAAGTGGTCTAAGAAACAAGCATTTCAGTTGGGTTTCAAACATGGAACCTATTGGATTTTCCCCATTATTTATTTTGGCCCCTTCAACCATAAATTGCACTTAGGCGTGAATAATGTGAGCGAGATCAAGTCGATAAAGTGTAACACAAATAGTGGATATTATTTGGGTGTTACAATTTGGACTATGGAAAAGGTGCGGTACATGTAGGTATTTAATTCTCACTTTTTTATTTCCAACTTTCCATTGATGTCTTTGTCTTATCTAACAAATCAAACATTGTCTAATCGAAAACCTTGATGTCGTTCGTAGTTGGGTTTCAACCTTGAAACCTATTGGATTTTCCCCATTTTTATTTTGGCCCCTTTACGTGTAAATTGCACTCATGTGAATAATGTGCATGAGATTGAGACGATAAAGTGGAGCATAGATAATGAATATTAAATGGGTCTTACAATTTGAGTCATGGAAAGGTGTGATACATGAAGGTATTTAATTCTCACTATTTCATTTCCATCTTTCCATTGATGTCTTCATCTTTTCTAACAAATCAAATGTCGTCCATTTGAAAATCTTGATAGTGTAAAAGAAATAAACTTAAAAATAGTAGAGCTCAAATCGCAGATAAAATCTACCTGTCACTCATATGACTAATCGGAGGAGGGGCTCAATTATCAATGATTGCTCACGCATCACCTTTTTTCTACAATTACTCTTGTTTTTAATCTATCTTAAAACTAAAAAGCATGGCTACAAAGTGCTACATGAAGGAAGCAATGTGGTTGGGTTTCTACCTTGGAACCTACTCAATTTTCCCCATTTTTTTATTTTGGCCACTTTAAGTTCAAAATTGCACTCTCATGAATAATGGAGTCTCAGTCTAAAACATTCACTCGCCAGACAAGTATGGCCAACCAATTGTGGGGCTCAATTATTGATGAGTGTTTGTGCATCATCTATTTTTTTGCGATAAATTAAAAACAAGGAATACAAAGTGATCTAAGAAGAAAGCATTTCAATTGGGTCTCAAACATAGAACCTTTTGGATTTTCTCCCTTTTTAAGTTTTTTTCCTTTAAGCGCAAATCGCACTCACATGAATAGTGCAAGCAAGATAGAGATGACACAATGGAACACAATGCACTTCTCCTCCCTCAAACCCCTTCTTCATTGCCCCTCATCCTCTCCCTCCTTTTCATTTCCTCAAGTTTTAATTCTTCGCTCCATCCCCTTTGGCATTTCCATTGTACATTTCACGTACGATTTTCCAATTATTTCGGGATATTTATCTTTCATATCATATGACATTTGACATCAAAAATATATACTATATTGTTAAAAAATATTAAAATATAAGCGTTAGAAATGAATAACAACGAATCCAATTTGGTTTAATATTTTTTTGTTTGGTTTGTGGGCCTGTTTTTTACAACTTTGGTTTCTTCTTTTGCACTTGGTCTCCTTTCTTTGATCCTAAATCGATGAAAATCTCAATGGCTCCTCTTTGCATAAGATAGTACGATTTCTCACTTGTTCTTCCAAGAAATGCTAGTTTATATGGGGGCGGGGGGTGTATGGGGGTGGTCTTTTGTTAAGATCGATGATAACTAACTCTCTATGGAGAAACTTTGTGAGAGTTTGAGTTTTGCAAGTTATCTTTCCAAACCTCTTTTCCATATGATCAATTTAGGTTCTTCTTAAAGAACATGGATTCAATTTTTCAACTACGAGGGTCTTCCGTTCAAGGGCTTTCATTATAATATTATTGGGCATCGAGCAACCTTATGTTCTTGTTCTTGATCACCCATGTTGCCCTCCTCCCTAGCTGGTTTGGAGGAAAGGATCCTCATATGCGAGTATTGTACAACACAACCATGTGAAGTTCCTCACTCAATGACGCATTTCCCACCTCTTCTCCTTCTTTCTCTTTGGATTCAATGATTCCCCCTCAACAAGCAACTAACAAGAAGTTTTTCGGTGATGTTTGAGTTCTCAACAATCGATGGCGGGGAGTTTGTGGGGCTATGTCTTACGCTTGATGAAGACCATTGTTTGAATTGTCCCTCTCTTAGCATAGAGTGAGACCCAAGGCAAATTTGACTTATACTTGCTAAAAGCAAAAGACGAAGATCGAAAACTAAAAATTGAAATAAAAACTGAAGAGATGGTGAAAGATAAATCTCAATAAGCAGAAAATCATTTGTGTTGGTTTTGATAGAAAATCGTTTGTGTTGGTTTTTGATTTCCAAAACCTAAACCACCTATCTATACCCGTTCCAATTCAATAACTCCACTCAAAAGCATTTTTACCCTTAATTAAAAAAGAATCGTAACGAATCCCAATCTCTTACATAAATACAAGTCACTAAATTAGGAGACTAGTCTCAATCGAAGACTTGTCATGAATAGTAAGGAAAATGGGGATGGGGGAACATTTTAAAATTCCAACATAAACATCAAAATCAAACTTTAGTGATTTGATATAAACATGTGATATAATGGGTCATCAAGTCAAGTGGAATATGACTATTATTATACAAATTCATGATGGGAAGGTGGTGGGTTTACCATTAAATCATTCAAATTGGATGATGATAAGAGTGGGATCTGTAGAAGCTATTAATGGTAGTGAGATTGACATGTGGCAACTGTTCCTATTTCTTATGTGATATTCAAGTTCAGATTTAGAAGAGATGGGAATCAGAGCTTCTGTAGTTCGGATGTTTCTGATCTTGATGTCATTTTGATGAGAAAAAGTATGAAGATTTGTAAGCTTGAAAGCCTACAAAAGTTCATAAATTGCCCATGTTTATCATTGGGCACTGGGTATTGGTGTGTATGGGATTCATGAATGTGAATGTGGGTTATATATTTGCTTGCAATGAAATTTCAAGCTGAAGAAATGGTTTGTTAGGAGTACCCACATGGCAACTCTCACATAAGAGCTCCATGGGAGAGAGATGTAGTGTCTGAAGAAATTTCAAGCTGAAGAAATGGCAACTGATTCTTGGTATGGGCAGAGCAACTCTCACATAAGAGCTCCATGGGAGAGAGATGTAGTGTCTGACAGTAATTCTTACAGCATGGAGCTCCATGGTTTCAGACATCATGTAACTCCTCACAGTGTTCTATGAATTCCATTGATGTTGGGGCAGTGCAATGTTCTTACCACAGTTTTCACACTCTGCTGATAGTGGTATTGATTACTCAAGGCAGTTTTTATACTTCTCTGGAGATCTTCCTTGCACCAATCCATATTTTAGAGATCCAGACATCAAGTACACATGGTATGGCTCGTTCTCTGGGGCCCCAAAGAAGGGAAGAGATCACATTCCACCTCCTTGGGAAGATAATACTAATCATGCCATCAGTGCTCATCAATATCTCACAAATTCTTATCTAAATGACCTTCACAATTATATTGGTTGGTGCAATGAGTATTCCTTCAGTGGGTGCAATGGGTATTGCTTCAAAAACAATTCTAGGAGCATGAATTCCATCAGAGGAAGAAGGCAGTTTGAATCATTCTTGAGTGAAGCCAAAGCTAAAAATACAGCATTATATGGTAACACAGTTAAGAACAGGGACAGAAGGCCCCCAAGGAGTGTCAGTGACAGAAGGATGCCCCCATCAGAAGCCTCAAATCAGTTCTTTTTGAGAAGTCTGTCATTTGACAGTGCCATCAGCAATCAGGACACCATTCCCCAATACACAAAGGGTAGATCATTGGTTGAGGAAGTGATTGAGAATGTAGTGAAAAAAATGGTATGTGCTCACAGCAGAACCAACATGGTGTTTGATATGATTTTTAATCCATCTAGTCTGTGCAGGCCAAATGCTCCTATTGATGATGATGCTGGTTTCACAAGGAAGTTGATGCAGAGAATACTACTACTTCAGATCAGAGAACTGGGTCCCAAGCTTATGGTCTTAGCTTTGAACCAGGAAGAGTTTAAGAGCCAGAATTGGGCTCTGACTGGGCAAATTACAGAAAACTATCCCATTTCTGGACTCAGGCTCCTGTTGCTTCAACAGAGATTCATGGACATTGGTATGGAAGCTTTTAATGTCTTGACAAAGCTTAGGAGCCAGATTCCTCATGGCATCTGAAGATGGTTACCAGGGGACTGGGATTCTGAGAGTTGCAGTCATGGCAGGGAACCCTGGTTGCAGTGCCTTGGGATCACATCTATTTTTCCTCCAGCATTTCCCATCTTTAGAAATACAGACAGATTTGGTGATAGACCATGTTGGTTGAGATGGAATTCTGGAGGCTATTTCTGTTAAGGGTTTAGGGATGGTATCCTTTTCTTTCATGGAAGTGATCAAGCATCCAGCCTGTTTCAGGTCTTACAGAATTCTCTTCTTTATGAATTCCCTTGGAGAAAATTTGCAGACCCAGGAAGAAGAGCAATTAGCATCTGGCCTGTGGGATTTTTTGCTGGAATAACTTGTATCAAAACACTAGTGCCATGGTGCTGGTAGTCATCTATGATACCTGTTTAGTTTGGGATGAAATAAAACCAAGGAAAGGGCTTTGGTGGTTTAGCAGTGACCCTGATGAAGAGTTTGTTCATATTGTGAGAAAAGTCTGATCAGATCACCATTGTTGACCATCAAAGTTTTCTTCATAGTGTGGTGTTTGTTATGTTGTATAGTTTCAGAAAGTAAGTTGCTTACATTGTGTTAGGGTGTTTATATTATTTATTGCAGATAGCCTAGAATTGTCTCAAAAATGTACCCATATAATCTTATTATCTGCTGTCTCTGATGATTTTCAACTGAACTAGTATTGCCTGTCTAAACACCATGCTAATACATTAAAGCATTGTATTATCTTTCACTGGTATAAAATAGTAACCATGTATCCATTTTCCCTCTTGGTTGAAAATTGAAATCATTTGTTTACTGACCATGTGTTTGAATGCAGTTCTCATTTTTTTCCCATTTGGATAAACATTGGTAAGCTTAAAATAGATTAATAATTGAGCAAAATAAAAAAATATAATACCAAAAATGTTGTTCTACAATCAATTGAAGTAGAAAGAGATAGGATAGCAGCTACTGAGTGTTTCCTTGTTGAAGTTGGCAATTTAATATTTATGTTATGAATTGATTTTTAAATAAATATTGGTTAAATAGAGTTTATTTGATATTAGTGATCATTTTAAGTAGTGTGTTGATTTATTTGTAATAGATGTTATAAATTAGTGTATTGTTCCAACTGACAATCAAAACTTCAAACCTTTAAAATTATATATATACACACGCATACACATTGCCAATATTAAATAATTTAATTAGGTTACACCATTTTCAACTCAAGATTATTGTACATTTGATCTTACGTATGTTTTCCAAGTAAATTTGATTGAAATCATGGACCATGAAGTCCCAATTGTGTGGTACTTGCCATGAATGTGGGTCACATAAATAGACATGGTCATTTATTGTCCAAAGAAAGACAAACATGATCATAATCAAATATTTTATTTGAGGGTGAATTAAATAGTATTTCTCCCATCTCTATAGTAGACTCCAAATGTTTACACAAAGGCATTTGAGTAAATATAATTGAATAAAATTGCACACTTAATTTATGTTAATGTATATATGTTTTTGTTGATTATTGTTTTAATTCAAATTTTTAATATGTATTTTTATGTTGTTTAGTTTTTAATTTATCTTCTTTATGTTTTTTTTTTTTTTTTGGTGACTTTCAACACTCTTAATTTTATATTATAATTTTTTAGATGTTTTCTTTTTGTCAACCTTCTATATTATTATATATTGTTTATTACTTTGTTTTTATATTATTCCTTCTCCTTGTTTTTCGTTTCCCTATACTTTTTAATATTATGGAGATTTTCATAACTATATTTGTATGGTTCTGATTTGTCATAAAGTTACTTATGTGGTTCTCACTCTTTTTCGTGGGTCTTATTTATGTTTGTTTACAAGAAATACATTGTTTTATTAGTAGCTTGGCTTAGTCAATGGTTAAACACCTTACATTTATTGTATTTTAGCGAATAATATATGGCCAACATTCAAGAAACCATTATAACTTTAAGTGATACATGCGCCCTAGTAAAAATAGGCACCCCAACCTCTCCTAATAATATAAATGGCCTAAAATAAGACTAAATTCAGCCATATTTAAATATAAATGGCCTAAAATAAAACTAAATTCAGCCATATATAAATATAAATGGCAACCCACCTCTTGAAGATGAATGGATAATGATTTGAACTCAATGAAATGCACATTCAATAAAAAAAAAAAAATTCTAAAAATATAATTTTACACTTAACAAACAAATATCCTAAAAATAAGAAATACAAATAAAAATATTTATAACTAACCAAGTTCCCATATTGGCATCATACTCAACATTCCCTCTTTGATGCAAAGAGAAGAAATTCATATAATCTCCTTAAGTATTTTATGAGTCTTCTTTAGCAAACCCTTAGTCAAAATATTAGAAAATATAAATGACAAATTATAAAATTCTCAATGAAATTATGCTTGAGTTCAATATGTTTGGTTTTAGCATGGAAAACTAGATTCTTGGACAATCATATTGTCATATTATTATCACAAATACTTTGTGTAGGCTAAAGTGGAGCCTCTCTAAAATAAACTAGAAGTATTATCAACCACATAACTTGTGTGCAATAATATGTAAGAGATGCATATGGCTTCATAGAGAATAAAATAATTGTATCTTTTTATTTGATGACCATGAAACAAACACATTTCCCAATACAACACAATAACCTAAAGTAGACTCCCATTATCAAGGGAAATCCCAAATATGAATGTTTACATCCAATTAGACATAATAAGATTGATTGTATGAAATCAATACCATGATTATAAGTACCTCTTACATATTTGAAAAATCTTTTCACTACTTTGTAAATGGTTCAGTGATGGATTTCCCATAAATCTAGAAACTAGTGAAACCCAATAACTCTTAAATTTAGTCTTGTAGACCCACTTAGTTCCAAAGACATTTATCATATAGATGTTGAATTATAATCAATTTATCATTCCTCTCAATAATTTCCCTCTTAATATTCATACATCAAACCACTCTTTTATTTGACTAGATTTTGCATAACTTCTAGGTTTACTAGCCAAACATGACAATGCAAACATATTATTTTCATCATAAGCATCATACAAAAATTTCCTTCTTGATTTTGAAACATTGTGATCCTCATCTCATAATTTTGAGAAACATTTTAATTTTGGATGTGGATTCAACAAACACTTGTGTTTAGACACTCAAATTTGGTAATTTACACTTTGGCAACTCTTGATTTGACTATGCACTCTTGTTATGATAAGTAAAACTTCTCCATTCCATCTTAGCACTTTTTGAAGTCCATTGTTTAGATTTTTATCCTTGCACATTGGCATGTCAACACATTATGAGAATACAATGTATAAAATTAATAGAAAAACATCAGTTTATCAGCTCCAAACTTCATTTGGCATATTTCTTACTCCCGATCAAGGTCGTACTGATTTGGTCATGAATTTAAATCAAGTCTAGACCAATCTTTACAATCTTATACCGACATGTCCTCCAAATCTGATTTTAAATAATTATCTTTCGTTGGGTCTTATACTCCATTTGGGTGGGTCTTTCTTAGATAAATCATCTATAGAACCCTATATTAGCAAGTAAACACTGCCTCATTTACTAAATTAGAACTTCTAACGTAGTGCACTAGAGCATTCACTTCATACACTTGCAAAAGGCATATAAAGCTCCCTAAATCTCACACTATCACATCTGAAGTCATTAGCGTGGTACCCATATTAGGTTTGAAGGTAAAAACCAGGTTAAGGTAGCCATATCTCTCATCCGTAAACACTTAAACACCATCTCTCCAAGTATTTTAGTAAGAGTGAAGTGAAAGAAAGTAGGGCCAAAGTAAATGCCTAATCTAATTGATCTATAGAGATATCATATGCTATGTGGAGAATTACGTGTAGTTTAAGGCCTCTTTGAACTAGTGTCGATGTAGACAGGTGCATGGGAGTTGCCATTATGATAGGGTTTGAGGTGATAATCAATCCATTTAGAGATCATTTTTCATGTGTGACAATTAGGGTTTGACAACGACAAATAAATCGAGAAATCCGAGCACCACATAAAGTTATAGAAGTTGAATCAAAATAGGTTCAATATCATACACTTTGGTCAAGATTACGACCCTACCCCAAGTGGATTCATAGCTACTGATTCCAATTTTGAAGGTCCTTCATGTTTATATCACCCATTTCCAACAACATATAGTCTCATATCTCTCTTGAAGTCATATATAGTGAGCTTAGTACCTCTATACAATTATTTTGATCTTTCAATTACATGTTAGGTTGCTTGGTATATGTTATATTCTTTCTATCGATCCGAGTTACAAATTTGAGTTATTATGTACATTGTAACATATTTGTAAGATTTTTCATCAAATCTAATATAATCTTGAACCTAATATAATTGACCTAAAGTTAAATTAAGGGTAAAATTTTGGTGAACCCACTTTTGATTAAACCCTTCACCTAATCTAGAATCTATTCCTTATGTATTAGGGCTATTGATATGCTAACCCTAGATACCCTAGAGGGCAATATCGTTGTGCCTTTTTCATTAACTTATATTATTTCAAAGTGCATATGATCTACTCTTTTCTTGGCTTTCTAACCCACCCATTGAGCACCTTGAGATTTTCCTCCTAGTCAAAGCATCATAAATACATGACCTCCTCTCCAATGCATATTACTAGCAATACTCCCATCCTTGACCAGGCTAATAAGATCTCACTAGATGATTGTGAAACTCATGGTGAACATTTTGATGACTTTTCTGTTATGATAATAACATTGTGGATATTGATCAAGTATAACTTGTGTATAATTTTCATAAACAAATTCAGCATAATCCTCGCCACATTTATCCTATCATTAAGATTATTTAATTAATCTTGTTTCTAAGTTAGATTGTGAGCGAAAGCCTAGTAAAGATTCCCTTGTTGAAAAAACCTAGCCTTCTTTTACCTTAATGACATATGTTGTTCCCATATTTGTGGTGTCTAACCCTTTGGGTGCACCTCATCTATCAATGAAAAATGTCTCTAAGTCTATTCCCTCTGACCACAATTGTTAATGCACATCTCACATCTCCTTGTGTAAAAGTTCCCTCTTTTTAAAAAGTTATCATGAAATAATGCAAAAAGAATTCTTTGTTTTAAAACTTTCCTTAAACCTATTTTTTGGGTTTTGAACCCTCCACCTAGCTACTTCATTCATGAAGCCATTGGATGTGTAAATATTTATTGTGTAAATGGAAAAAATTAGTCTTATCTCTTTACTGACTCACAAATTCCTTTTAAAAACTAAAAGAATCAATTACGATTTGTTAGGGTTCAAAGTTGTTTTGCATTGATCTTCACTTTTCTTTGTGGCTATCATGAACTATGTACTTTTTTTATGAGGTTGAGGGGAGGCGAGGTCATTCCCTAATAGAATGCACCTATGCCCATAAAATTTTGCATTCACCCATCTTGTGCATATGTGTCACATGCACTTTTACTTCATTTTTATGAATTTTTTTGTTGAAAAAAACATTTCATTTAGCTTGGATTTTGGGATTCAAACATGTGACTGTTGTTCACCAATGCATGGTCCAACCAAGTGAGATACATAGGAGAAGATCAAACATTTTTTTGTCAAACTCATATATTGAAAAAATATGACACTTGTGATGTGACAAAGCGGTGACAATGAGACCTACCCATGCATGGGTATGCATATGTTTTATGGGGGCATGCATCTATAAAGGTACATTTTATTAGGAGTTTATCTTTTGGTGAGGGAGGTTAGTTCAATGGGAGTTCAATAAAAATAGAATATGTCACCATAATTAATGGATGGTTGTTGGATTTCCTTGTTTGATCATTGTGTGGGATTATTCAACACATGAATCGAATTAATCATGAGCCATGAGGAGATCATATAATTTTTAGAGTTCTAGAAAATCACAAGGAAATAATCATGCAAGCTTTAAGCCCAAAATATCGGGCTTCAAATGAAATTCCCCCTCATGGTTATTGAATTACCAAGTTTGAGTTGTATGAGGAGTAGATTCCATCGTTACCAAAAAATAGAGATCTTAGATAGGGTTAACTTTCCTTTTTGATTTATGAGTTGAGGGCTCACTAAAAACCTCACTACAAATCTTCTTTACTATGTGTAGACACTAAATCATGCACTTTGAGTATCTATTTAGTCCATGATCACATATTACTATTCATATGATTCATAAGTAAGAAAAGTATTTACTAACCCATGTCTTTGGCCATTTTGTTTGCTTTCTATTGTTACTTTTGATCTTGAACTCTTTCTAGCACAATCTATCTTTTCATACTTCAACATTTCTTATCCTGGACACCAACACCCAACCCCGGGACATCGGCGCGAGCGCCCCTGACCTCTTTGTACTTTGTTCACATCTTTTGGGTCCTTTCTATCCATTTGGGAATCTTATATTTTTGGTAGTAAGCCTTTTCGGGGTTAATTATGAAATTCAAACAAGGGAATCATATAAATATAAAGCTATGTGATCATAATAAGGGACCAACCACTAAGCATTAGCTATCATCACCGAAGGTTGAAATCAAAGGTCATTATCAAGAGCATTAAAGCATCCATCTAGCATTCATCCACAAGGTTAAGGGACTAATTCTTCTGCATACACGCATGGGGAGAAGTTCATTCTTTCATGCACACATCTACTTACATTGCTTACATTTAGCTACTTTCTCACTATCAAGTGCAACACACACAAGAGCCACCTAGGAATGATTATGTACACGCACACACGAGAACTACATTGGGTCTAAAATGTAGTGTGGTGCTTAGTCATAAGATCACTCATTTGTGAGATGAGGACAATATGACTCCTTATTTGCATTATTTTATTTTTAGTATTTGATGCACTTTTACATGTCATTTCTTCATTACAAGTTACAGGCAACATCCGTGGGCTTGGTGTGACACACTAATGGCAAGAAGTGAAGGGAAGCAAACATATTGCGACCACTGAAAAATAGGTTTTTACACCATCGAGCATTCATCAATGCCTAGATGACATTTTTAGCACCCAGTGCCCCCATCCAACATATTCTAGCACCTCTACATTTTTTGGGCTTCATTGCGACAATTTGCACTTCAGATTTTCCAATTCAACATTCGACACATCATCGAGATCTCTACAAATCAACTAAGTCATTTTATCTCCTCATTTTCACTTAGGGTTTTAAATCTTAATTTCTTATTTTCTTGGGTCTATTTTGTACTTAATTGTTTATTCATTTACTACTACATTGTAATTATATTTAGGTATTTATACATTATATATTTTCTTAATCATTTGGTGAACCCGTCACTCGATCCCCACCTTCTTTCTATGGTTTTCCTTCTTATGCCTGTCACCTATAGTGGTCATTTTGGGTCTTTTGAGCATCTCAAGATTCCCTATCTTCCCGTAGGGTTTCTAAATCAATGGCTGAAATGGAAATTCCATTCGCTAACTCTCAACAGGTTCTTCTCGAAAACATTGAAGCATCGACTAGGGAACAATCATATGATGAAGACACCAATGTTAATCAAGAACAATTAGATACACTCACCAATTTTTATCAAGATTTGCGTGATAATCCTACTCATATTCCACACATTATTCATCCCTTGATTTCTGCTAAAAATCTTGTGATGTTGCTTGACTCATCTTGTTGGTTCTTCTTTGGCTTCCATGGCCTCCACCCAACCTCCTAATATTTCTACCTCCATACCCACTACTACCGCTCCTATCATACAACCTAATGCTTTTAATGCACAACTTTTTGCTTCCTCAAATACTCCTTATTTAAATTCTTTATATCAGGATTTACAAACTCAAGTTTGTCAACTACAATTGGCTACATCTCGTGCATCTCCATCTTTGGATTCCACTTTTCTCCTTCATACTCCTTTTCACCTGCTATATCTACCTACCCACTTCCTCTTAATTTCATCACTCCTAAGCTACCTATTTTCAAAGGCCATGACGACCCTCAAGAACATCTTTGAGCATTTCATGTAGCATGTCTAGACTATGTGGATGATCACACTTTGCTAGCAAATCTCTTTCCTCATAGTCTTCACAATTATGTGATGCATTGGTTCTATGATCTACATGTCCACTCGGTAACATCTTTCATGCATCTATCCAATGATTTTCTTGCTCATTTCTCCATAAATATTGGCTATAAGATATCATATGCTCAACTCACACAACTTAAACAAGGATCTAATGAAAATCTAGTGGATTATGTCTTGCGATATAAAAAACTTAGCTAAGATGTCTAATGTGATTAAAGATTCTCAACTTCAAGATTTATTTGTAAAAATTCTATTTCTGCCTCTCTAGGAGAGTGTTCTCTTCGAGAAACCTCCTTCATTCAATCAACTATGTCATACTCTTATGTTACGTGAAACTAAACTCCTATCTATCGGAAAGATTAAGTATTAAGAACAGGCTTTATCCTCCATGCATTTCCAAAGTAAAACAAGTTTCAAGCCATCATCAAAACCTACTAAAGCTAAATCCATTGTCAATGTTGTATCTAACACTAAAGAGCTTAAATGAAAACTGCCTAAGCGTACATACACCAAATTGACTATCATTCCACATCTTCTATTGCCACAACTTAGTGAGAGAAATCTAGTTACACTTCCTCTTCCACTCAACTTGGATCCATCTTGTCCAAAAGGTCATAATTAAAATGAAAATTTTAGATGCGACTATCACCAATGTGTTGGAAATTCTATAGATCATTATTTCAAACTTCATAATCTCATTCAAGATCTAATTGATAATAATGTAATTGTTCTTCCTGAGCCTACATCTTCGGCACCTATCAATGAAAATCATAATATCAAGATATTTAACAATCCTCTTCCAAAACATGATAAACAAGCGATTGATTCCTCATCCAATCATACATATCATGTAGTGCCTCCTCCTACATTGGGAATATTGATTTTATAGTTTCTCATACTAATACATCCCCACTGATTATTACTTTCTTCGATCATGACTATCATGCTACATTCTCTTCTAATCACTTGCACATTAGCGCTTCTATTGGATCCAATTATATCAATAACACTATGGTCGATCCTTCATTTGCATTAGCACATGTTCTATTGCATTGCTTGTCGTTATTGGCTATCCACTCTTGCAGATTTCATATCCAGTTCTAATTCATATGGATATGTTAAGCTTCCAGTCATATTCATTCCCCTTTCCCTACTTTTGCCTTTTCTTGTGGGACACCTTCAGTCAAAGGTGTGACATGTTCTTAGGTCTCCCCTAGCTCCATGCAACTAAGGCTATCATCTCCATGCATCACTTGTGTCTAAATTTCATTCAAAACAACCAAGTCATTACTATCAATGGTGTTTCACCATCCAATCCATGGCCATAGCCTCCCTTTGAGGTTTTCATTACACTTGCTAAAGCATCTAGGTTCCCGACCTCCTCCCGAAGCACAACTGTCTGTTCCTAGCTCACCTTTTTGCACACGGACTACATGGTCTCATCGGTATTCTAGTCCATCACATCAATCTAGGTCTACCTCTTAGATAACTCCTCCATCTCATTATACATCACCTCAGTGTTTTTGATTCACATAGGTGTCCATCGTTTCACACGCATTATGCTTCACATATGTGTCCATCATCTCCATGTTTTTCTTCACACAGGTGTCCATCACCTCTACATTATGATTCACATAGGTATCCATCACCTCCATGTTATCCTCATCAGTCACATGCACATAGGCTTCATTTACCTACGCATCGTCTATCTCATACACCACCGATCTTAGAGCATGGTCACACACCTTCATCTCCACAAGCATCGGGTGGAGGACCCTCATCTTTCACTTTGTCATCGAATAGATTATTCATCATACTTATCACCCCCACTCCTATAACACTACATCTAGTCTTTTACATACACTACACACTCTTTGATATACTCATGTATCGTCACTACCCAATGACACACTCTCGTGCTACGGTTCACACTTGAATATTGAGGGAATCATATACACATGAACCTCACACACTACACTACACTATACACTACACTACACTACACATTACACACTACACACTTCACATTTTGCACATTCATCTCTTTCTACGCAACATCTACTCTACACATTCATGATCTATCGTTATTTCATCTACTTCTTCATGTTGTTGTCGTTACCTTGTGATGCACTCTAGTTCCATGGTACATACTTGACTACTGAGGGTCTACATCTCAAATGGACCTCACCACACTCACACATTCACTCATCAAACTTATGCACTCACTCACGTGTGCTCCTTACACTCTACACTTTATCGATCACATATTTCTAACACACACATTCAAACCATTTCTCGATGACGAACTATTGTTCTAGGGTTCATTCTCAACTTTGACGAGGGGAATTTATAAATAAACCTCATCACCTGCATACTCATTCACATCTACTCGGGAGAACGTTGCTCTACCACACTCACACCGCATTCCATTTCATCTCATCCACACAATCTTACATATTTTGGTCACATTTACTCTTTCTTGCATATGTTTACATGTACACTATTTACACATGCTAGAAAAATATTTTGTATGCCATTATCATATACACATGCATGTTCACTTGCTTTCTAGTTGCGATTGCAAATCCTATAGATCCACACACGCAACATGGATGCTTGGCATAGTACCCCTTACTAGTCCCACAATGGATCCTAAGGACATTCACTTTCGTACACTACGGTGCTATTGTTCCATTTTACATAACACGGTAATGGATTAGATTATACATGCATTGACATACTTCCTATCTCTCTAACATGTTAATGGGTGCTTCATGTGCAACATTTGTCTTGCAGGTCTATTTACTTCCATGGTTGTCTATTACATTGCTTTCTCTTATCTGTCATTGCTTGTCATTGTTTGTGGTCTTTACCCTATGTCTTGTTTGTTCTATGATTGTATGTATGCTTGTGGTCACTATGTCGTTTACTATCCTGCGACATCATGAGTGATCTCCCATATTTGAAATTCAATTTTTCGTGCTCCACTTTTTCTTCTTGCGTGTTTACATTGTCTTCTTGCATGCTTCGCTTATACATCGTATTTTACATGAATTTTTATCATGATTGCACTAAAAAAATTTTCCATCCATTTCCTTTGCATTTTCCTTATTTTGTTAGACCCCTCAATCCCTCATTCTCTTTTTTCGTAAAATCAATTGAAGAATTAAAATAATTAGTGAGTAGCGCGACAGCTGGTACCGCTACGTTGTCTCGTGTACCATTGTGGACACGTACACATAGCTGAAAGGGTATGCATACATGTGCACAATTGTATGTGTGACATCACAATGGCTCATGTTGTCTCATAGCTGAAAACTAATTAAGGTTGTAATTCATTCTACGTGTTGGCATGCTACCTTGTTTCTATAGATGATGGTTTTATTAATCATCTCGGATGGCTATGTTGTCATGTTGTGTGTTGTGAAATATCTTTTGGATAGAGGAGATGAACCTTCATGTGGGATGTATAACTAGCATTCATACCTCCATGGATATTATTATTATTTTACTTTTATTTTCTGGGTGAGTTAAAGTTGCAAAAATATGGTTGAACTTATACACCACTTCTATACTTTAGTCATTATGAGGAAATAATGATATGGTACTAAACTATATATTGAGCTTGGTTTCTTACACCGCTACAACAAGTTCGATCAATTCTTACATTTAGTAGTATGGGATAAATGTTTGAATAATTTGATGGTGAGCTTGGTTATGAAGTTGTTGTAATTATCACCTTCGACCTATCCAAATATCCTCCATGCAAATTCTGTTATGATAAACTTCTATAAGTTTATGTACTTAATTGAATAACATTTTAAGTTATATAGAGGTATTCAATTATTAAAATAATTGAGAGGCTATGAGATAGTTGTTTTGATTAATATTACTTACATTTCGACAATGAAATCAAATATTTATGGGTATCTTTATTAATTAGATAGGCCATGCATGAGACTTTAGGGTCTATAAGTCAAATGACTACATTGAAGACCACCAAGTAAATTAATGCAATTTATGATTTTTACTACCAAGCTTAGTTAAGCACAAACCACGATTTCAATGAAGGTGTTTGCCATGTGAACGGTTAGTTATATTTCTATCCATGCAAGTAGTTAAATTTGGAAAAAGAAATAAATTTTTCTAAATGTGTGAATCCCGCCTTTTGTGGAGGAGAAGTTAGAGGCCGACGGTGATGGCTGGTTGGATATTAAATAACTTTGAATATATTTAATTCACTTTTATGACTTGGGAAGGTGAAGCTTCCTAAAGAAGCTATCAGAACTTCTAGAAATCTGTTTTCTTTCTTTCTTGCATGTCAAATGTGAACTCCTCTTCTTCTTTCAAAGCTCCACCTTTGGAATCAAATTTGCATACGATTGTTGAAAGATAATTTGTTTGAAATTTTGGAAGTTAATGTGAGTTCAAGTATTTTGTATTGAAGAGGGATACGTTAGAAAGACAAGTTTTATTTGGAAATTGTGTATTGTTGGCTTTGTGCAAGGAGCATTGGTAATTACGTCTCGGTGGTAAAGAATAGTTGTTGGGACTGCGAGGTGGAAGGATTTTTTTTTTAACAGGCATGGATCGCTCTCTCCCCTCTTAATATCTTATTCAATATGATATTTGAATAAATAATCTTCTGTAACATTTCCTTTGGTTTGAATATGTATGAGGAAGGTTATTACTATGTATGTCTGTATGAACATTTTTGTGAAATAATGAGTGATTGTGTTTAAGCTTTCAGAGAGCTGCAGTAATAATTGTTAGTTTGGGTGTTGTTGTACTTTGCGTGATTATTACTATTAAAACTCGAGTGCTGTTATACTATTTAGAAGTGTAAACTCATTTGCACGAGTTCTAATATTCTCTATTTTGATTGTTACTTCATTAAATTTGGGTATTACGCAGATGTCTAAATGTTTATATGATTAAGAAAAAAAATATACCAAAGTGGTAAGCACTGCAATTGTTAGTATTATGGAGTTAATGCTTCCTTCTTAGTATAGCTAAAACTGTGTTTAGTTTCGGATTACTCTGCCTTCAAGGATTTGAAGATATACAGTAATACTTGGAATATCTATAGCTAATATATAGTCACCGAGTCAAAATATTGAAGATTCAATCACTTAGTTCTTGGTCTTCAACTTGGACATAGCCATAGACATTTTGATTTGTGAATTTATTTGCGTTCTATATAACAATCTGCCTATGATAATAATTAGGTTTTGGGGTTGCTGTGACATAGTGGAAACAAAATAATATGAATTTTGTGAGCCTGAAACTTTACCCTTAGTGGCTTTAAAAAGGATGCACTTGTAATTTTTAGTACTATGGAGTTAATACTTGCTTCTTAGTAAAGCTAAAACCATGTTTAGTTTTGGGTTTATTTCCCTTCGGAACATGGGGTCGTTTACATGCTAGAGAATCTAGCGACAACCTTAAATAAAAACCCATAAGGGAATTTTCTGTATTGGTCATTTCTAATCAATCAGTTTTATCCAACAAGTTTGGGTGCATTAAAGATCGATACCGCATATATGTCATTGTGATCTATCAGGTGATATGATTAGCATGTTGGAGTGTGAGTGATTTACTTGTGAACTTTAAATTCTATATATGTTGTTAGCTATATTTTATAGGTCACCGAAATGTGAATAAGGAGACCTCCTGGCAATTCAAATAAGCTCGTAGTAAGTTATTTCCTGAAGTTGTCAATGGGTATTGACGTTAGCTGGGATGAGTTTTGGTTTAAGCAAGAAAGTTACAGAATTTGTGAAGGATCTTGATTCAGTTAAAGGTAAATAAAAATTACTTTATTAACGTCTAACTTGGGAATTTGGGCAGTATAATGTCATACGCCGAGTTAGTGGTTTTTACATCACAGAACAATAAGGGTTCCTTAGTAAATATATTTAACTAGGATTAAAGAGCAATAATAAACTATTTTTATAAGAGTATATCATTCATGCCTGAAAAGAAGTGTATATTATTTGATTAAAAAAATTATCAACCTATTCTAGTAAGAGATGTCTCAAGGCGGGAAGTACGAAGGAAGATCTTTTTGAGGTTGTTGTTCTGAATACCCATTTATAATGAATTTCCACTATGTGCATTGAGTAAGCACGTTGAGATTAGTCCCTATGGACACTAGGAAGAATACCTTAAGGATATAAGGATGTAATAGTGTAATTACATGTTTGTATAAGTTTTTATACCATGGCTCAATTTTATTAAGTCTGTAGCGTCTATTAATTATGCCATATTCCCTTATTAGCGAACGAGATCATGAGGTAATCGGATCTCATCAATTTTATTTCAATTGATTTGGTGGACATTAGTTCCAGTTCAAGGTTGAGATACCTTCTATTACTTATTTATCTTTCGACATCTCTAGTCTCATCAAGGTTGAAAGTCATTATACTATTTCTGTATTTTATAAGCTAGTGTTTTATTTTTCCACTCTTGTTTGTTTCAGACTAGTGAAACTATTGACAACAATTGATTTAGACTTGTAATTTATCATGTTATTGAAAGTGGAATAAATGCTATGAATGCTTTAATCCTATGTTGTTATGTGATCTATTCCTGTGAATTCCTTTTATGGAGGCATTTAAAATCTATGATAGCGAATAGTTTTCAGATGGATGAAAAGAAATTATTCTAAACATATGATGATTGATTCTTTGCATTATTGTGTTGTTAGTATGATCATAATGTTGCAGACATATCATTTAATTAAATATTATATTGCACAAGTCATTAAGCGGGAAAAGTGTTATTCATGCCAATCATGTTAGACTGAGCATGTGTAATTTTGTAGATCAAATTTTCAGTGCAGGGGAAGAGGAATATTGTGGCGATTAAAGTCTAGATGATGCATTTGTATTTGCCTTAGAATGCATGAATGATTGGATTGTATTGAAACTGAAATTTTCATTCAATACTTATTGTGAATATGATGGCCATTAAGCTTAAGATATTTTGACTCATTTATGAGCTTCACCTTTTCGGGTGAACAATGAAAAAGAGACAATTACTGATGTGTGGAAAAGATATCTGTTTTATCTAGAGGAAATTAAGCCTATTTCAATTTATGTTCAAGTTTGATTAGACCTTTTGAATTCTTATATTATTCTTAATTTGCTGAGATGCAATCAAAGATCTTTACAGATCAACTATTCAAATAAATATAAAATATGATGATATGATTTCCATTTGGGTGCAAGATTCATTTCGTATTATGGGTTCTAATAAATTTTATACATTGGAAAATATTATTGGTTATGTTAACAACTATCTATAAGTTGTCAAATATGTAGTTCTTATGGATTGTCTAACAAATAAAATTGTTGAGAAAATATTCTATTATGTTACTCTTAAGTAACAAGGTAAATAAAGAAATAACTCATATTATTTCAAGTATTATTAAAAATAGGTTGGCATCACAACATAGGTAATGATGCATGAAACATTGCTACGTATCCTCAGAATACAATGGGTACTACTCATTTAAATCATGTTTGGTATATTCGGTGAAGTGACCTTATACCATAGGGGTCTTAATAACTTGACCAATTAGCTTGACTGAAAGGCTATGAATATGTATTGGTAGTATGTATGGACACCCTGCAACACTCTAACTTTAACTACTATGAATTAAATTAATAAGATTAGAGGTAATTATTAACAAGATAAAAAGTAAATAACAATAGTTTCAGCAGGTAGATAACAATATAATACCCTTAAGTGATGGATTATATCTAATTCCTTGAAAGGTCATGTAATATAATCCAACTTAAATAAATTAAGATCTTAAAGGTAACCATTTTCAATAATGGCAGAGACCTACTCATATTTTTGACTAAGATTTGATGCCATGTAAGGAAATAGTAATGGAACAAGTAGAATGATTAAAATTTGGGAAAAATAAATTACAAACAAAGTAAAAAGGACTTCATGGATAATGTGAACCATGTTGATGAAATAATAATATATAAGTTATATCCAAAATGGTATAGTCAACTGTATGAAGTTGACTATATTGTTCACACATAAAATATTTTAATCTTTTATGCTCAAGTGTGTTGTCAGGTAGACCATCTATGTCTATTAAGTATTCAAGTGAAAGAGAATACAAGGCTAGCTAATCAATTACCAAGGTACATTGATACCTCTATGAAGGATTAGGGTCCACACTTGCATAAAGATAAGTTTAAAACAACCATAAAAGTGTGTAGATTTACGTCAAATTATAGGAAGATGGTGTTGGTCCTATAGCTGATGTACATTGTCATACGACTACAGTCACCAAGGAAGTTGACATGAGGATATAATAAGTTTGGTCTCAAGAATTACAGAATGTGATAATTGTTCTAGGAGATGATGACAAATTTTATTGGGGTTGTCCCATAATGCATCATTATGAGCATATAATTATGATATCCGGTTACAATGGAAGTAAAATGGAAACATGCTTACTAAGTTGGAAAGAACATAGTACCTGAACCCTAACCCTGGTCAGTCAATATTGTTATTAACTCTAAGGAGGATTAGTGTACAAACATAATAAAAGAGATTAAGAGATATTATGTAAAAGGCTATACAGGAGAGGATGAATGGGCAAGTAGTGCCTCCAATCTAACATCTCAGATACTCCAAATATAACTTACTTGATGGATATATTAAAACAAATGAATGCTCTGGATTAAGTTGCAACTAAGAAAAGTGAAGTGCTTGTGCTTAATTGTGTACTGCCATAGATAGTCTATGGTACTTGACAAAAGGCATGAATCATACCTTAATACTTAGCCTTATGCAAGTACATATCCCCGAATGTAAAATAAAGAAACATGGGCTCAATTTATTAAGCCGGACAATATTTAAACTGTAATACCAATCATAGATCTGATAGTATCATTTTTCATTTATGGTTAACTTGGGCATGAGATCTTGAAAGGTAATTTAAGTGTTCGAAGATTAAAGGTCCTAGGATCAACCTTAGCCCGGACCTTAGGTATGACCCATTTATGGAGAAGGTGTCGTAAGGCCTAGGCATCATAGGATGATTTTGAGGTATGTCTTCATGTAGGTTAAAATGAATTTGTACCTTGTTCAAGAATTGTAGTTATTTACAGCATTTACATTATGCATCCATATAATTGAATAAGTGATTAAGGTGAAATGAAAATTTCCTAATGATGAGTGTGTTGTCATGGAATTGAGCATGGCATACATGACTCGAAACTTTGCACAAAGTGGTGTAAACTATTGATTACACTATGTTGAGATTTCACTATGATCTAAGTTGTGAGATTCTTGTGGATTTCATAGGTGGAACCCAGGTAGACACTTAGATAGGACTAAGCTGTGAGATTCCTGTGGATTTCATAGGTGGAACCTAGGTAGACACTTAGAAGTCTTCACTTATATATTTATCATATTCTGATAAAGGAGAACCCAAGGATACATTTTATGTATGAGCTCGTACATAACATAAAGGGAGAATGAATAGGTTTAGTAAATCTCTCATACAGCTGCACATGGTTCATGACAATTATCGGAATGGAATTGCATTAAGATTTATGTAGATTTAAATATATGGGTATTTAAATCAGCTGCATAAAAAAAATTTTAAAAAAATCCTAGTTATGAAGTGACAAAAAAGTGGATGTTACATCTTGGTATCAGAGCTGAAGGTTGCAACTCTTGGAATTATTGGGTCCTTAAACTAATTAAAACTTTTATTTTGTTTTCAAAATAAAATGGATATGAGAAGGATGCACCAGAAGAAAGAACCAATTCATTTTTTGTGGTTTCCATGGTGCAAAAGTTAGACAAAATTATGGCAATCCTTCAATATACCCGAACTAGATAGATGCCTTGGAGCAGTTGGTGATGGGTGAAAATGATAAGTTGGATAAAATACAACTTGAGATTGTTACTAATAAGAAACATGGGAGTTGTTTGAATGATGAACTGGCCAATGGTGGAAAGTTTTGGACTTACCAATCCAAAGATGAAATAAACCCAAAATTGGGGAAAACACTGGATAAACTTGGACCTTTTTCCGATAAGATGATAGTTGGAAAAGCCAATGGGCTAAAACTAAATCTACTAGACATTCCCACTCATAAAAATGAAAAGGATTATAAGAATGATAATTATTCATCTCATAATGCTAAGAAAATTTGGTGGAAAAAGCATAGCAGGAAAATGTGTTCTGCCAAAAATAAAATTGCACAAAAACTTGCAGTGATAACCTGCAAGAAAAAGCATAATACTGCTACAAATAGCAAGGTTAAATGCGCCAACCGGACCTACTGAGGATGTTTCTTGTGTGGTAATGGACATTATGCCAACAAATTTCCTTTAAAGAAGATGAACAAGCCTCAAATGATGAAGCATGTTGCAAGGGTAGACAACAAAGGAAAGGAACATGTACCCCTAGTAGGATACAAAGGAAATTGTGAAGGGATCCATGAGATTAGTATTCTTCAATACTAAAAGAAAGAAAATATGGATTTGTTTGCACTCAATGAAAAAAAAACAAGTCAACAATTTTGAAGCCTAACTCTTCCTTGTGGTATGGATTAAAAATATCCAATTTCAAACTTATATCGGATAAAGTAGCATTTGTCTGAATGATTGTTTAGTTTTCTATTAAATATTTGATGTACTTAGTTACTATTTCAACTCCAAGATACGGAAATATATCATATTTTAGTTTGTTGACTCTTAATATTGGAATATAAAGTTGTTGATGGAAAAGTCTATAGCTTATAAAGTGACTTTGATACTTATGAAAAACATTCTACTCAACCACCTTGATACTAGTAGATATTGGGAAAACTAAGGTTGAATACTTGCACGTCTTATTCTACTTATTACTTGTAAGCAATGATTCGGTTGAATATGTGCAGCTGGGTTATTATAAAATAGACTGGTAAGGTATTATTTATTATAACCAGCATCTGTATGATTTTAAGGTTTCTGAATTATTAGGTTTGTAATGATAAACCATTGAGTAATGGCATTACTCAAACAAAGGAAACATAAACTAGTAACCTAGAGGTCTAATTTATGTGTGAAGGATCTATTTTTCTTTATCTATGTGGTTAAGAAAGGAACAAAACCATTTGTGTTTGATAAAACAAGCTTTAAAAAGAATCTATTGGGAGAAACTCTATGAAAATAGTAATTACATAGGAAAATATTTGGGAAAAACAAGTAACGAAACAACCCAACCTTATAATACTTGGGAAAATAGAAAAGAGACAACTTTTCCTTGTTTGTTTCAGCCTTATAAAAACTTGTTTTTGAATTTTCTTTTGTATTCATTACATAATATTGTATAGTATGAATGGCTGTAATGAAAAATCTTGCCATGTATTTTCTTGTGGGAAGATTTCTGCTAGCAAAAACGTACTATAGCCATGGAATAAATTTTCTGACCTAAAATTTTTAAGATTTTGAGGAAAATGGTGACTATTCTCCTTAGAAGAAGAGTATAATTCTTTGTTTGAATGATGTGATTGTGATTATTAGATAGAAATCATCGGGAAGATGATTCATTAAGAGGGGAAGAATGTCACACCCTCAATCCCTCATTCTCTTTTGTCATAAAATGAATTGAAGCATTAAAATAATTAGTGAGTAGCATGGCATATGGTACCACTATGTTGTCTCATGTACCACTATGGACATGTACGCATAGCTGAAAGGGTATGCATATGTGTGCACAATTATATGTGTGACATCGTAATGGCTCCTGTTGTCTCATAGCCACAAACTAATTAAGGTTGTAATTCATTCTACGTGTTGGCATGCTACCTTGTTTCTGTAGATGATGGTTTTATTAATCATCTCGGATGGCTATGTTGTCATGTTGTGTGTTGTGAAATATCTTCTAGATAGAGGAGATGAACCTTCATGTGGGATGCATAACTGCATCCATACCTCCATGGATATTATTATTATTTTACTTTTGTTTTCTAGGTGAGTTAAAGTTGCAAAAATATGGTTGAACTTATACACCACTTCTATACTTTAGTCATTATGAGGAAATAATGATATGGTACTAAACTGTATATTGAGCTTGGTTTCTTACATGACCACTACGACAAGTTCGATCAATTCTTACATTTAGTAGTATGGGATAAATGTTTGAATAATTTGACGGTGAGCTTGGTTATGAAGTTGTTGTAATTATCACCTTCGACCTATCCGAATATCCTCCATGCAAATTCTGTTATGATAAACCTCTATAAGTTTATGTACTTAATTGAATAACATTTTAAGTTATATAGAGGCATTCAATTATTAAAATAATTGAGAGGCTATGAGATAGTTGTTTTGATTAATATTACTTACGTATTTCGACAATGAAATCAAATATTTCTGGTATCTTTATTAATTAGATAGGCCATGCATGAGACTTTAGGGTCTATAAGTCGAATGACTACATTAAAGACCACCAAGTAAATTAATGCAATTTATGATTTTTACTACCAGGATTAGTTAAGCACAAACCACGATTTCAATGAAGGTGTTCGCCATGTGAATGGTTAGTTATATTTCTATCCATGTAAGTAGTTAAATTTGGAAAAAGAAATAAAGTTTTCTAAATGTGTGAATCCCGCCTTTTGTGGAGGAGAAGTTAGAGGCCAATGGTGATGACTGGTTGGATATTAAATAACATTGAATATATTTAATGCACTTTAATGACTTGGGAAGTGGTGAAGCTTCCTGAAGAAGCTATTAGAACTTCTGGAAATCTATTTTTCTTTCTGTTCTTGCATGTCAAATGTGAACTCCTCTTCTTCTTTCGAAAGCTCCACCTTTGGAATCAAATTTGCATACAATTGTTGAAAGATAATTTGTTGGAAATTTTGGAAGTTAAAGGGAGTTCAAGTATTTTGTATTGAAGAGGGATACGTTAGAAAGATGAGTTTTATTTGGAACTATGTATTGTTGGCTTTGCACAAGGAGCATTGGTAATCATGTCTCGGTGGTAAAGAATAGTTGTTGGGACTGTGAGGTGGAAGGATTTTAGTTTTTAATAGGCATGGATCGCTCTCTCCCCCTCTTAATATCTTATTCAATATGATATTTGAATAAATAATCTTCTGCAACATTTCCTTTGGTTTGAATATGCATGAGGAAGGTTATTATTGTGTATTATATGATCTTTTTTTGAAATTATGAGTGATTGTGTTTAAGCTTTCAGAGAGCTGCAGTAATAACTAATTTGGGTGTTATTGTACTGTGTGATTATTACTATTAAAACTGTGTGTTGTTATACTATTGGGAAGTGTAAACTCATTTACCTAAGTTCTAATATTCTCTATTTTGATTGTTACTTCATTAACTCTTGGGTATTACCCAGATGTATAAATGTTTATACGATTAAGAAAAAAAATACCAAAGTGGTAAGCACTGCAATTGTTAGTATTATGGAGTTAATGATTTCTTCTCGAGTATAGCTAAAACTATGTTCAGTTTTGGATTACTCTGCCTTCGAGGATTTGAAGATATACAATAATACTAGGAATATCTATAGCTAATATGTAGTCACCGAGTCAAAATCTTGAAGATTCAATCACTTAGTCCTTGGTCTTCAACCTAGACATAGCCATAGACATTTTGATTTATGAATTTATTTGTGTCACTATAACAATCTGTCTATGATAATAATGAGGTTTTGGGGTTCTTTATGGCATAGTGGAAACAAAATAATATGAATTTCGTAAGCCTGAAACTTTACCCTTAGTGGCTTTAAAAAGGATGCACTTTGTAATTTTTAGTACTATGGAGTTAATACTTGCTTCTTAGTAAAGCTAAAACCGTGTTTAGTTTTGGGTTTATTTCCTTCTGGAACATGGGTTCGTTTACATGCTAGAGAATCTAACAACAACATTAAATAAAAACCCATAAGGGAATATTTTTATTGGTCATTTCTAATCGATCAGTTTTATCTAGCAAGTCTGGGTGCATTAAAGATCGATATCGCATATATATGTCATTGTGATTTATCAGTGATATGATTAATATGTTGGAGTGTGAGTGATTTACTTGTGAACTTTAAATTCTATATATGCTTTCAGCTATATTTTATAGGTCACCGAAATGTGAATAAGGAGACCTCCTGGCAATTCAAATAATCCCGTAGTAAGTTATTTCCCTAAAGTTGTCAATGGGTATCGACATTAGTTGGGATGAGTTTTGGTTTAAGCAAAGAAAGTTACAGGAATTTGTGAAGGCTCTTGATTCAGTTAAAGGTAAATAAAAATTACTTTATTAACGTCTAACTTGGGAATTTGGGCAGTATAATGTCATACGCTGAGTTAGTGGTTTTTACATCTAGGAACAATAAGGGTTCCCTAGTAAATATATTTAACTAGGATTAAAGAGCAATAATAAACTATTTTTATAAGAGTATATCAGTCATGCCTGAAAGGAAGTGTATATTATTTGCTTAAAATAATTATCGACCTATTCTAGTAAGAGATGTCTAGCGGGAAGTAAGAAGGAAGAACGTTTTGAGGGTTGTTGTTCTGAATACCCATTTATAGTGAATTTCCACTACGTGCATTGAGTAGCATGTTGAGATCAGTCCCTATGGACACCAGAAGAATACCTTAAGGATATAAGGATGTAATAGTGTAATTACATGTTTTTAGAAGTTTTGCTACCATGGCTCAATTTTATTAAGTCTGTAGCGTCTATTAATTACGCCATATTCCCTTATTGTGAACGAGATCATGAGGTAATCGGATCTCATCAATTTCATTTCAATTGATTTGGTGGATATTAGTTCCAGTTCAAGGTTGAGATACCTTCTGTTACTTCTTTATCTTTTGACATCTCCAGTCTCATCGAGGCTGAAATTCATTATACTATTTTTGTATTTTATAAGCTAGTGTTTTATTTTTCCACTCTTGTTTGTTTCAGACTAGTGAAACTATTGACAATAATTGATTTAGACTTGTAATTTATCATGTTATTGAAAGTGGAATAAATGCTATGAATGCTTTAATCCTATGTTGTTATGTGATCTATTCCTATGAATTCCTTTTATTGAGGCATTTAAAATCTATGACAGCGAATAGTTTTCAGATGGATGAAAAGAAATTATTCTAAACATATGATGATTGATTCTTTGCATTATTGTGTTGTTAGTATGATCACAATGTTGCAAAAATAATTTAATTAAATATTATATTACACAAGTCATTAAGCGTGGAAACGTGCTATTCATGCTAGTCATGTTGGACTGACCATTTGCAATTTTGTACATCAAATTTTCAATGTAGGGAAAGAGGAATTTTGTGGCGATTAAAGTCTGGATGATGCATTTGTATTTGCCTTAGAATGCATGAATGATTGGATTGTATTGAAACCATAATTTTCATTCAATACTTATTGTGAATATGATGGCCATTGAGCTTAAGATATTTTGACTCATTTATGAGCTTCACCTTGGTCATGTGACAATGAAAAAGAGAGACAATTGCTGATGTGTGGAAAAGATATCTATTTTCTCTAGAGGCAATTAAGCCTATTTCAATTTATGTTCAAGTTTGATTAGACCTTTTGAATTCTTATCTTATTCTTAATTTGTTGAGATGCAATCGAAGATCTTTACAGATCAACTACTCGAATAAATATAAAATATGATTATATGATTACCATTTGGATGCAAGAGTCATTCGTATTATGGGTTACAATAAATTTTATAACTTGGAAAATATTATTGGTTATGTTAACAACTATCTATAAGTTGTCAAATATGTAGTTCTTATGGACTATTTACCAAATAAAAATGTTGAGAAAATATTCTATTATGTTACTCTTTAGTAACAAGGTAAATAAAGAAATAACTCAGATTATTTCAAGTATTATTAAAAGTAGGTTGGCATCACAACATAGGTAATGATGCATGAAACATTGTTGTATCCTCGAATATAACGAGATGTTATTTGCTCAAAATCATGTTTGGTATATCCGGTGAAGTGACCTCATACCATAGGGGTCTTAATAACTTGACCAATTAGCTTGACTGAAAGGCTATGAATATGTATTGGTAGTATGTATGGACACCCTGCAACACTCTAACTTTAACTACTATGAATTAAATTAATAAGATTAGAGGTAATTATTAACAAGATAAAAAGTAAATAACAATAGTTTCAGCAGGCAGATAACAATATAATACCCTTAAGTGATGGATTATATCTAATTCCTTGAAAGGTCATGTAATATAATCCAACTTAAATAAATTAAGATCTTAAAGGTAACCATTGTCAATAATGGCAGAGACCTACTCATATTTTTGACTAAGATGTGATGCCATGTAAGGAAATAGTAATGGAACAAGTAGAATGATTGGAATTCGGGAAAGATAAATTGCAAATGAAGTAAAAAGGACTTCATGGATAATGTGAACCATGTTGATGAAACAATAATATAGAAGTTATATCCAAAATGGTATAGTCAACTGTATGAAGTTGACTATTGTTCACATAGACAATATTTTAATCTTTTATGGTCAAGTGTGTTGTCAGGTAGACCATCTATGTCTATTAAGTATTCAAGTGAAAGAGAATACAAGGCTAGCTAATCAATTACCAAGGTACGTTGATACCTCTATGAAGGATTAGGGTCCACACTTACATAAAGATAAGTTTAATACAACCATAAAAGTGTGTAGATTTACGTCAAATTATAGGAAGAGGGTGTTGGTCCTATAGCTGATGTACATTTTCATACAACTACGGTCACCAAGGAAGTTGACATGAGGATATAATAAGATTGGTCTCAAGAATTGTAGAATGTGATAATTTTTCTAGGAGATGATGACGAATTTTATTGGGGTGTCCCATAATGCATCATTATGAGCATATAATTATGATATCTAGTTACAATGGAAGTAAAATGGAAACATGCTTACTAAGTTGGAAAGAATATAGTACTTGAACCCTAATCTTGGTCAGTCAATAGTGTTATTAAATCTAAGGAGGATTAGTGTATAAACATAATAATAGAGATTAAGAGATATTAAGTAAAAAGGCTATACATAGAGAGGATGAATGGGTAAGTAGTGCCTCTAATCTAACATCCCAGATACCCCAAATATAACTTACTTGATGGATATATTAAAACAAATGAACGCTCTGGATTAAGTTGCAACTAAGAAAAGTGAAGTGCTTGTGCTTAATTGTGTACTACCATAGATAGTCTATGGTACTTGACAAAAGGCATGAATCATACCTTAATACTTAGCCTTATGCAAGTATATATGCCCAGGATGTAAAATAAAGAAACATGGGCTCAATTTATTAAGCCGGGATAATATTTAAACTGTAATACCGATCATAAATCTAGATAGTATCATTTTCCATTTATGGTTAACTTGGGCATGGATCTTGAAGGTTATTTAATTGTTTGAAGATTAAAGGTCCTAGGATCAACCTTAGCCCGGACCTAGGTATGGCCCATTCATGGATAAGGTGTCATAAGGCCTAGGCATCATAGGATGATTTTGACGTATGTCTTCATGTAAGTTAAACTAAATTTGTACCTTGTTCAAAATTGTAGTTGTTTATAGCACTTACGTTATGCATCCATATAATCAATAAGTGATTAAGGTGAAATGAAAATTTCCTAATGATGAGTGTGCCGTCATGGAATTGAGCATGGCATACATGAATTAGAAACTTTGTGCAAAGTGGTGTAAACTGCTGATTACACTGTCGAGATTTCAGTATGATCTAAGTAGCGAGATTCATGTGGATTTCATAGGTGGAACCTAAGTAGACACTTAGATAGGAATAAGTCATGAGAATCCTGTGGATTTCATAGGTGGAACCCAGGTAGACACTTAGAAGTCTTCACTTATATATTTATCATATTTTGATAAAGGAGAACCCAAGGATACATTTTATGTATGAGCTCATATAGAGCATAGAGGGAGAATGAATAGGTTCAGTAAATCTCTCATATACATCTTCACATGGTTCATGATAGTTATTAAATGGAATTTCATTAAGATTTATGTAGATTTAAATATATGGGTATTTAATTCAGCTACATAAAATAAAATTTTAAAAAATAAAAATCCTAGTTATGAAGCGACAAAAAAAAGTGGATGTTACATATTTTCTACCAAGCACACTCCCTCCATGTAGGGCATAGTTTCAAAGACAACATTCAGTCCTCCTTTGAACTGCATATTCCTTAATGACATCACACACACCCAAAATGAGGGGGTTTCATTTGGTTCAATCAGTCACCCCACATAATAGTTTGCAGTCATCACACAACATAATTCATTACCGGTATAACACAGTCATCAATCACAACAACAATCTAGATCTTGACTTGGGTCCTTACCATAACAAAGACGCTAACACCCAAACACGAACAGAGTGAATGAGTGCCCATAACCCTTCCTAGATGCCTATGATCAGGGGTAAGTTACAAAACATTTGTCATTTCAACACTTCACACATTATATTTACAGGCACACACAGACTTTATCACTTGGCATGCATGCACTACATAACATTTTCTACTTTAACATTGCATTGGAACTATTAGAAATAGATCAAATTTTTACACACCATCTACAATCGGTGTTTGATGATTTGATTAAATCCCCTTTATAAACAACTCATCCTCTATAATGTTTTTAAGCCATTGAGATTATGTCCTTGTATTTCCTAGTCATACTATTGAACATCATCTCTATAACTCAAACTTATTGGCATAATATTAAATAATATAGTTATGACTAGTTAAATTTATTTTGTGGTATTCTAAGTATTCATTTATTATTATCGTTGTAATAATATGTTTGAATGATAATGTGTGTGATGCCGCTCTTTTTGTAAGCAACTTGTTATATGCAAAGCAAAGGACCCGTCCGTGCCAAATGGAATCACCTCTAGCCTAAGGACTTGTCTCGCAACAACCCATCCACTACGAACGAAGATAACCTATAGTAAAGGAGCCATGATTATGAAGATTTATTGTAATGAAAAGGATGACACTCCAAGTATGTACGTGTCATGGAAGAGGTAGTTACAAACTAGAACATGAAAACTGGGAGATAACTCAACTCTAGATCTGGTTATTCATTGCAACTTAATGAGGAATTGATTGATTGAATTTGTGATTTGAGAACTAATTGATTAAAATGATTAGTTACTTAAGTTATGTGTTTGACATCTAAACACCTGTTGATTAATTTTGTTGCATGCATTGAATATCCGGATAATCTATTTGAGATATTTTACTTTATTTGTTTGAACTCCTAGTCGAACTCTACTTCTCACGTTACATTGTAAAAAAGAATTATAAAAGAAAAGGATTAATGACAGAAATTTATCAGATGTGTAGATATCTAGACAGAGAATTAGAATAGAGGATACACATATACAAAAAAAATTCTCCTAAATGTAATCTTTAAGACAAATCAATAAGAATCTGAGTTATGTTCAATAACTCTTAGGTACAAGCCTTATGAGGGATTAACACCCAAGGCAGAGCCCACTTGTGGTCTACTAACCCCCTCCATAATTTTTTGCTTTGTTTTATTGCATGGATAGACTAACAAGAAATTCATTCCTTTATTTGTATTTTGAATTTACAAGCTTTATCTTAGTTATAGTATTTGAAAGCTATTTACTTTCAGTTTGAGTTTAGTTTGTTTTTTACATTGTTATTTTTAACATTGTAGTGACAAAATTTCTTTCCTTACCTCCTAAACACTTTATAACTATGCATATAACACTAGCATTATTGAAATTTTACGTCCCTTGGTTTGATGATTAAATGACTGTGGATTAATGAACAACATATTAATTGTTGCAAGTTAATTTACACCACCATTTTTGGCACCGTTTCCAGGGATACGCCAAGTTATAAGGTTTTTGAGAGGTTTTTCATTTCTTAGAATAATTTAGGTTTTAGGAAATTCACCTCCAACCAACCCCCACTAATTTCCATTGATTGAGTTGAGCTAGTTGATGCATGCACCATCCAAGAGATGCCCACAGATATATTTTACCCAATCCAAAAGTAGCACAAATATCTTCATATAATTTTGAGGATTCTGAAGAAGATATAATTTCCTTTGTACAAGGTTTGCTGTTAGAATATCCATTTCCAAGTGAGAGTTCATGAAGCTGCTCCTGATTAACCGCATATGATAGAACAAGTGAAACAAAATGTTAAAGACAAGGAAACTACCTTTGAGTTTCCCATTTCCAAAAATGATGAGGCTACTACTATGAAGAATATTTCTCCCTTTACCTTTCCTAACTTTCATGGATCCATGAATGAAGACCCAGACACCTTTCTATTTGAGTTTGATGTATTATGCAGGAGCTATGATTATACCACTAGATGCACATAAACTAAAGCTATTCCTTGCTACACTCAAGGATGCAACCTTGAGATGGTTCATGGGTTTAAGAAGAGATGTCATTACCACTTGGGCATAGATGAAGGAGAATTTTAGTACCAATACCATTGTAGGACGAGTAGGAGAGGAGGTGATGAAATGTACAAAATGGCACAAAAGGAGGATGAGCCACTAGAAAAATATTTGGAAAGATTCATGTTCTGTGTTCAAAAGATAAGGCACACAAGACTACCTCATGAATCTCTCAAATTACTCTTTTTGAAGGGACTCGGTGAGGAGGACATGGATGCTCTAGATCTAATAGGAGCTGGAGACATTTCAAAAGATACCTTTGAGGATATTTGTGAAGCATGCAAGAATTACTCCAGAGCCACTATGAAGAGAATAAGAAATGTAAGATCAAGAGGTGGATCAACTACCAAAACAATTGGGGACATATCCAAGTCAGAGATTGTCAACATGTTCAAGAACATGAAGTAGGAGATTTTTAATGACATGGCCACTCAATTGGATGCTTTGCATGCCAAGAAGAAAAGAGAATATGCAGAGGCAACACTCACGAGAAATCTTACAAGAATTTAGAAGAAAGAAAATTGATTGCATATGCGAGAGGATTGGCTTGTATTAAACAAGAAAGGAGGCTTTATCCAAATTCAAGATGTTGGAGACAGATGATGGAAAAGTCTTCTATGTTGCTAAAATAAAACCATGGGACACCAAGATAAGGAGGTATGTCACAAGACCCTATGCCATTATTTCATAATTGGGCTAATAAATCATATATATAACCCCCACCTTGGGCTAATCCGCAACAAGGTTGGGCTCCGTATCCCAGCCAATACCAAAGAATAATAACAACCTCAATTTTCAAGCCAAAAACAATGACAACAACACACTCAATCATGACAACATTTTGGAGAGGAGGTTAGCAATAGAATAACCCACCTCCTAATTACCAACAACCTTACCATAAACCTCCTTATCCACAACAAAAAAATTGATACCACCCAAACCCGACTCTCAACCAAAAGTAACTCAACTACCAACTCAACTGGTGCCTAACCCTAATAATAAAGCTTCTTAGCTAGCCTATTCCATTAAACCAACTCAATACCATACCTATTTTGTTGATATTAATAAAATCCATCACCGCTCGGGAGAAGATCACTTCCTCCATCGAATGGACCCATAATTACAAAGATTTCGATGATGAACCACAAATGTTATAGGCTGGTCCGTAATAAAGAAAAAACACACTGCTTGCAAGTTAATCCATGACAACTTGAACAAATTTCCGATAAGGGTAAAGTACAAGCTAATGAACCATTAGTTCCAGAGAGATTACAAGAACAAAATACTGACCTCAAATCAGAATATGATTATGATTTTGTCAACCAACTAAGGGATATTTGTGTCAAAATTTCTCTTATTCAAGAAATCAAGGATGTACCCATCTATAACAAGTTGGTTAAGGATCTACGCATAAAAAAACTAGGCGAAAGAGAAAGGATCCATCCATGGTTCAAGTTATTGGACAATTGGTAGATATTATGCTTAGAAATTTAGTTTTACTCAAGTACATAGATCCAGAAGTCCTTTGGTAAAATTACAATTAATGGCACAACAATAAAGAATACTCTAATTGACTTGGGGCTAGCCATTAACATCATGACAAACCAAATAATGGATGATCTTAAATTGAAAGGACTAAGGCCAACCACTATAGTATTACAACTTGCAGATAGATCAATAGTGATACCTAAAGGATTACTTGAAGACATAGTTGTGGTGGTGGAATCTTGGGAATACCTGCTGACTTTATTTTCCTTCAACCAAAAGAAAGTTTATGAGGATATCCTATCATCCTAGGAAGGCCATGGTTAGACACTACTGATGCATTTATAGGTTGTAAGTCTGACAACATGATTATTTCTAATGGAAGTGGTACTAAAAATCTAATTCTCTATCCTCCTGCCCAACCATTGAACAATGAAGATCAAACCATTTGGGTAGAAGAACTAGAAGTAGATCATAACTTTTGTAACAACTCATGATGTTGGAGAAGTCTTGTACAATTGAAGGAAAAGAATAATATTTTTTTCTCTCTAATGTCTTGTAGAATAACTATGGAAGAAACGAAGAAGTGGATGAAAAATTAAGGTGTTTAAACTTCCCTTTGAACAAATGTTTACCGTAAAAAAGCACCATAGATATTCCAGGTAATAATTGAATTCTTCATAAACTTATTCCCCATGATTACATACTAAATTCGTAAGCAACAATGTATACTCAATTATTGAAGCAAGTGGAAATAACTCTAGGAAGGCCACTTAATGTAAACAAGATGCTAAACATGCAACAAGAGCAATTGCTAATTTCCCTTATGCAAAAGCATAAAGCAATGCTTATATGAGATTATGGTGACATGCATGTAATTCATCCTAGGATATGAACATATAAGATTTATATCAAATAAAGTTGTAAACCCATCAGAAGCTATAGAATGATTTCTACATTTTTGGGGCTCTTCCATTGCTGCTATCTTTTGTCACCCCCACCCTTTTCATTTTGGTGTTATTTTTTGGTTTTACAGGACTTAATTTTTCCTAAGTATGAAGCTACACATGGAGGGTATCCAAGTGTCCCTTCAGTGCATTTGGGAGAAGGAAAAAATAATCAGGAGCCTTCAAGCATTTAGAATTGGCCACGTGGCTAAAGCACGACAAGACAACATAAGTTGACTAAAAGTCAAAGACAAAGGAGAAGAATGCATAAGCCTCCATATGTCACCCAAGTGTAGATTCAAAAAGAGAGAGAAAAGGAGAAGCCCCAAAACTACACTAGGTCTCCATGTGTCATACAAGGAAACTACCACCATCAAAAGGACCAACTAAAGAGGTTTGGTGAATTGAATGTGATCTCGGGTCCCAAAGCATGCGGTTGATATTTGCTCCCAAAGTCAAAAATCACGTAGGTAGAAACTAAATGCGAGACGGTGGGATTATTGATTGGAGGCACATTGGAGCAAGAGCTATGGGTGTATATAAGAGAATTTTTTGTTGAGATAGAAAATAAGTTCCAGAGCTCCAGAGAAGATAATTTTAGGTTCAGTCTATTGTGTTCATTGGCCTTAGCAAGGCTTTGTTGTAAGGAAATGTTGTAATTTGTGCCATTCTAGCCTTATGTATGTTTTCTCTATAAATAAGAGTTCTTGCTCTATGCACTGAAAATTTTGCAATACTCTATGTCCTTTGTTTCTTCCTGTTTGCTTTTAATTCAGTTCTTGATGAATGTTTAAATATTTATCATGCTACATGCCCTTAGATATTTTACATAAATCTATTCATTGTGCACGTAATTATGTTTTAGTTTCATCTCACCTTAGATGGTATGAAATATCTTTGAAATAGTTGATCATGTTTGATGCTCTTCGACTAATCTAGTAGTTATTTCGATATTAATCTCTGTGCTTTTTAGTAAAGATTTGGTGCATCACCTTAGATAGGATTTACATATTGTTTTGTTTTCTCTCTACCCCTTATCTCAATCCAAATCAGAGAAGAGCCAACTTCTATAAAACTTGGAGGTTATCTTAGGGGTCAAGTCCCACATCCCTAATATTTCCCAGAACTTTGATGGTTCATCTGCAAATATAATCTTCAATATTTTCTGGCATGCCTAGTGGGACTTGAAATTAATATTTCTAGTTTTATCAAGTTTTGATGTGTGTCTTAATGAAACTATAGCCTTTAGAGGCTCTACAATAACACATATGGCAACTCCATTCAACATATCAACTGGTTCCAATAGTATTGGTGATCCATATGTGTCCCTGATTCATGAGAAGAATCCAAACAAGGTCTAGAACAAGACAAGAAGGTGTATTTGAATACTTGCAGTTATCCCAAGACGGAGGTAAGAAAGTTAGGTAGATTCTAAGATCTCCATATCCTCCAAACCAAACTCTTTCAACACCTCCACCTAGTAGGCCCTTCTTACAATCCACTAGATTTCTCATACCTATCATAATGGCTCAACTACCTCCTCCGAGATAGTTCATCTTGTGGAATCAAGGAAGTCCACTAATCTTGCAGTACCTTCGGTAATAGGGGATCCTATCCCAACAAATGCACTAAAATCACTAACTAAATTCAATGAAGACTTCAATATCCTAGAGGAACATCTTTAATATGTTGCAAAGATATGCACAATACATTACATCATAGAGCAATATATTTCCTTAAGGTTACTAGTTGCCTCATTTAAGGGAAAAGCTCTCAACTGGTACAAATCCTTGACTCCTAACTCTATCGATACTGGATCAATTGAGAAATGTAATTTTGGAAGATTTAGTGAAAAGGGAGATAGATCTTCACTTCTAAACAACTTATCAATATCAAGAAAACTACGCAAGAGCCCATGATTGATTTCAATACTAGATTCCACAAGGCAAAGATTCCGATTCTAGCAAGACCGCATGTAGGTATGGCTATTGTCTTTTATATAAAATAAACTTAGACATTTCTATTATGATTTAGTTGTTAGGAGGATATTATTTTCCACAAGCATATGATATTACAATCCATGCTGAGAATAACTTGATAGATTCTGGGAAACTTCCCCCAAAGATCACTTTTACAGTGTATCTCGAGATAGCTCTCCTTACTCAAGTGCAGACCTCACGTTCTACATAAACTCCTGCATCCATATAAAACTACCCATCCTCTAAAGAATCCACTTCCCTTGTCGCAACATCATTGTATTCTTCTTCGGAGATGGAAGAAGTAAAAAACATCCTTAGGAACTTCTCAACAAGATAGTTAATCTAAAAAAACCAAAGCACGTACCCAATATAGAATTATCAAGGCTATCAAGGGGGTAGACCCACTTATCCTTCACATTATCAAAATGCCCCAAGACCACCACTGGCACATCCATCTAACCAAATTGTCCCAGTACCGACACCACTCCAGACCCTCCCACCCAATAGTGGGAGAGAGATGATTCCAGGACAAAATAATTTAGCAAAAGATCCCAATGTTTGGTGTTTCCCTTGCAATACCCCTCATATGCCAAGAGATTTCCCCTAAGGGAATCTATAAAAAAGGTAGCAGAGAAAGAGCAAGGGATGAGGTCAATGCTTTCAAACCTTACCAATCCCCGGGAATTCAAAATGTAGCCTTAGTTGCGTAAATGTAAGGAATGTCCCTAGAACAAGAGGTAGAGATTGCACCTAAACATGCACTTTTCTCTTGGGTCGAAGGAGGATTTTGTATTCATAAACGAAGCATCCACTTTGAATAATCCAATACAATCAAATTACAACACTCACTCTAAGAGGTGGATGATGGAAGTTGCGATCCCTATTCCTACAAAATGAATGGAGAAAGGAAAGATTCTCGACATTCACTTTGCCCCTCCACCCATAACTAGACAAGAGACTTCGAAAACTACTATACAAAATCAAGGGACCTTCCATTCAATGACTGAGAGGGTAAAATAATAGCAATACTCCAAAGCATAACCACTCAACCCGATGAATGTAGTCAAGTAACTTAAAAGGGCGTTGACCAATGTATCCTTGTGGGATATCTGGGCATTCCAAAACAAAAGGAGTTGCTTCAAGAAGCACTTGAAATCTAGTGGCGGCCCAACTACGACCAAGAAGGGTAAAGAGAAACTCATAACGACCCAAACTCAAATAGAATTTAGTCTTGATGAACTAGAAAGAAGAGGTAAATACACCAAGATCCCAACCCTTCTTCATGACTCTTATAATTGGTAAAAATTACTACATAACTCCATGATAGACTCTGACGCAAGCACTATAGGTCATGCCCAAATCAATTGTGGATGCCTTGGGAGTTAAATATGAGCCCCTAAAGAAAGGAGTCATGCAACTAGATGGGAAATCAGTTCAAACCATTGGTGTTATTATAGGTCTCCCATTACAACTTTATTCCTTCCCAAACACAACTATTCTACATGATGTAGTGGTAATCGATGTTCGCTGCCATTCTTCAGACTATGTCTATCCCGTGATTTCATAGATAAAATTGGAGGCTACATGTCCCTTGATTGGTCTCATCTGATTTTGTGGACTAAGTATGGATCCAAAATGAAGGTGCTATTAGAACCCCTCACCGAGGAACATATTATGAATCAAGTGGCCTTAGGATTTGAGGCCTCGCATGCCATGATCACTCGAGAGGAAGATTCATATATGGATGATGATAACCATCAAAGAGGAAACTATTTGGTTGACATGTCACCTGGAGATCCCTTTAGAAATTTTAATTCTACTAGGCTATTTACTTATGTGATCTTTGATGAGAGTCCCAACATCCCAAATATTATGAGGGAAGATATTAAAAATGAAAATAATCTCATAAAGGATTCTCTAATGTGGACTCTACATTTCGATGGAGTTAGAAGCAAGAACGGATCGGGATCTGAAATATGTCTATCTTCACTAGACGGAAGGAAGATACTCGGGGCATTTTGCTTCCACTTTTCTTACACCAGAAACATGACAGAGAATGACATTTTAGTGCATGGTTTGACATTGGTGTGAAAAGAGGGCATAAAGAAACTGAGAGTCTTTGGAGACTCTGAATTAGTAGTGACACAAGTTAGAGGCACTACCGCAATAAAAAATCCAAGGATGAGGTCCTACCATCATAGGGTATGGGATCTTATTGAGGAATTTGAGGCCTTTAACATTAAGGTTATCCCTCGAGACCAAAACATAGAAGTAAATAGAATGGCCCATATCGGATCACAATTTGACCCTACCTAGGATCTGCTAGAAAACAAGGATGTGGTGAAATTGATCATCTTCCTATCCATACCTGATAATATAGATCATTAGCAAGTATTCAAAAGTGACCAACAAATATTTCTCTTCTTACAATAATCTAAAGAGTTTACGAATCAACTCCAACCCAAAATTGAAGAAGCATACAAAGATCAAGTCATCCATCTCAAAACAAACAAGCTTCCAAAAGGACTGATAACGTTGGAAAATATTTTTGACTTCGATGATGCTAATACAACTAAGGAAGTTTGCAGCAGTCAAGGAAGACTATGTCGAGCTAGAAATAGCTAATGGGAATAAGTTAAAGGTTGGGAAGGTGGTCACTTAGAAGGAGAGGGAGAAACTTTTGGTTCTATGTCATAAGTATGATAAGGTAATAGCCTAGACTTATGAAGACCTACATGGTTATAATAAGGACATCATCCAACATACTATTGATCTAGAAAAAGGGACAAACTTGTGCATTAGAAGTAGAGACATGTGAATCCAAAGATAGAATCTCTCATGGCCGAAGAGCTTAGGAAGCTCCTAGATGCTAAAATAATATTCCCAATCAAGAACTCCACATGGGTGTCCAATTTGGTACCGGTAAGGAAGAAAAATGGTGAAATCAGAATCTACGTGGATTTTAGAGATCTAAATAAAGTGTCCCTTAAAGATCACTACCCCTTACCTTCCATGGAACAAATGCTACAAATAGTAGTGAGTTTAGAAATATTTTCTTTGCTTGATGGTTTATTAGGCTACAACCAAATATGGATTGCGTGGGAAGAATGACATAAAACCACCTTTACGATGAAGTGGGGAACCTTTGCATATGTGAATATGTCATTCGGACTCACCAATGGTCAAATTTTCAAAGAGCCATGGATGCCACATTTGGAGAGATGATTAACAAGGTAATCTTGATATACTTGGATGACCTCATAGTGTTTACCAAAACAATGAAGGATCATTTCGATGCCCTAGAAGTTATATTTCAGAAATCTCAGGAATTCAAAATCTCTAAATCCGAAGAGATGTGTTTTGGATTACTACAAGGAAAACTCTTAGGACACATTGTCTCAAGGGATGGGATCTCAATTGATCCAGAAAGAGTTAGGGCCATTTTGGAATTGCCTCTACCTGTTAACAAAAAGGTAGTGCAATATTTCCTAGGAAAGATCAACTTTTTAGCGAGATTCATTTCAGATTCTTCTAAAATGATCCGCTCGATCACACTAATTCTTAAAAATAACATAAGCTTCAAATGGACCACTAAAATTCATCTAGCCTTTGAGGGAATCAAAAGAAATCACATATGCTTTGGTGTTACGCAACCCATACTTCTATAAGGATTTCTTTATACACGTATATGAGATTGAGCACGAGTGTAACATCCATACTAACACGTAAAGGGGAAGCACAAGGAGAGGAGCATCCAATTTCTTTCTTTTAAAAATCTCCATGATTATGAGACAAGGTACAACACTGTGGAGAGACATGCTTACTAAATTATCAAAGTTATAAAGAAATTCAGACACCTCATTACCAATAACAATATCATGGTCTTGGTGGTACACTCCAGTGTCAAAGAATACATCACAAAAGGTGAGATAACTGAAAAGGGCTAACTGGATCACTAAGATCCTAGAATATGACATTGAAATAAAGCCCATGAAGCTAGTAAGAGGAAGAGGTGTGTGCCAATATCTTTCATAAGATCTAATGACCCCAACAGATGAAGAATCGAGGTAGTACTCCATATTCAAGAGAAGGAATATGAAAGATGGGTATCAAATAGAATGTACTTCATGCGAGACGGGTGAGTATCCAAGACACCTTCACCTTAAAAGAGAAGATACTACAGACATTTGGGATCTGAATTTTTCATAATTGGTAATTTCCTTTTTAAAAGGAAATTCAATGGGATCCTTCTTAGATACCTAGAAAGAGAGGAGGCCAAAAAATTCTTACATGAGTTACATTATGAAATCTCGGAGGCCACTTATCGGTCAAAAACATCCATAAAATTCCTATAGGAAGAATACTTTTGGCCTAGTTTGTTTGTGGATTGCTTTATGCGATGGTGAGAAAATGCTAAATTTGCTAGTTCTACATTGGCTTACAAAGAAATGTCGCACTACCCCTTAACCCCATCTTAGTTGAGGAACCATTCGCACAATGGGGTCTAGATTTCATCAAAATGGTTAATCCATTTTTAAGTGCAGGTCACAGTGGATTCTCACCGCCACTGATTACTTCACTCGATGGACAAAGGCAGTTCCGTTAAAGGAAGCCACAAATAATATGATCCTAGAACTTCTCCAAGATATCACTACCCACTTCGGATCCCCACACATCATATCAAATAATGCCAAGGATTTTCTAGGGAAAAAGTGTCGACTTCACAATGAGGCATGGAATATATCTTAAGACGTCTTCCAACTACTACCCATAGGGTAATAGTTTCAACAAAATCTAATCAGACTCATAAAAAGGATGGGGGTGAACACAAGATATCGTGACATAAGCATGTTAAGAAAGTCTTATGGGATGATCAAATCACACCCAAAAAAATCTTGAAGGCCTCACCATATGAACTGGTCTATGGTAAAAGTGTCATAATGCATATCACGATGGAGGTCCCAACCTTATAGTTGTTGAAGTAAATTGAGATCGAGGAACAAATATCAATGTAAGTAAGGCTCATGGATATGGTAGAGCTTAAAAAAGATGGGAGGCAGCTCATGAATCCATGATTAGCCATCAACAGGTTATCAAGACTTCATTTGATCAAAAGACTTCAGAACCTGATTTCTTAGTCAAAAATTTAGTCTTAAAGTGGGACGCAAGGGCCACCAAGCCCAAAATCATGGAAAATTTGACCCTCTCTGGACAAGACCATTCAAGATCACTGCATGTAAACAATACAATGCTTTCGAGCTGGAGACTATAAAAGGTGATCCCCTGGAGATTCTCCGTGAATATGATCCACCTTAAACATTTCCATTGAATCTTTTAAATATTTTAAATTTTGTATCATATGTATAGTCCCCTCCTTTTGTCTTTTTCCTTGTTTTGCGGTGTCACCCCTTCGAATAAGTGTCTTTGGACATGTGTCTCCCATAGAGACCCTTTTGACCCTTTTTGAATTTTTGAAAGGAAGTACACCTTCCTATTTTTTCCTGAAGTAAATGATCCTAATGGTATTTTTAAATAATTAATGAAAGGGATCCGATTGTTAGTGAAAAATCTCTTAGAAAATGAAAAACTTGGCACTAGGGGTCATTCGACCGAAGTATCGTTATATGATGTGACCCAATGTATGTGCGGCATTTATTTCACTGAATTAAGGAGGTTATTTGAGGAAATTTTTGAATTCACCAAATATTTATTATGAGTGCTAAGATTTTTTTCCCAAGTTCCCGAGTCCGTAGTTCAAAGAGCCAGAGCTTTCCCTAGTTTTAGAGTAGTCATGGTAGCTTCCAATTCCCTACCTTAGCCAAAATCTTACGTAGGACACCCAGTGTTGCATCACTCTCTCAACCCAAGGCTAAGATTCTTGGACAAGGGAACATGATTCAACAATACTTCCATGGTCGAGACTTTGCAGATGGGGTCTTTGATCCTTCCCTCGACAAGAAACCAAAGGCTTTGAGAGATGTTTCCCACGTCATATTCCTAAATTTGGGAGATTATGAGTCTTTTGGCTCTAGAATTTATACCTCCACACTCGCCCAATACATGGTGCATCTTGTGCACCCATATCTAGAGCTCGTGCAAATGTGTGCACGTTGTTTTAACCCATATACCAACACCATCAAGGGCCAAAACATGCAGGTGGTAATTACACCACATATCATCAGGGATATGTTGGCCCTACCCTATGAAAAATTGGTCAGTTTTTACGACATGGCCAACTCCAAGGCATCTAGGCTCAATGCTAGAATAAAGCCTCATTCATCAACAGGAGTTATGAAAATTTGATTCAAGAAGTTCTAGAGCACCAGGATTCCTAATCCTACTAAAAATGTTCATGTTAGATTCTCAAGATGTCCATGTTGGCATTTATTTTCAGCCAAGACTTAGACATAAATGTCTATGACTAGAAAATTACGGCCCTTTTCAGGATGAGAACAATGAATAAGGACCATGCATATCGGTTTGACTTCTCTGAGGCCATAACAAGCTCTATTTATGAGCAATTGGCCTATTTCTCTGTGAACTCCACTTTCAGGTACTCTTCCTTTTTGTTCCACCTCATTTTATATCAGAACACCCAGTTTTTAAGCCAATATATGACCCTGGATCTATGAGATGTGAAGGTGAACCCTCAAAAGGTCATCCCAGTGTCTGCATGGACTCATGTGTTGTCCCGCTCCTTAGATGCATATGAGTTCGTTAACTATTTTGTTGCACCTCTCCTACATGAATTTTACCTAGAAGGGGTCAATAATAGAATGAATGATTTAGTCTGAGCCATCCTGTGGACCCCCTGCATCCCTGTGACTATTTCTTGAGGGCCACATATTTAATGATCCAATTGCATGGATTCCTAGATTAATCCTTCATGCTCCTAGGGATCCTCACTTCATGTGTGGTGGTTTAGAGAGAACCGGACATTTGGTGCTCCTCGATGCATAGTACAACTTTGATTGTAAAAATAAGGCATTGTTTGACCTTACCTTGAGTAGGGTAGGGTTACTATAATTACACGTAAGGTGAAGCACACAATCACACAAAAATTAGATTTCTACTGATTTTCCTTGATTCAGATACATGGAGGTATGAATCGAATGGGAAGATAAACACCACCCCGTCCCGAAACAAAGTCTCGAATCTTCCCAACACGACGAGCATAAAAATTTGTTTGAATACATGAGGTCTCCCTGGCGAAGAGGCTCCTAGTATTTTTATCAAACCGAGAGACATCCCAACTCCAATATGGGAGTCATTTCATCTAGTATTGTATAGGTTTGACCCCACCATAACAATGACCAAAGTCTTGAGGGTAGCCCTACGTAGCAGGGAATGGAGAACAGAAAAAATAGAATCCTATTGGAAATATAGGAAGGAAATGAGGAAGACTACCCTCAATTTCAAGGCCATTCCTACCGATGAGAAGTGGGAGGAATTATGGGACACCGAGAATGATTTTGATTTAGACAATGAGGAGGCGTGGAGGTATCCAAAGAGCAGCTCACATTGAATATGATGGAGGTATCTTCTTCCTCTACATAGCAAGTGCCACCACAACTCCTCAAAGTAGGATCCCTTGGGCTACACACCCATGGTTCGAGACGACACCATACCCTCGGGGTTCGAGACAATAGCACAACTAGTGCTAGACCCAGCCCCAAGGGGCTCACCATGGTGTAACTATCGGTCTCATCCTCCACAAGCATCGGTGAAGGCATTAACCCCAAATCCCTCGATGAAGAATTTGAGGAGGATCGATGTATCTTCTTCCTCTACCACTCTTCCTCCTCCCATTCCTCCATCTCTTTCCCCTCTGCCTTTCATTTCCTCGGTCAAGGCACTCCCATTTTGGTCACCCCAACCCAAAATCTTCCTCCCCCTAGCTCCCCTTTCCTACCTCCACCACCCACCACCATTCCCACATTCTCTCCCTAATTTTTGAAAGACCCTTCTACACTCTCGTGAATTCTCAGCCCCCATAACTAGTTACAATCCCTTACGATATGTCAAAAGGATTCCCATTAGCATGCGAGATAGTCCCTTCACCCTCGAGTTTTGGATCGAGCCGAGATGGAAAAAGTGGCCCGAGATAAGAGGATGGAAAAGAAGAAAAAAATTAGATGGAAACAAGAGATGAGAGGAGGATGTGATCATTGATGACCATGACATTAGTATAATTCTTTGAACATCGTCTGATGGTACCAAATGTCTCTAACCCCACGAACAAATGCAACTTGATTATTATTCCATCATTATTGTTGTGGCTGACCTTACGTAGTTCCAACCTTAGGATAAGGTCAAACTGATGAGTGAAATAGATTTTATGGTCACCACAGACTACTTCAAGCTCGATAAGAACAAGTTAAATAAAATAGAGGCTATCATTCTATAAACAAAAATATTATGGCCCAACCGAAATCCAAAATAAATGGTAAAGGCAAATAAATAGAACAAAACTGCAAGGAGTTAAAATAGGTGGTGTCATAAGAAGCTATTGCAGCTTCTCAAGCAAAGAATAAAGCATTAGAAGCTAAGTTAGCAACATCCAAGAATTCTTCCATTGTGCTTGATCGGAGAAAAATATCCTTCACCAGGAGAATGATTCTAAGAAAATAGAGGTTACCATGCTTCAACTAAAGCCGTGTGCCTCAGAAGCTGAGAAAGGAATCTTGCACACAAAGTGCAAGTCATTAGAAGACCTGGTCAAGAATTTGACCCGAAAACTAGTTCAACAACCCCAAAAAGGGGGAATTGTCACATTAGTGTAGGGGTTATACACTTCATACTTGTAAAATAATTTCCACCATAGAAACAGACCTAGGGCCCACACTTAGATTCATATTTGATGCACAAAGCCTATGTGCCAATGTGGAATCCTCGGCCTCCACCATCGCAACGCCATATCCGCCAAGGTCCCTGAATCACAAATTCTTATTCATAAACTTTATGACTCTTCAAAATCCACCTTGCAAGGGGCTGACATTACAGATAGGTGGATGGTCACATAAATCTTTGTAAGATTCGAGTTGTAACAAGGCAACTATCAAGTGCCAGAATCTCCTAACCCAGCTCTAACTAGGGATCAAAGAGAGGAAGCAACGCATAGAGGAATTAGTTCAACTGGGCTTCCCCTCTCCCTTTCCCAATGACTCCACCATCCTATCGGAGGACTAGATCCAATAACTACTAATGGCCAAGTAGTAAGATAAGACTGTCTTTCAGTATTTAAAAGATGACTCTAGCATCGCCAAGGTGGAGGCCATTTTGACCCCAATTGTAAAATTGGAGTTCCGTTTGCACATAGTGGTGCAAGATCTCCAGACATTCTCTCATAAGGAGATAATTGAGCTAGATAGAGCCTTTCAAGCTCTACAATGATGGACTTACCTGACAGAGGCTGAATGGGTCAGTACTAAGCTACTTTAAAGTAGATCTGAGTGGTGTCTCTTTGAGCCACATTTAAAAATTTTACAACAGGGAAGGATTGTCGATTCTTCCATGACTAACATGGAGTCCCTTGGTGAGTTTCCATAATTGTAGAATGATTTCTACATTTTTGGGGCTCTTCCATTGCTATTATCTTTTGTTTCCCCACCCTTTTTCCTTTTGGTGGTCTTTTTTGGTTTTGCAGGGACTCAATTTTGCCTAAGTATAAAGTTAGACATGGAGGGTATCCACGTGTCCCTTTGGTGAATTTGGGAGAAGGAAAAAAGAATCGGGAACCTTTAAGTAACGAGAATTGGCCACGTGGATAAACCGCGAAATGCAACTCAAGTGAGCTAAAAATTCAAAGACAAAGGAGAAGAATGCACAGGCCTCCACGTGTCATCCAAACATGGATTCAAAAATAAAGAGAAAAGGAGAAGCCCAAAAACTACGCTAGGTCTCCACATGTCATACAAGATGAATACCACCATCGAAAGGACCAACTAAAGAAGAAGAGGACCTAAGGTTCGACGTATTGAATGTGATCTCGAGTCCCAAAGCATGAAATTGAGATTTACTCCCAAAGTTGAAAAATCACGTAGGTAGGAACTAAATGCGATGGTAGGATTCTTGATTGGAAGCATGTTGGATCAAGAGTTTTGGGGTCTATAAGAGAATATTCTTGTTGAAACAAAAAATAAGTTCCAGCTCTAGAGAAGAGAATTTCAGGTTCAATCTATTGGGTTCATTGGCCTTAACAAGGCCATGTTGTAAGGAAATGCTTTGCAATATGTGCCATTTGGCCTTATGTACTATTTTGTCTATAAATAAGAGTTCTTGTTACAGTGCCAAAATTTTGTAATACTCTATGTCCTTTTTTCTTCCCCGTTTGCTTTTAATTCAGTTCTTGATGTATGTTTAAATATCTATCATGCTACATGCCCTTAGATATTTTACATAAATCTATTCATTGTGAACATAATTATTTTTTAGTTTCATCTCACCTTAGATGGTATGAAATATCTTCGAAATAGTTGATCATGATTGATGCTCTTCGACTAATCTAGTATTTATTTTGATATTAATCTCTATACTTTTTAGTAAATATTCAGCGCATCGCCTTAGATAGGATTTGCATATTTTTTGTTTTCTCTCAAACCCTTATCTCAATCCAAATAAGACAAGAGACAACTTTTATAAAACCTGGAGGTTATCTTAGGGTTCAAGTCCCACATCCCTAAGATTTCCCACAACTTTTATGGTTCATCTACAAATGTAATTGTCAACAATAACCACATAGAAGAATGAGCCCAACAAGAAGGGGAGATTATAAAAGGATAATTAAATAAGTTATTGGATGTTGTATTTATATATCCAATTTCAGATATTCAATGGTTTTCGCCCCTTTTCATTGTTCTAAAGAATAATGGAAAATGGAGGATATGTGTAGATTAAAGAGAGTTGAATAAAACAACAAAGAAATATCATTTTCCACTTCCTTTCATTGATCAGGTACTTGAAACTTTGGCTAGTAAAAGTATTTCTCTTTTCTTCATGGATATAGTGGCTATAATCAAATTCAGATTATACCAGAGGATCAAGACAAAACTACCTTCACATGCCCATGGGGAACATTTTCATATTCAATTCTTCCATTTGGCTTGTGTAATGCACCTGCTACATTCCAGAGGGCAGTCTTGAGCATCTTTTCGATCTAAAAATGACTGCATGGAGGTATACATGGATTATTTCACATTACATGGCAACATTTTTAAAGAAGCCATGAAAAATTTGGACAAAGTTTTGAAGAGATGCAAAGAGCACAATTTGTCCTTAAGTAACAAAAATGCTACATGATGATGTCTGAAGGTATAGTTTTGGGACACTATCTTTCTTCTGATGGAATTCAAGTTGATCCAGCCAAGATATTTGTTATTGTAAATATTCCAACACTAAGGAAGAAAAAGGATGTTAGGAGCTTTCTAGGCCATGTTGGTTATTATAGGAGATTCATACAATATTTCAGCAATATTGTAGTTCCATTATTTGTATTACTAGGAAAGGATGTTGTCTTTGAGTGGAATGAAAAATGTGATACTATGTTCCAAACTTTGAAGAAAATATTAACTACTACTCCTGTATTAAGAGGACCCGATTAGACTATTCTCTTCCACATCCACACTGATGCATCATACCATGCCATTAGAGTTGTATTAGGACAAAAGGATGGAGTTATGAATTATGTAATTTATTATGTTAGAAAGAACTTACAACATGTTGAACTCAACTACACAGTAACAGAGAAGGAGTTCTTGGTAGTTGTGTATGCTATCAATAAATTTAGACACTACATCATAGGTTATCTAGTGTTCATTCACACCGAGCATGCTGAAATAAATTCACACTGAGCATGCTGAAATAAAATATTTGGTAAACAAACCAATATTAAGCAGCAAAATCATCATATGGTTGCCCTTTTACAAGAGTTTGATGTCACAATATTAGATGCCTAGAAAGGACAACATGGTAGCATATTTCCTTTCAAGAATGGAGACTAATGATGAAGAGTGGGTAGTTGATGACTCTTTCCTAGATGAGCACTTATTTTCTATCTCTCAAAACACCTTGGTATGTAGACATAGCCAACTATCTAGTTTCAGGTAAAACACCTCCATACTACTTATACTCTGAGAAGAAATATATAGTTGAAAAGCGTGTGCATTTTTCTTAGATAGATGGATTTATATTTCATACAGGGAAATATCATGTCATGAGGAGATGTATAGATGATGAGGAAATATATGATGTCCTTAGAGCTTGTGATAGTGAACATTGTGGAGGATAGTTTGTTTGTAAAAAGAACAACATAGAAAGTGTTAACTAGTTATTATTTACCAACACTTTGCATAAATACACAACACTTTACACTAGGAGATGTGATAAGTGTCAAAAAGTGGGTAAGCATACCAAATCGGATAAAATACCATTGCATCCTTAGTTGGTTTTGCACAGGGGAAAATTTTAGTGATGAATATTCGTTAATTCATGAATATTCAAGTTTTTAAAATTTGAAATTGGTGAATTTTTTCAGAAGGAAGTAGGTTTAGGTCACCAAATGTTTTTGGGTACAAGTTAATTTTAGGGGTTATTCATCATCCCATGTGAAAGATAAATTCCCAATATTTTCCTTAGTATTGTCAGCTGGTAGCATAAAATATGATATCGACCGGTAGTATATTTTATGCTACACGACCGATAAAGCATAAACATATGTTGTCGGCCAAGATTTATAAAATATGATACGGGTCGGTAGCATAAAATATACTATCAAATGATATCTTTTTTTATGCTATCGTCCGATGACATATATTTATGTTGTTTTTGGTAGCATAAAATATGTTACTTGTTGGTAACATATAAAAAGTTACCTTCTGGTAGTAATAGAAAAAAAAGAGTATGGGATTTTTTTTGCTTGTGCCATATTTTAGGTGGATGGATTTCTCATTGAGATGGTCATTTTAACTGCTAACATCAAAAAAAAATTTAAAAAAATTCCCATACCAAATTAGTCAAATTTGTATTTTTTCACAAAAATCATTTTTTTTTCATTTTTTTTGTTTGCGTCATATTTTGGGATAGGTTTCTCGTCAAGCCGATCATTTTATTAGCTATAGTCAAAAATGATTTTTTAAAAATTTACATATATTTTTTGTCGACACCATATACTATCAATTGACAACATAATATATGTTGTCGTCCAGTAGCATAAAAAATGCTACCGTTCATAACATATTAGCATGAAAGTCAATTTTCCCATATTCACCTTTATCGCGAAAGTCAATTTTCCTAGATTCGCCAATAATTTCTACAATTTTTTTGTGGGGGGTCTTAAAATTTTCCCTAGCTTTGCATCCTTTTGAAAAATGAGGCTTGGAATTCATTGGCCCTATAGATCCTAAATCTCAAAAAAAGGAACACATCTTAGTATGTACAAATTATCTAAGTAAGTGGATAGAAGTGAAGGCATTGCCAAGTCGAAAATTGAGAAAGTAGTCAAGTTTCTCTATGATTACATATTCACGAGGCATGGAGTTCCAAGGGAGATTGTTATTGATCAATGTACACACTTTATTGCTGATGTAATTGAAAATCATACAACAGATTTATAGAGAAATCACAGCCAAATACAAATGATATTCAATAAACACCTTCATACGTATATTTTGATGTTTAGATATTTACATATATATAGGACATATAATTCCTATATTTTAGGAGGTAGCCTTAACTACTTCTCCCACGAATATCTCCCACACTCTATATATGTGAGTGGTTAAAACTCACCAACAAATAATTGTTATATGTTGTTTTATATAACAACCATATAACATAATATACTTAAATAATGATTACACACAAATAATGGAGCACTAATAAATATATTTCCCAACATTCCCCCCCTTAGTGCGAACATGGGGAAAACTTGCCTTTATACTTGCACCTACTCATGATCTGGTGATTTTCACAGGATGATCACAAACCTCAAGGATGGTTTTGCAAACGGTTGACCAAAACCGAGAATGGTGGTTTTGCAATTGGTTTACCACAAACCACAAAGTGATGGTTTTGCGAATGGATTACTAACAACCAAGAATGGTGGTTTTACTATTTGTTTAGCACAAACCACAAATGAAGGTTTTCAAGTGGTTTACCTACAACCACATCATGATATGCCAAGTACTATTCTCAGCCCTCATCAATATCTCACTGCAGGGAATAACATAAAAAAATCTGCTAAAATTTGTTGCTCATACATACATAGAAAAACTTGACATAATGGAAATGGAACATTGGATCATGTTCCCCCCCTCAATGTAAAATTTCCACTTATTGAAATCAGGAACACCGCTGCAAACTAAAGAAAATACAACTGAAAAAAATGTCACCAAATCATCTGTGCGGCCCTGTCATTGGTGGATCGACGAGAGGTCGCTGAATGACCTCTAACCTCCGATGCCTCCTACCTCTAGTTTCATGCTCGCTAGCTCAGTGGATTTGATCATGGAGCTCAAATGCATATCAAAGGATGTCGAATTCCACCGATAGTGCATCCAAATTGAAATGCATGCAAATTTTTTATTTTTCAAACTTTGGAAGATGACACTTTTTACAATGACATTGACCACAACGAACTTTTGACAACTAAACAAAAATCAACCCTTGACAATACAATGATACTTTAGACTCAAAACGACAATACAAATAATCTTAAGATCACTTATTTGACACTTTTACAAACAAATGACAATAACTAAAACTTTTGACACAAAATGACAATGGCAACGGGAAATTTTTCTTTTCCTTGACTCTAATAAAACAATACTTGACTCTAACTTTTACAAGAGTTTTAATGACCAATCATCAATAAATAGCAATCTATTCACAACGCATTTACTCATACTTTCATTATAAATTCCACATAGACCGTAAGATTTTGACACTCTAAATTATACATATATTTGACTTGAATCAACATTAAAAACTAAACAAAAACATACTAATAATGCGGAAAATGTAGCACGACATGCCTGATATCAATATGATTACAAGTCTTCGCATGATAACCTGTTGAACTCTGCAAACTGCCTTCGCATTCAGGCTTAAAGACCAATGGCAAACGAAATACTAATTGTTGTGGACCATCTTAATAGAATCAATATACGTATTAGGTTTTTCTCTTCCACTAATCGATCAGAACCATTGCAATCTACAACAGGTTCAGTGTCAGAATGATTGACCAGTCTCTAGACACCTCCACGCCTAATACTAACTTCTATTAACAAATCTGGCTTATTCAAAAATACCGTGGGTACCAATATAAAAGCAATACTGTGCATTCGGAACCGAGCTCATACTCGTCATTGCAACATGTAGGGACGAGTCACTATATAGTGGAAGGGATCAATGTGGAGATCTGTGGATGCTGAGATAGGGTTCGACCCAAACAATGCGGTTGAGTTAGGCCAAAACGAAATTCTTTGAAGAGATAATGCAATATGTGGCCAAGATGCACAAAAACACAAATTTCTACGCTTATCTGTAAAATGATACCGCACAAACTGTCAAAGGTATACGTGGGTATCTACCAATTGCGCAGAGAATCTCTCGACATGCACACAGGTGATGAATCAAGCCAAATGAAGCCGCATGCATAAAAATGTTGAATCCACATAATGCCAACTAAAAATTTCAAATATTAAAACTATACTTGCACAGGAGTCTATCTGCAGATATAGTCGATTGGTCTTTGATCTGTAATATTGAAATCCATAAGGATTATGCACCACCTGATAGGTCTGTGACTCCACAGTGGACGGTATGGATACAAAAACTTAATACACTGCAAAAGAATGAATCTGTAGAGTTGTAATCCTCATTCATTAGATATGAAACATGGTGCCAACTTCAATGTTCACGAGATATTGGAACCTCATGCATACTATAATGTCTCCTCTCACATGATAAAGTCTAAGCTTATAATCCCTATATTTATTTTTCATTCTTCCATTATAACCAAACCGCTCTGATGCCAAATGAAAATCATACAATAGATTTATAGAGAAATCACAGCCAAATACAAATGATATTCAATAAACACCTTCACTTCTATATATTTTGATGTTTAGATGCATTTGCATATATATAGGCCATATAATTCCTATATTTTAGGAGGTAGCCTTACCTACTTCTTCCACGAATATCTCCCACACTCTATATACGTGAGTGGTTAAAACTCACCAACAAATAATTGCTATATGTTGTTTTATATAACAACCATATAACATAATATAATTAAATAATGATTACACACAAATAATGGAGCACTAATAAATATATTTCCCAATAGTAATTTATGATCTAACTAAAAATATGAAATCGAGACATAAGAAGTCTACACCATACCATCCCCAATCTAATAGCCAAGCAAGGTGAAAAACAAAGAGATAAAGACTATCTTGACAAAGACCATTGCACTTTACCAAAATATTGGGCAGACGGACTTCCGTATAGTACGGGCATTCAACACAACATAGAAAACAACAACTAACTTCACACCATTTGAGCTCTTGTATGGTAAGAATGTTTTTTTCTCAATTGAATTTGAGCACAAAACACTACGAACAAAACTTAAACTGGTTATAGATATATATGAAGCTCAAAGGAAAAGGGTTCTCCAACTCAATGAGTTAGATGAAATGAGAAGACATGATGTACCTAATATAGAGGTAGTGCAAAAGTAAAGGATCAAATGGCATGATAGGTACATCAAGACAAGGTAGTTTCAAGAGGGTGACTAGGCACTCTTGTTTGACTCCAAGGATAAGGACCATATGGGAAAAATCAAGATGGGGTGGCGAAGCCCCTATGAGATAGATAAAATATTTCCCAATGGAGATGTAAAAATCACCACTATAGATCCTCTAAGGTTCAAGTTATTGGTGAATGGCCACAAGTTGAGGTTTTACAAGAAGTCAACTAACAGAAGTACCTTCATGGAACATTCAGAGAAGGACAAAGTAGGATGGAAATAAGGACATCAACGTTAAAAATGAAGTTGATCCTACTGGTTCATCTTCCGAGATTTCATCGATTAAGATATTTCAATCACCTTGATATATTCAACGTGTTGAATTCTCCAAGGATAAATAAAAGTGTTGTGATCAGCCCTCTAGGTGATCAACAACACTCATTAAACACATTTTATTTTCTCGGAATTTCTGTTTTACAAGATTTGATGTTAGATGGTTACAAGAGTGCATAATCTCCATCACAAGGAGAACATGCAATGACTAAAGGTCCACTTACAACAACATGTAACAAACCCCTATTTTTTTCATGTTTGGTAGAGCTCATGATTGCATGAAGAAGATCAAATATATTTGCATGTGTGAAAGATGACGGAAGATACAATTGGCACCCCAATAGACCAACATTTCCTCTCTACGATTTTCTAATTTTAGTAAGGAGAGGCCAATATAAATTGAACATATGTATGCGAGATCGTCACAAAGTCCACTATATAATAGCAAGCCAACATGCAACAAGGGTAAAAATTCAATTAAGCGCTCACAATCATCATTCTAAATATGCATCGAGATAAGTGCACTCTTACCACTTTATTAAAGTATAATTAGAATAATTACTATTGATTAGTATTTATGCCAAGTCATCATGTCTTTATTTACATTTATAAATTACCACCCTTCATGCCATGATGTATCCCTACACATCATCCCATACTATCATATCACTTTACCTCGCACACTTCATGCATTCACATAAATTAATTACCTCTCCCATAACCGTGTTGCATGTGCTTCGGTCTCAAAGTTCAAAAATACTCAAAACCAACCCACACAACTCAATTTTGTATCATTTCTTCAAAAAATGTGTGATTACATTCTAAGAGCCAAGAAAGTTGCATATTCAACATGGGGGAGATTTGATACGCCCATGGAGCACTCTCAACTTCTTATCCAACCACAAATTTCATTATATTATCGAGATAATGGGTGGTTAGATTACATAAAACGATTTCATGGTTTCAATGAATCGATGGTTGAAGAGTTTACTAATACACTCAGCAATGGTGAAGTAAAAGTAAAGGGTCTATCAGTAAGAATTAGTGATGATATCTTGGTAGAGGTAACTGGACTTCCTGCACAAGGTGAACCATTTCTTGAGAAAGAAAATCTAGAGGCATCCATAAGGGAATTTACTGATGAAGATGATGTATTCGTTAATGATATACAAGGTACACACAAAACTTATCTCAAACCTTTTTGGTTTGAAGTTGTAAATTATATTATCAAGTATTTTACCTGTGAGGGAAGATACTCTAGGCTAAATACAATTCACTTTAAATTGCTCAATCATTTGAAGAACAATAGACAAGTGAACGTGCCCAATTTATTACATGAGATATTGAATAAAATGAGTAGGTAGGCACAAAGAGGTAGGTATGAACTATCACACCACTACCTCATAACTATGATAGTAAAGTATACCCTATAGAGGGATCATCCTTAAATACGGTGGGAGGTTTTTTCAAAGTCAAAAGATATAAATGAGTTGTTGAGAAATAGGAGAAAGAAGAGAGAGTACTGAGAGCACCTCTAATCATATCACAAAGGATGTACCATTAACCTCCCAACCCGAACCAAAACCTGAAGAACACCCTACCTCTGAAAATTTACTAACTTCAAGAAAATCATGTTCCTCTATCCCCTAAAATATTTTTTTATTGTTAAGACCCCCTTGAATTTTCTACTCTTGAATCATCCACCTTAAAGGACCGTATAATAAAATCTTCCAATTCCACCCCTACACCATAGAGACACTCTCATGGGCTAAAACCAAATGGCCAAAACCTCAAAACTAACAAAGTCACGCACCATATCACTGATAGTGATGTACAATCTAAAGAGGAAAACATTGAGCCGATACTAATTAATATAGTACATAGAGGTACTAATGCTACATTTTGTGAAAAAAATCCTCAAGAGCACATGGAAGGACAAGAAAACTAATCCAAGAATGTGGAGACAATGTGTGTGAAGTAGGTTCATGTAGAGAGAAAGGAAGAAAAGTTTGAAGGAGGAATTACATAAGAGTACCTCGAGGAGTACATGGAGGAGCATGCGAATAAATTCATACTAATGAGTTAGTTTGTGAAATAAATGGATTTGAGGAGTAAATGGGAGAAGAAATTGGCAAGAAAGTTGACCAAGAAGTTAATGTATCGTAAGGTATTGGGAAGGAAAATAAGGAGGAATTGGTGAACCAATTGAATTTGAACACATGCCCCAATCAGAGAGGATATCATTGAGAGCTTGGTCCATGGAATTGAGGAAGAGAAAATTTCTATGGGAGTTAAAAAGTACTAGAACATACCCTTGTAGTTATGCCTAAGGTATTTAAACAAGTTACACCACCATTTTTACCACATGCTAGCATGCAACACTTAAATTTCATCCCATCGTAACCACAAATTATTATCAAAGAAGCAATTAGAGAGCCTCACAAACCGGTTTGTAGCGAGATGGAAATAAAAACAACACTTTGTTGGATTACTTGAGTAAATCAATTTGAAACCTATGTAAATAGGTTAAAAGGAAAGTAGGAAAGAGAAAAAGAATAACTCATCTTCTAACACCGAAAGAAATTGAGGAAAAAGACTAAGAGATTGAATGATTAAAGAAAAAGCAAGAAGAAATAGTAAAGGTGGCCCATGAAATATTCAAACACAGGCCTGCTTCTAATTTTTATGTTATTTTTCTAAAGGAAAAGATGTTACAACCCAAACTTACTTGTATCAACTCTGACATGCCATTTAATATCAATGGAGTAAGAAACTTCTTTCGTTTGTACCGAACAACCATCATGAAACTCAACTTCTACTTTATGAACTCTACATGTATAACTATGATCTGAATATGATAGGGATTACATCTCAGTCCTATACATTAGAGATGTTCGGTTTAAAAAAATTCTTATTTTCTATTAAATTGGATAGGGAAAGGAAAATGGATGACTACATACATTTGGAGAAAGTACAACCACTGATGGTCGTGGCCTTAAGCTAGTAACACTAAATAAATTATAGAGCAATATGGAAAGTATATGAAAATGAATGAAATTAGAAGAAGGGTATGATAGATGAGGAAAGAAGCTCATGAGGAGGTCAAAGATATGATTAAAGATCATGGAATTCAGATATTTCAAGCCTTTAGAATGCACTAGAATGACATGTCTCTTGAACTAAAATAGAAGGAAATGCATTCATACCCTAACATAATACCAACTCTACGAAGAGTGAATGTATACATTCACATTACCGATGACTGCAGAAAAATGGCCCCCAATTTCCTTTCATCCCCCAATCTTCCACTTTTTAATACCACATTGGTATAGTGATCAACCATTGAATGAAATAATATAGGACAGAGTCATGAATGTGCTCGGGATGGATGGAGGTTACTTCTTCATAGAACCATAAGGGATGGATACTTCAGTGGTTTTCAAATGAGTATACAGGACCATTCAAGTGGAACCTAAAGAACTTGAATGAGAAAATTCAATAAATTAAGCCTAGGGATGTGATGAGTTGATTAAATCCCATTTATAAACAACTCATCCTCTATAATTTTGTTAAGTCATTGAGACTATGACCTTTTATTTCCTATTAATATTGTTGAACATCATCACTATAACTTGAACTTATTGGCGTAATATTAATTAGTATAATTATGAATATTTAACTTTATTTTGTGGTATTCTAAGTATGCATTTATTATTATGGTTGTAATAAGATGTTTGAATGATAATATGTGTGATTTCACTCTATTTGTAAGAAAATTGTTATATGCAACAATCTATATATAGCAAAGGACCTATCCATGGCTAAAGGGGATCACCTACACCCAAAGGACCTATCTATAGTAACCCGCATGTAACCAAAGATGATCACCTATAACAAAGGATCCATGATTATGATGATCTATTGGAATGGAGAGGACAACACTCCAAGTCTTTACATGTCATAGAAGAGGTAGTTATAAACTGGAACATGAAAACTAGGAGATAACTCCACTCTAGAACTAGTTATTCATTGCAACTTAATAAGGAACTAATTGATTGAATTCATTATTTGAGAATTGATTGATTAAATTGATTGGTTACTTAAGCTAGGTGTTTAACATCTAAATACTTGTCGATTAATTTTGTTGCATGCATCAAACATCCAGATGATCTGTTTGAGTTCTTTTACTTGATTTGTTTGAACTCCTAGTCAACTATGTTGCTCACATTCTACTATAAACAAGGAATATAAAAGAGAAGGACTAATGTTGGAAAAGTATCAAATGTGTAGAGATCTATATAGAGAATTACAATAGAGGATACACAGATATAGAAGTTATTTTTATCCTAAATGTAATATTCAATCCAAATCAATAAGAAACTAAGTTTTTTTCAAGAACTCTTAGGTACAAGCCTTAGGAGGGATGAACACCCAAGCCAAGGCGGGGGCCCACTTGTGGTCTACCAACCCTCCATAGTTTTTTGCTTTGTTTTATTACATGGATAGACTAACAAGTAATTCATTCCTTTATCTATATTTTGAATTTACAAGCTTTGTCTTAGTTATAGTATTTGGAAGCTATTTACTTTCAGTCTAAGTTTAGTTTGTTTTCAACATTGTTATTTTAAGCATTGTAGTGATAATAATTTCTTTCCTTACCTCCTAAACTCTTTGTAACTATGCATACAACACTGACATCATTGAAATTTTACGTCCCTTGGTTTGATGCTTAAATGATTGTGGATTAGTGAATAACATATTAATTTCTGCAAGTTAATTTGCACCACCAAAGGTGTTCATACTTCGGGAAGCAGTCAAAGATTTGGAGAATGACACTAGAATTTTCTTCCTACACTTCTTCCATTTCTTGGCATGAGATCCCCAAAAAAATCACACACAATGCAACTCACGTGAGATCACCCAAAAATCAATCTTCTACATCATCTACATGATCCTTTCTACACTTTTTTCTCATCACGGATTAGGTGCACATGTTCTTTTTTTGCATTTTCACATATTTCTTACATATTTTTTACTCATTTTGATCATATACTTGCATATTTGACTACTTGATCGTTCTTCTCTTTTGCAAGTCCGTCCTTATAGGAAGTGGTAGTCACATCATCATAACATTAATCATATCAACATCAACATCAAGAATAGGTACACACACAACATCTACACATGCAATCTCACCCTAGGGTCATCATTATCATCATCACTTTTTTGCACTTCCTCTTCTTTATCTTCCATGCTTCACATTTTTATCACTCCATGCTTTTCCTTGTCTCTCAACATGTTTTTCACCATCAATCTACATGGTTATCAGGTACACATATTCTATGTACTTTATGTTATCGATATTTTTCTCAACAACATAAACTGGGGGAAAATGTAGAAACTAAATCACGCACTTTGGGTATCTATCTAGTTCTGATCACATACTACTATTCATATGATTCCCAAGAAAGAAAAATATTGACTAACCCATGTCTTTGGCCATCTTTGTTTTCTTTCTATTGCTACTTTTGATCTTGCACTCTTTCTATCCCAGTCTTTCTTTTCATACTTTGGCATTTTTAATCCTAGACACTAGCGCTGCTAGGACACTGTGGGCCTAGCGCCCCATCCCCTCTAGGAACCCCCGACCTCTTGGTACATTGTTCACATCTTTTGGGTCCTTTCTAGCCATTTGGGCATCTTATATTTTGGGTAGTCGGCATTTTTGGGGTTAATTACGAAATTCAAGAAAGGGAATCATATAAATATAAAGTTATGTGATCATAATAAGGGACCAAGTACTAAGCATTAGCTATCACCACCTAAGTTTTCATTCAATGGCCATTATCAAGAGCATTCAAGCATCCATCTAGCATCCACACAAAAGGGCAAGGGATTGATTCTTCTGCAAACACACATAGGAAGGGAAGTTCATTCTTTCATGCAAACATCTACTTACATTCTTATATTTAGCTACTTGCTCTCTATCAAGTGTGACGTGCACAAGAGCCACCTAGAGCATGATTCCACACACACACACACACATAGAGAGAGAGAGAGAGAACTACATTTGGTTTGAAATGTAGTTCTCATTCATAATATCACTCATTTGACAAATGAGGATAGTCCGCCCCTCATTTGCATTTTTTTAGGATTTGATACACTTTTGAGGTTTTGCAAATCATTTCTTCATTGCAGAGTTACAGATGACATCCATGGGCTTGGTGTGATACAATAGAATAAGAAACGAAGGGAAGTGAACATCTTATGACCCTACAAAATAGGGTTTTACACAATCTGTAGTCACCGATGCCCGCAGAGAGGTCCAGAGTGCCCCGACGCCCCTTTCCAACATATTCTATCACCTCTTCATTTTTATGGGCTTCATTGTGATAACCCGCACTTCATATTTTCCAATTCGATAGTTCATCACACCTTTAGGATGTCTCGTGAATCAGCTAATTCATTTTATCTCCTCATTTACACTTAGGGTTTTAAATCTTAATTGCTTATTTGCTTGGGTCTATTTTATACTTAATTTTTTATTCATTTACTACTACATTGCAATCAGATTTAGGAATCTATAAATTCTATATTTTCTTAATCACAATGCAAATTTTCAAAAACATTTTTATAGCAATGTAATATGATGTAATGAATAAATCACTCAACTCTTCCACTTTGTGTATTTGCACCAATTTTGGTGATGGATATTAGAGGTGATATGATCCCATATCAAAGTTATGAAAAAAATGTGAAATGCATGATCTCTCATTCACGCCATCACCACAACAAGCATTCCATTAGACATACATGCATGATTAATATGCATAAAACAAGTCTTTTTTAAGTATATGTGTTGTATTTTACACTAAACATTACAAGTTTGAGTGTCAAATATATAAGGGAATATTTTGTTCCATTCAACAATATGTTACATGGAAAAACATAATGATAGGAGGACCTCTTATTTGTTCATTCAAAATATTCAACTCCTAGAACCTCCAACAAACCAAAACTAATTACAATCAATGTTAACCCCTTTATGGGTGTCAACATGGCTCAACACCAACTTGGTTTGGTAACAACCTAAACCTCCATCCAATGTGAACATGTGCACTCTAATAGGGAGGTGTATAGCATAGGGTATCTAAGGTATTATGGAATCCACATCAAAGAACTTCCAAATGTCCAATGTGTGCCCAAAGTGTGTTGCAAAGTGTCAAAACCAAATTTAGGTGTCTACATATATTATAATTTTTTATTAACTTCTCCAAGTAAAAATAAAAATTTAAGTGACTATCAAATGAACAAAAATTTAAGGTTGAAATCACCATATGATAGTCAAATGGATATCAAATTTATTATCAAAATTGCTAATAATTTTTAATAGACATTACCATACACCACCACCTTTGACTACCATTTTATAACTCCTATCAACATGAAAATCAAATTGATTATCATACTTATATTTTACCCTATTGTTAGGGCCATAATAAGCAATCAAGGTTCTTAAATATCTTGGGGCGACTTACAAGTTACAAGTTAGCTTATTATAACCCATAATGTTTTTAGCAGATAACTTGACATATTTGGATATGTTTTTCTAACAATTGTGAGCTTCTTTATAAGGATCAATAAAATTTTCCAAGAAATTCATGTCTTTGCATGCTAATATATAATGTGCATATGAGTTGCATTATCTAACAAGTATTTTGCATGTCACCCTATTGCTATGAGTTCCTTTCCATGCACTTCTTGAGTATTGACAATAAAGTGAAATGTTGATATAAAACCCACATAAATATATTTTCGAAGTAAATTAAGTGTTAGAAACATATACAATACAACGTTTCAATAAAGTGATGGCATATAAGAAGCAACCCACATTATGTTGTTCTAGAGATGTGGGTAATATAACACTACTTAAGAGACTAGCACACATATTTTAGGTTTTACTTGACACAATTTGATGTGTCTTTATTTAACGGTTATGTTATAATACCATTCATTGTCTTAGTATCTACCCTAGAATTTATAGTAACAATTACCCCTTATTGTTGCTTAAGTTTCTTTGGGACACATCACCTAACACTTTGGGCATCCTAACAATCACCCCCTTATTGTTGCTTAGGTTTCTTTGGGACACATCACCTAACAATTACCCCCTTATTGTTGCTTAAGTTTCTTTTGGGACACATCACCTAACACTTTGGGCATCCTAGGAAATACACGTACTCAAGCTTGATATCACTTTATAAATTATTCCAAGTCTAGTACACCTCTAAACTACATTTATCTTCTAGCTCATCCTTCAACACCTCGAGATGTGGTCCTCCTACTATGTACACTTGAGTTGAATCATATATATGAAGTGGATTAATATTGAATAATTTGTGCTCTTAAAAGAGGGGTTACATTTTCAAATCCAACAAGGAGCTATATACTTAAAATATAATAAACCTAAAACAAAGTACCTTAAGACTAGGAAGATTTCAAGATGTGGAACACTTACACCATATATTCATAAATATGTGATGGAATCTTCTTGTTCCCACGAGACTTGTCCCCTTAATTCACACACTTTTTGGAAAGAGCTATCAAACATTCTCAAATGCAAATTTCAATATGAATGTGTATGCATAGGAGGGGTTACTATCTTAAAATATATTACAATTATAATTCACTCTTATGAATATTAGTTCCTTGTGGAGTAAAATATTACCATTTCCAAAGACATCAACTCTCCTAAATATCTCAAAGTCTAATGTCACCAACAACCTATCAATATTATTAGTGTTTAAACATGTTGACAAGTTTTTCATATTATGAAGATGATTTGTGATGTTTGTGGGATTTATGTGAAAATTATAGCATAGTTAATATATTGACGAAAATTAATGAGAAGAATTAACATAAGAAGTGAGGAATATAAATATTATCAATTCAAACATATATTTTTGAATTCTATGTAATTGAGATCAATATATATGTGATATTTGTGTTTTAAACAATTCATGAGTCAAGTATTATGTTTATTCATGTTTAATAAAGGATAAATATTTATTTTAGAAGAGAAAGCTACCCTTCCTGGTGATGTTAACTCTAGCTAGGATATACAACTTATAAGACCCACAATAGCGTCGTGTCTTATGCCAACATTTGGTATCTGAACCTAGGTCTCAGCTAACTAATATCTACATGAGGGTACTAAGAGAATTAAGATAATTTTAAAAGGAGGAAAGAAACAGAAAAAAAACATGCATATGTTTTGTGGGAAAAAGATTAACATGAAGATTTATCTTGCCCTCTTTTAGAGGGGTTTGGTACAAGGGGGATGGTGGGAAAAAAGGAGGGATCCAAAGGAATGAAAAATTTAAAAAATAAATATGGTATAATGGTTGGGGGAGTAAATAGGGAAATAAAATAGAATAAAAGATAGATTAGGAGAAGAGATAGAGGGAAGAAAAGATGAAAAGTAGATATTGGAGAAGGAAAGGAAAATGAAGTTAGTTATTACTTAGTCGTGGGAATAGTAGTGAATTAGGAAGTGATTATTCTCCCCAACCATAAGAAATTGTTGAGGAAATGAACCCCTTGGACCAAAATTCATCCCCCATGTCATTGGAAGGTGTTATAAAAGTGAGGGATTTAGTTAAGAAGAAGTGAGAGATGGTTAAGGAATTTGATCAAAGATTTAAGAATATAGTGCAAAAACTAGATGAACCACCAAATGAGAAAAAGATAATTGAGTTATTTATTTCAAGATTGTTATCTTATCTAAATATTATTAATTGATGGAAAATATTTCATAACATTCATGGAAGCATTGGAAATGGCATTTAAACTAAAAGTGGAACCATGGAGGAGAGAGTGTGAAATGGTATTAAAACTGGAGAAGCTATATAATGAATTAATGTAACTAAGACAAAGACTTCACCAAAATAATGAAAGAGGATACCATTGGAGATATCAAAGAGATAATGGATATTATGAGGGATATCATGGAGATAATGAAAGAGGATATAATAGGGGATATCAGAGAAATAATGGATATCATAGGGGATATTATAAAGATAATCAAAGAGGATATATCATAGGATATCATGGTAGGTATGGAGGAAATAACTATAATAGAGGAAACTATCATCATTATTATGGAGGTAATATCTACAATAAAAGATGATATGGAAAAATATATCAAAATTATAGAGAAATTACCAAGGAGAAGGATGATAACATGTTATTGGTGTGGGAAAAAGGACATATAGTACGGAATTGTGAGAAGAAGAGACATACTCAACACAAATCTTACAAAGAGGAAGGGACATAGAAAGAAAAAGAGACAAAAATAATAGAAACATCTGATAAAACCACATCCATGGCATTAGTTTTACCATAACAATAGGTTGTCACAACACTTGATAATGTAAAAACTACAATCTGAAAAATCATGGCAAACAAAGAAGAATCATATGGAAGATAAACTAGAAAACCAAAAATGGAAAAAGAAAAAGAGATAAGGAAGTTAAGTTTTAAGGGAGAAAATGAAACTATGACATTGTGTGAGGATGTTACAAAATAGAGGAAAGAAAATGTAGAGAGATAACAAGAAAGGAAAAAGAACCAAAACCAAGAGGAAATAGAAAGAAAAGTACAAGATGGAAATTTTGGAATGGAAAAGGTGATAAATAAGAAGAAGAAAAATATACTTAGGTCAAAATGGTGCAATAAAAAGGAACAAGATATAATAAATAAGGATGATGATTGTGATGTTAAAAACCCGTAAAAAAGGTGTGTGTTTATTGTATTTGTACACATGATATGGATATATGCCCCAAAATTGTATTGGTAAATGGAAAATGCGTAACAAAAACAAAATCCCTTTAAGAAAATGAGAAACATGTTAGATGCTAAGAAAATTTATCACGAGATGATAATAGAGAAAATGATTCATTCGATTTCTAGAAGGAAACATAGTTCTACCATAATGGAGGGACCAAGGTAAAAGCCATGGGAATGAAGGCACTAGAAAAGTACAACACCTTATGTAGAATGCACATGATGAAGATTTTGAAGATGAATCAGAAGTAAATCCTTATGATTTTATATTTGAGAGAGAAGTCAAGGTGCACTTCTTCTAAACTAGGAAAACTAGGTAATTTATTTGTTAAAATTTGTTTTTGGGAAAAGAGAAATATGATGTTAACAAGGTACTTCATCATCTAGTTGTATCGAGGATGAGACAATGTTTGAAGTTTGAGGATGATGTTGACAAGGTTTTCATATTATGAAGATGATTTATGATTTTGGCGGGATTTTAATGATCATTAAATCATATCGTGAAAGCCAAAAAATTAAAATGATAATAATAAAGAATACACAATGGTGGTTACACAAGGAAAATGCATAAACATCATGATATATATGTAAATATTCCCTAATTGGTAGTTCATAATTATGTTGAAGGTGTTTCTTACAATTGGGTCGAGGCCTCCTCCTCCGAAAATGGATTGGATGTTCACAGCTATTCACGATTGAATTTGTACATCGCCGACATATTATAATTTTAATCTCATCCAATAGTTCGTTTAATCCCGGATAGATTGGGCTCGATTGCGGTGAATTTACATTTTATTGACATGGGGGTTCGTTTAAATAGTTTTGGATATAAGTAGTGGTGTGTAGGATTCTTGACATGGAAAATCTAAATATACGTTCTATTAATTTCCAATACGAACTTTGCAACGATTGATCTCGATTCACACAAATGTCTTTTTCAAAACTATATGGTGATGGAAGTAATTTTTAAAACTCGCCTTTCTCAAGTACAAAAAATGTTTATATTGTATTTATTGTATATTTATTTAATTATTTTGAAGACATATTTGTATATATTTTTATAATTTATGTATAAAGATATATATAAAACGACGTAAAATTTTAAAAATATAGGTTACATGTGAAGGTTTTTACAAATATTTTATCCCGAAAGTCACAAAAAAATTATCAGGAAGTATTATTGTTTTATTTTTTTTTTTATTGGTAAACGCTTTTTACCGGAGCTATGAACCGGTGGGGAGAGGGACCCCAACCCTACAACAAGAAGAAGAAGGGAGAAGAGGAAAGTCGGAAGGAGAGAAGGAGGTAGAAGAAAACTGAAAACGAAGGGAGGAAGAGAACGCAGAGACAAAGGTGACGAACGCGCTACGAAGGGGCGAGGGCTACAACCAGTTAACCTGAAGAAGGACCAGCGCGCGAAGAGGCCGCACGCAACAAGAAATTGAAGGCTGGAAAAGCACGATCCTTTAGAGCGTTCAACTGATCCACTACGGAGTGAAGAGGAAAGAGGGCCGCTTCAATATCGACCACCTAGAAAGCGCTGGTCCAATGATGGATGGAAGTTCTGCGCGAAAGTGACTAAATCTCTGTACTACCCGCTGAGCCAACGGATGTCCCGACCAGAACCGATGGCTAGCTCGTCGACTTCCTCCACCCACAGCAATGGGTCCGAAGTGAGAAATCAGCGAGTTGTTCTTGAAGGCCGACGCAGTGGACAACATAGATTTGGTCCAAGGTGACCCATTCCACGTCCGCCGTGTTGGAGTGAAGCAGCAGGCAGAAAGAGACGAAAGCGGAAGCGATGTCGGAATCTGTCCGGGGCGACGAGCATTGAAGCGGTAGGAATCACCGAGGATGGCTTCAATGGCTTCGGCCTCAGTGACGTAGAATATTTGAAGATCATTGCTAAACGGTGCACAGTAAATGGCGTAAACATTGGCTAGTTCACGGCCCGACTTCCCGAAGGGCCACAAAGGGGAAGCCGACGAAGGACATGGCGCCAAGAAGAAGCCGAACAGGAGCCGAAAGAAACAAACCTGGAGAGCGGCAATGAGGGACAGGAGCATATGAAGGTAAAGAAGAAGCACCCCGGAGGAGAAAGCAGACAAGGGGCGCACGGACGTGACTGAAAAGGCCAGATCCTCGTGTGGGAGTGCGGCAGAAGAAAGGAAGAACGCCGCCGAAAGAAGGGAGAGAAGACAACACGCACGAGGGAGCTGCCAGGACGTAGAGTGGAGGCGCTGACAAGTTACCCGCTGGTACCCCTTCGATCTTGGGAGAGAAAAGGGGAAAAGCCATGCCACACATGTGCATCGCTGGAGGAGATGATAGCAGAGGGATTGTCTATTGCATAGTTAGCCAGGAAGTCCGCTGCCCGATTGGCCTCCCGAAAATTGTGGGAAATGTTCCAGGAATGGAATTTACCTAGCCAATATAGTATAGAAGGAATGAGGAGGTTCAACTTCCACGACGGTGAGGCTCCACTGAAAACAGCGAAAATAAGGATTTGAGAATCCCCTTCAATACATAAATTTGAACAACCAAGATGAGTGGAAGTATTATTGTTACAAAGAGACATTTGTGTAATTTCTTCTAGATAAGATTGGTTTTTGGTTCATGAATGTCTATTCTTAGGTACGAATAGAGAAATTCATATTTTTGTCGCTTTCACCAAGGATTACATCCGTACAACCGGTGATTTGTGAAAATATATGTGAAATTTTGTGAAGGGTGAAGGTTTATCACATGTTGAACTTACGAAGACATCTATATTGATCAACTACCGACCATTAATATGCCACAGTCCCTCCGCTAGTCCCACCATGTCCTTCATATATGGAATGAGATTTGGATTTTCCTTGTATTCCCTTATAGCGGAAGTAGAATCCATGTTTTTTCTTGTTTGTAAAAGGATACATTTTCTACAATTTTTATTCATATGGGTAGCATTTATGCTTTTGTTTTTGTTTGGTGCATAATTTGTTTTAACAGTTTATTTAGTGCAGGGCGGCCAAAGCTTTGTGGGGCCATGTAGAAACTAATCGTATGAGTAGGGCATACCCTAAGAAAGTTGGGCATGATTTACATGTCACTTGTGTTTCTTGGCTCCATCATATGGGTCCGCAAGATTTATCAATGCATGTAAGGCCAAGATTAAATTGCCATCCAATTTCAAACGATTTTAAACTCTAGGTGCCCTTCATCTGTTACAAGCACGAGTTAAATTTGAATGTCATGGATGCATGTCAAACATTATTTTAGTGATGGTAATTTTTTAAAACTGCCTTACTCAAATACAAAACAATGTTATTTATTGTATTTATTATATTATTTTAAAGACATATTTGTATATATTTTTATAATTTATGTATAAATATATATAGAGAACGATGGTCAAATTTTAAATATGCAGGTTACATGTGAAGGTTGTTGCAAATATTTGAAAGTGATTTACACCGAAAATTGCAAAAAAAGTATTGTGGAAGCATTATTTTTACAAGGAGCCATTTTTGTAATTTCTTCTAGATAAGTTCATTTTTGTTCAACAATAGTCTATTTCTTCGGTACAAACTAAAGAAATTCACATTTTTAGTGTGTCTCGAATGATGTAGTAGACGAAACATACCTTCCTAAGAGTCTTTTGTCTACAAATGCATAGTGAACTTTCCAACTTTAAGGTGCATGTAGATCTACGGCCCACAATTTAAGGTTCTTCAACGTCCTCCTCAGCTCCACCTCCAACCATCGATTTACATACAATGTTGTGTGACTTCGATAATGTGGTGAGGTCCTCTATAAAATTATCATGCTTATTTTGGTTCATAGCCTATAGATAAGTAGTATACCATACTCTAGACAATCGTTCGTTGATTCTAGAAGATGCACCTTCAATTTTGGGTGCCCCCACAATTAGATTTCTTTGCAAAACACACATATGAGGCATTGTTTAATAAGATTAGGTTGAGTTATTTGTTACAAATGGTCCACTAGGCTAATCATTCATTAATTTTCTTTTATGGCCTTTTGTATATCATGGTAAAATGTTTATTTCAAATTTTCTTCCAATCTTGCATTTTCATTGAAGTGGAGAAATCTTGGCAACACGTGACTATCCCATTTGAGTTATTACTTCACTTTATTTTTTTCAAATTTGTGTTCATGTGAAATTTACTATGATAATTGAAATAAACTAACACCTAGTAGTTTGAAAGAAAAAAATTTAACATTAACATTATGATTAGAGCTTAAAGGAAACTAGCTATTTTGCATAAACATGAATTAAATCACCTAATGCTAACCATTCCTACTCTATTAATGTATGATTACTCTAAAACATGATCCTCTTTAGATCATGAGTAATCAAATCTATGTGTTTGATCTCCAAAGAGAGGGAAGGATCTCACCAAGAAATGGCTACAAGGCCAAGCTTGGATCTTCCTTTCTACTCAATAATGGTAGAATGGATGCAAAGATGAAGTAGTTATTCCAAAGAAATGGATAAGTATCTTATCATAAGCTTGTATAAATCACTAGCAAAAGTGTGGTGTAAGGTGTGAAAGATGTAAGAGGGTCCTTTATATAGATTTCATATTTAAGAGAAGCTTGAATCCCAATGAATGTGGGATAAAGGATAAAGTAGATTTAGACTTATTAAGCTTGCTTAGAAGAATTAACAAGTGATTAAAAACTCATGGGAGTTGGAGATGATTTAATTAATCAACTAGGATTAATTAATAGGCTAGAATAATATTTTTAGGCTATTTGGAGGTGATTTAAGAGGAATTTGATATGATTTGAAGCATTTGAAAGTGGTATTTAGCCAATAAAAGGGTTTATTGATTAAATGCATTGTTAAAAAGGCTTAATTAACTCATAATAGTTAATTAATCGATTCAAAGAGGATTATAACTAATGAAGTGTTGTTAATTGGCATCCAAAATGTGATAGAAGCTAGTTAATTAATGAAGTGTTGTTAATTGAAAAAAATAGAGGGAAACATTAGTTAATTAGCGGAAATCACTAATTATAACGGAAATGATAGGAAAGAGGATAGTTAGTACAATTTTAGTAATAAAATCTGCGTAAGTGGATTTTAGGTGTCTACATTTGCCCTCTTTGAGGTGGCATAAGTGATGCCACTTCAAAGATAGTAGACAATTATAGACAAGTAAATTTTTAAGATAAATTAGTAGAATGAAGGATTCCCCTCAAGTGTTGATGGGGTGATAGAAGAGGTCAATTGATGATCGAAAATATGAAGGAAATAGATAGAAGAAACAAGGTGGGGGATAAAAATGATCCCTATTGCCCCATGTGTTTTGGAAGAAAAATTGATAGTGATAAGATATGATAGTGAAGAATATAGAAATATCTTGTGCATCCATCTCATTCAATAAAAACCATGTTTCATCACGTTGCTCATATGATCTACATCATCGACTTTTATTAAAATACACACATACAACAAAAGTGTACAATAACATGAAAAGTTATAATACGAACATTTTTTATTACTAAAACACTAAATCAATGCAACATACATAATGTAATACAATACGAGAAAGTAAACAAGCTAACTTTGTAGTCATATTATTTCACCAATAGCCCAGAGTGCGCTAGTACATCATCCAGAAAATGTGAGTGCTCACCCAAAGCGCATAAGGGTACCAGTCCTCTTTTACGGAACCTTGTTCAAGGAGTTAACATGATCATACAAATATTCCCAATCCATAATATTCATTTAATGATAAATTATAACATAAAATAGATCTAGATCTTAACCATATGCAAGATTAACTCATACCGTAATCAATATTAAATTCACCATGTAAGAACTAATAAGAGAAATTCCAACAATTAATATCCAACCACAAATATCCATTATATTAATTGTTGTAAAAAAAAAAAGCTTCATACAAACATAACAATATCACCATGGGTTACACATGCTCATGAACCAACAACATAACCTTACAAAATATTCACCAATGTCCAAACCATGTAAATCAATACATATTTATAGGTAGTGGGAATTTCCCTTCACTACTCATGCACTCTCCAAAATAGGCTACATGCTAAGAATAACCATGCACCACTACAAGATAATTACAAAAGCATGCAAGCTCGCTAATAATAGATTATCTAATAATAACTACAATTCTAATCCTATTAATAACTCAAATCTATGCATGGCACTTAATCTTCTTCTTGTTTGAAATAGCCTTTTCTTTCTCCTCAAGTCTTCATATTGTTTCATGCACTACACTCTATGTCTATATTTAGCCTCATACTAAAAATGGCTAAGTCCTAATTCCAAAAAAATCACGTGTGCCCTGCTCCACTAGCCTTTCACGTGCACCTACACGCCTTGTGTATGTGCACCCAATCCTTATGTGCCTTCAATACTTAGGATATATTTCATCATCCCAACATTACCCCACACTTGTTTCATTGTCGTCCCCAAAAATGGGTAATCATAACTTATCTCTCCATGATAAAGAATAAGGAATGAAAGAATAATTGTACAAAAGAATGAAAGAATACTTGGGACCCTATACTTCCGCAGGTAGAATTAAATCTGGTATTCTACTTTGACCTCTACTTCTAACTCATTCCACTCACTCGGGGCTTTATTAGTTTTGTTAGGGATGTCCACCAAGATACCCCACCCAACTCATCCAAATTCATGTTCTCACCTTCATTCTCAAATACCCCTAGAACATTTTCCGTAGGCTCGATATCATCCCTTCCATTACATCCATCCACCACGTGATGAATTTCCCAATCTCCTAATCCTTTCCTTATAAGGGTCTTGTCCTACTACAAGCGCATCACGCTTCTCTGCTACCAAAGTGAGCCCCTCCTCATGACCAAGTTTCTCATTCTTCACTTCCTTGAAGACCTCATCCTCATCTTCCATAGTCTTTGTCTTTATTATTACATCAAGGGCCACACACATATTTAATGCCAAATCTACCTTTTTCAATTCATCCTTCAAGGTATATAGTATAGATTCATAGCTAGTAATTTTTCACACAACCATCACTTTAGCCTTCTCCACATGTGTTGCATAATCCATTGGTTTTGGCATGCGCACTGGGACCTCTTCCATCAAAAGATGAACAAGTGTGCACAAATAGTGCATTACAGAGGGGAAATTTTTTGACACTTTTTCTTCCAGATCTGACCTCACTTTCAAAATTTCATCTCCATCTTGTTATGCCATATTCAATAATGTGCTCACCTTTTCTTTAGATTTCTCTCTGTTTACTCATCGTCGAACTTGATTTTAGTATCTTTTTCTTCGTGTCATCCAAACTCTGAATAGTTTCCACTTTATGTATATTTCTATGCACAACTTCTGCAGATACCTTTTTTAGTGCATTGCTCACCTTCTCATCCGACATCACAGTAGGATTAATTGTTACATGGCACGAATGTGGCACTTTCTTAATTCTACGTGAAACATACAATTCTTCACACACGTCGAAATTAGGCTCATCCATGTGAGTTTGCATACTCCATGGCAAGTGCTTTTGAATGCACGTGGTCGCCATCTCTAATCCATAAAATCCCAACCATATAGGTCATTGGGCTCTAAAGTGCTTTAGAACCTAGCACATATAATTTTGGTTGGGTCATTGACATACCCAAGTGTAGGAGTTTCATATGTTTCTTCATCTTTTTATTTCCTTAACACCTACCTTTGGAATGTGAATGCACTCGAATCCGACTAGACCTCCATCAGTTGGCTCACTAGATGGTCTACCCTTTATTTCATCTATCTTCATGCCAATGGCACCAATTTTATCTCTTGGTTTGCTTAACTCCTTTGTATCATGTTTCAATTCTTCTTCTTGAGGCTCTTATACTTCCTCACTATTGACTGCAGTTCTCGGCACGTGTTCCTCTAAATTGTCTCCCTCACTATCCTTCTTGGGGATGTGCTTGTACCTTCTTTTCTTCTTTGGCTATGAATTCACGGGGAAATCCTAGGGAGCTCCTTAGTGGTTGTGAAGGTTCCACACCTTGATTTCATGTTCTTCTCAATACTCTTTTGTACTACGGTCCCTTAATGCCCATGTTCTAAATTTATCTCCATAACGTATGTTTCCACCAGTTCATCTTCTTTGTGTAATGGGGGCCACCTCATACTCTCTTTTCTCTCCTAAAGTGGGATGTTTCTTTCCCATGTGCTCCAAGCCACCATTGTCTTCCTTAAGTTCCTCTTCTTCTTCTTCTTCTTCACCAGGCAAAATGTCTTCTTCATATTACTATGTGCCCACAATATGCTTTCCCTTGGGCAACTTAGGTAGTTTGAACTCATTATCTACATATTTTCCATTTTCTAACTTGGGCTTAAGGTATATGTATACCTTGGCCACTCCAATATTCCCGATTTCCAAGCTCATAGAATTCATGTTAATATTATCTAGAAATCATCTTCTCAATATATGTAGACCTACCTGGATAGACATAGGTCTTCCTGAGCATATGGTAGTTCACAATACACCTTATTTGCATTAAACATCAACCTTTGCATGTTTGAGAACCTATGTACCGATGCTTAAAAGTACCACACAATGAAGGCATAGGGGAGCTTGCACCATGGGCTCCACTTTCCATCCTTCAAACAAAATGTGTTATGCAAAAGTGTTGGTAAACTGAAAACTGTACTTGTTTGTCCAATACTAAAGGAAATTCCTTGGATATTCTCCACTCATGCTCAAACGCAGCATGCAAGAGCTCATATAAATTTTTTTCCTTTTCTTGTAGGCTCCGCTCATGGATCCATCACATGTGTACTTGGAAAATCTATCTGCAAGGGATCTCTTTTCTTTTGGGTATTGCCACATCTTATCCTTTGGCCCATTGGGCACTCCAATTTCTACAAATATAAGAGACAGAAGGATAGTGCCAAAACTTATTTTCTCACCTTGGTGTGCCTCTTCAATAATAGTCTCTATAATGAAACTAGCCAAATTGTAAATCACTCCTTATGTCATCTTCTTTGTCACATGTAACCATGCCTTGTTCACCTACGACCAACACTCTTGATTGTTCAACTTAGTAAGTAGGTGTGTTGTCACCAATTACATGGTACTTCTAAAATTTGGGGACATCCATCTCAGTGCCCTCCTTCATGTATCGTAGTGCTTTCTTGGTTACTCTTATGATCTCCTTATCATTGAGGTCACTTCTTAACTCAGTACCCAAACTCATTTTCTTGTCAATTTCCCAATTAGGGGCATGGTAAGCCTCATTCATCACCCAAAAAAATAGAATAATTCCTCATGGACTCTGCTCATCAACCATTGATACAAATTTTATGGTTTTCCATAGTAAGGAGTTCATAGTTGTAAAACTCCCACATTTTTAATTACTTTTCCCCGCGTCATCATATACATGCCATATCATTCTTTGTTCTTTTGATTTTCTTTACTACCAAAAACTTGTCCAATTAATTTTTGTTATCTTTAGTTATATGGTTATAATCACTTACTTTGTAGTGGTGAACATGTGACTCCTAATTGTGGACCATAAAAACCCCTTCTGGTTATTACATCTCTAAAAAATGGTTCTCGGGGTGTCTTTAACTTTGATTTCCACTTCCTTCCTGCGCTTCTACCCCTTGTAGCCGCTCCAGTGTGTCGCATAGGTGCCATAGCAACTAAAAGAGTGTGTTTTTGTAGTTAATTAGATCTCTCAAACTCAAACCCATGTGCCCCAGCTCAAATTATGTGCCCTATCTCAAACTTGAACCCTAAATTTTGATTCTTCTCCCCACATGCCTTTTTTTTCTCAAACACCTTCTCCAATGGAGCGCTAACCAATCCATGCACAAATTTTTTTGGTTTAGTTCAGTAACATAGTTATTCGCACTTCTTTTGTAACTTTCCCTTGAATCGCTCTTCAACTCGCTCAAATTCTTCTTAATCACAAATGTAAAAATGATTTCCCAACACTATTTTTATAGCTTTTGAAAAAAATTCTACATTTATTTCTCTCCACCTACCACCGTACTCAACATAAAATTGGCATTTCTTTCCTTTTTCCATGTTAATTTTTCCACACCCCAGTCATAACCTTCTGGCATGCCTACTTCTCCTCGTCCACAGATCTCATTTCATGTGTCTTCCTACACCTGAAGTACCTATCCACTACACCTTTCACCAAGTACTTTCCCATGCTACAACCTACCTCGCATTATGTTGTGCATCCATTCATTCACATGTGGTATTCATTCATGAGTAATCTTTCTCGTATCCGTACCTTTACCAACACACCGCACAATATTTCACTATGCATACCCATCTTCATAGAACGTTTCAAAATCGGTCCATTTATTCGGTAAATACTCCACCCCACACTAAAATTATGTTTGGTCCTTTGCGTATGAATTCAATAGATAGTAATCAAACCTGCACACACACACACTTATTTAAAAAAAAAAAAGAACTAAATTGAAAAAGCATGGAAACATTGAAATGAAACACATACAAATAAATGCATTAAAGGAAATATAATCTAATGGAAATACTACCTTATTTCAAACACCAAGAAGACTTATTTATAGTAGAGTTTTCAGCCTACTCCGATTAAAGTAACCAGAAACCAAGTCTCATCCAACACCTCAGAATAGAAAGTGCCCGAATAAAGAATTTAAGTCACAACATATGGTCCCAACCAATGCACTTTGATATTTATAGGGTGGCACAAGAACTTGGATCCATAAAGAAGAACCATCTATCCAACTTCAATCTTATTATCCTTAATATGCCTATCATCTCATGCCTTCTTCTTTGGCCTTTTACGTGTCTTCTTGAGTCCATCTGGAAATGGCATGCCTTTCATCCAACTGCATCAATTTATCAATGTGCTCTTCAAGTTCTTTCTCATCATCCAAACCTCTTGTGTGTGTAATATGTAGAGAAGGTAACATAAATTCCATGGGAAAAACAGCCTCCATGCCAAACACCAACTGAAAGGGTATGCCTTTGTTCAATCTTTTATATGTTGTCCTGTATGACCAAAATACACCAAAGACTTTATCATCCCATTCCTTCCTTCTAACATCACAAATATTTTTTAGTGTATGTCCCAATATCTTGTTGAAAGCCTCAGCATTCCCATTAGCCTGTGGATGATAGGGTGTTGTTTTATGGTTTGCCACTATAAACTCAGCCAATAATATCCTAATAGTTTTATTCAAAAAGTGTGTACCCTATCACTTGTCAAACTCAATGGGCATCCATACCTACGATAATGTTTCCCACAAAAACCTTGTTGTCATAGTTGTCATGCAATTTTGTAGGTACCGCTTTTTCCCACCTTGTAAGATAATTTGTACAAGTTATAATGTAGCATGATTCATTCCTGCGCATGTGGGGAAATAGGAACCAAAAATTCAATTGTCCATTTTTCAACGGGTTTTGCACTAGCAATAGGCCTCAAAGGCAATTCATCTCTATGCCCAGATTTCTAAGGCACTGATAATGGTCACATGTGTTACAATATTATTTATAATCCTTATACAGTGTTTCCCACCAAAAACAACCAATAAAATCTTGTGTGTGGTAACATCTCCTACATAATGTCCACATGTAATCCCACCATGAGATTCCTCCATAATAGCTTCATGTGCATGCTCAAGTACACACCAACGCAAGTTTTTTCTTCTCTAAACTCTTCATTCATTTAGGTATCACACTAGTTCATAAAAATACAACAACATATTCTAAATTAGAGGGTGCGCAGTTCAATCTGAATAGTTGTGCATCCAACATTGTGTCCTCAATGATCTACGCATCCTCACTTGAATTAATCCTTGATAAATTATCTGGTCCAGAATTTCTCTTGCCTGGCTTAACCACTACTATAAAGTCAAATTCCTGAAATAATAGAATCCAACGACATATGTGCCCCTACAAAATGAGCTTTTTCACCAAGTACTTAAGTGCCATGTGATCTGTATAGAATATAAATGGGGTAGCTAGTAAGTATTGTCTAAACTTATGTAACACGTAGATCATGGACAAGGCCTCACGCTCCGTAGTTGTATAATTCTGTTCAGCTGGTGTTAACTTCCTACTTGCAAAACAAATAGGATGATCAACAATACCTTCTCTAGGATGGGATAATACCGCACCAATGGCCATGCCAAAGGCATCCACATGGAAATGAAAAATTTTTATCCATGAAGGAAAATGCATAATAGGTGTTGTAGTAATCCTTTCCTTCAATGTCTCAAATGTGAGTTGTTGTGTTTCATCCCAATGGGACTTGCCTTTACTCTTTAAAACTATTCTAAGGGCAACAATCCAAACATAACCTTTAATAAACTTCTGGTAATAACTTGTGTTCCCTAAGAATCCACATACCTCACTCTGGTGTGTAGGTTCCTCTAAGCCCAGGATAACAACAACCTTAGCAGGATTCACTTACAATCCTTCTTTACAGATAATGTGTCCTAGAAAAGTTCCAAAAGGTATAACAAAAATGCACTTCTTAATGTTTAAAGAGATTCTCAACTGCCGACACCTCTCAAACATAAGTCTCAAGTTACCATAGTGGTCTTTCACTAGCCCATAAACTATCCAATCATCTAGATAAACTGTAAAAGCTTATGAATAGAGTCATAGAATGCTTACACAAAAATGCACAAAAATACTTTGGAGGTGCATTATTCAATCCAAAGGGCATAACTATGTATGTAAAACTTCCCCACTCAAGGATGAAAGTTTTCTTCTCTTGATCTTCTTTATCTATCCTCACTTGATGAGATACAAAAATCCATTAGTGAAGGAGTAGATCTTGTTCCCTATAACACCTTCCAGAATCTCTTCAATAAAAGGTGTCGGAAAGGGATCTATTACACATGCAACATTCAACTCCCTATAATCCAAAAAAAATCTTATTCTTACATATGTATTTATACTGATCACCATAGGGCTAACCCACTTTGACTCCTTGATGGTCTTAATGATTCCAAAATTCAGCATCTTGTCAATTTCCTTTTACCTTGACACACAAGTTAGGATTCATCCATTAAGGCATCTTCCTAACCAGGCGTGCACCTTCCTTTAGCTTAATCCTCATCTCACTCAAAGAGTGATGTACCCATTTCAATTCATGATAGCCTCTAGGAAATAAGTCCTAGAAGTCGTGCAACAACTCAATTATCTTAGCAACCTCTGAATTAGACCAGTAATCACCAATGATGGCCTCCTTAGGTTCAACATCTATCCCAATGTTGACCTTCTTTGTTTTCATAGGCTCATGATACGCATGTGATTTCTAATTCTCACTATCAAACCTTGCGCATACCCTCAATATGCTCAAAATCTATATTCTGTAATTATTCATCATCAATTACCTAGAACATCTTACCTTTTTCTTTTTTTTTTTGAAGGCGTGCCCAAGTTTTTCTACATCTATCTCTTCTTCTTCAAAGCACGCCTCCAGATCTAACTCACCTAGTAACTCTTGAATAAGTTCATTAGCCTTTGCACTATCTCCCATAGTCAAGCACTTCATAACCTATAACACCTCATTCACTGGAGGTTTAGTGGAAAAATAGTCAAATGTCTGAATCATGCATTCGGTTAATCTATGATAATTCCCTTTCTCTCAATTCAATTCTGCATAAACATACCATGTGTGCACATAGCCTCGTAAGGTGAAGTAGAACTTTTGCACCCATAGTGAAGGTGGTAAGGCCTCTTGCCCCTCTATCCAAAGTCTCTCACACTACTTGAACGTGATGCAAAGTAGAATCCTTCCCATGGAATTCACATGTCTTGGTAGGTGCATTACTCCAAAGAAATATAGTAAAGGAGGCGATTCTCACTTCTTGCCACTTTAAAAGACCATATCTATTTACCATCCACAAACGCACAAGAATACCTTAGGATTTTCTTCGTCTGTGTACCTTGGTACATGGTTACTTCCCAAATGCCTAAAAAGTACAAATTACTTACACGCATAATTGCACTCTTCATCTTGCACCCAATAATTTCATATGTCCCATGTGCCCAGGTTGTCACATACAATACCCGTAGTATCACTCATAAATTATGCATCATCCCATAAATAACTACTTCCTTTGATGTCTCAAGTACTTCGGATCTCTAATGGTGGGCACATAATTTTTTCGAGACCCTCTTCACTCAAAGGTTCCACATAAGGTGCAACTTTTTGTCCGTTAAAGGAATGATAACGCGCTCTTCCTTATTCTCAAAACTAAAATATCCTTTATTGAAGTGCATATCAACATTATTCAAATAACACCAAGGGCACCCAAAAATGTTGGAAAAATGTATACCTCTATAAGTGCTAAGACCTCAAAGTCCTCTGTAAACTTGTCCCCTTGTATAGTAATAGTAGCATCCTTTCAAGACTCTAATGGGCATGGCCTTAGTTCTTTTTCCATAAACAACACATTTAAAGATGGTTGTAATGTTGGCATCTCCATCTGATTCCACGCATCCAAAGTGAGTAAATTCACTCTGCACTTGTATCAATCTAAATATTACTTAATAGCAATCCATCAACAACTACATTTAGAGTGATCTCTTTGCCATTATCCAGACTATGAGGAGGTAAGTTAGCATGTAGAATCTGTTTCTTGCGCTCAACTCCAACACACAGTATTTTCCCCCTTAACAATTCCCCTAATAAAGGAATGATGTTTTCTTGTCATAGCATCTTACAAACCTCCTTCAAGTCATCAACATATTTTTGAGGAATCTCAACTACATTTTCCTACTCCAACTTCTGTGACTTCTCCTTTAAGAATTGTATCTCACCATAAAAGTTTCTAATAAATTCCATGGTTTCTTGATAAACTTACTTGGTGAGTAGGGTCTAGATACTTTACATGCAATATCTCCTCTTTTTAATAATAGGCTTCTACTTCAAACTTTCTTGGTGCATGCAGCCTCGGCGTGTGTAGTGACTAGCACAGCACCATCTTAGGATCGGCGCTAACTTCAACATCCACTTTGATCTTCCACAATGCATTGTACTCTAACCATACATGTGCCCTTATCCTATTTTTTCTTCTAGCTTAGGTGCTCTTACAAATCTAGGAATTATTCATAATTGTGGCTCTTTCTACAAAAAGAAAAATAATATTCTAATGGCATTCACACATATAACGATCAGCGGATTTGCATGTATAACATGTTCCTCGTGGAAATTCACTTCTTCCACCACCGCAACCTTGGCCTCCATCAGAGCTCCCTTCATTTTGATTATGATCATGATGCTCACCTTGTTCCTTAGAATTATTTACAACATTGGTCTAATGTACACTAGTATCAATGGCATCATGAATCTAATCAATCAACTGTAATTTTTTGTATCATGAGTGGTAGATTGAAAAATCTTACAATAATTATACACATTATTCCTTATCACATGTTTTGAATAGGGGGAACCTACTTGAATCATGATCCAAGTGACAAATCTTAGGTTCTTGCAACATGGTGTGCACTTTGATTTACGAGGACAACTATTATTAGTATTTCGTTCTACCTCATAATCCATGCACCAAATACCATTGTGCATCTTATGAGATGAATTAGCTGAAATTTTCCAACTATTTGGCCATATCTGCAATCTCTCCTAACTGCCTCGGCGTGTAGATCTGCCTCAAGTGCCTCGCATGGATGTGTATAAGTCTTGTGTGAGAGCACCCTTCAGAAGAGTGTGATCAAAACTCCAAAAACCATTGAGCATGGTGACTCGGGTGAATTTCATAATATAAATTTGATAGTAGAGTCTGAATCATTCATCATACTCCAAAAGTTCTCATCATGCCTGCTTGATGTATTTCAATGCACCGATGCTCTTCTTCTCAAACTTAGGTATGTGGAACTCTACTAAGAAAACATCAAGCAACATGGTATAGTCTATATAAGTTTGGTTTAGATCATATTTTTGTACCAACTATGCGCACCCTTATAATGTGGTATCAACTTGGCTTGCCTTACATTTTGGAGTTGTAATCCCCTTAGAGCACCATAGTATCTCACACATGTGTAAGTGCTCATCTCGCATCTTTAATTCCTTTGTATTTTGGGAGACAAAGTGACATCTCAAAAGAAAATTGATAAGGTTGGTGCGGACCCTATCAATCAGATCTAGAAATCATATTTCCTCTTGTGTTTCCTTCACCCCTAGAACCACCATATCCATAGAGCCTAAGCCACCCGATCCTCCCGATCCCACTCTTGTAGTAGGAAACATACCAGATGATGAGCTTCATTATGTCCTAATAGTTGTGCAAAACTGAACTCCCACTATCTACAAAGTTTTACTACTTCTAGAAATGATACTAACATTCTACGCACCCACCTTCTCTTAATGACATCTTTAGAAAATACACCTCTAACTTGGGCCTCCAAATAACATAGATGACAATTGTGCCACCATATATGAATAATATACCTGATTAACTCCTGAACTTGATTAAAAATTAAATATATTTGTCACTACTCTACTACCCACACTAACTTTCTTACTGATGATTGTCATAGAAATTGTAAAACCAAGCACAAGGGCTAGGTCACTAGGAGGGATCAAATACGTGCTTGCGGTCCTTATAGTTTCTATCGATGCACTATCAACCGAGTTTAAAGAGGTTTCTCTGTCATGCTTACCCAAATGTGGGAGTTCTAGATGCTCCGGCTACACGTCCTCTGCGTGAGCTCCAAATCCTTTTCCATCTCTCTCCACAACACCATTCATTCCACAACTTCACACTTTGATTTTCCAAGTCCCTCTCGTGTGCCTCATTAAATTTATGTTGTCTTTCTTCTCTCTACCTTTCTACTACTAGGTATGTCATCTTTCACCACACCTGTTACTGCCCTCATGTGTGGTGGGGTATTAGCTAGCCATAGGACGTTATTCCAAATCTAGGGTCATGATCAAGATCTTAATCACTAAAGGGATACCACATAAATACGATCCTTTGGGTTCGCGCAAGAATTGGAACTCAACAACCTCTAGACAGGAATAAGTAGAAACTACATACTCCAAAATATAGATATTTAGAACACCACTCCACCAATGATCTACAATGTGTGTCCAAGTCATATCAACATCATGTAAAGCTTGGAATTATTCATGCGTCCAAATAAGTGTTCGAAACCTCCAATTTCTCTTCGATGCATAAGAAACCAGCCACTCATACAACTCTATAGGGAAAATGCATAAGAATGTCTCATACAACTCATGATACAGATTCTTTTCAACCCATGTGTGTGCATTAAATTCAGGTCCAATGCTAAATCATGAGCATACTCTTCCTCTAAATTGTCTAACCACTCTTCAATACTAGACAAGGTCAATTGGTATGTATTCAACATACGCAACATCCTGAAAAAAACTCAAAAATGGTCCTAGCAACGGAACCAAAATGTAGTATTATTACTTCATCAACGACCCAAGGCGGGCTAACACATCACCCAAGTAAAACTTGAGCACTCACTTGAAGCGCGCAAGGGTACTACAGTCCATCTTTTTATGGCATCTTGTTTAAGGAACTAGCATGATCATACAAATATTCTCGATCCATAATATCCATTCATTGATAAATCATAACATAAACTAGATCTAGATCTTAACCATATGCAAGATTAACTCATACCAAAATCAAGATTAAATTCACCATGCAAGAACCAAGAACAAAAATGCCAACAACTAATATCCAACCACAAAGATCTATTATAATAATTGTTGTAAAACAAAAAATCTTCATAAAAACATAACAATATCACCATGGGTTACGTGTGCTCATGAACCAATAGCATAACCTTACAAAGTATTCACCGATATCTAAACCATGCAAATCAATATATATTTATAGGTAACAAGGACTTTATCTTCACTACTCATGCACTCTCCAAAATAGGCCGCATGCTAAGAATATCCATGTGCCGTTATAAGATAATTACAAAAGCATGCAAGCTCATTAATAATAGATTATATAATAATAACTACAATTCTAATCCTATTAATAGCTTGAATCTATGCATGGAACTTAATCTTCCTCTTGCCTAAAATAGCCTTTTCATGCTCCTCAAGTATTTATACTTGTTGTGTGTTTTACACTCCTTGTCTATATTTAGCCTCATAATGAAAATGAATAAGTCTTGATTCCAAACTTTCCCATACATGCCCTATTCCACAATCCTTTCACATGCACCTATGTGCCCCGTGTCGAGACACCTAATCCTTATGCACATTCAATAATTAGGCTATATTTCATTAGCCCAACATAACCGATGGAAACAAGTACAAACACACATACTCAAATAATCAACGTTCAAGATAGTTACACCAATGCTTTTGTTATCAATCTTTGATTCGCCAAATGTTCACATTAATGACAAGGGGTAAAATAATGGTTCCCCAAGAAAGGATACATGCAAGGGTCCTATGAAAAAGTAATCATGCACTATGAAACAACACCAAACAACTTGTTTGTGCAAGGGATTACAAACATAGTAAACAAACCAACTTTGTTAATGGAGGTTGATCCAAATGATCTGTGAGTCATTTACAAGAACAAGTGAGGGCCAAAGAAAGATGTTTTTTATGACAAATTTTTATATTTGAGGACAATGCATCCAATACAAGCTTCAACTCCATGCATGCCTTTTACCAATTTTTGAAAAAAATGAATTTTACCAAAAAAACATTGGATTTTTTTATTTTTACCAATTTTTGGATTTTTAAATTTTCCAAGAAGAAAATGATCTAAAACAATAAAAATGGCATGAAATATTGCCAAACAAAATTTTGGAAATCTAAAGTATGTCCTAAGTAGTAGACAGGTTGGTCGCCAGAAACAAAAACATGCCCCAAAGATAGCAAGAATGAGAGAAAAATGACTATTTGATAAAAATAATCATCGTGATGAGTGCTAGAAGAATATAGAAGAATTTGGGTGGTCATCTAGCACCTCGGGGTGAGAAGAATGAAAAATTAGGGAAAAACAACTATAAATAGCAAGTTAAGAGGGGTAAAATCCATCGTGGCGAGTTATTTGTTACCTAGCCCTTTTGAGATTTGGAGATATTTTTTCTAACTTTGGAGAGAAATGGAAAGGATTCGAGGTAGAAACATTACACGGAAGAGTAAAAGAGTTTAGGATTCCTCCTATGGACTGACACTCGTATGTAAACCAAAATTTTTCACTTTTGAGTGCATGTGAGGCATTTTCTAGCTAGGGGAAAAACATGGGGTCCCACTAGTGTGAAGGGTGTGCGGTGGTGCAAACGGGTTGTGCAATCGGCACAGAGGGGGTATCTTGACAGCGCAAAACTGGTTTTTAAACAAAATTAGGCACGTGGTGGTGCAAAAATGGGCAAGTTAGTGGGAAAATGGGTGCACTAGTGTAGGATTACACTAGAGTGAAAAATGGGTGAATTTTTTGCGTAAAGGCGCGCACTAGCGCAAAAGCAGGCTTTTATTTAATGCAAATTTTGTGCCTTAGGAAAATTTTTAGAAGAAAATTAGAATTTAAAAAAAAAAAAGGCATTAATAGAAGATGTAGAATCAATTATAATAGCTTAGGAAGATGTTTATGAGAAGAAATGATGTTAATCAAGTGTCTTTGTGTAATCTTGTAGGAGAGATTACATAATGTGGATGTGCACAAGTGACATGGGTGCCTTATGAGAATACATTTTCATGTCAAGAGAAGATATTTCTCACTACGATACTTGAGGATACGGGCCTTTCCTATATTTCATAGTCACCCCACATTACATTACATCACCTCCTAACTTCCTTAACGAGAGAGGTGGTGGAGCAAGAGCCGAGACATTCCAATTGTTGACCGGTGAGATGATTGTGAACTTTGATGATGTATGGTGGATCCTTAGAATGTCGATTCAAGGAATCTGGTTGATTATGATAGGGATCACCATCAGATTCGAGCTAGCATTTGGGACATGTTTTTAAACCAGGACATACCCATATAGTAATTTACTTGATGGCTCTTATCAGTTGCTACTTGCTTCCTAACAATACTGGCACACACTTTCCACTTGGCTTGACAAGAGTAGTGCATAGGCTGATGGATGGAGAGGTCTTCTTCTGGGGTCAGTGTATATTGGCCCACTCTTATTGGAATTTGCATTTTTTTCTGCTTGAGGTCGAGGAGCATATGACCAGCCACATTGTTACAAATTTGGGTGTGGGAGCACATTCTATAGGGCACCCACTAGGATTACTATGAGTCAAGGCTCTAGGTGATCCCTCCTACATGGGATGGGAGCCCGTGGGTGATGACGTTAGGGCACACATGGGTGATAATTTGTATTTTGCTGAGACATGTTTTTTTATCTACATCTCTCGTATGATTACTTTGCAACGTTATCGATTATATCAATGGCGTGATGATGGCATAAAGCTCTATCTTTGTAGAGGTTGATCAATTCATTATTTGAGTCGACTTATATCAAAGAGTGGTACCAAATCAACTAGGTGTAAAACAACTAGGTCATATCCAGAGCATACTAGGAGATGATATGTGGTATGCACGTAGGAAAGAAAAGACATTTTATTAGGTCTACAGATCAGACTATGGTGAGCTCAAGATAGATTTTGTTATGTTTCCCCACAGTGATGGATTACACAGCCTCAGGTATCAGACCCTGAGACTACAACATATTATGGGTCTTGGTATGCTATAGTACTTCCATTGCACATCAAAATCCCTCAAGTTTTTATAGAGGAAGGTATAGCTGCAACAACGTAGGGTTTACTAGCATATGCCTTGAGAGATCGGGACAAATTGGGTCACCAGAGGTCAATGAAGCTTTACAGCACATGAACAAGGTCCATAGGTATAAGTGTCACCACAGGTCCTCCCCACAACAACTAAAACAATAAGCAAGCCCATGTATACGTAAAAAGGTTATCATATAGAGTGTTGGGCCTTAAAATATTGGCTAAGTACTAGAGGTTGTGTGAGCACACAAGACCAATAGGAAGAAGGGTGTGTGGGGAGAAGCACGCAGGATAAGGGTTTAAGAAGGGTTTAGGAGAAACCAAGGCACGTGCATAAGAAAATGCACAAGGTCTAAGGACTTAGCCATATTTAGCATTCAGAGGCACCGAGGAAAAACGTGAATTGACTAGGCATGCTGAGTGGATAAGGTGCCATCCTGGAGACTTGGTGGTCAAGGAAATAATATTACATGCATAGAATATTCCTAGGAAGACATTATTACGAAACTGGAGATATTGGAGTAGAATTAACATGCACCATTGGAGGAACACATCGACACTTGACATCTAATATTCTCTGAAGAAAGGCATGGCGGTGAGTGTTGATCCTATAAGAAAAGATGCTCGAGTAGAAGAGGATACACGAGAAAATAGAGAGATAGAGATACTGATAAAATGGTTAGGATGAAAGACATATAGTATGAGGAAAGTGAAGCCCTATAGAAAATACTAGGAGGCCCTAGGAGTTTGGGGTTCTCATTAGAGGATTTGTAGGAATGTTATCATGTCTAAGGGATGGATCTTGTGAATTTTTGTAATAAAGAAAGCATAGCTAAGACCTCTGATATATGGGTTAGATGCATGTTTTGATACATTTGGTCTAATATGACCCTTTTGAATGTAATGTAGTTCTTTGAGATTATAATCAATATAAAGAAATGGCTCTATTCCGAATATTTGGTTCGAAGTGCAAACCCTAGTGCTATTTCCTTATATTTTTGTGAATCTATTCTTTTTATTTCATTTCATGATGTTTCTCTTGTTATTAAATTCTTGGATATAAGGATATGATAGCTAATGTTGTGCTTTTACATGGATATTCACTTCTATATGATTAATCCTCTAACAATGGAAAGATCTTCTCACAATGCTAACATAAAGGAGGGGCTTGGTGCCCGCGCATGCCTCGAGTGAGTGCCCTGTGCCCATTGGGTGATAGGTCAGCGTGAAAGGGGTTAAAAGTTAGTAGGTGGGTACGAAAATGACTACATATTGGTTATTTCTCGACCTCTTTTTGAAGTTATTGTGAGAATGATGTGTGATGACGGATTGCTTGACCTTGGAAAATGTCGAGGCATGGTTTAAGATCATGAAGGATGTTTTTCTCGAGAGATTTAGTATTGAACCTCATTTTGGTGTACGCAGATGGGTAGAAGAACACCTATATCATGAGTTATATGAGACCTTGTTATGTTGCTTTCCCGGTAGAGTTGTATGAATGGATTTCCGCGTATGCATCTAGATCAATCTGGTACTATAGATCTCACATTTTAACCCAAGAGGATTATCAAAGGATGCAAGATGCTGACTGACTTGGACGTGTTCAGTGATCACCGGTGGAAGAGAGAGGCGACCGGTTATACCTTGGAATATGTTATTTCTATGTATTATTGTCTTGAGGTTGCTGAGTTTGAGTTCTTAAGGGAGCCTATAGGATCATTTCTACGCATTATCCCTTTATCTATGAAGATATGGATTATTACCCTGAGTTTGGAAGCATTTCCTATGGTCGGCTAAGTTTATTCTAAGCACTAAGAAAGGAAGCTAGGGTGGAGGAAGATGGCAAACATTGTGGCTGAAAAAGAAAGAGAGGAGAGATGACTCAAGTATAGCAAAGCACGTGAAAGGGAGTTGGCTAGACAACGCAAGATTGTGGGAGTGATGGATTTATGGAGGAAAATATTATAGGAAGGAATTGAGGTTCATACGAAGGACACATGGAGCTGAGTGTCTATATTACCCCATCTTGAAAGCATGGGAGAGATACCCCTTGACTTCGATGAGAAATCATTACTTAAAGAAAGAAGAGCCATCGGTTCACATCTTGATCCACCCGTGACCAACCCTTGGCATTTATTCTTCCATTCGGTAGATAAGTATTGCTAACCTAGTTAGTATTGGTGGGAGTGACCGATCAACACCTAGGAGATATAATTTCTCATTTGGTACATCTATGGCTGCATAATCAGGTCCCTATGTTTGGAACAATTTTTGGGAAAATTATGAGTACACAAAGTTTTGGTATCGTGCCTAGAGCGGAATGAGACACACATGTGGTAGCAGTGAAATATTACAAATTGTTGATGCACACTTCGGTGGAACATTAGGAACGCTAGGTCAACCACTTCAGCCCATTACTAGCTATATGAGGTGGATCTAGTGGTATAGGAGCTGGAGGACCTTGTGGACCTAGCGGATCTGGAGGATTTGGTGGATCAAGAGGAACAAGACTTGGTGGATCTAGTGGATCTAGAGGTGGAGGCAACACCGGAGGGAATCAAGGTTCTAGGTCAGGTGGACAAGGGCCATAACCACCTCGAAGTGTTCTTTGAAATTAATTTGCACCCACCATACTACAAAGGTGTTATGTACACAAGTGTGGCCTGCTATGGCACGTGAAGGTGATCACTACCCCAAAGCGTAAGGTAATTCAATTTGTAAAAATGTTGCAAGGGCATGTGCATAGTTAGTACTAGAAGTATGACCCCCATCGAAAGTGGTAGATTACACTACACTACTGAGAATGCTTTTTGGGTCGTATTTCATACCCCTAAGTTTAAACGAAGAGCATCAAAGCCCACTGAAGGAGATTCAACAAGGAATGACAGAGAGTGTGTGGGAGTACAATGCACATTTCAAGACTCTCTTATCAAATCTATCCTATGATATTCACCCCTCTCAGGATGCTCAGTGGTTTTTTGGAGGATTGATAACATCATTTAGGAGAGTGCTTTCACACAAGACTTTCACAGACCCGCGTGAGGCCTTGGAGGCTTCCCTGCATGTGTGTTAGCATAATTTAGCATAGGCATATTTATTGCATTTTATTGCATTGTCTTTTATTTAATAATGTGCAACATGTGCACTCTAGTCTAGTGACTTTGCATTCAATATTGTTATGTTAGATAATATTCAATATTGGTATTAGTAGTAATTACATGTGCATGTGAGATGGGTCTTATCATCTCGTAGTTGGTGTCTGTTAGGTGTCATGTCTATCCATATGAGGTATGTCTAATATCTATAAATATTACATGCTCTTGCATTGTAATGTAATCGATTTCATGATCAATAATATTTGTGAGGCTACCGTCCCTCTTTGGTCATTGCATGAATCTTATTCTATTATATCATTTGGTATCTAAGCTATACCATTATTATCATTTGGTATCGGAGCGAGTTCTATCCAAAGAAGGTCAAGAGGAGCACTATTGGAGAGGATCCATTGGAGAAGAAGATGCTCGCATCAAAGGAAAGCCATTGAAGCATCCCGCAAGACCTCCATTCCTCCCAAGCATCCATCAACTAAAATTTGACCTATCCACTTATTTGGAAGGTATATTTTTTTTTAAGTCATTGGCATAGCCAATTGATTTAACATATTGGTGGAATATTTCAGATTTGGAGATCTTAAAAAAAAAAAGGAGAAAGATCTTGAAAAAAATTGCAGATCTAAAAAAAAAAAAAAAAGATTTGTGAAAAAAAAAAAGATCTTAAAAAAAAAAAAAAAAAAAAGGAGAGAGATCTTGAAATTTTTTTTGCAGATCTAAAGAAAAAAGATCAGATCTAAAAAAAAAAAAAAAAAAAATTAGATCTGAAAGTGGAGGTGTGAAGAATTCGGGAGCAAAGGTTGAAGCAGTCCCGTCAACAAAATTCCAGCAGATAACTCTTAGAAAAAGGACGTAACTTTTTCATAAAATGTCGGATTGATGTGATATTTTTTTTTCTGGAAAGATAAGAAGGAGACACACAACTTTACAGTTTACATCATCTTCAGATTCGGCCTCTACATGTGACAAAAATTCTGTACAAGTTGGATCATTTTTTCTGGAAAAAAAATCAGATCTAGCTAGTAAATTGGTAAGATCTCAAAAACTAAGATTCCGATTCTTCTGAAATTTTGTGGGTTTCAAGAAAAATATTGTATGATGCTGCTGTCAAAATTTTAGAAAAACCCAGATCATGGTTTGTGAGAAAAGCTGAAAACAATATTCAGATTGTTTGTTTGGATCTTGGGAACAAATGTAAATCGGTTTGATTCCCACTCTCTCCATATTTTTTATTAAATTATTTTTTTTTTGGAAAATTTGGAGAAATTAAAAATTTGGGAGATTTCTAAATTTAGAAGCTCACCAAACACATTTAGAGCCACCGCTAAATTTAGCGGAAAAACACCTATTGGGGGGTAAAAAATATTTTTGGCCTAAATTGTGTATTTTGTGATTCTAGACCCTTTTTTCTAAAGAGGGGGACACAAAAACTTCATTTTGATGTACTTTTGGAGCATGTTGTAGTAATCTTGGTGCATAAAGTGAAAAAAAAAAGTGCAAATTTTTCATTTTATGTTTGGTTCTATCACACGAGATCTTTGATCTCATAGCAGCGTTCGGTATATACGGTGCCTCTGGGAAGTGCTTACGGGTGATGCCGTCGCGACTACTACTGCACTTAACGCCTAACACAACTGCCTAAATGTCGTCTGGGCATCGACCCTATAAAATCGATGGGAGTAATAAGGACACAATACACACACATTTGAGCCCTCCCATCCGTTTGTGCTTGCGCGACAAACCCCTCTCCGTCTTGTCTTCTAAGTACCACGTACTAAATTCTTTCACGTGCGTTAACACCTCTTTCCGTCTTGACGGGTATATTGAAAGGGTGATCTTCTTCCACGCACTGGACCGATGGGTATATCGGAAGGGATCGTATATAGAAAGGTTTGGTATATCCGCTTTGACGGTATATTGAGAGGAGACCTTAAACCCGGAGTGATAAGAGCCTTACCCTTTGTCGAAATTTAGAGTTTCAAAATTCAGATTGCAGAATGGGTGCACAAGCACCAAAGTTCTTCTCTGCCGATTCACAACCGCTTAGAGGAGACAACTATGCTTTGCGTGGAAACCAAAGATCAAGACGTTACTTGAGTTTGAAGACCTATGGACATTGTAGATGGACAAACAACAAGATCACTTGATGATGGACGACAACAAGCTCAATTTGACAGGGCCAATCAAAGGCCAAGTTGATCATCTTGTTTGGCGTAATGCAGACGATGTGCAACCCCACATTAGAGATGCCACATCGGCCAAGGATGCATGGGATGAGTTGAGCACGGTCACCATGAGGCAAAGAACAAGAATGCCATCCTCAACCTACTATCACAACCGCATACTCTCAAGTTCAAGCACAATGAGAAGGTTGAATTTTTTTAGACGAGGAGTTGCTACTTTGAGGGCATCTCTATTGGCATTGGGAAAAGAGATAAGTGATGAAGACCTCGTACTCAATTGTGTTGTGAGCACTTCCTCCTTCCTACGTAAATCTTTGTGATAACTATCAATATGAGTGAACACACAATACCTTTGAGAAGTTGGTCAATCTACTTCAACAAGAAGAGCTAATGAACAACAAAGATCGGGAAGATGAGCAAGCACTATCTTCCAATCATAAAGGAAAGGGAAAATTTCAGTCCAATCACAAGAAGTCCCAACAAAACCAAAGTCAACGAGACAACACCAAGAAGTGTCCCATTTGCAATAGAGGGGGACATGACATCAAAGATTGTTGGTACAATTCCTACAAAAAGGGTTCATCAAGTAATTCAAAACCCAACAACCAACAGGGTAACAATAATTCAAATAAAGGGAAGTCCAACAATAACAACAATCAAGGGCAGAAAAATGGTAATTGGCAAAGAAAACCCAAACAACAAGGGTACATCGCCGAACATGAGGATGATTCAGATGAAGGACACCACATGTATTCTGCTCAATTTGATGAAGAAACCAAGTCCACGCAAGATATCTGGTATGTTGACTCGGGTGCAACTCGACACATGACTGGACGCAAGGATTGGTTCTACACACTACGTGACTCACCTAACAAGAACCATGTGTCATTAGGTGATGACTCATCATACAGTGTCAAGGGGATTGGAAACATTTCACTACCTCTTGGAAAGCATGACTGTAAAATCACAAATGTATTGTATGTACTTGGGTTGACCAAGAATTTGCTATCAGTTAGTCAACTCCTTGATCACAACTTGAAGTTGGATTTTGATAGTAATAATGGAGAAAAAGTGTGCTTGATAAGAGATAAGTCAAGAGGTTCCAAGATTGTAGCAAGAGCCTCCAATGTGGGACACATGTTCCAACTTGATTTTGTCCACAAGGATGATCAAGCTCTAGTGGCCAAAGACACACAATCTGCAGAACTATGGCATCGCAGATATGGTCACATCAGTTTTGGCTATCTCCAAACACTTCAAAAGGGCAACATGGTGAAAGGATTGCCTACACTCAAGCACAACACTGACAAGTGTCACAATTGCCTAGCTGGAAAGCAACACAGAGTACCCTTCCAGAAGAACACATATAGAGCTAAGGGAAAGCTTGATTTGGTGCACACCGATCTTTGCGGGCCCATGCAACCAAGTCATTCTGGATGTCAATACTTCATGCTTTGTGTTGATGACTACTCAAGAAAGATGTGGATATATTTTCTAAGAAACAAGAGTCAAGCCTTTGAGACATTTCCCGTGGTTCAAAGCACTTGTTGAGAATGAAGTTGGTCGCAAGATCAAAACTCTCCACTCAGATCGAGGGGGGGAATTCACAAGCAATGAGTTCAAGACTTACCTAGAAGCTCATGGGATTCGTCGACAAATGCCTCCTACTCACACACCACAATGAGAATGGTATAGTTGAGAGAAGGAATCGTACTATCATGGAAATGGTGCGATGTATGATTGACGACTCAGGTTTAACAAAGACATTTTGGGTAGAAGCTACAAGAACTGCAGTCTATTTGTTGAACAGAGTGCCCACAGTAGCTCTTGAAGGAGTGACACCTCAAGAAGCATGGTCAAATCGGAAACCATCAATTACACACCTAAGAGTATTTGGGTGTAAAGCTAGCATGCACATACCCAAGAAGAACAAGAACAAGTTGGATATGAAAGCTGAGAAACTGATATTCATTGGATACAGTGAAGAAGCACTTGGGTACAGATTATGGGATCCGAAAGCAAAGAAAGTATACACAAGTAGGGATGTTGAGTTCTTTGAGAAGAAACAAGCAGATGCTCCACTCAACGACTCAACAAACATGCAGAATACACCTCTTGTGAAGACAGAATTTGATGTTCCCACTGAAGATGACAGTGATGAATTGGATGATGGTGAAAACTTGGATCCACCACAAGCCAATGGAATAGCTAAGAAGTTACCTAAATGGTATACTCAATTAATAAGAGATGCAAATTTGGATGAAGCACCTAGCACATCATCTAATCCTGGACCTAGAACTCACAGTCAAGCTCGTGAAGAGGTCAATTATGCCCTAATGAGCAGAGTTGTTGAAACAGTTGAGCCATCTATAGTTCAGGAAGCCCTACAATCAAAAGCTTGGAAAGATGCCATGGATTCAGAGTATCAGTCAGTGATGAAGAACAACACATGGCAACTTGTCGACCTTCCACCAGGGAAGAAACCCATTGGATGCAGATGGATATTCAAGACTAAGTACAAATCAGATGGGACTATTGACAAGTATAAAGCAAGGCTTGTAGCAAAGGGGTATGCACAACAAGAAGGCATTGATTATGAGGAGACATTTGCTCCCACAGCCAAGATCAAGACAATCAGGATGATCTTTGCTCTAGCTACACAATTTGGTTGGAAAGTCCACCAAATGGATGTGAAAAGTGCCTTTCTTAATGGAGATTTGCAAGAAGAAGTCTATATGACTCAGCCAAAGGGTTATGTAATACCAGAAAAGAGATGATGGTATGCGCAGACTCATAAAATCTCTATATGGCCTAAAACAGCACCCGGGCATGGTACATCAAAATTGATGAGCATCTCATAAGTCATGGATTCAAAGGAATCCTTATGACCCCAATCTCTACCTCAAAAAGCAAGGGGGGGAGATTGTCATTATGGTTGTTTATGTCGACGATCTAGTCATTACAGGTAGTTCTGTGAAGATGATCGATGCAACAAAGAAGGATTTTAATCGATCGTTCGACATGACAGATCTCGGGCTCATGCACTATTGTCTTGGGTTGGAAGTATGGCAAAAGAGAATCATATCTTTGTGTCACAGTTGAAATACACCAAGACAACGCTCGAGAAATTCCAGGATGATGGACTGCACTCCTATTACTACACCTATAGAAGCGAGACTTCATTATCTCGCTTCGATCCATCACCACCGGTGAATGCAACTCTCTATCGACAGCTTGATCGGGAGTCTCATTTACCTGACATATACTAGACCAGATATCAGCTTTGCGTTAACTATTTATCACGCTTCATGCAAGAACCGAAAATATGTCATTAGAAAGCAGCAAAGAGAATACTAAGATATCTAAAGGGTACAGTTGACCTTGGTCTAGAGTACAAGAAGAACGACAACTTCTTCTTGACAGGATATTCAGATTCAGATCATGTAGGAAACATGGATGATAGGAAGTCAACATCAGGCTTCGTCTTCTTTATGGGATCTGGACTGATATCATGGGGAAGCAAGAAGAACTTCGTTTCTCACTCTTCTGAAGCGAATATCGAGTGCAGTGAAGTCTGTTTGTGAAGCAATATGGCTACGCCGAATACTGGAAGGAATTGGTCTACCACAACAGAAATCTACTCCAGTATATGTTGATAATGAAGGAGTTCTGAAGCTTGTTCGCAATCCAATATTTCATGAGAGAACCAAGCATATTGAAGTACAGGTTCATTTCATACGCGAGCATGTCTTGAAGCACAAAGATACACTCCATTTCATCCCTACAAATGAACAAGGCGAGATGTTTTCACTAAGTCACTTGCACGTGACAAATTCACCTTTATTCAGAGAGTTCCTCTCCACTTCATTGGAAACTATGCAAAATTAAGGGGGGGAATGTTAGCATAATTTAGCATAGGCATATTTATTACATTTTATTGCATTGTCTTTTATTTAATAATGTGCAACATGTGCACTCTAGTCTAGTGACTTGCATTCAATATTGTTATGTTGGATAACATTCAATATTGGTATTAGTAGTAATTACATGTGCATGTGAGATGGGTCTTATCATCTCGTAGTTGGTGTCTGCTAGGGTGTCATGTCTATCCATATGAGGTTGTTTAATATCTATAAATATTACAGCTCTTGCATTGTAATGTAATCGATTTCATGATCAATAATATTTGTGAGGCTACCGTCCCTCTTTGGTCATTGCAATCTTATTCTATTATATCATTTGGTATCTAAGCTATACCATTATTATCGGCATCTTGAGGCTATTGGGAGCATGGATGCAGGTGTTAGTCCCTTCCTTGAGGCTAAGATTTTTGTAATCATGAAGAAGCTATAAAATTTAATTACGAACTCAACGCATAAGACTCAAAGTCGTCTATGGTGCACATATTGTGAGGTAGAGGGGCATACAAAGGAAAGTTCCCCTAGGAGATCGGTACGTGCCATGATAGTGGACTATGAAATTTACCATGGATATCATGATGCAAGTAGATTCCCACTACTGTAGTGTGCAATCCGTAAGAATGTGTGTTGTTATTAAAATATATGTACCTCTACTACCCATGACACCAAGGATTGTAGATTGATTATTCAAATACATGACACCATTGATATTGGTGTGTGCTAGACCAGCCTCATAAATAATTCCAAGGATGATGGTCATCACTATGAAGGACACGTGGATGGAGGAATGCATGGAAGAGGTTTTTGAGGAGGATTTTGTGGTTGTGGTAATCTGCATGGAGGAAGAAGCAAGTTCCCCCATGGGATGTGTTACAACTGTGGATCCAAGTAACACTATAAGTGTAAATGCCCTAATCTACTACAATGCTCTTAGTGTGGGAAGAAGCATAAGTATGAGGAGTTCCCATAACTTTGTTTGAACATATGAGCTAGCAACACCGAAAATGAAAAAGGTGTTGGGATGGTAAGTGTGAGGAATTATGATTCTCATAGATGCTAAGGGTGGCGTGCGAGTTGAAACTAGATCCTATACTAGTTACGAAACAAGATGAGGCTGCGTGCGTAAAGGGATATACAAATGAAAATACCATTGGTTATTAGAGAAGAGGTGGTGCATGGAAAGTATTTGGATCCTACTCATCAGAAAGAAGTGTATCAAGAAACCATGGATGTGATTCAAATCCTATAGGGAGATATTCATTGCTTGAAAGAGGAGTCAAGACAGATTCTGAAAAGGAAAAATGTTGAGGATTCATAGCAGGATCTGGGTGAGGTTAGAGAGGTATGCAGATGTTGAGGCAAGATAATATCATCCCCTTTCTAGGAGAGTGGTTACAAGAGAAGGTACCACATGTTGAGAACTGTGCGAGAGGTAGGTTCTGCATGCCAACCTTCCTCCCCACATCCTTGATTATGACAAGGATATTACCTTGACTTGTTGTAGATGGGTGGCTTAGAAATATTTTGATTGACACAGTGTAGAGGTCAATGTTCTCACTCGGATGCATGGCATCAAATGGTAAGGCCCCATCACAACCATCTTTGAATGTGATGTATATGGCCAGTAAAACAAAGGAAATGCCCATTGGTCTCTTGAAGGACGTGGTTATCACTATCTAAGGGAAAAATTTCACTGGGATATCGAAATCTTGAGTGCTAGCCAGGCGATGATACAACTTTACGATGTTACTTGGGTGCCCTTGGTGTTATAAGAATAATGATGACCTAAGGTTCAATAAGGGATATATAAGCTTTGAGAAAATGAAGAATGAGTTATCTTCCCCTTAACTGATGGAAAAAAAACACCCTATACTTAGCCTTTGGGAGAAGAAGTTCTCGATAGGATCTATGTGCACTCTATTAGGGACCCTGAGGTGATTCACCCGACGATAAATGGAGTTATTAATTTTGAAGATGCTCGACCCATGAGTGATACAACTAGTGTGGCATGTGATAATTGGGTGCATGGGACATATGAGTTAGTTTGGCGCCACCAAGAGGCTCTGCAACAAGGGTAATAAAGGTGCACTCAATTAAGTTCTCTAGGAGGGAAGAATTTACCAAGTTACTCAGAGGGGCCAACCCTAAATATTTCTTACAAGAAATGGAGGCTCAATGGAAAAATGAGGTCAAAAGAAGAGGAATGCTCAAATGTAACTTGCTCAGGACCATAGCACGTTGGTGGGCGACACACCATGATAGCCTTCTAGAGTGGCGCAAGGTAAGAATCACATTCTCTATTAGGTTTTCCCGAAGCAATGCACCCACTACAATACAAGACTACCATGGGAAGGAACCCACCTCGTCTCACATCCAAACATGTGAGAAAGCATGGATGGAAGGTGCAGAGGCCTTACCACCTTCTTTATGGGTGCATAAGTTGTATTCCACCTTACAAGGTTACGCACGCACATGGTATATTCACTCGAGATATGTCATCATACAAGAAATTGGCAAGATTTGACAACTGAACTCCTTCAATATTTCAATTATTAAAGTACTAAACCATCGGTGGATAGGGAGTTATAGATTATTAAGTGCCTAACAATGGGAGATAGTGCCATGGAAGAAGATGAGATCTTTGGATTTATTGGTTGAACACCTGGTTTGGAACCTCACTTTTATGAAGAAGAGTCAGAAGAGGTACAGCTTGGGTGCACGTGCATGGAGAAAGAAAAGGGAAAGATGGTCTATGGGATAGATGAAAAGAGATGGAGATTTTGGATGTTAACCATACTAAAGGTAAGCACGAAGTTATTGATAGTGTTGATGAGAAAGCGCGTGCCTACCATGAACCCCTAAAAAATAAGGTTAACATTGGTTTAGAGGATGAACCTAAGGAGGCCACTATTAGAGGCTATTGGTGGAGAATGAGGTCTCAAAGATCATTGATCTATTGTGTGAGTTTCAATATTTATTTTTGCATGGTTACCATGAGCTTAAAGGCATTCACCACTCCTTGGGAGAGATGAAAATCAAGTTGAAAGAAGGTAAATGTCTAATTCGAAAGAGGCCTTATCGAATGAATCCAAATATTCACATCAAATTCAAGGAGGAGATAGAAAAAATGATCACTTCAGGAATCATTGAAGTTGTGGAGGAATCAAAATGGGTAAGCCCCATGGTCATCGTATTAAAAAGGATGGAAGGATAAGGATTTTTGTTAAGTGCAAGGACTTGAATGCGGTGTGTGTCATTGACCCTTTCCCAACCCTATTCAATGAATAAATCCTGGAAGGAGTAGTGGGCACAAAATTTATTCCTTCACGGATGGATTCTCTAGATACCATTAAGTTAGAATTGCTAAAGAAGACCAAGAGAAGACAAATTTTTCCACTGAATGGGGAATTTTTCCTATACGGTCATGCCTTTTGGATTGAAGAATGCATCAAATGTGTTTTCACGCATAGTGGTCCAGGCAATTTCAGGGTTTTATCCATAAGTTTCTGCAATTCTACCTTGATGACTGGACAATATATGGACTAGTGAAAGACCATTGTGACAATTTGAGACTGATTTTTGAGATATGTTGACAATTGAGGATATCCCTCAACATTAAGAAATGTGTTTTTTCTACTCCATTTGGGACCCTGTTGGGGCATATCACAATGTGTGGATTCCTTGGGCATACATGGTACTATTGAAATTTTATCAAGGGATATGCCAAGATCACCGCACCATTAGAGAAGTTACTAAAACACAAGAGTGCCTTTCACTAGGGTGAGGTGCAATAGAAAACATTTTACACTCTAAAGGATAGACTTGTCACTACACCCATACTATGATTTCCTTCTTCAGAAAAACCTTTCCATGTGCATGTTGATGCCTCAAGGATAACCATAGGAGTAGTGATATCACAACTTGGTTAGGGGATTATTGATCACCCCCTTTGTTTTTCAAGTAGCAATTTGACAACGACAAAGAAAAAAATTATACCACTACTAAAAATGAAGCACTATCAATTATCTACGCATTACATAAGTTCAGGAAGTATCTGCTAGAAACACCTTTCATATTCTACATAAACCACATGACATTGAAGTACTAAGTGAAAAACCATGTTTTTAGGGTGCATATGTCGGTGCGTATTTTTGTTTCAGGAGTTTGAGTTTACTGATTGTTGTGAAACCAGGAAAGAGTAACTCGTGGCCCACCATTTTTATAGAATTGACTCAAGGAGAATGCACAGAGTATTGAGGATGTTATGCCGAGACACACCCGTTTAGGTTGAGGTGTGTGCCCTCTAACCGAGAGTATATTGTTGTGTTTCTCAAAATAGGTGTGGCACCAAAAGGAATGAAAGCTTCGAAAGGAAGCGAGCTTAGCTATATGTGCCTCGCCATATATACTAATTAGTGGGGACTTATACAAGTTAGGCCATGATGAGGTTCTACGCCAATGCGTGTTAGAACATGAGTGCATTCTAATCATGAAGGAAGCACATTCTGGGATTGTAGGAGGGCACTATGCAAGGAATTCTACAACATGGAAGATACTCTTAGTAGGGATTTTGTGGGAAAGTATATACTAGGATTGCATTGAGTTTTGCAAGGCCTGTGACCATTGTCGCACCTTGGTAATCCATGAAGAAGGGATGAAATGCCCTTGAGGCCAATAGTCAGCCTAGAAACATTTGAAAAAATGGGCAATTGATTTTGTAGGACCAATCTCACCCACCATGCGAAGGACTAGTTTGTGATGTATCATCACTTGCATTGATTATTTAACAAGGTGGGCGATGCAAAGGCCTACAAGAGGATTATACAAGTAGTGATAGCTACTAGATTCTTATGGGAGAACATAATAAGTATGTATGGATGTCCCTTAAGCTTTAATAATGATAGGGGTACACATTTTTGAATGAAAAAATCATGATTTTGTTGACAGAGTTCATGGTCGCCCATCATAAGACTACCCCTTATTACCCTTAGGCTAATGGAACTACTAAGGCATTTAACAAAATTCTGAGTCACACGTTAACTAAAATTTGGGCATATAGACAACAAGGTATTAGCCGCAAACCTACAAGATTAAACAAAGCCACACCATTTCAGGTTGGTGTTTTGCATGGAGGATGTCCTGCTTGATTGAATTTGTGATACCATCACTATATATTACGTGCACAAGAGGGTTAGTTGATGAACAAGAAATTCAAGAGTGTAGGGATAAATTAATGCAAATGGAAGAAAGGTGATCGATTACTAGATGGAGTCAAAAGATTGAAAAGGCACAACATAAAGCATGACATGATCGCTATATTATAAATAAACAATTCAAGTTGGGTAGATGGTTTTGTTATATGATTCCAAAATTTTGCGCCATCCTAGGAAATTGAAATTCCATCGGCTAGGGTCATATATCATCTCGTACATACTTGATTCAAGTGCTTTCTAGTTTACAAGTGCTTGATGAAACATGGTTACCATCCCATTTCAAAGGGATTAGGCTAAAGCCCAACTATAAATATGTCTTCCTTGTGTCTATAAATAAGGAAATATTGTCATTGATCCTAGGATTCTCTTTTATGCCTTTCCTTTCTTGTGTTTCCCTTTTTCATTGTTTGTTCCTCTATTTGTGTTATTTTTTACGCACCTTGTGTGCTCGGTAGTACTTGTTATTTTTAAAAGTTTGTGCATGCATGCGCAGAGGACCACGCATCTATTTTTGTGTGGGGTGGAGTAATGTGAAGTAAAATGAAATTTGGTAGGAGTTGTGTTTCGATGGCCCGATTAAATGATATGGCCCAGATTGAAGGATGAAAAGCACGTAGTGTGGAAGAGTGCACGTAGAAAAGGTGGACATAAGGAATTTTGGCATCAGGATAGCTTTATGAAGAACACTTACAAAGGATGAGAAGCGTAGGAACAACATGATGTAGGTGAGGGAAAAATTAGGATAAGGACAGTAAGAAGTGACTTCAAGACCGCAAGCACATGCGTAAAGATCTTTGGTCGAAGGATTTTTGTGTGCGAGAAAAATTGTAGAGATTTTTCGTGCAAGATTGGGTGTGGGGGTCGAGTGCTTAAGGGGGATTCAATGGAAAAATCTACCTTTATTGCAAAAGTACGTTGGTAGGTGGCATAACATTTATCGTGGGAGATGAGTAAAAAGCTATAAGTAGAAGGTTGGGCACATTATTGTTTACCTTGCATTTGTGATAAAAAAGAGCTCTTGCAAACTAGGGCATCCTTGAGAAGTTACATGAAAGGATATTGTGAAGATATGAGTGTGTGACTAGTGTGATTTATGAACTAGGGTGGAAAAATAGGTACACGTGCGTAAAGGAGAGGGTTGTTGGAATTTTGAAACCCATAAGAAAGTACGCCATCTCGTGGAAGGAAGGATTTTTCTAGGGTTAGGGTTTTGCAACTAGGGCATGGGAGTAAAGGGATTTTCATGAAGATAAGCCACAAGTTTGAACAGAGTAAGGAAGAGGTTGTTTTTAGTAACTTGACAAGAAGATGGCACCAAAGAAGGAAACCATCTCACCAAAGAAGGGCAAGGGCAAGGGAAATAGACTATCGCCACCAGCTTCAATGAGGAGTGGTATGCAGAGATGCAATACCCAAATGGCATGTTGCTCGAAAAGAATGGGTATCCCATGTAAGGAAGATGGCAAAGTGAGTGATTACAACCATCACACAAGCACCACAGAGAAGGATATGGCATTAGAACTAGTTCACTCGATAGAAAAAAGGACACCATAAGGGATGCCAATCTATGATGATGAAGTGAAGGTAAAATTGGAGAAGGCTGGGTTTCGCAACTTTATGAGTTTCCCTACTTTGGCAAACCCAAGAGATTATACCAGTGGGTGATGTCGCGTGTACACGAGGACCACTTCTACTTTGCAGGCCAAAGGATGCGCATAACCCCTCAACTAATCTCTAAGTTTACTAGCCTTTTCTATAAAGGGGAGCCACTAGATGATGACTTGGAGGACAAGGAAGCCATTAAGGAGATAATCTAGGCTTATGATTATAAGAAGGGCTCACGCTATTTTGATATTTTAGATATCTCTCGACCCGGTTTTGAGGATGAACGCACTCTGTATCTAAGTTGATTGGATAAGAGTGGTGGACACAGATAAACAAGGCTTGGTTGAATGTGTGCCAAAATATTGTGGAAGGAACCATTTATAACCTATCTACCTTCATTGTAGAAGAAATCATCAGTGTCATGCACGAAGGAGAAAATATCATGTTTCGAAATGTCCTCCTCACCATCGACTTATCAGAAATTGGAGTGCCCGATGGTCCAGAAAATTTTGTATGGGAATATCTTGATGAAGATCCTTCCCCCACAAAGAGATTTGAAAAATACACTTGTGACACCATGACGGCCACCCACAAGCTACGCCTGGAGAAATTGTATAAAAGGATGTGTGACATGTTCGGGGATGAATGGAGGATACCCAAATAATTACCAATGCTAGTGCAAGGGGAGGTTGAGTTCACTATTTACCAACACTTTTGCATTGGCAGATTCACATTGATAGATAGGACCAAGAGGCGATGGTGTAAAATACCTTTCTCCTTCACCGTGCAATATTCCAAGCGAGGAACAATTTCTTTAAGGAGGCCAAAATACTAAGGTTCAACCTCAGTGAGGTGGACCAAGACCACTACAAGCTACACAAAAAGCTAGTATACCCCAAGAAGTGCGCTTATGTGGAGAAGTATGTCTCCCATGAGGTGCACATGACAAAACCTATGACGTTACCAATTGTTGGAAGGACCGCAACAAGGGTGTACTGCGGGATCGAGCCCAAGTATAAGAAGGGAATCTACTTAGATAGTGATGTATCAATCTAAGAGGACCCCACCAGAGCAAGATGTTCATGCCAAGGAAGAGGGAAAGAGAAGAGGTGCCAGAGAAGAAGGCACCAAGTGTGAAAACAACATAATCTATGGGCGCGCAGGATTCAGGCATGAAGTCGAGCACATATGCATGGAGGAAGAAGTCCCTCATTAAGGAAAAGGAGAAATCACCCGAGGAAGAGGCCCCAGAGCAAGAAGAGCCTCATGCACTAGAAGAATCACCAAGGAAGGACTTGACTACTCAAGAATAAGAGAAGGATGAGTCTCATATACTAGAATCACCGCTAGGAAGAGGCAAAAGCTAACGGAGAAGGCGACTCAAAAGAAATGGAGAGCCTATAGGCCTACTGAGGTGAGAGAGACAATGACGAGAATTAAGAGGCTCAGTACCATGTTGTGTATGATATGCACAACTCCAAGGATGAGGGAAATGAATAAAATGACGGAGAAGAGGGAGGCGCTCAAGGAAACAAGGAGAGTGAGGAAGTGAATACAAAGGATCAAAGGACCCCAAACCTCACCAAGGAGTAGATAGAATAGGCCACCAAAATAGAAGTAGCGGGCATAATAAAGGATTTGGTGGAGTAGGAATTGGGGCACAACATGACAACGTGGTGCTCAATGAGATAGAGGAGGAAAGTGTAGGGAAAGAGTATGGGAGCATGGGCGGAGATCCCATCTTAGCAATAAGCTTTCCAAAGGTAGTGCACACAGGAGGGAAGAGTGTGGTATCGGCAGGGAGTAGGGAATGAGTTACATCAATGATCCAATTAAGGTACTACATGCATGCTTCTAGAGTATCTGTGCCTACAGATCGACTCCTTGCATTGTCTTCATCCAAGAAGTAGGCACATACCCACAAACAAGGAATATGTTATCTTGGGCTTTTGAGTCCCATGTTGATGAGCCCGAGTTTGAGGTCAGCCAAGGAGCACTGATGAAGGTACTAGAGAACAAGGGAGTGAACCCCCTGGTAAATGCTCAATATTTATTCGATGAGCAAGTTTGCAATGCCCTCAACAAGGTATCGGTTGGGATTGAGGTGAGATTCTTCAAAAGTATTGATAGGGTAAGATTCCTAGAGGAATAAATGGAGAAGAAGGAGGAGCTCATTGAAAAGAGAAATGATCTAAAGCAGGAAGAGCTGATCAGCACACAATTAAGGCATGAACTAAGGGAGGAGAAGGTGAAGGTGCACGAGGTGTATAAGAAGATTGAAATGATCACGAGATGTCATCACTTTGAAACACCCAAACCTAGCACCACCTGAGAAGAAATACGAGTCGACTTTGCAATGTTTGGAAGACTTAACCCGCATCCTTACCATGGAGAGATAACTACTCACTCTAGAATCAACAGAAAAGGCATTGTTATGCTAAAATGAGGAAGAGAAGCAAAAGATCAGTAAGACAATGACATGATATTAAAAGCTACTTATTGTTATCAGATGCACCGCCACGTGGATGGCTAAGGCCGTGTATGATAACTGCGCTGATAGATAGAGTGGAAAGCATACTAGTTGCTACACATGAGGTGGGTCTGAAGGAATACCAAGAGAAGAATAAGGGGAACAGGGAAGAGTGGGATAAGATCCTAGCTGAGGTCAAAAATAATATGGAAGTAATCAATCCTTATAGTATCGATTGAAAATTGGCTTAAGGAACTATACCCCGCATCACCCATTGAATGGATGCGTTGGACGAACTTAGCAAGTATCTCGATCAGATTGTAAATATGCTAAATGGTAAAGGTGGTGAACTAATTTTTGAGGAGGTAAGCAATCTAATGGGTGGCCTACCCCACCAGCGTAGGGTGAATTGGATGCCTAAGAAAAGATCGAGGCAACAATAAAGAGTTCCCACTCCTATTGCAGTAATAACAAGATCTTCGATTCTTTCATTTCTTATATTCTTCATTCTTCCATTATTTAAATCTTCATTCAAATTGTCTAGATCCCACCATTCATTATTCTTTGAAGGAGCGGTATGTTTCCAGGACAGAGAACAATCTTAGTGTGGGGTGATGTTAGGCCTTGAAATATTGGCTAAGTACTAGAGGGCGCGTGAGCACATATGACCAATATGAAGAATGGCATGCGGGGAGAAGCACACAGGACAAGGGTTTAGGAGAAACCAAGGCATGTGCACAAGACAATGCATAGGGTCTAAGGACTTAGCCATATTCAGCATTCAAGAGGTACCTAAGGAAAACGTGACCCGACTAGGCATGCTGAGTGGATAAGGTGCCATCTTGGAGACTTGGTGGTCAAGGAAAGAATATTCCATGTGTGGAATATTCCTAGAAGACATCATTGTAGAGAAAGTGGAGAGCTCGGAGCAAAATAAGCATGCACCATTGGAGGACCACATTGACACTTGGCATCCAATCTACTCCTAAAGAAAGGCATGGCGATGGGTGTTGATCCTATAAGAAGAGATGCTCGGGTAGAAGAGGATACATAGAAAAAGAGAGATAGAGATACAAGAAGATGGTTAGGATGGAAGACATATAGTATGAAGAAATAAAATCTCTACAAAAAATACTAGGAGGCCCTAGGAGTTGGGGTTCTCATTAGAGGACTGTAGGAATGTTATCATTTCTAAGGGATGGGTCTATGAAATTTTGTAATAAAGAAAGCATATCTAGGACCTCTGATATATGGGTTAGATCTATTTCTTGATACATTTGGTTTATACGACCCTTTTGAATGTAATTTGATTGCTAAGATTATAATCAATATAAAGATATGGCTCTATTTTGAATATCTAGTTCGGGTTACAAGCCCTAGTGTTATTTCCTCATATTTTATGATAGATCTGCTCTTTGTATTTCATGGCATGATGTTTCTCTTGTTATTAAATTATTGGATATAAGGATATGATATCTCATGTTGTTATTTTACATGGATATTCACTCATCTACAACTAATCCTCTAACAATGGAAAGATCTTGTCACAATACTCACATAAAGGAGGGGCTATTGCCGTGTGTGCCTCGAGTGAGCGCTCAAAGCACCCACTAGGTGATAGGCTGGCATGCATGGGGTTAGAAGTTATTAGGTGGGTAGGAAAATGAATACACAAGGCATACATGTGCATACACAATAGTTTTCCATAGTATAGGCTCCTCCCTCACCACCATGAGTAGTGAGTTAACCCAATACAACAGTGAGGATAATGGAGATGGATGGGATGGATTGGATTCATCCCCTCCTTTAATAGGTGGTAGATGGTGTTCACCTCTTCCTACTACAAGTGTCAAATGGGGATCACCACCTAGGTCACCACAAATAGGACCATCAACGACCATGCTATAGGGACAGATGGCCTCAGCCATGAGGTAGGGTGAGATAACATGCATTATGGTACAATATCTTTAGATGGAGTTAGAGCAGGTGAATACAGAGTGGGACCATGCTAGAGCTGAGAGAGATCATGCCATAGTTGTGTGGGAGAATCTTAGGATGTAGTTGGGGGTGGACATAGCCCGCATTATAGGAGAGCACAATGCTCTTTACCACGTAATCGAGACAGATGGGGCCGGAGACTTGGTATATGATTTCACAGTACGCTTGGTGAGGTAGCATATTACGAGGATCTATATCATGCAGATGTTCGAGAGGGACAAAGGGAATCCCCTTATAGTCAAATTGTAGGTAGTAGGTCTAGATCAAGATCACATAGGCCATCTAGGTCTACAAGATCGATAAAGATGTCACCACCTAGCCATAAGAAGGCCAACCCGAGTCACAAAGCAGGAGTCCTAGCATTGGTGAGAGTCATCCATGACTCTTTATGTACGGATGTAATATTTTTGATGTATGCCTCATGATGAAGGCCTAGTTGTGATCTCATGTATATGTTTTGTTTTTTATTATGCCTCAAGATGAAGGTGTTTTTTTTTATCCATGCCGCGATGGTATATATTGTCCGATGTTTATCTAGACACATTGTGTTTGTACATGGAAATTTGTATTTATATGGATATATGATGATGGTAAACTATGTTTACTTATCGCATTATGTGTTTATGAGATAACATGTTTAGCCCATGTTTTTATTATGGTCTATGACGAGGGGGATAAAGATAATCCCTCTTGCCCCTCTTTTAATGATATTATATGATGTTAGCTTAGCATACATGTGTAATTTTCATTTGTATGATGATGTAGCTTAGAATTTATTGATATGTGATGATTTTTAGATGTGATGATAGATGATATTGATGATGAAATGATAACAAACTGTACAAGAAAACAAGACAAGCACAAGTTAATCAAATCTAATCAAAACAACACAACTATATACAAGCATGCAAGATAAAAATGAACCCAATGAACTCCAAAATAGATTAAAGTAAAACTTAATCTAAGAAAGAAAATGAATCCAATTTAAAGCACATAATACGAAAAAAGGAAAACTAAAAAAACTATGTATAATCAAACAACTAAAGTAAGCAAACTACTACTTTGTTTTTGTGGTACATTTTTGAAATGTTTTGCACTATTTTTGGTATTATCTCAAGACAATATTATATTATTTTTGAGTTTTCTATGAGACATATTTGAATGTTTTGATTTTTCCAACTAAACATATTTGAATGTTTTGGGATTTTCAAAAGTTATATGAATGTTTTTACGATTTTCTAGAAGTTTTCTAAAGTTATGTGCAAGAAAACGAAGAAACGTGGATGCCCCCAATGATAGATGGGATGTACAAGGAATAATTTCGCATGGATGTTCAAGAAGTGTCAATGCAATGTTTCCCCCAGTGTTAGATGGGAATGCGAAAGAAAAAATCTTGACATACGTAAGTAGGATCAGCTGGATCAAGGCCAAGAGTGATAGCCTCAAAATTATCTCAGACACAAGAAAATACTAACTTAGGATAAAGCCATCATAATCCTAGATATGAGGTTCTTATGAAAAAGGACCCTCCAATGGTGCCGAGAATCTAGTTTTCACCAAAGGACTTGTCCAAAGTGCCACAATTGCGTGGTTTTCACATTTGGATGCATTGATTTCTCTTTATTTTTGATAATATATTTTTTTGTTTGTTTTTTGTTGATTTTGGATGGATCCCATACTTAAACATGGAAATGCTTGAGATGCATAGTGTTCATGGGTTCCCTAAGTTCATCACCATCGAGTTAGCAAGTGTGTATGCACATGAACCAAATTTATCGACCACGACATATGTCCATAACCAGATTAGGCTCAAACTTGCCTTTCTTTTCATGGTCCTTGGAGGTATTGAACTGATTTTCCTTTAGAACAAGGTTTCTATCTAGAATTGGAAAGGTATGATTTTTTTTGTAACCTCAACACACTCGATTCATATACACTTTAAGATTATCAAGGGTGTGAAGACACTTCTCATCCAATATCTTTAGCTTTACTAGTCGAGCCACTCTGTAGTCCTTTTTATCCAAGTAATCTCTTAGCTCTATGCACAAAGAGGGGAGCTTGATCTCAAGGGGTAGTAAAAATTTGGTGCCAAAACTAAGGAATATGGAGTATCACTCGTAGGGGTGCAAATGGATGTTCTATAAGCCCTAAGGGTGGATGAATCTATAAATTCCAATTACATCCAGTTTTATTCACCATCTTCTTTATAATATGAACAAGAGTTTTATTTGAGGCTTCAACCTATCCATTACCTTGAGGGTAATAGGGGTTGAATACTTGAGTTGGATTTGAAAGTGTTGACACAATGCCTTCACATTTTTGTTCTTTAATTACTTACCATTGTCAGCTACTAATGGCAAAGGGGATGCCATATCAACAAATGATATGGTTCATTATAAAATTGGATATCTCGCACACCAGTGACATAGGTGAGAGGATCAACCTTTACCCACTTCATGAAATAATCAATGGCGTAATAATGAACATATGGCCATTAGATGATGTAGGGGTAAGCTTATCGATGAGATTGAGTCCCCACTTTGAAAAATTCCTTGGTGTTGTAATAGGTTGTAGTGATTGTGCGGGGGCATGTATCAAATTTCATATTTCGACACAACAAACATTTCTCAGACATACATACTTGCAACAATCGATTCTATGGTAGGACAATAATAGCCTACTCTTAGTATCTTTTTAGCCAATAGTATCCCACTTGTGTGGGGCCACATAGATTCCTTTGTGAACCTCCTTAACCCATAAGATAGATTCATCTGCATTAAGACAATGCAACAGATTCCCATCATAGCCTCTACGATAGAGAGTGCCCCCAAGTAAGGTGTAGCGGGATATGCATTGGATAAGGTTTATTTTTTCATAATGGAAAATTTCCAAAGGGAAGGTTCCATCATGAAGGTAATTGAAAATGTCATTATACCAAGGGGAAAAGGGACCAACAACTTCACATACTAAACAAAACTCTACATGTCATATGCTAGTGTTAATAAATTCTCAATGAATAATGATTGTTTCCAGGTGGGATGCTTAACATAGACCTAATTGTGGCCATGACATACACTAATCGATTCTACCCTCGAGGGATATACTCAAATGTAATTTTCTCAAATAACTCCTTCAGAGTGTCAACCATTTTTTGTAAGGAAGAATTTTTCATCCTTAACTTTGTACTCGTCAATTACTTGTTTGATGATTAACAAGGAATCACCTATTATATTCACTTGTCTAATATACCACTTGATAGCCACTTTCATCCCTACAATAAGGGATTCATATTTTTCTGTATTATTTGTACACGGGAATATGAGTCGAATGCTTGAGGAATATGATCACCTAAAGGGGTGATCATCAAGACAACTCCTGCCTTAAGTCGTGAAATGTAAAGGATCCATAAAATTATAACTAACATGTAAATGATTCCTCAAGGTACATTGTACAAGAATCTGAAGTTCCAGGACTCAATGGTTATGTACACAGTAAAGGGCTTCCACTAGTTGATCTACCAAAGACCTACCCTTTGACTAATTTCTGATGGACGTACTAAATATCAAATTCAATGAGTAGGATGATCTAATTGGCCATCCTTCCTGTAAGTGTAGCCTTTCATAAAAAGTATTTCAATGGGTCCACTTTCAATATGATATTGGTCTTATTATTCAGCAAATAATGATGAAGTTTTTGAAAAGAAAAACTATGGCCAAGAAAGCCTTCTCAATTTGCGGTCAGTTGATCTCGTAAGCAATCAACGTACAACTAAGGTAGTAAACAACTTTTTCTTTCTTCTCTATATCATATTGGGCCAATAGTGTGCCAATTGTAAATTGAGTAGTAGAAATGTACAATAGTAGTGGTTCATCTATCATAGGTGGAATTAGAACGGGAGTTTAGACAAATATTCCTTAAGCAAAACAAACGCTTGTTATTGTTTTGGACCCCAATGAAAGTCAACATATTTCTTCAAAAGATGTGTGAATGAGTGGCACTTGTCTATGAGCTAGGAGATGAATCTTTTGATTGCTTGAATCTTCCTTGTAAGCTGCATAGTTTCTTGATGTTTTTATGAGGCATTTTTGTTATGGTAATAACCTTTGCAGGATCTAATTCAATTCCTCTCCTTGAAACAATAAAACCCAAAAAAATCCTGATAGCATACTGAAGACACATTTCTTCAGGTTGATTCAAACCTTATAATATCTAATATGTTGAAATATGCATCATAATATAGTTGGGTGATCTTTTCTAGTCTTGGATTTACCCAATATTTCATCCACATAATCTTCCATTATGTCATTGAGCATATCGTGAAAGATGACTGTCATAGCCTGTTGATATATTGTGCCTGCATTCTTGAGTCTAAAGGGCATGAATTGATAGCAGAATGTCCCCTATGCGGTTATAAAATTTGTCTTATGTTGATCTTCCTCGGAAAATTTTAATCTTATTATACCCTAGAAATCTATTCATGAGTGATAACATTTCATAACCAGTTGTTGAGTCGAAAATCATGTTGATGTTAGGAAGAGGGAAGTCATCCTTAGGACAAGCTTTATTTATATCTCTAAAATATGTACATATTCTAATACCGATGGGTTTCTTATATACATGGACTATGTTTGAAATCCACTTTGAATAATCAATAGGCTTGATGAAGCCTACTACCAATAATTTCTCCATCTCTTCTTTTACCAATAAGGTGACACGAGGATGCATCTTTCTAAGATTTTGTTTTATAGGATTTTCCTCTTCGTGCATAACTAGGTTATGCACTACTAATTTCGGATCTAACCTTGGCATGTCCGTGTAGTACCATGTAAATATATTTGAAAATTCACACAAGAAATACAAAGGTTTTCTATTCTTGGGCTGAGAGTGAAGCCCCCAACTTGACCATTCTAGGAATTTCCTTTGTACTAATGTTTACATCTATGGTCTCCTCCACAAACAACTTGGATTCTTCCTCCATGTGCGTAGGATCAAGGGGAGATTGAGATAGTCTTCTTCTAAGGGCGTCTCAATGAGATTTTCACCCTTAGGTTAGTCAGCTTTTTTCCACTGATTTTTATTGTTATTTGTCTGCAAGTGCCTTAAAGAGGTTTTCATTGTAGGACTTGGACCTATTCTTGTTACAAGGCTTCTCTGTGGAAATATTTCCCTTTATTATTTTTTACTTTTATGACCGCAGAACTCATCCTCCTCCCTGAAATATGCACATGCATCAAGGTTGATGGAGAAACCATTCTTATGATCACCAACTGGAATGTCGTCATGGAGGCCCATAAATTCACCAATCAACTTTTTCATTTTCAAATAATTCGATTGGTACGTGTTGTTTTTGGTACAAGTTAACAAGTGATGGGTAGAAAAGGTTTCATTTTGGAATGGTATGGGATATGACAAGGGTTATAGTCAAGTTTTCCATGTCAGAAAATAGGTTAATGGAGGCAAGGTATTCGTAAAGACTACACCGGAATCCATTTCACTTTCATATTCAAATGGAATATCTTCACATTCAGAAGAGGAAGCCTCAACCTCTGGGGATGAGACCCATACGATCGAATGCCAATACCATATTTACAAACCTTGTGATGTGGTATCAGAAGATCTTCCCGCATACCTTGTTCATTTATGTTGCAGCCATATCCTTTGTATCCCATAGCATACATCATTTTATTTGGGATAACATACTGGGTGATTGATAGCATGGAGCCATCTCATCATCCAAAGGTTGGGATACAATATTGTTAAGCAACTTTTCATCTGCTAATAAACCACTAGGAGTAAAAGTGTCTATGTTGCAATTTTCTCTAGACCGTTGATATTTGTGGCAAGGCCTACCACGTGCTTTGGGTGATAGGGGAGGTTAGAAACTAAAAGGGCATGTTAGAGATCATATTCTCATGACAATTTCTAACAAATTTCATCTCCCATGAAGAAAAAGGAGAATCTGATGTAGAAGAACCATTATCATTGGCAGATAAGGTATCTGGATCAACAAGTGAGATGGGTTCCTTTAATTGAATTGGAACGGCCATCTCTATAGAATAGAATTCATAAGTGGTGGGAAAATAACCCAACAATGCTATGCAATGAGAAAAGGGTTGAGAATCCCCTAAATAGTGATAGTTTGTCCTTCATGATATAGCTTCAAAAAATTATGATACGTAGAAGGTATGACCTACATGGTATGAATCCATTTATGATGGTGAGTTGTATGTCATAAGGAATATCCAAGTCCAAAACATGGAGCTTAGTATCATGAGTAATAGGCCCTACTCCTAGTGAGAAAGTGATCATGTTGGTTGATTGTTGTTCTTCATTATCATATGCCTTGATGGTAATGACTTTAGTTTCTAGATCACTCTCGGTCTGACCTAGTTGTCAAACCAATTTCAAAGTACAAATATTCAAACCCGATCCACCATCCAAAAACACCCTTTTTATCTTCTTACGATTGATAATGACCTCAATGTGTAAGGGTAAATTATGGGTAGGATCCTCTTCAAAAATTTCTTCATGACTAAATGTTATGTGCTCCATTGGATCAATCTGCATGACCATGGAATGGAAGTTTGTAGGTTCAATATCAAATGACTCTCCGACCCTGTAATGTTTTACAAAAGATCTCCTTGTGAACATTAGAGATTTTGAGAAGATCTAAGATCAAAATCTTAGTAGTAGGTTTTCTAAAGTTTCTCTAAAACATAAACAGAGGAGGTTTTGAAATAACAAGGTGATCACATCACGTTGCCACAACGCACTCCTTTGTTTTAATCTTAATGGTGTTGATATGCTCAAAAGGTGGGTTAACACAACCAATTAGGGCATCAAAAGGATTATTTGTTCTTACAACATAGTTGGCATTTTTAGTTTGGGATGATTATCCTTGATCCAAATTTTCCTTTCCTTTATTATTTTTGGGGAAAGGTTCTTTGTAAATTCCAAAGTTTACATTATCAAATTTACTAGGGAAGAGGAATACATTTCCACATCACCATTATTAATTAAGTCCTGAATGAAGTGTTTCAATTTCAAACAATTATCAATTTTGTGACCCTTGACACGATGAAACCCACAATATTCATTTTCTCTAAACCATGATGGCTTAGGTGCATCGTCTCCATAGGGTATAATTTTTGGGTATTGACCATATTGACTACCTCTAGTTGTTTTAAAATAGATGACATAGAATCGAGATAGAGGGGTGAAAGTGCAATATTTGTACCCGGGGCGGAGGTCCATTAGCAAGTTTCAAAGGAGCATGGTCTTGAAATTCTTCTACTCGTTTAGAGTCTGTTATACTTGTCACCTACAATGTTCTTGTTCTTTTTGGAATGAACTTTGGTTTTTTGTTAGGCTTTGAATCGTGATTATCGTGTGAGAAGGGTTTTAAATTCCCTTTTGCTAACAATGTTTTTTCAATTTGACTACCTTTTCTATGACCACTTCAAATTTGTTTCCACAATGCATCTACAAGTTGAAATTAATCTTTGTGTGTAAGTTAGGTAAAAATATGTTAACCGGTTGTTTCTCTGGTATGGAGCAAGGGAAGTGACTAGCGAGCCCTCACCATCTTTGTAAGAACCTAGATAATCTTTCAATATTCCGTTGTTTTGCATTGCAAAAATATATCATGGTAACGTCATTTTCCATGTTAAAGGATAAGTGACACACAAAGTGTTATGCTAATTCCAGCCATGTAGAAATGGATCCTTTAGGTATATGTAAAAACCATTCGAGTTCTTGACCCCCTAAAATTCGTGGGAAAAGGTGAATGATATAGTTATCACTAAAATTTACCTCTTGACACGCCATATAAAATTATTTAATGTGGTCTCTTGGATCCCCTTTGCCCTTGTATTTTTCAAACTTGGGACAATCAAAGTGATGAGGGAAAGGTACTTGTAACATAGCCCTATCAAAGGGATATGGGTATAACTCCTCAAACTGATACTTTTTACTATTGCCTACATTGCCTTCTTGTAAAGCAGTAAGGGCTGTTCTTCATGGATAACCACTCTTAGTCAAATATTTTCCCTGTAGGTGTTGTTGGCATGTATAAGAGGTTAATTCTAGTTGTTTCACCACATGTATTGTCTGTGTATAACTCTACATATGACTCTTTACGTTTTTCCTGACAAGGAGTCTTGGTATAAAATTCTTGATACGAAGCTTTAGGTTTTTATTTTCTAGGAGTCTTCATTTGTTCCTTATTAACATGTGAATCCAAGCTTTCCAATTAGCGAGTAAGAGATTGTACTTGTTGTTCTAAGGTAACCTCTTGGGTGTGTAGCTCTTCATGATTCTCACGAGTAGGAGGTTATTCACAATTAATATGTTCTTAATGATCCTCACAATGAATTTTGAAAATGGGGATGCAATATCCTCAATCATTTTGAGAAGGCACTTCTTCCTCATTCCATTGGACGGAAGTAGAAGCATGCCCTAGGTTTAGGATTTCATCAATTTTACATAGATGCTCTACTTCTTCCTCTTCTTGAACCATGTCGGAAAACATAGGTGGCAACTAGGACCCTAACTCTGCAACACGCACAAGAACCTCATGTCTATTTTTAAACAAGAAGTTATCTATTTGGGTGGGGCTAAATTAAAATTCTGCCCAAGGAGAATTATCCTCACCACCACTATGATCAACTTGTTGGTTTCTCAAACGTGCACCCGTGTCTTGGATCTTGAAAGGGCCAAGGTGTTTGAGACCACAATGGAACCATCCCCAAGTTGTGGGACCTTGCGCGCACTTGGGATGGATCTCCAAAGAAGGCCGGTTCCTCTATCTATTTCTACTGCTACTGCTACTCCTAGTGTTGAAAGGGGAAAATAAGCTAAGAATGTCAAGGGACTAGGAAAGAAGGATAACATGAAGCAAACTACACTAAAAGGTGATAGCACCAGAAAAGAGGGGTGAACACTATCTGATTCTGAGCGAGAATGATAGGGGATGCGTGAAAGGAGGCTAGGCACGAGTAGCATAGAAAAACACGTGTTCACCAAATTGTTCTCATGGAACACAACCAAATATGGAACTATAGGGGACCTAAAGTAGCACAACAATACACAATGCAAGAGAAGAGGCAAGAAGAAGGAATGCAAACACGTTAGGACAGAGAATAGTCACAAAACAATGCTTCTATTACTTCCAAGAATGCACAAAATGTTACAATGATAAGGAGGCTGATATCCACATGCAAGAGCCAAACATGGAGGTCTGCAACTCAAAATATAGAAAATATGGAGTCCTTAGCAACATGTGTAAGGATCTAGAGTGTCCAACCATTACAATGAGCCCGACCCTATCTTTATAGATTCATTGAAAGGAAAGAAGGAGAGAGAGAAGTGGGAAAATTAATTCAAAGCTCAACCACCATCGTCAATGCCACCCCAAATCTGTCATGTCTACATCAATTATTTGTTTGGTACCTCGAAGGAGGAGGAACGACAGATCGAATCATATGAGATCTGGTGGTTGAAGAAATCTGATTCTGCGTTAATGGCCTGATAGATGTTTTCCCATTTTCTCCCTACCTAACCTCTCCAAAATTAAAGTTTCAGATCTCTAAGGCGTAGATGAGGTGAGATCTTTCCAACGGTGCCATATTTGTCGATTTTGAGCACTGAGCCAAAAGATATGCTCATTTGAATATTTGGGCATGCAGGAGGAAGAGTTCTGTCCATACCAGGTCCACGTGGTGGCCTTGCGCTTCTTGGAGATTCAGCCCCATCTTTATGCTCTTGAAATCACACTAGATCGACATGTGGCGGCCTCCATGGGCTCCTTGGGCTCCTTTTGTATTTTTCCTAAGTCTCTTTGCTTGGCGAGGCCAAAAGTTTGACCCTGGACACGTGGCGGCTTGGCGCTTGTTTGGAAACCCACCCCAAATTTTATCTTTGAAATAGCGTTGTCTTTGACACTTGGCACTCTCCGCTGGCCTGCCTCTCATTTGACTATTCAACCCCAACTCTATCCCTTTTTGGACTAGGGACACGTGGAAGGCCCACGCTTCTTTGGGGACCCTCCAGACTTTCCTTTTGATATTGCGTCGTTGATCCATGTGGAGGCTTTCTGCTGGTTCTCTATACTTAGTCATTTTTAGGCCCGCTTTTGCTTTTGGTTTTGACCTCTGTTGACCATTTTCTACGTGGAGGGTTGGCACAAGTTTGAGTCTTCGGCTTGGATCCTACTTTTGAATGTGCGTCATTAAGACACTTGGCACCCTCCGCTGAGTTAAAGAATTTTCAACGGCCGATGCAACTTTTGAGGCTCGGGCGTGTGGAAGCTTAGCACTCGTTTGAGCACCCCGGAATTTAGCTTTTGGTAATGCATTGAGTGACTAGAAAGAAGGTGAATGCATGGAGTGTGGGCACAAAGGAGAAATGGAAGAAAGAGGTGAAGAGGGGCGTATGCAATGTGTGCAAGAGGAATGTCAGGGACTTAGCTGATTAGAAGGTAAGTCTGCAGAGGTGCATGCAAGGAGTGCATGATGGGATAGGAGAGAAAGCGAGCATGCAGGAGGAAGGCGCAAGGGAAAATGGAAGGAGATAGAAGAATGTGAAGGGGAGTAGGATGTGTATGCAAGTTATCCAAATCGCTAGGAGAGCTATTTGGATAACACAACCATGGTGTTGTCTTCAAAAGTGGTTTTATCTTGTTATTTCCAAATGTATTTGACCATAATTTTTGATGCCCCATCCTTATGATAGGAGGCATAATAAGAAATGTTTTACTAAGGTTGATTTAAAATGGATCCCAGGACAAACCAAGAAGCGCAATGACACCAAATCATCACAAAGTATGTCAAATAATGAATGAAAACCAATCCAAAGGATCAAGGAAATATGAACCAAGAATACCAAAGAATAAATAATGGCACACTATTAAAGTACCGTATAACAAGAATCATCTAGGAAAAAACAATCAAGTACAAGACTATGATCCAATCACAAGAATAACTACGCCCTACGTTCTCAAAGATAGGTTTGGTGCAAATAATGACAAAACAATATCAACACTTAGGTCAAGTTTAGAATAAACAAGGCCTAAATATTAAGAAGGTGTTGACGTGATCTCCAAACAAGGTATACTAAAACAAGTTTAGATACAAACAAAGTCTAAGTCTTTGAAAATGGAGGCTACAAATGCAAGCAACGCAACAACACTATTTGGACATGTTAATCAAGATTTGTAGAAAAAACAATATTTTAGTATCAAAATGATGTTACCACAATGCAAGTAGTGTAACGATGACACTTTCCAAAACTCAAGGCAATGTTGGGATCAAAACTAAGTCTAATTATATCAAGAAGTTGTTATTTATGCGAGCAATGTAACAATACAACTTAGAGACTTAGATCAAGTTTCATAAAGGAAACAAGATGTAAGTATCACAATTGTATTGATATAATGTGGGAAGCGTAACAACTCAAAGGAAGTCAATGATGAGACAACCTAGCTACAATGATAATGAGTCTCAATATGGGTGTGAGACAAAGGGCCTACTAGAACATGAAGACGTACCATTCACACTTTCAACACTCACATTCTGGCATTACAACCTAGTCATGTGAGTAGAATACAAAAGTGGTGGACATGATTATTTCTAGTTGTATCCATGTATATTTTTCTTTTGTCCCAAATGGGAAACAAGAAAACAAAGGAGTAGACCAAGTGGTGATGAAAAATACTTAGCCTAACTTTGGAAGAGTTTCTCCTTGTCTTAGGACAAGGTAGAAACTAGGACAAAGTGATGCTTTGTAAGTTTTGTGATGAATAACATGCAACTTCAACTTTAATGGACTCTCTCCTTGTTCAAATAACAAGGTTTTGACTCTGAAAAAAGTTGTCACTTTGTGAGAGCTCTTTGGAACATAATGGATAAAGTCAAGTTGGCCCCAATGCCAAATGGTTCACCTAGGCTTTTGTTCACAAACTCACCAATTCTTTCCTAGAGGAGGTACGTATTTCTATAATTGCTTCTAGATAATAGACCATTACCCCACAATCAAATTAATGAATGAGGCCCCATACGGGAAACATGAAGCTTTTCTCACAAGGGTTTTCAACTAGTCAAGTGGGTAGCGGGGCACTTCTCATTTCATCCACCAGTTCTCTCAAGGTGTGGACTACTTTGGGGTTCTTGGGGTAATCCTCATAATGAGTTTTATGGATTATGCCAAGATACTTCCCCCGTTTAAAGTGAACGAGCCGTAGCTCTTAACCGAAACCTGCAAATATAGTGTGTTGAATAAAGTGGTGTATTTTTTTATCTTTGATCTTAATGAGGTTTAGTACACCATTGGAAACCTACAACACGTGTAGTTAGAGTTTTTTTAGATCCCAAGTCTTTGACAAGCGAATTAGGTCATGTGCACAAAAGATTTAGTAGTTTCCAATAGAAAGTGAATCAAATTTGCTTTTGATTCTCAAGATCATCCAAGGACACAAGAGAAGAGCATACACAATAATTTGATCCAACTAGATAAATGTAAAGGAAAAATTTAAATCAAATGAACTTTAAACAAAGCTTGATAAATTTTTCATTCCCTTAAGAATAAAAACTAAAGATTAAGTTTCTAATTAACCAAATGTTAGAAAAAGAAGGTCTAAAGCTGTTTTTTTATTCTCAAGATCACATAATGGTGTAAGAGAAGAGCATACACAAACTTTAGCCTAACTTAAGCAAAACATGGAAACATGATATTCATTAAAGTTTATCAACATGTTAGAAATATGATAAAAAATGTAAAAACCTAAAAATAGAGTTAAGAAACCTATCAAATAGCAAAAGAAACATCAAAAATCAGAATTTGAAGCCTTGAAAACCGAGCCAAAATTAACACAGCGCTAGTGCAAGCCTTTGCTTTGCGAAGAGTGCATGGATTGAATCGGAAGTGCAAGAATAATCTTGCTAGCACAAGGAAACTTCTCACCAGCACAAGAATAATGTCACAGGAGCGTGTGCGAGACAAAAACACATAATAGTGTTTCGTTAGCGCAAGGATGGAATGGTAACACAAGCTAGGTAAGTCGTAGCACATGCCATACATATAGCAAAAAAAAATGTAGTTTATCAAAGACATAGGTGGAGAGGCGCTAACGCAAGCTTGTCAGTGGTAGTGCAAGCTTGACAGTGGTAGCACATGGGTTTTCTCACTAGCGCAAGCCTCAAAGAAGTAGCACAAGGGTTCTTTCCGCTAGCACAAGGCACCTGTGTAAGCACAAAAACACGGATTTGACAAGAATTTTTTTCAAAAGCTCAAAACTTTGTCAATTTGATCCAAATTTGGCAGCACCTCACCTCCTTTATTCTTATAAAGAGCAACAAAACAAGGAAAACTCAACTAATCTAGTTAAGAAACACCATATTTATCTAAAATATGCTAAAATGAGGGTTAGTAACCAAAATTTGAAACTAATCTAAAAAGATTGAAAATGAATGCAAAGGACAATGGAGTAAGTCCCACCAGTGTGCCAAATGTGTTCATGTTAAATTTACTATGCTAATTGAAAGAAACTAACACCTAGTAGTTTCAAAGAAAAGCTAAATCTAACATTAACATTATGATTAGAGCTTAAAGGAAACTAGCTATTTTGCATAAACATGAATTAAATCACCTAATGCTAACCATTCCTACTCTATTAATGTATGATTACTCTAAAACATGAGCCTCTTTAGATCATGAGTAATCAAATCTATGTGTTTGATCTCCAAAGAGAGGGAAGGATCTCACCAAGAAATGGCTACAAGGCCAAGCTTGGATCTTCCTTTCTACTCAACAATGGTAGAATGGATGCAAAGATGAAGTAGTTATTCCAAAGAATG